>CM055119.1:330863482-331463482 GCA_029206835.1 Rana muscosa | reverse complement strand
GCAGATTCTGTGACCGGGCCGGAGGCAGATTCTGTCGGAGGCAGATTCTGTGTGTGACCGGGCCGGAGGCAGATTCTGTGACCGGGCCGGAGGCAGATTCTGTGACCGGGCCGGAGGCAGATTCTGTGACCGGGCCGGAGGCAGATTCTGTGACCGGGCCGGAGGCAGATTCTGTGACCGGGCCGGAGGCAGATTCTGTCGGAGGCAGATTCTGTGTGTGACCGGGCCGGAGGCAGATTCTGTGACCGGGCCGGAGGCGGATTCTGTGACCGGGCCGGAGGCGGATTCTGTGACCGGGCCGGAGGCAGATTCTGTCGGAGGCAGATTCTGTGTGTGACCGGGCCGGAGGCAGATTCTGTGTGTGACCGGGCCGGAGGCAGATTCTGTGTGTGACCGGGCCGGAGGCAGATTCTGTGTGTGACCGGGCCGGAGGCAGATTCTGTGTGTGACCGGGCCGGAGGCAGATTCTGTGTGTGACCGGGCCGGAGGCAGATTCTGTGTGTGACCGGGCCGGAGGCAGATTCTGTGTGTGACCGGGCCGGAGGCAGATTCTGTGTGTGACCGGGCCGGAGGCAGATTCTGTGTGTGACCGGGCCGGAGGCAGATTCTGTGACCGGGCCGGAGGCAGATTCTGTGACCGGGCCGGAGGCAGATTCTGTCGGAGGCAGATTCTGTGTGTGACCGGGCCGGAGGCAGATTCTGTGACCTGGCCGGAGGCAGATTCTGTGACCTGGCCGGAGGCAGATTCTGTGACCTGGCCGGAGGCAGATTCTGTGACCTGGCCGGAGGCAGATTCTGTGACCTGGCCGGAGGCAGATTCTGTGACCTGGCCGGAGGCAGATTCTGTGACCGGGCCGGAGGCAGATTCTGTGACCGGGCCGGAGGCAGATTCTGTGACCGGGCCGGAGGCAGATTCTGTGACCGGGCCGGAGGCAGATTCTGTGACCGGGCCGGAGGCAGATTCTGTGACCGGTCCGGAGGCAGATTCTGTCGGAGGCAGATTCTGTGTGTGACCGGGCCGGAGGCAGATTCTGTGACCGGGCCGGAGGCAGATTCTGTGTGTGACCGGGCCGGAGGCAGATTCTGCGACCGGGCCGGAGGCAGATTCTGCGACCGGGCCGGAGTCAGATTCTGCGACCGGGCCGGAGTCAGATTCTGCGACCGGGCCGGAGTCAGATTCTGCGACCGGGCCGGAGTCAGATTCTGCGACCGGGCCGGAGTCAGATTCTGCGACCGGGCCGGAGGCAGATTCTGCGACCGGGCCGGAGGCAGAATCTGTGACCGGGCCGGAGGCAGATTCTGGGGAGCCGAGTTGCTCCTTAATATGAAAAGTCTGTAATGAAAGTGATTGTTAATCTTTACGGTTTGGCACCGAGGATTAGGAAAGTTTCGCTTCCACATAGGAAGTGTTTGGATGGTTTAGCGATTTTTTTTCGGCAGGTTCTGTGACCGGGCCGGAGGCAGATTCTGTCGGAGGCAGATTCTGTGTGTGACCGGGCCGGAGTCAGATTCTGTGACCGGGCCGGAGTCAGATTCTGTGACCGGGCCGGAGTCAGATTCTGTGACCGGGCCGGAGGCAGATTCTGCGACCGGGCCGGAGGCAGATTCTGCGACCGGGCCGGAGGCAGATTCTGCGACCGGGCCGGAGGCAGATTCTGCGACCGGGCCGGAGGCAGATTCTGCGACCGGGCCGGAGGCAGATTCTGCGACCGGGCCGGAGGCAGAATCTGCGACCGGGCCGGAGGCAGAATCTGCTCCTTAATATGAAAAGTCTGTAATGAAAGTGATTGTTAATCTTTACGGTTTGGCACCGAGGATTAGGAAAGCTTCGCTTCCACATAGGAAGTGTTTGGATGGTTTAGCGATTTTTTTTTTTCCATCTCCTTTGAGTGTGATATTTTTGGCAGCGGGGGAAGGCCGAGCCGACGAAGGTAAAGAGGAGTCAGACATTAAGGCGGCGCCCCGCTGGGCAGAGGGAGGCGGGGGACAAGCAGTCACAGTCCCGCTGCGGGCGCTCGAATGAAATAATTGCTTCCTCTTCAGACGCTGGCAGGTAGGGGAGATGAAACGTGGAGACATCACAACACGCTCAGCTACTCATCACCGGATTGTTGTTGACCTGGAGGCCGCCGGGAGCCGATGTGACAAGCCGGGCGGACATGGCGCTTAGAAGATGAGAGTCAAGCGTGTGAAAAAAAGGGGCGTTGTGCGCTCAGAGGGCGGCGAGGTCAGACGCAGTATAAGTTTAAATAAAAACCCAGATAAACCTCCAGCAACCTCACTGAAAGGAAGCAATTTGTACCCGAAAGACAAAGAAAAATCAGCAGGAAAATATAGACCCGGGATCGACAACCTTCGTTGTGTCCCCTTCACCCGCATTAGACAACCGCCGCGCCAGAGAACAATAGCGCAACGTAGGCCGAGATTGTTCTCAATTTTACTTCTTATAGTTGTACTGCTAATGGCACGTTATATAATAATTAATGAGTTTAACTTTCCATTAACAGTACAGCTATGAGTGCGAAAAATGATTAACTGGTACACACAAGACATGTTCAACAGCCAATGCATGCACTTCAGATCAGCCCCAATGCATGCACTTCATACTTCAGATCAGCCCCAATGCATGCACTTCAGATCAGCCCCAATGCATGCACTTCAGATCAGCCCCAATGCATGCACTTCATACTTCAGATCAGCCCCAATGCATGCACTTCATACTTCAGATCAGCCCCAATGCATGCACTTCAGATCTCAGATCAGCCCCAATGCATGCACTTCAGATCAGCCCCAATGCATGCACTTCAGATCTCAGATCAGCCCCAATGCATGCACTTCAGATCTCAGATCAGCCCCAATGCATGCACTTCAGATCTCAGATCAGCCCCAATGCATGCACTTCAGATCAGCCCCAATGCATGCACTTCAGATCTCAGATCAGCCCCAATGCATGCACTTCAGATCAGCCACAATGCATGCACTTCATACTTCAGATCAGCCCAAATGCATGCACTTAAGATCTCAGATCAGCCCCAATGCTTGCACTTCATACTTTAGATCAGCCCTAATGCATGCACTTCATACTTCAGATCAGCCCCAATGCATGCACTTCGTACTTCAGATGAGCACCAATTAATGCAGTTCATACTTCAGATCAGCCCCAATGCATGCACTTCATACCACAGATCAGCCCCAATGCATGTACTTCATACTTCAGATCAGACCCAATGCAGGCACGTCAGATTTCAGATCAGCCCCAATGCATGTACTTCATACTTCAGATCAGCCCCAATGCATGCCTTCAGATCTCAGATCAGCCCCAATGCATGCACTTCATACCACAGATCAGCCCCAATGCAGGCACTTCAGATCTCAGATCAGCCCCAATGCATGCCTTCCGATCTCAGATCAGCCCCAATGCATGCACTTCATACCACAGATCAGCCCTAATGCATGCCTTCAGATCTCAGATCAGCCCCAATGCATGCCTTCAGATCAGCCCCAATGCATGCACTTCATACTTCTGATCAGCCCCAATGCATGCACTTCGTACTTCAGATGTTCCCCCAATTAATGAAGTTCATACTTCAGATCAGCCCCAATGCATGCACTTCAGATCTCAGATCAGCCCCAATGCATGCACTTCATACCACAGATCAGCCCCAATGCATGTACTTAATACCACAGATCAGCCCCAATGCATGTACATCATACTTCAGATCAGACCCAATGAATGTACTTCATACTTCAGATCAGCCCAAATGCATGCACTTCAGATCTCAGATCAGCCCCAATGCATGCACTTCATACCACAGATCAGCCCCAATGCATGTACATCATATGTCAGATCAGACCCAATGCATGTACATCATACTTCAGATCAGCCCCAATGCATGCACTTCAGATCTCAGATCAGCCCCAATGCATGCACTTCATACCACAGATCAGCCCCAATGCATGTACATCATATGTCAGATCAGACCCAATGCATGTACATCATACTTCAGATCAGCCCCAATGCATGCACTTCATACCACAGATCAGCCCCAATGCATGCACTTCAGATCTCAGATCAGCCCCAATGCATGCACTTCATACTTCAGATCAGCCCCAATGCATGCACTTCAAATCTCAGATCAGCCCCAATGCATGTACTTCATACTTCAGATCAGACCCAATGCATGCACTTCATACTTCAGATCAGACCCAATGCATGCACTTCAGATCAGCCCCAATGCATGCACTTCAGAGATCAGCCCCAATGCATGCACTTCAGATATAAAAGACACACATTAATGCCGCTCTGTATTCATTATTTATTGTAAGACTACTTTCACACTGAGGCGCTGGATGCGCTGGCGGTATAGCGGCGCTATTTTTAGCGCCGCTATACCATTTTTTTGGCCGCGATTTGCGGCCGCTAGCGGGGGTATTTTAACCGCCGCTAGCGGCCGAAAAACGGTTAAAAACGCCCGCAATAACGCCTCTTTGAGTATTAGAGGCGCTACCCCATTGATTTCAATGGGCAGGGGCGCTATAGGAGAGCTATTTTTAGCGCTCCTATTGCGCCTCAAAGATGCGGCTTGCAGGAGTTTTTTGAGCCTCCTGCAAGCGCAACGCTCCAGTGTGAAAGCCCCTCGGGCTTTCACATTGGATAGTATTGAGAGGCTTTTTTGGGGCGCATTGCAGGCGCTATTTAGAGCGCAATAGCGCCTGCAAAGCGCCTCAGTGTGAAAGGGGCCTTAGTACTTCTTTATAAATCAAAAAGAGCGCAGCGCTTGTGTGAGTAAAATGATTCCCTAAGCATGAGATCATCCATCTTCAGTGCCCATAAGGTTATAATACTCCTCTCAGGGAATGTATAACTTTACATAGAGAAGAAAAAGTGACTGCAAAACGTCCAAAAGAAAAAGACTGAACAGTTTTGGAGTTTTCATCCCACATGCCGTGATGAGAATTGAAGCTTCTAAGATAGCCAGGGGGACACCATCTACTCTCATGCAAGGCTCCCCAGAATGTTTGTGACCCCCCTAATCTAGAGTGGTCAGTAGAAGGTCCGGCATCATGGAAGGGGGTGATCCTCACAGAAGATCCCAAAAATGCATCAACAGGTTAAACAAAGCCTTCTCTATAGCTGGCAACAACGGCTCCTTCCTCTCCCACCAGCAGGCTGTGTAAGTACCTGAATTTGACTTAGTATCAGCCCTTGCACAGTCCCTGTACAGCAGAGCTCAGACTGGGGAAGGTTTTTTTTCTTATTTATTTTTACATTATTACATTGTGTTTAAAAAAAAAATAAAAAAAAAATTGATCACTTTTATTGCTGTCACAAGGAATGTAAACATCCCTTGTGACAGTAATTGGTGGTGACAGGTACTCTTTATGGAGGGATCGGGGGTCTAAAAGACCTCCAATCCCTCCTTTACACTTCAAAGTATTCAGATGGCCGAAAACGGCGATTCTGCATACTGTATATTTTTTTTAATCCAGCGCCATTGGGAGCCGAGTAAACCGGAAGTAACGTTGTCAAGTCGCTTCCGTGTTTACATTCCGGAGACTGGAATGAAGCCGTTTACGTCTGACACAAGGCGCCGGAAGTGCCGGATCACGGATCGGGTCTCCCGGTGGGACGGGAGGCCCGGTCAGAGCAGCGGGAGAGGGGGATGTCCCCTCCCGCTCCTCCGGTATAACAGCCGAGCGGCTTTTAGCCGCATCGGTTGTTATGCCTGGAAAGCTGATCACCCGCTCTAAACAACGGTACCGGGATGATGCCTGCAGCTGCGGGCATCATCCCGGTATAACCCCCGAAAGCCAAGGATGCATATATGTGTACGCCCGGCGGGAAGGGAATAATTTATGTATTTTCCTTTTTGGAGGATGTGGGTCTTGGGCCTTCCCTGAAATTGGGATGGGATGTGTGACCACCAGGTTCCTTCCTCTCCTGCCTTAGGAGGGGTCTCTCTTCTGGATAGCCCCCCCCCCCCACCCAGCACTTGTGGTCGGCTTTGGCTGATCATAAGAAGAGGGGTCCGCTGGGTCATTTGGTTAGGTGGACATGAGTGTGCCTAACCCCTGTCAGGAGCCTTGTGCCCTGGGGGGGGGGGGGGGGCAGGGAAGGGTCCTTCCTTTTTAGGAGGGGGCCAGAGACACACTAAGTGCACTTTTTTGGTTTACTTGCTGGTATTTAGCTTTCTGCGCACCTACCTCGAGCTGCAGGGATCTGGAGAGAAATAGAGAAAAATATAAATAGGCCTGTAAAATAAAGTATAAATTAATAATAATAATTATAATTATTGTTATTATTAGTATTATTATTAAAACAAAATAAAAAAAGAATTCATGTGTTGAATACGATCAATAAAAATACCAGAATACAGTATGTCTCTTTAGGCCTCATGCCCACTGACGTTTTTACAGCTGCGTTTTTTGCAGCTTAAAAACGCCTGTCCATGTTATTGTAAATATTTGTTTGTTTTTTTTTTTTAAAAAAAACGTCGGAGCTAAAAACGCGACCGCGTGTTAGTGCGCGTTTTTGCGCGTTTTTGGACGCTCGCGTTTTTTTCTGCCTAATTCTGACGCTGAGGAACGCACTGGTCCTGGGTTTTTTTTACAGCTTAAAAACGTCTATGCTATTTGCAGCTCAAAAACGTCTAGGTGGGCATGAAGCTATAGACTAACATGGACAGGCGTTTTTAAGCTGTAAAAAACGCTCAAAAAAGCGGCTGTAAGGCCTCATGCCCACGGGCGTTTTTTCAGCCGCGTTTTTGAGCGTTTTTTACAGCTTAAAAACGCCTGTCCATGTTAGTCTATAGCTTCATGCCCACCTAGGCGTTTTTGAGCTGTAAAGAGCATAGGCGTTTGTAAGCTGTAAAAAAAACCCAGGGCCAGTGCGTTCCTCAGCGTCAGAATTAGGCAGGAAAAAACGCAAGCGTCAAAAAACGCGCACTAACGCGCACTAACGCGCACTAACGCGCAAAAAACGCGCACTAACGCGCGGTCGCGTTTTTAGCTCCGACGTTTTTTTTTTTTTTTTTTTTCAAAAAAATAAATAAAAAATATTTACAATAACATGGACAGGCGTTTTTAAGCTGCAAAAAACGCAGCTGTAAAAACGCCAGTGGGCATGAGGCCTTAAAACGTCCGTGGGCATGAGGCCTTAGGCTGCATTCACACCTGAGCGTTTTGTAGCCTGAAGCCTGAAGCTACAAAACGCTAGAGGGGAAAAAATCCATTATTCTCTATGGAGATGGTTCACATCTCCACTCCATGTCGCCTGAAGCCGAACGCCTGAAGCTCAAACAAGTTCCGGACCCTTTTTTGTCGCGCGAATCGGGCAGATTGGGCGTTTTAGGATTCATATAATGTAATGGAAACGCCCGATTCAAGCGTCTAGCGCGACAACGAGCGTTCCGACGGGCGCAAATTCGCGCGACAAAACAATGGTAAAAACGACGGTAAAAACGCCCGATTCGCTACGCTCAGGTGTGAATGCAGCCTTATAGTTGGCCTTTAAAGCAGGCTTAAAAAAAAAAAAAATTTAGGGATCTGGAGAGCAATGGAGAAAAATATAAATAGGACTGAAAAAAAAAAGAAAAGAATTAATATTAATCAGAATAATAAATTTATCAAACTTAAAGTATAACTAAAGGCAAATATTTTTTTACTTTTAGGATAGAATGGAGAGGGATTAGAGCCCTTGTCAGTTTTTATTGTTGTCTGTGTCCCCATTAGGAAGATTTACCCTCTCTATTTGTTCTGTTTACCATTATCATTGAAAGTGAAAGTAAAAGAAAACTCCAAAATTGGGGTTCTCCCCAGAAAAGTAATAAAAGGGAAATCTTCCAATGGGGAGACTAGTTCTAGTGACCTGGGGGTCCCCAAGACTTTCCCTTAATTTTCAGGGATTTCCTCTCACTTCCTGTTTGGCTATGGGACAGGAAGTGAAGGGAAATCTCCACAATGTGACACAGATTGTGAAAAGAAATTTGGCAGGGGTTATGACCCTCCTTTACTGAAAAAAAAAAAAAGTTTTGCCTAAAAAGTAGTTTCACTTTAAATAAAAAAAAATTAATTCATATGTTGAATATGATCAATACAATTACCAGAATACGTGTTTCTCCATAGTTGGTCTTTAAAGTGGGCTTCAAAAAAACAAATAAAAAACTGTAGGGTTTTGGAGAGAAATGGATAAAAATATAAATGGGCTTGTAAAATAAAAAAATAATACTAAAAAGTACAGATCATCATTAATATTATTGTTAATAATAATAATAATAATAATAATAATAGTAAAAAAAAAAAAAAAAGGAATTCATATGTTGAATACGATCAATACAATTGCCAGAACACAGTGGGGTTGATTTACTAAATCTGGTGCAGCTGTGCACGGTAGCCAATCAGCTTCTAAAGCTGGCCATACACTATACGATAAATCAGCCAAACCCATTTTCGAAAAAACTAACATTCGGCCGTGAGCGCAAACGATGGTGCCATCATGTAATGACCGATAAATCGTTCACAGGACATAAATAAAATAAAAAAATGTTTTTTGGTTTTTTTTTACATATACCTGGTGCAGACAGTTCGGACGGGAAACACATTAACCTTTCAATTTTCGTTTGGCAGAAAATTTCCAAACTTGTCCTTCGTTTTTTCGGCTCAAAAACGTCCCAACGATTATCGATTTTGTGCCCATTAACTGTCCGAAAAAATGAACGAACTGTCTAAATGATCGAATTTCCGCCGATTTTTCGTATAGTGTATGGCCAGCATTACTTCAGCTTCTTTAATTCAGCTTTGTCAATAAAACCTGGAAGCTGATTGGTTTGTATGCACAGCTGCACCAGATTTTGCACTCTCCAACCCCCGATGTTTCTCAATAGTGGGCCTTTACAGCGACCTTAGTAGACGAGTGGCGACGGTTCGACACAGCCCTCGTTTTCCTGCCATTCTCCTCCAATGCAGCGAGCGCGTTGCACTCTGCGGTAAACAAGAGGCATCGACCTTGATGGCGGCAGATTAAACTGTCGGCACTTAGTAAATATACCGACTCATACTGCCAATTTTTTACACGCCTTTAGTATTCCATACCGCCTCGCCGAGCGATTGGCTGCATTTTGTTACATTATATGAATGTGGTTGTGAATCCTCTTTCACTGCGACTGGACTTGTTTAGAATAAAATTTATTCCGCGCCGCCGTGAACGTGCCCAGTACACGCTGTTAATATGTGCAAGGCTCTGACCTCTTTTTAATAGTCTCGGAGATGCAGCGGTAATGAAGGCGGTTTAATGACCCGTGAGGGGAAGCGCTTGTTGTAGCACGGCGACCGCAGCACGCTGTACTTTTTTTTTTTTTTTTACATTGCGCCCTGTGAGCTCAGGCGAGGAGAGTGCCGCGGTGTGAAGCGTTCAGGTGAGGAGCCCTTGAAGTGACGCTAATGAAGATGGATCAGAATTTGTGCGCATAGGCCTGGAGAAGGAGCGGCGTTCTTCTCCTCTGTATTCCACAGCCTAAGATGCTATTACATCTCCGTCTCTCCCAGGAAAACAAATGATCCATCATCTTAATGGCACAGAATCCTAACCTCTCTAATGGGGCCCCGGGTGACCTTGGGGCCTCTGTACACGTCTGCCCCTGACTGAGAGTCTCACAAGTATCTCCGGCCTCAGATATAAAATTATTATTGCTGACAGGTTGGTGACACTTTTGTCACATGTAATATGGTAAATCTTGTGGCCTGGAAAGATTTAGGCTTCTTCTAGGTTCCAGAGCTACTGGAATCCTTCTGTGGTTAGTTGATGGGGGGGGGAGCAATGTTCTGCAGATATCTAAAGAGGACTTCGATGATAATCTGCTTAATATATACTGTATATATACTGGGTACGGAAAGTATTCAGACCCCCTTAAATTTTTCACTCTTTGTTATATTGCAGCCATTTTCTAAAATTATTTAAGTTCATTTTTTCCCCCATTAATGTACACACAGCACCCCATATTGACAGAAAAACACAGAATTGTTGACATTTTTGCAGATTTGTTAAAAAAGAAAAACTGAAATATCACATGGTCCTAAGTATTCAGACCCTTTGCTCAGGATTTAGTATTTGCACCCTTTTGATCTAATACAGCCATGAGTCTTTTTGGGAAAGATGCAACAAGTTTTTCACACCTGGATTTGGGGATCCTCTGCCATTCCTTCTTGCAGATCCTCTCCAGTTCTGTCAGGTTGGATGGTAAACGTTGGTGGACGGCCATTTTTAGGTCTCTCCAGAGATGCTCAATTGGGTTTAAGTCGGGGCTCTGGCTGGGCCATTCAAGAACAGTCACGGAGTTGTTGTGAAGCCGCTCCTTTGTTATTTTAGCTGTGTGCTTAGGGTCATTGTCTTGTTGGAAGGTAAACCTTCGGCCCAGTCTGAGGTCCTGAGCACTCTGGAGAAGGTTTTCATCCAGGATATCCCTGTACTTGGCCGCATTCATCTTTCCCTCGATTGCAACCAGTCGTCCTGTCCCTGCATCTGAAATACACCCCCACAGCATGATGCTGCCACCACCATGCTTCACTTTAGGGACTGTATTGGGCAGGTGATGAGCAGTACCTGGTTTTCTCCACACATACCGCTTAGAATTAAGGCCAAAAAGTTCTATCTTGGTCTTATCAGACCAGAGAATCTTATTTCTCACCATCTTGGAGTCCTTCAGGTGTTTTCGGGCTTTCATGTGTCTTGCACTGAGGAGAGGCTTCCGTCGGGCCACTCTGCCATAAAGCCCCGACTGGTGGAGGGCTGCAGTGATGGTTGACTTTCTACAACTTTCTCCCATCTCCCGACTGCATCTCTGGAGCTCAGCAACAGTGATCTTTGGGTTCTTCTTTACCTCTCTTACCAAGGCTCTTCTCCCCCGATAGCTCCGTTTGGCTGGACGGCCAGCTCTAGGAAGGGTTCTGGTCGTCCCAAATGTCTTCCATTTAAGGATTATGGAGGCCACTGTGCTCTTAGGAACCTTAAGTGCAGCAGAATTTTTTGGTAACCTTGGCCAGATCTGTGCCTTGCCACAATTCTGTCTCTGAGCTCATCAGGCAGTTCCTTTGACCTCATGATTCTTATTTGCTCTGACATGCACTGTGAGCTGTAAGGTCTTATATAGACAGGTGTGTGGCTTTCCTAATCAAGTCCAATCAGTATAATCAAATACAGCTGGACTCAAATGAAGGTGTAGAACCATCTCAAGAATGATCAGAAGAAATGGACAGCACCTGAGTTAAATATGAGTGTCACAGCAAAGGGTCTGAATACTTAGGACTATGTGATATTTCAGTTTTTCTTTTTTAATAAATCTGCAAAAATGTCAACAATTCTGTGTTTTTCTGTCAATATGGGGTGCTGTGTGTACATTAATGAGGAAAAAAATGAACTTAAAGCGGAAGTTCCGCGGTCTGGACATTTTTTTTTTTTCAGTCCATTCTATGCTACGCATTATGTATTTTTAGTACTCACTTGTCCGGCGCTCATAAACTTCCCCCGTCCGTTTTCGTTATAAATTATTCTTTATAAAAATTCTTCCTGTATTTGCCATTTTGCTTGTGGGCATCTTGAAGCCCACAAGCACATTCTTCCGGGTAGCGATGAATGCGCTTCTCCCGGCATTCATCTCTGTATCTCGTGCACGCGCAGTGTTGACGGCGAGCAGCGCCGTCAACACTTCCTGGTTGCCATCACAACAGGCGTCAACAGTAAAAGTACACGCCCCGTTGTGATGCCAATACACCTACGTGCCATTATTTAAAATGGCGGAATTAGATCCGCCCTCGTCACGTGACCGGGTAGACGAGTCACGTGACGATTGAATTATCGTGATGTTTGTTTGCAAGGAAGGCGTTACTCTATTACTCCTGGGAAGCAGGACACTTTGCTCCCAGGAGACACAGCAAAGGACACGCCTACTCCCGCGGGAGGAAATCCCGGAAGTACGAATGAATAAAGAAGATTAATGAAAACGACACAACAAAAAAAATAAAAGGTTAGGCATTTGTTTTTATTCATGTTAAGAGGGACTGGTGACAGCAATGTTTAAAATGTGGGTGAACCTCCGCTTTAAATGATTTTAGCAAATGGCTGCAATATAACAAAGAGTGAAAAATTTAAGGGGGTCTGAATACTTTCCGTACCCACTGTATAGTGGGGGAAATAATTAATTAATCCCCTGCAGATTGTGTAAGTTTGCCCACTTACAAAGAAATTAAGGGTCTATCATTTTTATCATAGGTGTGTTTTAAATGATAGAGACAGAATATCAACCAAAAATCCAGAAAAAAACACGATACAAATGTTATAAATTGGGTTGCAGTGCAGTGAGTAAAATAAGTATTTGATCCCCAAGCAAAACATGACTTGGTACTTGGTGGAGAAACCCTTGTTGGCAATCACAGAGGTAAGACATTTCTTGTAGTTGGTGATCAGGTTTGTACACATCTCAGGAGGGATTTGGGTTCACTCTTCTTTACAGATCTTCTCTGAATCATTAAGTTTTCTTGGCTGTCATTTGGCAACGCAAAGTTTCAGCTCCCTCCATACATTTTCCATAGGATTAAGGTCTGGAGACTGGCTAGGCCACTCCATGACCTTAATGTACTTCTTCTTAAGCCACTTCTTTGTTGCCCTGGTGGTATGTTTTGGGTCATTGTCATGTTGGAAGACCCATCCATGACCCATCTTCAATGTTCTGGCTGAGGGAAGAAGGTTCTCACCCAAGATTTTACAATACATGGCCCTGTCCATTGGCCCCTCAGTGCAAGGAAAGTCGGCCTGTACCTTTAGCAGAGAAACAGCCCCAAAGCATAATGTTTCCACCTCTGTGCATGACTGTAGGGATGGTGTTCTTAGGGTCATAGTCAGCATTTTTTCTTCCTCCAAACCAAATTAATGCCAAAGAGCTGAATTTTGGTCTCCTCTGACCACAGCACTTTCTCCCAATCCTTCTCTGAATCATTTAGATCTTCATTAGCAAACTTCAGATAGGCCTGTACATGTGCCTTCCTGAGGAGAGGGACCTTGCGGGTGCTGCAGGATTTCAAATCCATGGCGGCGTATTGTGTTACCAATGGTTTGTTTGGTGACTGTGGTCCTGACTGCCTTGAGATCATTCACAAGCTCCTCCTGTGTAGTTCTGGGCTGATCCCTCACTTTTCTCATGACCATCCTCACCCCATGAGGCGAAATCTTGCATGGAGCTCCAGATTGAGAGAGATTGATGGTTATTTTGTATTTCTTCCATTTGTGAATAGTCGTACCAACAGTTGTCTCCTTCTCACCAAGATTCTAGCCAATGGTCTTATAGCCCATTCAAGCCTTTTGCAGGTCTACAGTCTTGTCCCTGATGTCCTTTGGCAGCTCTTTGGTCTTGCTCATGATCTTGAGGTTTAAGCCCAGGTTCACACTGACCGCGGGAATGAAATTGTGCGAGTTCAGCCAAGCTTGCATGATTTCATTCCCGCATGTCAGTCCCGACTTCGGGGACGATTTCAGAGACATCTGTGCGGGTTGCTGCACAGATGTCAATGGAAATCACACCCCAAAGTCACCAAAAGTAGTATAGAAACGACTACTTTTGGGAATCGGTGCGGCGTCGCACTGATTCGGACAGTGCCATTGCCGCCGATTTGGCATGCGATTTGACAAATCGCTTCAATGTGAACCAGGGCTGAATGGAAGAAAGAGATTCTGTGGACAGGTAGGTGTCTTTTATACACATAACGAGTTGTCGTTAGGAGCTCCTTCCTAAATTGACAGGACTAAACTTACAAAATCTGCAGAGGATCAAATAATTATTTTCCCCACTGTATGTATCTGCTGGGGTGGTACTGCAGAGCAATGTTCTGCAGATTTCTGTAGAGGTTAGTGATAGAATGAACTTCAGAATATATCAATATGCATCTGTCAGGAGGGAGATGGGACAGAGCAATGTCCTGCAGATCTCTAGAGCAATGTCCTGCAGATCTCTAGAGCAATGTTCTGCAGATCTCTGGAGCAATGTTCTGCAGATTTCTGTAGAGGTTAGTGATAGAATGAACTTCAGAATATATCAATATGCATCTGTCAGGAGGGAGATGGGACAGAGCAATGTCCTGCAGATCTCTAGAGCAATGTCCTGCAGATCTCTAGAGCAATGTTCTGCAGATCTCTGGAGCAATGTTCTGCAGATTTCTGTAGAGGTTAGTGATAGAATGAACTTCAGAATATATCAATATGCATCTGTCAGGAGGGAGATGGGACAGAGCAATGTCCTGCAGATCTCTAGAGCAATGTTCTGCAGATCTCTGGAGCAATGTTCTGCAGATTTCTGTAGAGGTTAGTGATAGAATGAACTTCAGAATATATCAATATGCATCTGTCAGGAGGGAGATGGGACAGAGCAATGTCCTGCAGATCTCTAGAGCAATGTTCTGCAGATCTCTGGAGCAATGTTCTGCAGATTTCTGTAGAGGTTAGTGATAGAATGAACTTCAGAATATATCAATATGCATCTGTCAGGAGGGAGATGGGACAGAGCAATGTCCTGCAGATCTCTAGAGCAATGTTCTGCAGATCTCTGGAGCAATGTTCTGCAGATTTCTGTAGAGGTTAGTGATAGAATGAACTTCAGAATATATCAATATGCATCTGTCAGGAGGGAGATGGGACAGAGCAATGTCCTGCAGATCTCTGGAGCAATGTTCTGCAGATCTCTGGAGAGGTCAGTGATAGAATAATCTGCAGAATATGTCAATATGTACCTTTCAGGGGGAGATGGGACGGGACGGAGCAATGTTCTGCAGGTTTCTACAGAGGTCAGTGATGGAATAATCTGCAGAATATCTCAATATGTATCTGTGAGGCGGTAGATGGGATGGAGCAATATTCTGCAGATCACTAAAAAGGTCATTGATGGAATAATCTGCAGAATGTTATGCATCTACCAGGAGGAGGATAGGACAGAACATTTTTCTGTGGATCTCTAGGAATGTTGGTAATAAAATCTGCAGAGTATATCAATTTGTATCCATCCAGGGTAAATGGGACAGAGCAATGCTCTGTAGATTTCTAGAAGTGTCAGTGATGGAATAATCTGCAGAATATTATGTATGATCATGAAGGAGATAGGATAGAGAGAGCAATGTTTTGCAGATCTCTAGGGAGGATTGTAATGCAATAATCAGCAGAGTATATGTGTGTCTGTCCAAGGTAAAAAGGACAGAGCAATGTTCTGCAGTTCTCTACAGAGGTCAGTGATGGGATGATCTGCAGAATATCTCACTCATGTATCTGTCCAGGGTAGATAAGGCAGAGCAATGTTCTGCAGATCTCTATAGAGGTCAGTAATGGGGGTCATCTGCAGAAGGGACCATAAGGAAGGGACCTGCTGGGTCTTGTAGTTCCTCAGGAATACGTAGGGCTGTCTCTGTCTTCCTGATGATCAAAGTATGATAATAGGCTTATGCTGCTGCATAGCAATTTATCTGACAGTTCGAATAAGGCATCCAATCCCAAGAGCCCCCCTCCCCCACCGGCTACTTCCATCCCTCATATCCTGCGCGTTTGTCACTGTTCCTGATCTTCTGTTCAAAGGAAATCAGATAAATAATCCACAGAGGACTGAAACTGACAATGAAACATCTGCCGGCTAATCTGCCACCCAGATGTGCACCAAGCATGTCTCTCTGTAGAAGTATGTGCACATTTCTACCTGCCAGAGGAGCCCAGAGCACGGGGACAGGTTCTTGGCACGTTGTATTTAGATTGAAGATGTAATACCATAGAAGCCATATAGCTTATCCATTCACTAGAGACCAGTGACATCACTGAGAATGCAGCCTATCCATTCACTAGAGACCGGTGACATCACTGAGAATGCAGCCTATCCATTCACTAGAGACCGGTGACATCACTGAGAATGCAACCTATCCATTCACTAGAGACCGGTGACATCACTGAGAATGCAGCCTATCCATTCACTAGAGACCGGTGACATCACTGAGAATGCAGCCTATCCATTCACCAGAGACCGGTGACATCACTGAGAATGCAGCCTATCCATTCACTAGAGACCAGTGACATCACTGAGAATGCAGCCTATCCATTCACTAGAGACCGGTGACATCACTGAGAATGCAGCCTATCCATTCACCAGAGACCGGTGACATCACTGAGAATGCAGCCTATCCATTCACTAGAGACCGGTGACATCACTGAGAATGCAGCCTATCCATTCACTAGAGACCGGTGACATCACTGAGAATGCAGCCTATCCATTCACTAGAGACCGGTGACATCACTGAGAATGCAACCTATCCATTCACTAGAGACCGGTGACATCACTGAGAATGCAGCCTATCCATTCACTAGAGACCGGTGACATCACTGAGAATGCAGCCTATCCATTTACTAGAGACCGGTGACATCACTGAGAATGCAGCCTATCCATTCACTAGAGACAGGTGACATCACTGAAAATGCAGCCTATCCATTCACTAGAGACCGGTGACATCACTGAAAATGCAGCCTATCCATTCACTAGAGACCGGTGACATCACTGAAAATGCAGCCTATCCATTTACTAGAGACCGGTGACATCACTGGGAATGCAGCCTATCCATTCACTAGAGACCGGTGACATCACTGAGAATGCAGCCTATCCATTCACTAGAGACCGGTGACATCACTGAGAATGCAGCCTATCCATTCACTAGAGACCGGTGACATCACTGAGAATGCAGCCTACCCATTCACTAGAGACCGGTGACATCACTGAGAATGCAGCCTATCCATTCACTAGAGACCGGTGACATCACTGAGAATGCAGCCTATCCATTCACTAGAGACCGGTGACATCACTGAGAATGCAGCCTATCCATTCACTAGAGTCCGGTGACATCAGTGAGAATGCAGCCTATCCATTCACTAGAGACCGGTGACATCACTGAGAATGCAGCCTATCCATTCACTAGAGACCAGTGACATCACTGAGAATGCAGCCTATCCTTTCACTAGAGACCAATGACATCACTTAGAATGCAACCTATCCATTCACTAGAGACCGGTGACATCACTGAGAATGCAGCCTATCCATTCACTAGAGACCAGTGACATCACTGAGAATGCAGCCTATCCTTTCACTAGAGACCAATGACATCACTTAGAATGCAACCTATCCATTCACTAGAGACTGGTGACATCACTGAGAATGCAGCCTATCCATTCACTAGAGACCGGTGACATCACTGAGAATGCAGCCTATCCATTCACTAGAGACCAGTGACATCACTGAGAATGCAGCCTATCCATTCACTAGAGACCGGTGACATCACTGAGAATACAGCCTATCCATTCACTAGAGACCGGTGACATCACTGAGAATGCAGCCTATCCATTCACTAGAGACCGGTGACATCATTTAGACATTGTGACATGGGTGACATGCATTTTGCCATTGTACTTTGTGTCCGAGGCTCGTGGCTTTTGAAAAAACCAAACCCACCAGCCCTCGCCATGGATATTGGCTTACGCGGGGTTCTCGGCATAGCAGCTGGAGTGTAAAGAGCCTGGGGGAGATTAGCGCGGTGATGTGTTGTGTTTGTGGCGTCCCAGGGGAAGGTCATTAGCTGTGTGTGGGGCAGGTCTGTGAATGTCGCTCAGTTAATAATAGATGAAGCAGCTCGTTCCAGGTAACATGTCCCGACCATCGCAGAACGCCATTAACCCCCGACACCCTGCGCAGGTCCCGACCTGACACTCCATCCAATTAGGCTGATCTGTGCTGAAGATGCCGACGCGTCTACAAACCCCCCCTCCTCTGTCCATCATCCGGCGGCCAGCCGCAGTTTTGAATTTCATCATTTAAATGTGAGAACGCTTCTGCGCTCTTCTGGGATTTTAAAAAGGTCAGAATTAGGAAGGAGGAAAAAAAATATGTCTTCTGTATAGCAAGCGGCAACCTCGGATGAGAGAACCATATAGGTTATCTATAATTGGATGCCAAGATCCCCCGGAACATATATATATATATATATATATATATATATATATATATATATATATATATATATATACATACATGAAGGAGAACCTTTCATCCATCTCTGTGTTCATCCTGAGAATGAAGAGGCCGCGTGTTCAGTGTAATTACACCAAAGTCTTCATAAACCCGATCACATCAAATTTAACACGTTAATGTCACTTCAGTGGTCATTTCCAGGCTTTTAACCACTTCCAGTCTGGGCCCATTCTGACATCCCTCTCCTTCATGTAAAAAAATATTTAAAAAAATTCCACTAAAATAAATTAGCACCACCAAACATTATATATTTTTTAAGCAGAGGCCCTAGAGAATAACATGGTGGGTGTTGCATATTTTAAAGTGTTTGTAAAGAAAAAAAAAAAACCAAACAAACATGTCTATACTTACCTGCTCTGTGTAATGGTTTTGCACAGAGCAGCCCTGATCCTCCTCTTCTCTGGGTGCCCCGCTGGCGCTTCTGGCTCCTCCTCTTCATCAGGTGCACCCAAGGAAAGCCGCTTTGCATGGGGGCACCTATACGGGCTCGCTCCCGCGTACCGCTGCCACCTCCATTGACACAGACAGCAGGACTCGGGCCCCGCCCCCCCATACCGTTCTCATGTCACAGCTTTTTATTGACAGCTATCAATCTGTCCAATGAGGAGAGCGACAGCGGCTGGAGTCGCTGCGCTCGTGCACATCGCTGGATCAGATCGGGCTTAGGTAAGGAAAAAAAGGGGTTCTGGGGGGGGGGGGGAGGAGCTGCAGCACAGAAGGTTTTTCACTTTAATGCATAGAATTGCATTAGGGTGAAAAACCTTAAGGCTTTACAACCACTTTAATGTTACACAATATTTGCGCAGCTCTTTTTTTTTATTTCAAATGTTTGGGTTAAAAATACACTTTAATAAATTTTAATGCACAAAAAAAATATAATAGACAATTTTTTGGAAAAATGTAAGAGAGGATGTTACACCGAGTAAATAGATAGCAAACATCTTGCTTTAAAATTGCATACGCCCGTGCAACGGTGCCAAAAATCTCCATAGGCGACACTTTGGCCTTACAGGTTACCAGTTTATAGTTACACAGGAGGTCTGAGGCTTATTATTGCTCTGACGTTCGCGGCAATACCTCACATATGTGGTCGCCGTTTACATATGCACGCGGGATCGACGCGCGCGTTCCCCTTTTCGCATGAGCATGGGAGGACTGGGCACTTATTTATTTTAAATATTATTTATTTTATTTTATTTATTTATCACTTGACCTCCAGAAGGCCATTTTTTTTTGCAATACAGCACTGCGTTACTTTAACTGACAATTGCGCAGGCATGCCCCGCTGTACCCAAATAAAATGTGTACATCATTTTTTCTCCAACAAATAGAGCTTTCTTTTGGTGGTATTTGATCACCTCTGCAGTTCTTATTTTTTGCGCTATAATTAAAAAAAGACCGACAATTTTGAAAAAAAATATATATATATTTTTTTAACTTTCTGCTATAAAAAATATTTAAAAAAAAAAATAAAAAATCAAATTTCTTCATAAATTTAGGCAAATATCAAATTTCTTCATGAGTTTAGGCTAATATGTATTCTGCTACATATTTTTGGTTAAAAAAAAATCCCAATAAGCATCAACATGGGGACAAGGTGCTTTGGGCGGGGGGGGGGGGGGCAGAGTGCATCTGGCCTCATATGGTTTAGGAGAGGAGGGCGCTCGCTTGTCCCCCCCCCCCCCCTTTCCAGACCTGCCAGTCTGCATGCTTTGATAAGGGTCTGGTATGGATTTGAGGGGGGGGGGGCACGCAGTTTTTTTTTTTTTTTTGGTGCGGGGTTTCCTTTACAATCTATACCAGACCCAAAGGGCCTGATATGCATTGGACCCCACGCTGTTTTTTTAAAATTATTTTTAATTGTTGCCATGTTTTTTTACATTCAGCTGTCATCTGTTGTTAAGGACACGGCAGCCGGCTTCCCGGCCCATTCCTTAGCAACCAGCTATTTTTTCAAAAAAACGCACGTGATACCACCAGCAAAACCCTAGTTGTAAATATCGCATTTTTTTTACTCTCTAGTCCGTTTGAGAATTGAACTTAAGAGCTTTTTAAACGATATTTACTGACACATTTTTCATTTTGCGGTAAATACCCCATAATTGTTTATTTTTTTTGTTTGTGAATTGGAATTTATTTACCGCATGCGATAATTTATGCACATGAGTCACGTGACTGCGTCATCGCATCCAGTAAACGTTAATGAATTGACCCCATAGTCAAAGGTCATCTAGGTAAGAGTATCTGCCTTGCTTTACAAAGCGTTTATCAAGTAAAACAGTCTCCCTGTCTTTGGGTGGAGTTGCCCTTTAAGCACATTGTATTGCGCTGTGGGGGGTCTCTGACGCGCCCTCGACAGGCGATGTGGGCGGCTGACAAGATCTGGAGGTAATTGCACCTCACTTCTCCTCTCTCTCTGTCTGTGTGCAGCACAGCACGGAGACGCTTTTAAGTAGGTCAGGAGATGGAACATTGTCCCCGATAATAGGACGCAACGCACGCCGCAAATCAATGAGCCTCAGACACTCGCCGTGACAGAGCCACCGAGCCGGGTTACAACTTCATCAGGCTGTCAATGAGATAGACAGATCTCCCGCTCCGCTTTTATCTACCGATCACAGGATTCACCGCTCTCCTGGTGTGTTATATATTACTGGAGTGACATCACCGCTCTCCAGATATAATATATATTATACAGGAGTGACATCACCGCTCTCCAGATATAAGATATATTATACAGGAGTGACATCACCGCTCTCCAGATATAATATATATTATACAGGAGTGACATCACCGCTCTCCAGATATAAGATATATTATACAGGAGTGACATCACCGCTCTCCAGATATAAGATATATTATACAGGAGTGACATCACCGCTCTCCAGATATAAGATATATTATACAGGAGTGACATCACCGCTCTCCAGATATAATATATATTATACAGGAGTGACATCACCGCTCTCCAGATATAAGATATATTATACAGGAGTGACATCACCGCTCTCCAGATATAAGTTATATTATACAGGAGTGACATCACCGCTCTCCAGATATAAGATATATTATACAGGAGTGACATCACCGCTCTCCAGATATAAGATATATTATACAGGAGTGACATCACCGATCTCCAGATATAAGATATATTATACAGGAGTGACATCACCGCTCTCCAGATATCAGATATATTATACAGGAGTGACATCACCGCTCTCCAGATATAATATATATTATACAGGAGTGACATCACCGATCTCCAGATATAAGATATAAGATATATTATACAGAAGTGACATCACCGCTCTCCAGATATAATATATATTATACAGGAGTGACATCACCGCTCTCCAGATATAAGATATATTATACAGGAGTGACATCACCGCTCTCCAGACATAAGGTATATTATACAGGAGTGACATCACTGTTCTCCAGATATAATATATATTATACAGGAGTGACATCACCGCTCTCCAGATATAAGATATATTATACAGGAGTGACATCACCGCTCTCCAGACATAAGGTATATTATACAGGAGTGACATCACTGTTCTCCAGATATAATATATATTATACAGGAGTGACATCACCGCTCTCCAGATATAAGATATATTATACAAGAGTGACATAAATGTATCTTTTTTCGGTGAAGTAATAGATATTTGGTAAATGGCGCTTTTCCATCTGACATTTTGAACGCGGATGTTAACTCTTCGTTTCTCCCGTCAGGTCGGTCGGCGGGACGCGGCCTCTACGTGTCCTTTGGCGTTTGATGCCGGCCTGTAATGTCGTTACAGCGAATTAAACCCATTGCGACGTCCATGGTTCATGTAACTCCCGTGCAACGACCCAATTAATCATTGTTAATTTAATCGGGTGTGACACACAGCCTCACCGACAAAGATCAGGCCCAATTTATCCTCGCTGCTAAGGGCCAATCTAATCAGCAGCGTGAAAGGCTGGATCCATCATTACCGCCCGCCAACGCCTTAACCCCTTGCGCTACCCGACACTGATTGAACAATGAATCAAATTAGAGATACACTGCGAGCAGAGCGGGCAAATATAGAGTGCCCGTTCCATGGCGTCCTGAACACTTGTCCTTGGCTGGCCTGCTGGGACTTGTTGTTCTTCTGTATAGTTATCATTGGTGGTAAAGTATAAAGAAACCCAAAAACAAAAATGGCGTATATTGCAGTCCTGCTGGTCGCCACATCTGGTTTGTTTTGTTTTTTTTCTTTTTTTTTTCCAATTATTTTCAACCTTGTGATCCTGCCAGCAATACACTTCCTGCACTGTATCTATGGAGGAGCAGCGTTGTCACCCCTCCCCCTCTCCACATTTGTGTTTTGAGGTCCTCAGAGATAGCTGGGAATAATGTAACTGCTCGCAATTTTGCATAGGCGATGGTCACGTGATTCTGCGTGTCGCGCATTGGGTCACCTATTCACTTCAATGGGCTGCCCTAAGTGCTTTTGTCATGCAAAAGAAGCTCCTGCTCTGCGTTGGGCGACAAGCTTCATGCTTTTTTTTTTTTAACAGTGCGTTTTTCTAAGATTCTGTCACGTGACAATCATGACAAAATCGCACCACGTTTGGGGTGCCATTTAGAAAAGGGGCGTACATAGGGTTGCCACCTCATCCCTTTAAACCCGACCACATATTAATTACAAAGGTTCTGTGGCTGATTAAGGTGGTAATTAAACTGCCTTTAATTAGCCTCAGAACCTGTGTAATTCATATGTGTTCGGGTTTAAAGGGATGAGGTGGCAACTCTAGGCGTACATAGTTTGCCTTTTCCTTCCTCCCGCTGTTAGGATCCATTCACTCTTCAGGATTAGGGATCGTGGGCAGAATCGCTGCGATCCAAATCATGTGGCAATCACAGCACAACATGCTACATATGTTTGGGCGCCATTATCCTTTAATGGCACCCCAAAAATGATGCGATTGTCGCGTGACAGTATTAAAGACCGGCCACCGCATATGTACTGCGGCAGGGCGGCTCTATTGTGCAAAACAACCTCCCTGTACGCTGTTTCATGCAATCGATAGTGTGGGCGCCTGCCCGCTGCACGGAGGAGGAGCCGTTGCATGTGCCCGGGCGCACCTGATGTCCGCCCGCCACATGCAATCGCTTCACAGAGGCAGAACGAGGATCTGTGTATGTAAACAAGGCAGATCCCCGTTCTGACAAGGGACAACACGGAGATCTGCTGTTCCTAGTGATCTGTGTTGTTCCTGTCAGCACTTCCCCCCCACAGTAAGAACACACACTGAGGAAACATATTTAACCCCTTGATTGCCCCTGATGTTAACCCCTTCCCTGCCAGTGTCAATTAGTGATCAGTTATTTTTAGCACCGATCACTGTATTGGTGTCACTGCTCCCCAAAAAGTGTCACTTAAGCCCCATACACACGGTCGGACTTCCATCGGACTTTTCCGTGTTTTTTTGTCCGAACAGAGTTGGCCGGGCACACCCATAGCATACACACCACAGGACTTTTCTGCAAACTTTCCCAAAACTTTTTGCATCATGTGGTTTTTCTGCTCTTTTCTGCTCTTTACCGCCACCCTTTGGTCAACTTCTGCTATTGTTAGTTGATTTTAACATTAGTTGTTTTGTCCATCGGACAAAAGTCTGATGGTTTTCTGTACACACGGTAGGACTTTGCTCCATCGGACTTTTGTTGGGTAAAAGTTTGTCCGTTTGCAGACCCAACTTTTGTCTGATGAAAACACAAAAAAAAAAAGTTTGTCCGACACACGATCGGATTGTTGGTCCAACTTGCTCAAAATGAAGTTTGTTGGCCAAAAGTCCGACAGTGTGTATGGGGCTTTAGGGTCAGATTTGTCCGCCGCAATCCTGCTAAAAATCGCAGATCGCCGTTATTACTAGTAAAAAAAATAAAAAAATCCATAAATCTATCCCATAGTTTGTAGACGCGATAACTTTTGTGCAAACCAATCAATATACGCGTTTTGGGATTTGTTTTTACCAAAAATATGTAGAAGAATATATATTGGCCTAAATTGATGAAGAAATTCGTTTTTTACATTTTTTGGGGGGATATTTATTATAGCAGAAAGAATAATTTTTTTTTAATTGTCGCTGTTTTTTTGTTTATAGCACAAAAAATAAAAACCGCAGAGGTGATCAAATACCACCAAAAGAAAGCTCTATTTGTGGAAAAAAAAGCATCAATTTTATTTTGGGTACAGCGTCGCACGACCGCGCAATTGTCAGTTAAGGTAACGCAGTGCCGTATCGCAAAAGATGGCCTGGTCATTAATGGGAGTAAACCTTTCCGGGGCTGAAGTGGTTAAAAATCGCGCAAAGCTTCTTGCCCCAAAAAAAAAAGCAGGAGTTCCTTTTTGGGCGACAAACACAAACAGGGAATGGGCTGCCCTATGCGACACACAGAATCACGGGAAAATCGCATGTCAAAATCTCGTAACGAGAACGCTCCTTCCCGCTACGCGATAATGTGAACGAGGCCTGACGTCTCCTGCTGCTCTTACCAGCAAATCCCAGCTGCTTGTTGTATGAATACAAGAGCCGGCTCTAAGGCCTAGCGTAGCGGGAACCAGCGCTCCCAATGCGCAATTATTTTGGTGCTTGAATGGGCTGCCCGCCCTGTGAACGACAAACGTGCCTAAGAAGCTCCAAAAACATTTTGGGCGTGGAGTGTTGTGCGTTTTTTTTTTCAACGTGTGTTTTGGCAAGATTGTGGTGTGTTTGTTGTGTTACAGAACGCGGCATCTGCGTTTGGGTGCTATTAACAGTTATTGGCACCATAAGTGGGATGAGTGTCTGTAGAGCATTTTTTCCACGTTTCCAAAATGTGTGCAAAAAAAGTGTGTTCTGCACATTTCTGCACGCATTCCGGAAGCGCGCAGGGGTAAATGCAGCCTGACTACTGTTGGCAAAAAACTGCCCTTCTGACTTTAGATTCAGAGATACAAAGTGACTTTATTAATAATTTATCTTATTCAGCTGCGAATCAAAGCGAAGAGATATGATCCGTCTATGATGGCAGTTTAAGCAACCTGACAAGTTTTTTTTTTCTACTGTATTTAACCTCTTTAGTTAACACTGATCAGCCCTAATTAACTCCTTCTTCACCTTCTCCCATTAGCTATTTTTAATACTCATTTTTTTCAGACCAATAGAATAAATAATACATTTTTATTTTTTTTAACTGTATTCATTTAGTTTGTTAACTTGTTTTTTTTTTTTTTGTTTTTTGTTTTTTATGTGTAGCTTTAGTTTTAAAAAAAGACTGAAAACAGGACAAAATATAAAATAATATTTATACAATTTATCTACAATAACAATAGAGCTTTTAAACTCATAGCTGTCAAAGTAGAACAAACTTTTTTTTTTTTTACATATTTTTATCTATAGATTGCAGATTTATTTAGTCCACATATTATAAATTCTCAGGTTACAGTGGTGAGTTAGGCCCACGGGAATTCCTTGCTAGTAAAAAAAGTCTCACTCCTCTTGCAGAACTCCAGAAAATCCACAGTCCTTCTGCAGTTTTAGACCACTTTCACACTGAGGCGCTTTTCAGGCGCTTTCACGCTAAAAAAAGCGCCTGAAAAGCTTACGAAAACTTATTTCCATTAAAATCAATGAATGCTTTCACACTGGGGCAGTGCGCTGAAAAAACGCCCCTCTCCATTGAAATGAATTAAAAGCGATTCAAAAGTGCTTGAAAAGCACTTCAAAAGCGCTCAGTGTTTTACTGGCAGTTTTTCAAGCGCCTCAGTGTGAAAGGTCCCTTAGGCCGGTTTCACTCTGGGGCGGTGGCGGTATAGCGCCGCTATTTTTAGCAGCGCTATACCGTCTGGATTGCAGAGGTATTCGGCCGCTAGCGGTGCGGTTTTAACCCCCGCTAGCGGACGAAAAAGGGTTAATACCACCCGCAAACCGCGGCTATAGCCGCGGTTTGCGGGCGGTATTACCGCGGTTTCCCATTGCTTTCAATGGGAAGGAGCGGTAAACACACCGCTCCAAAGATGCGGCTAGCAGGACTTTTTTTTAAGTCCTGTTAGCGCACCGCTCCAGTGTGAAAGCCCTCGGGGCTCGGGCCCTCGGGGCTTTCACATTGGAGAGAAAGGAGCCGCTGTTTAGGCTCGGTTTGCAGGCGCTATTTTTAGCAAAATAGCGCCTGCAAACCGCCCCAGTGTGAAAGGGGCCTTAGTGATGTTACTTTGATCAAAAAATGTAAGCTTTCCCCTCTGTGTCATTTCCTGGTGGGCGGAGCTGGGAACACAGGTGCAGAATTTTCTAGCAGACTTCCCAAAGCTCAGAAATTTCACACCACGCCAAAAACGGGCTGATGGTGTTGGGTGGATTGACAAGGGAAGTATATTATTCCCTCCTCAAGACACCGCTCTCCAGTTTCTATGGGCAAAAGACGTGCATATACAATGTTACTGATAGCAACAAGTGCGTCCTTCGTTTTCGCCACACCAATAAAACGGCAGCTTGGACGCGGTCGGATGCAGCGTGCAGCGCCTCCATTTTGTTGCATTTTCACAAATAAGCTCCATTATGGAAGCCAGGCTCGCTTTATCAGACCAGGAAATGCGCTCAGCTGTTCTCCTGTCTGTACAGCGGATACATCCGCCTCGCTCATTGTTTCTGAACCGCGGCGTTCCCTGGAGGTTAGGAGGCTGGATAATAGGAAATAAAATGGCTTAATGACCTGACAAAAGCTCGCAAGTGCAGCTAAAAAGAACTCGGAGACAGCGAGGCGGTACAATGCCAGAGCAATAATGTGTGCGTGTACCCGCCTCTGTGCCCCACTTAGAGACATATATATATATATATACACAGTACAGGATTCTGAATTTGTTTCTTATGTATAATAACAGGATGGATATAAATCAATGATTAAAAAAAAAATTTTGGATTTAAATTTGATTTTTTTAATTTAAATCCCATTTTTTTTCATTTAAATCGATTTTTTTGATTTTTATCAAATTTATTTTAATAAAATGCTTTTGAAGTAAAAATCTATCTAAAGATAGTTTTCTATTTAACCACTTCAGCCCCGGAAGATTTGGCTGCTCAATGACCGGGCCATTTTTTTGCGATTCGGCACTGCGTCGTTTTAACTGACAATTGCGCGGCCATGCGACGCTGTACCCAAACAAAGCTGACGTCCTTTTTTTCCCACAAATAGAGCTTTCTTTTTTGAAAAAAAACTTTTTGCTATAATAAATATCCCCATTTTTTTTTCTCTCAGTTTAGGCCGATACGTATTCTTCTACATATTTTTGGTAATAAAAATCGCAATAAGCGTATATTGATTGGTTTGCGCAAAAGTTATAGCTTCTACAAAATAGGGGATAGTTTTATGGCATTTTTATTATTATTATTTTTTTTTACTAGTAATGGCGGCGATCTGCAATTTTTATCCGGACTGCGACATTATGGCGGACACATCGGACACTTTTGACACCTTTTTGGGCGATAAGTGCTATAAAAATGCACTGATTACTGTGAAAATGACACTGGCAGGGAAGAGGTTAACACTAGGGGGCGATCAAGGGGTTAAATGTGTTCCCTATGTGTGTTCTAACCGACTAGAGGAGATGACAGATCGCTGTTCCCAGCTAGTAGGAACACACAATCTGTCTCTCCTCACAGAACAGGGATTTGTGTGTTTATACACACACACGTCCCTGTTCTGACTCTCGTCCCCGTGATCGCGCGTGCCTGCTTTCCCGCTTAAAGGGACCGACGTACAGCTACGACCGTTCGCGGGATCCTGCCGCAGTATAATGACAACGGCTGGTCGGTATTTGGTTACGATACATTAATAATTTAGTTTATTCAGCATGAAATGGAGCTTAGTTATGTAGCATGAGGCTGTATATATTCTGCAATATTTTCATTTTTGGTAAACTCATTCAATAAATCCAAGCTCTGCAAGCTGAGATAACATGCACTGCAATAATGCATTCACACAATGTCACAGTAACCATGAGATAAAACAATGTTCAGGAATACTGTATTCCTTTATCCCATTGTTTTGCAAATCTATGTACACTACAAACTGTGTGATTAAATTGGTTCTGATATCGCTGTTTTATTAACCTTACAGCTTATTTTTCTAAATAGGAAAATTTTGTTTGCAAATATTAAAGATTCTAACTACCAGGAAGAATAAGTCCTTACATTTAAAGAGCACCTGTCATTTCAGATCCATCATGGCAGCGCCTGTTAGCGGGCATCCACTCACCTGCTGCCGCCACATCCCTCCCCTTGTTGTGTCACTGCCGCATCACCAGCCGTCTCATTAAAGTGAATGGGACTGTCGGTGAGTCAACAGCGGGTCAGAGGAGGAGCCGCTGTGGGACAGAGATGACAGTTGCTCTTTAAAAATTATGTTTTAAATCAAGTTTTTTTACTGGTGATTTAAATCAAATCTCCCCTGTATGATAATAATTGTATATAATCTGAAATATTCTATAATAAAATGTAAGAATTGGTAGCTACCAGTTAGACTTCATATAAATCCCCTTCGCGCCGAGCGTACGCATATATGCGGCTTTGGCTTTAGGGGGTTACAATGGGATGATGCCCGCAGCTGCAGGCATCGTCCCGGTACCGTATTTTAGAGCGGGCGGTCGGCTTTCCAGGGATAACCACCAAAGCGGCTAAAAGCCGCTCAGTGGTTATCCCGGAGGAGCGGGAGGGGACATCCCCCGCCTTCCGCCACTCTTACCGGGCCTCCCGTCCCACCAGGAGACCCGATCCTCGATCCGCCACTTCCGGCACCTAAAGACAGACTGGCACAAAGCCGGAAACAGCTTCGTTCCAGTCTTCTCTCTGTAAACACGGAAGCGACGTCACGTCCGGGTTACTCGGCTGCCAATGGCGCCGGATTTAAAAAAATATACAGTATTTAGAATTGCAGTTTTCGCTGATCTGAATACTTTGAAGTGCAAAGGAGGGATTTGTGGTCTTTTAGACCTCCGATCCCCTCCATAAAGAGTACCTGTCACCACCTATTACTGTCACAAGGGATGTTTACATTCCTTGTGACAGCAATAAAAATGTTAAAACAATTTTTTTTTTAAAACACAATGTTAAAAAATAAAAATAAATGAAATGAAAAAAAATAAAGTTTAAAGGGGTTGCTTTCTTTTTTAAATAACAAACATATCATACTTACCTCCACCAAGCAGTTAGAGTAGCACCGATCCTCCTCTTCTGGGGTCCCTCGCGGCTGTCTCGGTTCCTCCCCGCAAGAGCTAACCCCCGTTCTGGGAAGCGCTCTCCCAAGGGGTTTAGCTTGCAGGCGCGCTCCCGTGTGATACCGTGGCGGCCATAGCTCCTAAGTGTATCACTCGGCCCCGTCCCCCGGTGCTCCACGTCATGGGATTTGATTGACAGCAGCGGGAGCCAATGGCTGCGCTGCTATCAATCTCCAATAAATAGCCGAGAACAGCTGAAACGACCAGGCCAAGAAGCCAGCGCGTTCACGACGCAGGACTTTCGAGGGCTCAGGTAAGTGTAAACGGGGGGGGGGGGGGGGGCTGAGGGGCTTGTAAGCATCGGATGTTTTTTCACCTTAATGCATAGAATGCATTAAGGTGAAAAAACGGGAAGCTTTACAACCCCTTTAGCTCGCGCAGCAAAGAAAACGCATATGGAAGTCGCGCCCGCATATATGTAAACGGTGTTCAAATCACACATGTGAGGTATCGCCGCGATCGTCAGAGCGAGAGCAATAATTCTAGCACTAGACCTCCTCTGTAACTCTAACCAGGTAACCGTTTTTTTTTTTTAAAGCGTCACTTATGGAGAGTTTAATGTACCGTAGGTTGTCGCCATTTCACGAGTATGCGCAATTTTAAAGCGTGACATGTTTGGTATCTATTTACTCGGCGTAACATCATCTTTCAAACTATACAAAAAAATTGGGCTAACTTTACTGTTTCGTTTTCTTAAAATTGATGAAAGTGTCTTTTTCCCCAATAAGTTGCGTTTAAAAGACCGCTGCACAAATACCGTGTGACATAAAATATTGCAACAATCGCCATTTTATTCTCTGCTAAAGAAATATATATATATATAACGTTTGGGGGTTCTAAATAATTTTCTAGCAAAAAATACTGATTTTAACTTGTAAACACCTAATGTCAGAAATAGGCTTAGTCATGAAAGGGTTAATGTACACACGCTATTATTATTATTATACATGTATATAGCTCTGACATATACTGCAGTGCTGTACAGAGAACACTGAGCCAGTCACACTCTGCACCAGAGGAGCTTACACTCTAATGACCCTCCACAGTCACACACTATTATTATACATGTATATAGCTCTGACATATACCGCAGTGCTGTACAGAGAACACTGAGCCAGTCACACTCTGCACCAGAGGAGCTTACACTCTAATGTCCCCCCCCCACAGCTATATAGACACAATAATAATATCCCTGGATTAGTTGTATTCCCCAGTTTGCCATGCGGAGGGTGTGTGGTGTTTTGGTTTGTAGAGCGCTTACATGACTCGGCCACTGGATGGCGCTCTCTTGCTGATGATGATTACTGGTCGGGTAAAGGATGACAGTCGGGCTTATATACGGTTCCGTTTAGCAGACACACATATCAGAGTTACTGGAATGGGACGGATATAAATGGACTCCATAAGGACAGACACGGGGACGGTATTTTAGCTTGAGACGAAATGATTACTAAACTGGTAGTAAGTGATTGAGGGGGGGAGGGGGGCCATGTGTCCTCCGCTCCACGGATGGTTTCTGATGGAACTTTCGGTCAGATTTATGGCCGCTCTCAGCTAGTAATTGGCTGCCTAAAAAAAAAATGTCTTTAAAAATCATTGTAGAAAAATGTCCAGCTTGCTGGCAATTATTGTGCGATGTTTCCAATGGACCCCTCTACCCATTTGTTACTCCGGCCAATAATCCAGCCAGGGATGGGAGGAGGCGGAGTGAGTCTCCAGTCAGATACATTGTAGAGGAAGGTTTCTGTATTGAGAGAGGAGAGCGGCACACCTGGAGGAGACCAACCCTAAAGTCCATGCAGTGTGATCTCCGCTGGGACCCCGGATCGCGGTGCAGGGACACAGGTGGTGATTGGTGGCCATCAATCATTCGTCTCTGACTTTCAGCAATGGAGGCATCGTGATTATACTGGTAATAATGTGTGTGAAGATTCATCCGACACGTTTCGGGGTTCCACCTCTTTCCTCAGGGCTGCAACATGGTATTGGAAAGACAGGGGAGGACAAATCGGGTAAAAGTCCCATAGTGTACAAACCGGCCCACATTACATACACTATATTGTCAAAAGTATTGGGACACCTGCCTTTATACACGCACATGAACTTTAATGGCATCCCAGTCTTAGTCCGTAGGGTTCAATATTGAGTTGGCCCACCCTTTGCAGCTATAACAGCTTCAACTCTTCTGGGAAGGCCGTCCACAAGGTTTAGGAGTGTGTCTATGGGAATGTTTGACCATTCTTCCAGAAGCGCATTTGTGAGGTCAGGCACTGATGTTGGATGAGAAGGCCTGGCTCACAGTCTCCACTCTAATTCATCCCAAAGGTGTTCTATCGGGTTGAGGTCAGGACTCTGTGCAGGCCAGCCAAGTTCCTCCACCCCAAACTCACTCATCCATGTCTTTATGGACCTTGCTTTGTGCACTGGTCCGAATCATTTGGTGGAGGGGGGATTATGGTGTGGGGTTGTTCTTCAGGGGTTGGGCTTGGCCCCTTAGTTCTAGTGAAGGGAACTCTTTTTTTTTTAAGTCAGCAGCTACAAACACTGTAGCTGCTGACTTTTAATAAGGACACTTACCTGTCCTACTCACCCGTGATAATGGCCCCCTCAATGCCGATCCCTCGATCACTGCAGGTCCCGCGCCACCATCCTCACTAAGGGAAACAGGCAGTGAAGCCTTACGGCTTCACTGCCCATTTCCTACTGCGCATGCGCGAGTCTCGCGCCGCTTTGTGAATGGGCGGCTGCTCTCTGGGATACACACAGTTCTCAGAAGGCAGCGCGCCCCATTCACTAGAAGAGGATGCGGAAGGAGACCCACCGCGGATAAGGAAGAGGCAGATTAGGGACTTCTGCATAGCAACCGCTATTTTGGGTGAGTAAAAAATGTTGGTTTTTTTTATTTTAATTTTTTACATTTTTGTGTAATTTTTGTTCAGGGTGGAACTCCACTTTAAGGCCCCAGTATACTAAGACAGTTTGGGGATGGCCCCTTCCTGTTCCAACATGACTGCGCACCAGTGCACAAAGCAAGGTCCATAAAGATATGGATGAGTGAGTTTGGGGTGGAGGAACTTGACTGGCCTGCACAGAGTCCTGACCTCAACCCAACAGAACACCTTTGGGATGAATTAGACCGGAGACTGCGAGCCAGGCCTTCTAATCCAACATCAGTGTCTGACCTCACAAATGCCCTTCTGGAAGAATGGTCAAACATTCCCATAGACACCCTCCTAAACCTTGTGGACAGCCTTCCCAGAAGACTTGAAGCTGTTATAGCTGCAAAGGGGGGCCAACTCCATATTGAACCCTACGGACTAAGACTGGGATGCCATTACAGTTCATGTGCGTGTAAAGGCAGGTGTCCCAATACTTTTGATAATATAATGTATGTATATTTAGGACGAGAATATGAAAAGTACTGTTATTTTCAGTGTTTTTAAATCTGCAGCTTTTACCAAAAAATCCCTGGTGATCCTGCCATGGAGGTCCATGTTCCAGCACTTCCTGTTATAGGTGACAACGCTCTATCCCTCTCTCCCAACTGTGCTCCTGCGTTGTCACCCGGTCACATGGACTTCTAATGGATACCTTAAACCAGGGGTCTCAAACTGGTGGCCCTCCAGCTGCTGCGAAACTACACATCCCATGAGGCATTGCAAGGCTGACAGTTACAAGCATGACTCCCTCAGACAGAGGCATGATGGGACTTGTAGTTTCACAACAGCTGGAGGGCCACCAGTTTGAGATCCCTGCGGCTTAAACAGCCACTTGCAGTCACCATCAGAAGCCCATGTGACCGGGTGACAACACAGTTAGGAGAGAGGGACTGAGCGTTGTCACTCTATAACAGGAAGTGCTGGAACATGGACCTCCATGGCAGGATCACCAGGGATTTTTTGGTAAAGGCCGCAGATTTACACGTACTGAAAACACACATTACATGGCATAGTCCATTATTGCCTATTGTCACCATCAGGAACCCCGCCAGAGAAATGCCATGCAGCCATGTAGACGGGAAAGGGCCAGGCTGCAGAGCAGTGGGTGAAAAAGGGTCCCCATTAGAGACATATTTACATCAGAATATCCTCTTACATGAGTGTCCCCTTATATACGAGTCCCCTTATATACGAGTCCCCTTATATCAGGCTCCCCCATCAGAGTCCCCTTATATCAGGGTCCCCATCAGATTCCCCTCATATTTGGGTCTCCATCACAGTTCCCTTATATCTGGGTCCCCATCAGAGTCCCCTTATATCTGGGTCCCCATCAGTCCCCTTATATCTGGGTCCCCATCAGAGTCCCCTTATATCAGGCTCCCACATCAGAGTCCCCTTATATCAGGGTCCCCATCAGAGTCCCCTTATATCAGGGTCCCCATCAGAGTCCCCTTATATCAGGGTCCCCATCAGAGTCCCCTTATATCTGGGTCCCCATCAGAGTCCCCTTATATACGAGTCCCCTTATATCAGGGTCCCACATCAGAGTCCCCTTATATCAGGCTCCCCCATGAGAGTCCCCTTATATCAGGCTCCCCCATGAGAGTCCCCTTATATCTGGGTCCCCATCAGTCCCCTTATATCTGGGTCCCCATCAGAGTCCCCTTATATCAGGGTCCCACATCAGAGTCCCCTTATATCAGGGTCCCACATCAGAGTCCTCTTATATCAGGGTCCCACATCAGAGTCCTCTTATAGCAGGGTCCCCATCAGAGTCCCCTTATATCAGGGTCCCCATCACTGTCCCCTTATATACGAGTCCCCTTATATCAGGCTCCCCCATCAGAGTCCCCTTATATCAGGGTCCCCATCAGATTCCCCTCATATCAGGCTCCCCCATCAGAGTCCCCTTATATCAGGCTCCCCCATCAGATTCCCCTCATATCAGGCTCCCCCATCAGAGTCCCCTTATATCTGGGTCCCCATCAGAGTCCCCTTATATCAGGGTCCCCATCACTGTCCCCTTATATACGAGTCCCCTTATATCAGGCTCCCCCATCAGAGTCCCCTTATATCAGGGTCCCCATCAGATTCCCCTCATATCAGGCTCCCCCATCAGAGTCCCCTTATATCAGGCTCCCCCATCAGATTCCCCTCATATCAGGCTCCCCCATCAGAGTCCCCTTATATCAGGGTCCCTATCACTGTCCCCATATATCAGGCTCCCCCATCACTGTCCCCTTATATACGATTCCTCTCGTATCTGGGTCTCCATCACAGTTCCCTTATATCAGGGTCCCCATCAGAGTCCCCTTATATCAGGGTCCCCATCAGAGTCCCCTTATATCAGGGTCCCCATCAGAGTCCCCTTATATTAGGGTCCCCATCAGTGTCCCCTTATATACGAGTCCCCTTATATCTGGGTCCCCATCAGAGTCCCCTTATATCAGGGTCCCCATCAGATTCCCCTCATATTTGGGTCTCCATCACAGTCCCCTTATATCTGGGTCCCCATCAGTCCCCTTATATCTGGGTCCCCATCAGAGTCCCCTTATATCAGGCTCCCACATCAGAGTCCCCTTATATCAGGGTCCCCATCAGAGTCCCCTTATATACGAGTCCCCTTATATCAGGCTCCCCCATGAGAGTCCCCTTATATCAGGCTCCCCCATGAGAGTCCCCTTATATCAGGCTCCCCCATGAGAGTCCCCTTATATCAGGCTCCCCCATGAGAGTCCCCTTATATCAGGCTCCCCCATGAGAGTCCCCTTATATCTGGGTCCCCATCAGAGTCCCCTTATATCAGGCTCCCACATCAGAGTCCCCTTATATCAGGGTCCCACATCAGAGTCCTCTTATATCAGGGTCCCACATCAGAGTCCTCTTATAGCAGGGTCCCCATCACTGTCCCCTTATATACGAGTCCCCTTATATCAGGCTCCCCCATCAGAGTCCCCTTATATCAGGGTCCCCATCAGATTCCCCTCATATCAGGCTCCCCCATCAGAGTCCCCTTATATCAGGGTCCCCATCAGATTCCCCTCATATCAGGCTCCCCCATCAGATTCCCCTCATATCAGGCTCCCCCATCAGATTCCCCTTATATCTGGGTCCCCATCAGAGTCCCCTTATATCAGGGTCCCCATCACTGTCCCCTTATATACGAGTCCCCTTATATCAGAGTCCCCTTATATCAGGGTCCCTATCACTGTCCCCATATATCAGGCTCCCCCATCACTGTCCCCTTATATACGATTCCTCTCGTATCTGGGTCTCCATCACAGTCCCCTTATATCAGGGTCCCCATCAGAGTCCCCTTATATCAGGGTCCCCATCAGAGTCCCCTTATATCAGAGTCCCCTTATATTAGGGTCCCCATCAGTGTCCCCTTATATACGAGTCCCCTTATATCTGGGTCCCCATCAGAGTCCCCATATATCAGGCTCCCCCATCACTATCCCCTTATATACGAGTCCCCTTATATCAGGCTCCCACATCAGAGTCCTCTTATATCAGGGTCCCACATCAGAGTCCCCTTATATCAGGGTCCCACATCAGAGTCCTCTTATATCAGGGTCCCACATCAGAGTCCCCTTATATCAGGGTCCCACATCAGAGTCCCCTTATATCAGGGTCCCACATCAGAGTCCTCTTATATCAGGGTCCCACATCAGAGTCCCCTTATAGCAGGGTCCCCATCAGAGTCCCCTTATAGCAGGGTCCTCATCAGAGTCCCTCTTACCTTACATTAGGTCAAAGTGGAGACCATAGACAGCCTTTAGGAGGACCCTGCAGAGCACAGTAGTGAATTGTGTTAAAAAAAAAAAGCGTTCACCTCAGAATGTCAGGACGTTGTGGTGCGTTGGAAGGTCATTCATTAGACAAAAATACGACTTGGGCAATTTTTTAGACGTTTGGGTGCCTCCGCAGCCAATGATTGTCAGTGGGCTGCCTTAGCGCAATACTGTACATAATAACACGTGACAAAACGCACCGCAAAGGGTGTAAATGAGCCCTCAAGAAAAAAAAAGGGTGTAAAATTGATGTGCGCGTCCGCCTAGCGTCTCCCTGCGAGGATTGGCCGCGCTGCGCTCGTTCTTTGTGATGTATGGCGGCCCCTGTGATGCTCTATATATTAAACCAGAAAATGATCTCGGTGATTGATGGTCACTATATGCCGGCTGTGTCTCTATCAGCACCACATCTGTTTATCACCCTCCTTCATGGCGGGATATGTGCCCCCGCCCGCTATGGGAGATTTTTTCCCCTCCCCAATGACGCCCTGACCTCCTATTGACCTGCGCGGCCTCCCGGCATTAACGCAGCGACCTCGGCGAGCCCGCTGCCAATTGTGTCAGATTTAGACTGGCAGCTCTGGCATTATGTGAGACTCTTAATCCTCACCATTGTCTGAGCCGGTTTACTCTGCGCCGATAGATGGTGCCGCGCGCCTCCCCCCCCGCTGCTATGACACCAGGGCCCCCCCCCCCAACCCCTCCCATCCGCCTCTCCGCTTCCATTTATCTTATTATTATGCTGCCTTTCTTCCTCTGGCCCGTCCACCTTCCCCGCGCGTTACATCCATTTTCCGCTGCCTGTGGCACCGACACCAGATAATTTAATAGCGCACAGGAGACAGCGCATCCATAACCGCCGACGCAAGCCTTATCGCTCCCAGTGCAGGACGCGGTGCCTTTTACGGCTCTGGTTTCTGATGTCGGCGCGCGGTTTTTCTGTGCGGCGTTGTACAGTGGAAAAAAACAATATAGAAACGGAATTACGTTTTTTTTTTTTTTTTCACCTGCCCTTGCCAAATAGTAAGCCGTGGAAAACATTGTATGCTCTAATGCCGCGTACACACGACCATTTTTTTTGTCGGGAAAACTGTCATTTTTTCACTTGGACGAGAAAAACGGCCGTGTGTGGGCTCTCCAGCAGTTTTCCTGATAAGAAAACCGCAGAGAATCACGACGAGAAAAATTAGAACATGCACTAATTTTTCTCGTCGCAAATCGCGGCATTTTTTTCCTCGGCAGTTTTCCCATAGGGAAACACTGCTAGGGAGCCTACACACGGCCGGTTTTCTTGACCAAGAGAAAACATGTCGTGAAAAACGGCCGTGTGTAGACTGGGAAAAGGGGACCAAGCCGGTCCTCGTTTTTCCCGTCAGGTTTCACGGCAGTGTCTTCACCGAGAAACTCGGTCGTGTGTACGCGGCATTAGTCTTAAGCCCTGTACACACGATCGGATATCCTATGGATTCTAATTCAATGGTTTTGTCCATCGGAAATCCCATGAAGCCGACTTTCATCAGTCTTGCCTACACAACATCAGTCAAAAATCCGACCGTCCCAAACGCCGTGACGTAAAACACTCCGACAAGCCGAGAAAAATGAAGTTCAGTGCTTCTGAGCATGCGTCGACTTGATTCTGAGCATGCGTGGGTTTTTTGTCCGATGGAGTTCCCCACAGACGATAGTAATTTGCTATCGTTTTTTTTCCCATCGGATAAATTTAAAACATGTTCTATTTTTTCTCACCGATGGAAAAAAGACCGATGGGGCCCATACAAGATCGGTTTGTCCGATGAGAAAAGTCCATCGGACTGTTTTCATCGGTAAAACCGATCGTGTGTACACGGCTTAAGGCTACAATAAAAATCGAACTCTGGTTGGTTTGGTGATTTATTCACACTTTTCATGCCGTTCGGTGACACCAGTATCCCTGTTTTAGCTTCCTGTGTCACCCTCCTGATGATGCTCGTTTGCTGTCCTATTACTAGAGCGGCATCACCTTTAGCCCCCCCCCCCCTGTTCACATTGACTGCGGCTTTGAAATCGTGCAACTTTATCTGAAATTGCACAATTTGAAAATCGCATCTCAGTGCGACTTCCGGTGCGACTTTGAAGAGATCTGTGCCGCTTCATGCACAGATGTCTATTCAAGTCGCACCCGAAATCGCCAAAAGTAAAAGGGGTTAACACTAGGGGGCGATCAAGGGGTTAAATGTGTTCCCTAGGCGGGTGTTTCTAACTGTGGGGGGAGGGGACTGACTGGAGGAGGAGAGAGATCGCTGTTCCTGATCACTAGGAACAGACAATCATTCTGAACTCCCCTGCAGACCGGGGATCTGTCTGTTTACATTGACAGATTCCCGTTCTGGCTCTGTGTGGAGCGACCGTGGGACATCGCGGCTGCCAGCCATGCGCATCGGCTGCCCCGCCGCTCCCGCTGTAGCTGTTAAAAGGGACCGCCGTACAACTACAGCGATTCGCGAGAACGAGCCGAGGTGCCGCCGTATAATGGCGGCAGCTGGTCGGCAAGTGGTTAAACAAGACGACACGGTTCCAAATGTGAATTGACATATTTCATTGTTTATTACTGTTAAATGCTTTATGAAGGTTTCTGATCCGCCATGTTTGGCACACTTTTTTCTGTTGTACTGTACTACATGTTTTGCTGAAGAGCGAAATAAAGAATTATAAATGAAAAAAAAAAAACAATGATGCTTGCTGCATTTTTTGGTGCATATTTGGTCAGTTTAAAAAAAAAACGCACCAAAAATGCACCTTGCTATTGAAATGCATTAAAAATGCAGCTAGAACCCATCAAAAATGCACCCTTGTTGTGTTTTTGATGCATTTTTTTGAGTCTCACGACCTATGAAAAATACACCATAAGCAAAGTAAAATTGCAGCGAAATCGCGGTAAAATCGCAGGTGTTTTTGGCAGTCATTATCCACACCTTTTTTCTTTCGGCACAACGCTGAAAACAGCCGATAATTTGCAGTGTCTGGAACTTTCGGTGCATCACTAGTGAAAACAGAAGGAAAAAAAGCCTAAAAAATAAAACGAATGCAGCCACCACATCTAATGATTGGTAAGCTGCAGTATATACCGTATACACTCGAGTATAAGCCGAGTTTTTCAGCACATTTGTTTGTGCTGAAAATGTCCCCGTCGGCTTATACTCGAGTCTGTGTCCAGCCTTAAATGTGTGCACCTGATCCTGTCCCCTGGAAGCCAAACTTGTCACACATGTAGCCCCACTCTTCCTCTATAAGTGTGCAAAGTTTGTTGTCCGGGGGGACCTACAGTCGGGGAGCACCAATTTTTCAAAGCCGGGCACCCCTTCCATAGACTCCAATGTTAAACAGTCATTTCTTTGGTGACTTTGGGAACCCGGTACAGGCCAGCCCTAGGTTCCCTGGACCCCAAACTTGGCACACATGTAGCCACACTATTCATCTACAAGTGTGCAAAGTTTGTTGTCCAGGGGACCTACGGCCGGGGAGTACCGATTTTTCACCCCTTCCATAGACTCCCATGTTAAACGTCAGTCTAGTCACACAGCGCCGGAGATCAGGTAGGGAGATTGGGCACAGTGAGGCATGGGCACAGTGACAGTGAGGCATTGGCACAGTGAGGCATGGCCACAGTAAGGCACAGTGAGACATGTACATGGACAAAGTGAGGCACAGTGAGGCATGCAGATGGACACCCTAGGCTTATACTCGAGTCAATACGTTTTCCCAGTTTTTTGTGGTAAAATTAGGTGCCTCGGCTTATATTCGGGTCGGCTTATACTCGAGTATATACAGTTATTCACTTTAGGTTTTGGGTTTAATACCGCTTTAGGTTGGAGTTCCCATTTATCTTGTGCCCATCCCCCTACAGCGCCCTTTGGGTCACTCTTTTCATCTGAGCCACATAAGGTCACCCTGATGTCATTTTAGAAAATGCAACATTTACAGGTGAAAGAATTCAAGAGATTAGGATCTGCGTAGGTCTGCCAGTAGGGGGCAGCGCAAATTAAAATGACTCTACGTGATGCACTGACCTACAGCAGCCAATCGTTGACTTGCGTCAATTGCCTACAAGGTGATTGCTGCGGGTCTCATCGATGACACTTTACATCCCGTTATTAGATAACCCTTCCGGTGTTGGGCCTCCCTTTCGTGGAGCTAATGGCGCTTCTGTCACCCATCCCCCCGCTGCTTTCCGTCACTCGGTTTTTCTGCCGGCAGATGGGCTCGGGTGGCGAGGAGAAGTGACAGGGTCATCTCCGCTCTTTGCACATCGCCTGCCACAGGACGCTGGGCTGTCGCTGTTCATCCAGCCGCCTATCAGTCCTGCGGCTCCCAGCGGAGGCACCGGCCGCATATTGCCGCCCTCACCTCTTGTTTCGCTCAGCCGCGAGCGGCGAGTTCCTTTCTCACGGTTATTTCTTGACATGTCAAACCGATTATCGCCAAATGTCACCCTTCTTGTTGCTTCGTGTTACCGGGCATTTGTAGGAGCCGACCCGGAGACTCGAGGCCGATCATTTTCTACAGCCAATGTCTATCCTGAACTTGTCCTGAGCAGAGGAACCTGGCAGGATTAGAACATGGGGGTTCCATTACTGTCATAGTCATCCTTATTTCATGTGCATATCACTGATTTCACTGGCCACATGCTTATTCTCAGGTGTCACTTTCCAAGCCCCGTCGAGTTATAATTTCCATCCCCCCTCCAAGTCAATTGGCATATTCCAGTTGGCTGGCCTTGGTAAAACACTAGCAATGCCTCAAGGGGCTTGTAATTTGGGAACTTCAAGTCCAATGAGGCTTTACAAGGCTCTCAGAGCCACAGGCATGACTCCCGGGGGTAAGGGGCATGATGGGATTTGTAGTTTCACCACAGCTGGAATGCTGAGCATATCACGGCAGTAACAGGATCAAGTCAAAGCCACACAAGATGCGCCGCGGCTGGGCCACAATGAGGTGAGGTCCTCTACAACCTCACCTTAGTAGCAGAGTTTGGCTGTTCCTCACCCAGGTTTAAAGTAATTTTAAAGGCAGAAGGTTTTTTATCTTAAAGCGGAGTTCTGCTTTTCCGGTTCCCCCTCCGGTATTACATTTGGCACCTTTCAGGGGGTGGGGGAGCAGATACCTGTCTAATACAGAGTCTGCAGAGATCTATGCCATGTCCGGCCCCTCCTCCGTTCCCCCCGCTGTTTTCTGGGAGACACACAGGTCCCAGAAGACAGCAGGGACCAGTGAGGATGCGCAGCGTGACTCGCGCATGCGCAGTAGGGAACGGCTTCACTTCCTGATTCCCTTACTGAAGATGGCGGCGCCTCCACCCGGGAGCCGAGGGACGAGCCCGGCTTCGGGTGAGGACATCGCAGGCACCCTGGACAGGTAAGTGTTCTAATATTAAAAGTCAGTGGCTACAGTATTTGTAGCTGCTGACTTTTAAATTTTTAATTTTTTTTCGGAACTCCGCTTTATTGCATTCTATGCATTAACCCCTTCATGCTGACCGTACGCAAATTTGCGTTCATGGCTTGAAGGGGTTATACCGGGGTGATGCCTGCAGGTACCGTTTTTTAGAGCAAGCGGTTGGCTCTTTAGTGATAACAACCAATGCAGCTAAAAGTCGCTCGGCTGTTATCCTAAAGGAGCGGGCGGGGAGGTGTCGTCGTCCCCCCCCCCCCCCCCGCCACTTTCCTCCGCTCTTCCTGGGCCTCCCGTCCCTCCGGGGGACCCGAGTCACCAGCCGGCGCGTCCGCCGGCTAGGCTGAGACCCGAACAAAGCCGGATTCGGCTCTGATCGGGTCTCCGATGTAAAAATCCCGGAAGCGATGTCACTTCTAGTTTACTCGGCTGCCAATGGCGCCAATTAAAAAAAAAAATGACAGGACAAAATGCGTTCAGGACAGATGTTCAAAAGCATCTGAAATGCCAAATGCCTGTAACAGCTTTATAAACGCAGTAACTCGCATTTAGCCGCGTTTCCTTTATAGGCGTTGTAAAAAAACGCTTCTAAAACACAAATGCGGCATGTAAACACGGCAAAACTGACGTTTTAAACGGGGGGGGGGGTTACTATTTGTCAAGTTAAATCGTTCAGGAGAGGTTGTAAAACGTCCTGTGTACATTAAGCCTAAGCCTCCTACACAGCTGTTTCTGTATCAGGTAATGACTGTGTTTCAACCTACCTATGAAATTGATGATCATTAGCAGTTACTTGGTATAATTGGCTAATCATACACCTGACTCTAATCCTACAACAACCCTGACATTGTGCGAGTGTAAAGCCTCGTACACACGATCGGAATTTCTGCAGGAAAAAGCCTAGGACCGTCTTGCATACCAACGGCAAGAATTGGCGGCCAACAAACACGAAACGACGTGGTTTTTCAGCTCTTTAGCGCCACCCTTTGGGCAACTTCTGCTAATGTTGTGTTGTGTTGTGTTATGAGCATGCGTGTTTGTACTTTGGAGTTTTGTCCGACGGACTTCTGTACACACGATCCGATAATCCGACAACACACATTTGTTGGTAGACAATTTTAAAGCATGCTATCCAACATTTGTTGTCGGAAAATCCAACAACAATTGTCCGATGGAGCGTACAAACGGTCGGATTTTTCGACAACAGCCTGTCATCACACAATTCCCGTCGGATGATCCAATCGTGTGTATGAGGCTTTAGAATTGATGATGGTTTGAAGCCAAAGGGAAGTCACACCAAATATTGATTTGATTTAGATGTTTCTTCTGTTCGCTCACGTTGCATTTTGTTAATTAAAAAAAAAAAAAAATATCCCATAGTTTGTAGACGCTATACATTTTGCGCAAACCAATCAATATACACTTATTGGGAATTTTTACCCAAAACATGTAGCAGAATACATAATGGCCTAAATATATGAAGAAATTCTATTTTTTATTGGATATGTTTTATAGCAGAAAGTAAAAATTATAGTCCTTTTCCCCCCCAAATTGTTTTTTTTTTTTGTATATAGCGCAAAAAAAAAAAAAAAAAACGCAGAGGGTATCAAATACCACCAAAAGAAATCTCTATTTTTGGGAAAAAAAAGACATACATTTTATTTGGGTACAGCATCGCACGACCGCGCAATTGTCTGTTAAAGTCACGCAAAAAAAATGGCCTGGTGAGAAAGGAGGGTAAATCCCCTGGAGGTGACGTGGTTAAAAAAACAAAAGCCTAATGCCGCGTACACACGATCGATTTTCTCGACGGTGAAAACACTGTCGAGAAAATTGACGGGAAAAACGAGGAACGGCTTGTTCCCCTACACACGGCCGTTTTTCCCGACATTTTTTCTCTTGGTCGAGAAAAACGACCGTTTGTAGGCTCCCTGGCAGTGTTTCTCTATGGGAAAACTGCCGCGGGAAAAAATGCTGTGAATCACGACGAGAAAAATTAGAGCATGGTCTAATTTTTCTCGTCGTGATTAATGCCATTTTTCTCGTCGGGAAAAATGACCAAAAGCCCACAGACTGTCGTTTTTCTCGTCAAAGAGAAAAAATGTAATTTCTCTTATCATCCATGGACCGACACGGCAGCTCTTATCACTGAACGTGTGGGTATATGTCCCTGCTTGCAGGAGAAGACCTAGGCAGAATGTTAAATGTTAAAACATTCTAGAACAAACCAGAGCTGAACAGCCCCGCCCAGGGGGGCGGTCCCTCCGGACATTACCCTCCCACCTGCAGCTAGCAGCCTCAGTTTTTTTTTCTGCCTAGCAGAAGGAGAAGACGTGGCTCTCTCAGGAGCCAGTCTCCTGGAAGATTTTACTTTTAAATTTTATTCCTTTGGGAATTTTATTATTTTATTTTTAAGACCTTCAATCAACTGTCGGCTGGGCAACAGGTTGGGTACACTAGTATCCTCGTAGTCTTCCCTGTCCGACCATCGAGCGTGCTGATCCTCGCCTTGTGTGCGTGAGACCCAGTTCACGACTTACCCCATGACTCCAGGGGTGGCCGGGTTGCTTTCATGCTCCCGCGGTCCTCTCAAGATTGAACAGTACCTACTGTATCTTTCGCGGTGGACCGGGCCAACAGCTACGCAGTACGACTCTGTGATAGGTCTGTCAGAAACAAGCCAGTGGGTCCCTCTATTGGCACCGAGGGTGTTCTCCAAGGTGCTTGCGGGACGGGTAAGTAGTCTCTCCTGCTGCAAGGTGAGTACATGCTGGCTGTGTTTCTGTGTGTGGGGGGTTCTCCCTGTCTCCCCTCTGTTATGCTGCTCTCTGCACCCTGTTTTGCTGCTGTGCTGTGTGGAGATGCTTTGGGGGGTCACTCTGCCCTGGGGGGGGGGGGGCGCTCCATGGCTGTTAGTCACTTGGGAAGTGTTCTGGGGGAATGTGTGTTTTTTTTTTTTTACGTGCGCCATCGGCGCTGTGTTTTAAATGTAAAAAGTGCGCCATCGGCGGCCATTTTGCCGCGGCTCAAATCAGTTATACAGGCGCCCGGCGGCCATTTTCTTGTAGCCACAGCGCTTTCAGTTTCGTTTTCGGCCTCTAGCGGCGCTGCCTGAACGGCGCGGAATCCACATCTCCTCACAAATTCTTCACTCTCCTCAGGCTCGCGCTACAGCGCGGCTCATACAGCGGTCCCTAGGGGTGGTGAGTACTCCGGGTATCCCCTCCTCAGCCCCAGCACAGCCAGTGGGTGGGCTGTATTATTCACTGTAATGGTGAATAAGGTCTCAGTGGGTGGCAACATGGAGTCTGGTTCACCTGTTTCTTCACACTTGTTAGAGACAACTGGCAGTGCTCCTGTACCTGCGGTCCTTATGGACCAGTTGTCGGCAGTCTTGGAATCATTCTGACCAGGAGGGAAGCAGTGTGTGAGCGCAAGGGAGCAAAAAAGCCCCTCTCCCCACTTTATTTCCACAAAAAAAAAAGGGGGTGTGCGCTGATTCAGATATGGGCCTAGCCACTACCGCTCAGGACCCTAGCTCTGAATATCTTTGATGGTTTTGAACAGGACATTCCTTGGGAGAAAGACTCCAGTTCTGTGTCAGTAAATGACAGGGCGCTTGTTAGTGAACTCATTGCTGCGGTGAGGGACACTCGCAAGCTAAATGCTGCGGATGCAGAACCTCAGGCGGACAGTCTCCTCTGGTTCCTTAGGGCCGGGCCTTCTAAAAAAGTTTTTTCCATATGTACCTTTCTTTGACCAGCTCATTGATGAGGTCTGGGGAAAAAGCCGCAGAAGACTTTTATGGTCCCATGGCATGGATTAGGATCCAGTCGGACAAAGTCACGGCGGTGGCGTATGTCGACCATCAAGGGGGGACTTGGAGCTCAGCTGCGGCTTCCGAGGTCCCCCGTACCCTGAAGTGGGCTAAAAGAAGCGGGCCGGCTCTGTCGGCCGTTTAAATTCCGGGCATAGGACTGGCGGACTATTTGAGTCGCCAGACGTTGGACCAGGGAGAGTGGTCCTTGCACCCGGAGGTATTTCAACTCCTTTGCCACACAGACGGTGGGGCACGCCAGAGGTGGACCCAATGACCTCTCGACTCAATCGCAAGTTGTCGAGATTTGTGGCCAGATCCAGGGATCCCTGGGCAGATGCCTCAGGGGTGTTAGTGGCCCATGGGGTCATTATTACCTGATATACGTTTATCCTCCGCTGCAGTTGCTCCCTCGCCTGCTGCGCAGGGTGGCGACCGAGGGAATTCCGGTGAGCCTCATTGCTCCGGATTGGCCTCAGCTTCACTGGTACACCGATCTGGTACGTCTCGTTGCGGCCATTCCCTGGCGGTTGCCAATAAGGGAGGACTTTCTGTCTCAAAGTCCTATATTTCATCCTGCCTTTTACAGTCTCTGGCCTTAACGGCATGGCTGTTGAAAGCCATGTGTTGAGAGACCGAGGTCTCTCGGACTCGGTCATTTCGTCCATATTAAGGGCACGGAAGTCTTCCTCCAGAATGATCTATCTCTGTACCTGGAAAGCTTACATCGCCTTGTGCAAAGAGCTGGACTGACGTCCTCGGACGTATTCCGTCTCTAGAATCCTGCCTTTCCTGCAGCATGGAGTGGCCCAAAGGCTCGCTTTGAGTATCATTAAGGGTCAGATTTCGGCCTTGGCCGTCTTCTTTCGGCGACCACTAGCGGGTCATTCCTTGGTTAGCACCCTTGTGCAGGGGGTTCGCCATGTGCTCCCTCCTGTCAAGTCACTTCTCCCCCCGTGGGATCGGAATTGGTACTCTCGGTTCTCCAGGAACCTCCTTTTGAGAATATCAGGGATATTCCCCTCTTGACTTTGTCTCAGAAGGTGGCCCTTTTAGTGGCATCACTTCTGTTAGACGAGTGTCTGAGTTGTCGACCTTGTACTGCAAGTCGCCATATTTAGTCATCCATAAGGATAAGGCGGTGTTGCATCCGCGACTTTCTCTTTTATCAAGGGTGATCTCGAATCGCATCCCAGAGAGTGTGCGCGGCACACTTAGACAGTGGTACGAGCCTTGCGGGTGTGCCTGTCTGCTACTGCTTCTATTCGGAAGTCTGACTCTGTTTGTCTCTGGTCAGAAACCGGGCCAAGCGGCTTCGTCTGCCACCATTTTCTAGGTGGATCGGACAAACCGTCTTTCAAGCCTATGCTCTGAAAGGGCGGGCGCCTCCCTTTCCGGTTACGGCGCATTCCACCAGGGCAATTGGTGCTTCCTGGGTTTTCCAACATCAAGTGTCGGTTGCACAAGTGTGCAAGGCGGCGACCTGGTCGTCTGTTCATACCTTTTCTAAGTTTTATAGGGTTGATGTGGCTGCATCTCCGGATGCTTCCTTCGGCCGCAAGGGGTTGCAGGCCGCTGTTTAAAGTGGCAACTCCTCCGTTGAGGAGCTCTGCCTTGTTTGGAGTGAAGTTTTTTGGTTTTTCCATTTATACTGCTCCCATCCCTCTTGACACTGCTTTGGGACATCCCACACGTTCAGTGATTAAGAGTCGCCGTGTCGGTCCATGGATGATAAGAGAAAATAGCATTTTTGTACTCACCGTAAAATACTTTTCTCTGACATCCATGGACCGACACAGCACCCACCCTTCCTTTTAAGTTTGTACTGCTTTGTTACGAACTGAGGTCTGCTAGCTGCAGGTGGGAGGGTAATGTCCGGAGCGACCGCCCCCCCTGGGCGGGGCTGTTCAGCTCTGGTTTGTTCTAGAATGTTTTAACATTTAACATTCTGCCTACGTCTTCTCCTGCAAGCAGGGACATATACCCACACGTTCAGTGATTAAGAGCCGCCGTGTCGGTCCATGGATGTCAGAGAAATGGATTTTACGGTGAGTACAAAAATACTATTTTTTCCCAACGAGAAAAATGGTCGTGTGTATGCGGCATTAGATGTCTATAAATAACAATGCAAAAAAAATACTTAGGTAGACAGCTAATCAATCACTTTTAATTGGCAATAAGGATCTTTAGCATTGTGAATGTAATCTATGGATTTATTACCACATTAACGCTGCGTACACACGGTCCGACTTTCCAACGGGAAAAAATAGAGAACCAGCTCTCTATCTAAGTCCGTTGGAAATTCCGACAGAAACAGTCCGATGGAGCATACACACGGTCAGGATATCCGACCAAAAGCTCCCATCTGACTTTTTCTGTCGGAAATTCCGACCGTGTGTACGGGGCATAACCGACACATCCTGACACTGCTGAATGTGGTCTGGACATCTAGGCTTTGATGGTTGGTCATGAAGGGGTTACCATTTAGCAGGCCCCCCCCCGGGTCCTCCATACGACCGTCGAACCATCTGGTTGCTTTGTTTTACCGGCGCTATTCCCGCGTCCTCCATCTTGCCCCCTGTGCCCAGTCACTCTCATGCTCTGATTGTCAGGGTTTAGGGAGCGGAGTTCCAGCGAGGGAGTAAATCTCCTTAATACGAAGGATTATATCGGATCGTAATACAAGCTCGCAGAGACGGTGCTGTAAACATATCGCCTGCGGCAGGAGATCGCCCCCCGCGCCGCTTTGTGTGTTCTGTGTGTACACAGAGTACCGCGGATAACATACGGGACACAAATCCACCAAAAGCCCTCGTTTATTAAAAAATAAATCGGAGTGCGGCGGGGATCATTAGACGCGGGGTTGGATGCGGCGCAAATTGTCCTGAACTCTTTAAATTATTATCTGACCGCTCCGAGGAACAATCAACCGGACGATGCAGAGGGCTTTGGTGGTTCTTCTCAGATGAACAATCATCTTTGGCTTTTGAAAATTGAATTGCTGTCCTCGAGGAGGGGGTTGTTCTGTCCAAAATGTGGGCAAAAATAACCTTAACCACTTCCAGCCCAAGGGCGTCATATGACCAGATGGTCCCCATATGACCATATGACCTTCAGAGGCCCGGGCATGACGTTATGACGTCACGTCCGGCCTGGCGGAAGTAAATATTGACTGGGACTCGGCTGGAAAGAAAGAGATTGTTCGTTCTTTTTTTTTTTTTATCTCGGTTTTTCCAGCCTGGAGGAGAGATCTGGGGTCTTATAGACCCCACATCTCTCCATAAAGAGGACCTGTCACACACCAGTCCTATTACAAGGGATATTTACTTTCCTTGTGTAGCACACAGACCCTTTCCGCTCCATCCTTCTTAGCAGAGAGGCACACCTGCTACTTGCCCGTTGTCCAACTCCAGGTATGGAGAGGCGAGCGGTGTTAGATTTTTTTGGGCCTTGCGGCGAGTTACCTCCTCAGAGTGGATCCCTGGTCTCCGTTGTCTAGGTGGAAGTCCCTTTTGTAATAAAGCCAATGTCCACACAGGTGTAAAAAAAACCTAAGCAGCAAGGTTTTATTCTTTTCTTGAGGCAAAACTTGGAAGAGAGAGAGAGTAGAAACGACAAGGAGGGGAAGGTTCAGGCACGCAACACTTAAGCAACACTCGTTGCCACTCAAGCCTGAGTGGGTTTTGCTCACCCAGATAGTCCCTTTAAGAGCGGTCCTAGCAGCCGGTGTGGAGCACGAAACAACTACTTGTGATTTCCCTGGGATACGATCAGGAGATCCTCTACCGCAGAATCCTTAAGTCCCGAACTCCCTGGCCTAGTAATAGTTAGTCCTTAGGTGCCAATGGGCACATTACCAGGCTTTTGGCGGATAGGAATCCTTCCCTCTGACAGGTAACCAGCCTCTCCCGAGACAGTGACTTCTTCACTAATCCCCTTGGGACCGATCCTCCCCTGGCTTCCTCTCCTTCAGAGTGGGTCACCCTCACTTGGGTAACCCGGGACTCCTTTTCTTGTGAAGGCCCCAGCCAAAGGTGCTGGGCCTACCTGCAGTGATGCAACCTCGGGCTAAAGGTGCCCGCGACCGAAACACACGCACGCACCCCCGGCCATGAGGGCCATCGAAGGTGGGGTGCGTGCCGAGCAGGACCAAGGGGTCCCCTCCTGGAATCTCCTCATGCCTAATGGCGTCTGCCCCTTAAGTATCCTCTCCCAGCATGCACAGCGGGTTGACCACGCCCACTGCACAGCTGCCGAGAGAGGACACCCAATGGTGTTGCGATACTCCCTGTGGTTCTACCTGAGCCGGAGATGAAAATGCCACCTACAGGCAATATGGAACACTGCAGCCAGGCAATATCACACCAGAGCAGAAGCAAGTTTTTAGGAAACTATTGGCTCAGACAAACCCCTAAATTTGAACATAGCGCCCCCTAAATTGGGGAGGGCGCTACACTTGTAATAGGAATAAAAGTGATCCAAAAAAAAATGTAAAGAGAAAGTGTAAAAAAAAGAAGAAATTTAAGTAAAATAAACAATAAAAAAAAATTTAAATTTAAAGCGCCCCCCACCCTGCGTGCTCGCGCACAGAAGCAAACGCATACGTAGGTCGCGCCCATGTATGTAAACATGCATTCAAATCACACATGTGAGGTATCACCGCAAGCGTTAGAGCAAGAGCAACAAATCTAGCCCTAGACCTCCTCTGTAACTCTCAACTGGTAACCTGTAAAAAATTGTAAAGCTTCGTCTATGGAGATTTTTAACTACCAAAGTTTGGCGGCAATTCCACAAGTGTGCGCAATTTTAAAGTGTGACATGTTAGGTGTCAATTTATTCGGCGTAACATCTTCTTTCACATTATATGAAAAAAATTGGGCTAACTTTACTGTTTTGTTATTTTTTAATTCGTGAAACAGTTTTTTTCCCCCCAAAAAACGCATTTGAAAAATTGTTGTGCAAATACCCTGTGACTTCAAAAATTGCAACGACCGCCATTTTATTTCCTAGGGTCTCTGCTAAAAAAACATATATAATGTTTGGGGGCTCAGAGTAATTTTCTAGCAAAAACATGAGGATTTTTACATGTAGGAGAGAAGGCCTGATTCACACCTATGCGTTTTTTGTGCTTTTTGCATTTTGCTGATTTGCACTACAGTCCATCTAACATGGTTTCCTATGGAACACGTTCTGTAGAGCAAATCTGCAAAATGCAAAAAGCACTAAAAATGCCAGAGGTGTGAATCCAGCCTTAGATGGGCAATAAGATCTGTCCTCCATGCATAGCCACATTTTGTTGTGTCCGCCAGCCCACAGAAGTGGATGGAGATGCAGCGACTGCACGGACATGATCGCATGTCAGAATTTGACATGTGGGCAGGAGCGGGTGCGCAGAGCCGAACGCACGGGGGAGATTTACTAAAACTGGTGCACACAGAATCTGGTGCAGCTGTACATAGTGACCAATCAGCTTTTACCTTCAGCTTGTTCAATTAACCTTTTCACGCCGTCCGTACGCATATATGCAGCCTCTCGGCGGGGGGCCTTAACGCTGAGAGGCTGCATATATGCGTACCAAAATGTAAACAATGCTGTGCTGAGAGCGCGCACCCTGCGGGTAACGGAAAGCTCCCGATTGCAAGTAGCTTTCTGATCATGTGACCGCTGTGACAGCCAGTCACGGTGGTCAGATGACCGAAATGCCCGCCTCCCGGCATCTGAAACCTCCTAAAGGGTCGGGAGGTGCCGGCGTTCTGACAAGAAATGCCCCCTGTCGAATAATGCCCGCCCGGTACTGCGCATGCGCAGCGCTTGCGCAGTACGGTCCTGCCGAAAGCCTCCGAACATCGGAATTTACTATAAGCTGTAGACGGCGCCTGCGGACGATAGCCGACATTGTGCCACACGCTGCCGATGCTCGTGCAAGTCTGCAAGGGGCTGATTTCTTCATGATGGGCGCGTGTGAGGGGCGGATGCCTACAGAAGGGGGTGTATTTTGTAATGATGGGCAGTGCTGTTAAGATGGGGGCGGAATTTTTGACGAAACTCAAACACATCTCCTAAACAAATATATCTCTGCTATGCTCCCTACACGTGTTTGCGGGGCGTGTTTAGCCAACTGAAGGGCGGGTTTTTCAATGTTGATGGGCGGGTTTGCAGGGCCTATTTAGCTAGCTAACACAAGCAACAGCACTGCCCATCATTACAAAATATGCCCCCTTCTGTAGGCATCCGCCCCTCACACGCGCCCATCATGAAGAAATCCGCCCCTTGCAGACTTGCTCGAGCATCGGGGGCGTGTGGCACAATGTCGGCTATTGTGCGCAGACGCCGTCTACAGCTGATCGTAAATTCCGATGTTCGGCGGCTTTCGGCAGCTCCGTACTGCGCAAGCGCAGTACCGGGCGGGCATTATTCGACAGGGGGGCATTTCTCGACAGGACACCGGCGCTAAGCTTTGACAATGAAACCTGGAAGCTGGTTAATATTAGGGATGCACTGGTATCGGTGACGATACTAAGCATTTGTGCAAGTATCGGTACTCGCCCAAATGCTGGCGAAACCGATAGTTTGCGATTTGCGTCAATACTAAATGAATAGATGCAAATCACACTGCAAAGAACTCACAGTACATATCTGGCCACATGCAAAAAATCTACATGCTGTAGGTGTCCCGATCCACCGATGATAGCAAATCAGGGCCGCTGGAGGGGCTCAAAGGGCCGGAGGAGATGTAGAGGCGGTCCGCCCCCCAAGCTGACATCACTTCCCCCCCCCCCCCCTATACCCACGGGGTCCCGGAACTTCTCCTCTCCCTGTGGGCACCTCCAGCGTCCCTGACTTGTTATCATCGGTGAACCGGGACACCTATGTAGATCATTTTGTACGTGGCCAGATGTGTACTGTGAGTTCTAACATTTTTTTAAACTGCCCACTAGATGGCGCTTTAGTCCCTTTCTATACACGCACACAGGAGCAGTGGGGGAAATCACATGCGATTCGGACAGGAATCGCACCACATTCCTGTTCTTTGCAGTGAGATTTGCGGCAATTTTTTTTATTTTTATCGATACGAATCGCACTGCAAAGCACAATAAAATCATAGTAAAATCGCGGCATTGCGTGCGTTTTCAGCGCCATTATTGGCACCTTTTTCTCTATCGGCAAAATGCTGAAAAGACCATGTTCGGCCGCCGAAATTTTGGTGCATCCCTAATTATTAGCCAAACAAAAGCTAGTTACTAGGCAAGAAAACACTGAAGCAAAAGTTTTTAGCACATTCTTCAACTGAATTTCACTGGGGGGCCAAAACACGACGGCCCCAAAAGAAGCTCATTTACTTCAAGTGACACTACGCTCAGGCAGAGGCGGCTCTAGGCTTTGTGACGCCTTAGGCAAAACTTAGACATGAGGCCCCACTCACGTCCCATAATGGGAAAAATAATTCAAGCAAGAAAAATGGCTGCTGAAAAAACACGTATCTAGCACACAGGTGATCAGCACCCCACTTCCAGGGCACCCTCCTCACCCATCAGACATATTCAGCCAATGCAAGAGGGGGGAGAGAGGGGGAGGTGAGAAAGAGAGAGGGGTAATAGAGAGATCCGATGACGCCGTCATTAGTATTGATCACAGGCAAATTAGGCAGCCGCAAGGCCCCTGTGAGTGCGAGGCCTTAGGCGACCGCCTAATTTGCCTAATTAAAGAGCCACCTCTGCGCTCAGGTGTGAGCGGGCGCCATGGAATATAATGGAAACCCCAGGGTCGAGGGGTGAGGCCGTCATGCTTCAAATCGCCCATATGTGAGCAAGGCCCACACCAGCCAGGAAGTTAGATGATGACCTTGGATGATGCCTGAACAAAGATGGTGCTGTCCTTCTGGAGAGAAAAGCAAGTGAAGACATTGTCAGGAGGAGTACTGTGATCTCTGGAAGCCTCATACACACGGTCGGACTTTTTGCCAACAAACTTCATTTTGAGCAAGTTTGACAAAAAATCCGACCCTGTGTATGCTCCATCGGACAAACTTTTTTGGTTTTCATTGGACAAAAGTTTGGTCTGCAAACGGACAAACTTTTGGCCAACAAAAGTCCGATGGAGCAAAGTCCGACCGTGTGTACAGAAAACCATCGGACTTTTGTCCGATGGACAAAACAAATAATGTTAAAATCAACCAACAATACCAGAAGTTGACCAAAGGGTGGCGGTAAAGAGCAGAAAAACCACGTGATGTTGGAAAAAGTTTTGGGAAAGTTTGCAGAAAAGTCCTGTGGTGTGTATGCTATGGGTGTGCCCGACCAACTCCGTTCTGACAAAAATCCACGGAAAAGTCCGATGGAAGTCCGACCGTGTGTATGGGGCTTTACACTGACCCACACTATAACATAAATAGTGTATTTCAGGATAGGGCCACTTTAAGTGGAGCACTCCGCCAACATTGGGTCATTGTTCCGTAGACTCCGCGTCTTCGGCGCTCAGCCGGGGATGGTGTGGCGTCTGTGTCTGGGCTCGGTGTCAGCGATGGTGTGGCTGAACCTGGCAGCTAATGACAGCTTTCTCTTGGCTCGATCAGGCTGCTTCCTACGCTGGCCGGGCCCCATGGAGCCAGCTAGAATGACTGATGGAGGAGATGGGGGGGGGGCATGGCCAGACTGGTACAGACTGTGGTCACTCATAGCTGAATCCAGATCACTTATTGGTCACTTTAGACCTCCTTTGCTCCGTCAGGAAATCCTTTGCTCAGCTGCTGTGTTGTGCTGGAAATAGGTCAACTCGCCTCTGAAAAGTTCCGGAAAGTTTGTGTCTGCAGAAGAAGAGCTGGAGATGGAGAATCCTTAAAGGGACACTCCAGTCCAGAAAGGAAGGAAAACGTTATAATTGGTGTGAAAGGTCCTTTTATTTATTGCCAATTCTCCCAGTCCTACTCCATCCTGATTTGCAGCAGCTTTACTCAGAAGTCCAAGACACAGTTTTTTGAAGCTTCAGTTTCTTGGGGAGTCTCAACTCCTCCTACTGATGTCTCTTTCACCATATGTGATCTGTTCTATTACCTGCAACGCCCAACCACACCAGTGCATGAAATATGACACTGCAAGAGCTACGAACTGAAAAAATGAAATAAATGGGGCAGGCATGATCTGTCTATATCACACCATTGTATATTGTTTTTCCCTTCTATTGGTTGGACTAGATGGACCTGTGTCTTTTTTTAACCAGACTAACTATGTAATGTGATTTGCCCAATCGCATGTCAACCAACAGCACAGGCTTGATTTGAAATTGCAGCTGGTGTGCAAGGTATGATCGCCAGATGTCATTTAATTTGCTTTGTGCATTGTGAAAGATGGCAACTGCCCCGGATTTGCTGGGATAGTCCTGCATCTTGGAGCTCAGTCCTAATGTCCTTGGGCCTGGGACCACCGTGTCCCCCCTTATTCAAGTTACTGTGCTTGAGTGGGCATTTATTATGGTGATCAGTGGCCAGGGAGGGAATAGGGGAGCAAGTGGGCATCACCTGCATATTTAGAGGCCAGGTTTGGGCAGGCCACTCTGGTAAGTTGCCAGAGTCTAAGCAGAACTGTGAGCAGGTTAACTATGTTCCAGGGACTGGGACTTAAAGTGATATTAAAGTCTTGTTTTTTATAGAAAGAAAATAACAAACATGTCTATACTTGCCTGCTCTGTGTAGTGGTTTTGCACAGAACAGCCCAGATCCTCCTCTTCTCCGGTCCCCCCAGTGCTCCTGGCTCCTCCCTCCTGCTGAGTGCCCCCACAGCAAGTACCTGAGCTCAGGTGCTGCTGTGTGTGTCTATTCAGACACCAAGCTGTGGCTCTGCCCCACCTCCTCCATCTCCTGATTGGCTCACTGGCTGTGATTGACAGCAGCAGGAGCCAATGGCTCCTGCTGCTGCCAAAAGCCAATCAGGAGTGTGAGTCCCCAGAGAGGCAAGTCTCTCCTGGACATCACTGGATTGAGAGGGGGGTCAGGTAAGTATTCGAGGGGGCTGATGCACACAGAAGGTTTTTGACCTTCATGCATAGAATGCAAGAAGGTCAATAACCCTGTGCCTTTACAACCACTTTAAAGTGGTTGTAAACCCACTTAGACAACTTGCACCTACAGGTAAGCCTAAATTAAGGAGATATTTACTATAAAGCGATGCGCTGATGACGTCATGCGCACTAGCGGGCCGGCTTCATTGCCGGTTTTCTGAATGGGCCCGTGCCGGCCCGAGCGCGCATGCGTGTGACGTCATCGCCGCTCCGGCCAATCACAGCGCTGGAGCAGCGATACACTGACGGCAGTGACGGGACATCGAGTCAAGATGGCGGCGGAGGTGACCGAGGACCGCTGTGGGGCCTTTGATCTCAGGTAAGTCATTCATAATGAGCTAGTATGCTATGCATACTAGCTCATTATGCCTTTCTTTTGCAGGGTTTTTTTTTTTTTTAAATGCCTTTACTTCCTCTTTAAATGTCGGTAAGTATGCACTGTGCATCATAAAGTATTATCATTCTTGAGTCCATTGAATCCTGTTTTTCCTTCCTTCCTGTTAATATACAATTCCAAAAAAAAAGTTTATTTTTTGGCATTCCTAATTTTAGTCAGCAGATGGAGCTCTAGATTCCCTTTCTCATATTTTCCTCTGTTGTGTTTCTCCTTGGTTGAAAAAACTTTTTCTTTTTTTTTTTTTTTTACAGACCTCAATAACACTTTTGGGCTTGATCTAGACTAGAGCTTGTTTTATTAAGCTTTGACCAAAAAAAACACAAAACTAGAAGCTGATTGGTTTCTTTGCAGATTTTCCCCTTTCAGTAAATCAACCCCATTATGAAGCCAGAGCATTGACGTCTCCCTTAACAGACATTTCAATCGAAACCAGCTTCCCTGCTCTGACTTGACAAAGGGGAAACACAATAAAGGTTAATATGAGAAAAGGAGCCCACAGCTCCATCTGCTGGCTAAAATGTAAGAATTCTAAATAATATTATAACATTCTTATTTAGATAACTTACACTTACAGTACAGGCATACCCCACTTTTAAGTACACAATGGGGTTTATTTAGTATAGCTGGAGAGTGCGAAAACAGGCTCACTTCTCCATAGAAACCAATGAGCATCGAACCCCAGCCTGTTCAATTAGGCTTTAGTAGCGTATGCCTGTATAGTGTTTTGGGAATCCTTGATCAGATGGTAAATGTTCATTTTTAAAACAAAGATTGCACGTAGGTTGAAAAATACATTCTGTATAAAAAATAAAAATATGTTCAAATAAATATGACCCAAAACTATTAGTTTCCTGAAAAAAAACGAATTCACTCTAACCTGACACAGGGAAAAGGCCTGTATATTTCATCCTTTGTTCATGACTACCTGACCAATACACTCATCCTTGTGGTTGCTGGTTGCCTAAATCTGACTTTCTGCAGTCTCTAATCATGTGAAACACCCACAATGCTCCTGTTGTCAGAGACCATGCGATCCAAGCTTGCTTGTAAAAAGATGCTTTAAGCCTCATACACACGATCGGATTTGACGATGGGAATTGTGTGATGGCAGGCTTTTGTCTGAAAATCCGACGGTTTGTATGCTCCATCAGACAATTGTTGTCGGATTTTCCGACAACAAATGTTGGATAGCACGCTTTAAAATTTTCCGACAACAAATGTGTGCTGTCGGATTATCCGATCGTGTGTACAGAAGTCGTTCGGAAAAAAATCCAAAGTACAAACACTCATGCTCGGAAGCAATGCTAACCACAACACAACGTTAGCAGAAGTTGCCCAAAGGGTGGCGCTAAAGAGCTGAAAAACCACGTTGTTTCTTGTTTGTTGGCCGACAATTCTTTGCCGTTTGTATGCAAGACAAGTTCATGGCCAACGCCCTTCGGACAAAAGTCCTACGCTTTGTCCGGTGGAAATCCGATCGTGTGTACGAGGCTTTACTCCAAATAATAATATTATGTGATCAATCATGCTGACATTGAACCTGTTGATGTGGGTAAAGTGGGAATTTTACAGGTTATTGGCAGCCGTTGAACCCCTTTTATTTTATCCAGCCATAAAGCCTGATACTGATTTATCCATCATCAGCCCGAATCTCGCCATACATGCCACCCTCGCAGCTTCCCATGAGATTTACAGCTTTTTAATCAGATTAACGCAGAGTGTTTTGCTGTCTTTCCCTGCCTCGTGTTGATGGATGCCGGTGTTCTGACAAAATGAGCAACCTGGCAGAATGTGCAACCCGCGTCACTTCCGGTGACGTGGAATCAGCTGTATCGCCAAACCGCGCTCACTGCGCATGCGCAACGCGGCATACATGCCTTCAGTGGCTGATGTGGGTGAACAGAGGAATTTACCTGCTGACAGCACAGGCTTGAGCGCCACCAACTGGTTTTAGAAGCTTCTCCCAGTTAAGAAAGTTATTATTACCCCCCTCACCCCCTGGATCAAGGGGCATAGCCTGTGCCATGGAGGACTGGCGGGGGGGTCATGTGGTCAGTTTTCTTGTTTAGAAGTTGTAGCAGATATTCTTGCCTATCGGCCTTTTCTGCTGTCTTTTCTAACACCTTCACTAACCACACTGCTGAAACACGAGGCATGCAGAGGTTCACAGTGTTGAGTGGTTGTTTCATACCTGACTTGTTCCTTTATGTCAGTGCTAGGAGGAGGTCTTGGTGCACATTGCATTGAAGGATTGAAAATTCTATTTCTTGATCGAATTAGAAGAGAGGAGCGCCTGGTGTCCGAAATAATGCAACTCTTGGTGGGAGAACATAATAGTTTATTGGAGGTGTGAGAATGTACAGATCCAACCAACACATTTCGAGGGAACTGACTCCCCCTTCTTCAGGGTTGTTGGTATGTGATAATGGAGATGGCCTTTTGTCTTTGCAATACACAAACCAGGATTTGCCATTCCAAATACAAAAATGTTGGTACTACCGCAAAGTCCATGAATCCCCATTAGCACCTACCAACAGCCCTGGAGAAGGGGGGGGGGGAATTCCCCTGAAATGTGTTGGCTTGATCTGTAAAGCCCTGTACACACGATCGGATTTCCTATGGTTTTTAAACCGATGGATTTTTCCATCGGAAAACCGATGAAGCTGACTTCCATCAGTCTTGCCCACACACCATCAGTCAAAAAACCGACCGTTCCAAACGCGGGTGACGTAAAACACTCCGATGAGCCGAGAAAAATCAAGTTCAATGCTTCTGAGCATGTGTCGACTTGATTCTGAGCATGCGTGGGTTTTTTATCCGATGGAGTTCCCCACAGACGATAGTAATCTGCTATCGGTTTTTTAACCATCTGATAAATTTAAAACATGTTCTATTTTTAAACACTGATGGAAAAAAGACTGATGAGGCCCATACACGATCGGTTTGTCCGATGAAAAAAGTCCATCGGAGTGTTTTCATCGGTAAAACCGATCGTGTGTACAGGGCTTAAGTTCTCACATTTTCAATAAATGATTGTGTTCTCCCACCAAGTGTTGCATTATTTCGGACAACCTGCGCTCCTTTCTTCTCATTCAAGCATTACCTGCCTGGAGTTTGCATGTTTTCTCCCTGTGCTTGTGTGGGTTTCCTCCCGGTAATCCGGTTTCCTCCCACACTTCAAAGACATGCTGGGAGGTTAATTGGCTTCTGTATAAATTGGCCCTAGTATATGAATGTAAGTTAGGGACCTTAGATTGTAAACTCCTTGAAGGGTAGGGACCGATGTGAATGTATATGTAAAGCGCTGCGTAAATCGACGGCGCTATATAAGTACCTAAATAATAATAATTTCTACCGAAGTGACAGCTCCGTCATATCAGTAAGGTAGCAGCCCAAACCGCCAAAGGGAGATCAGAAGCACCGCTTACTCACAGAACTACCTAATAACAACCAATAACCTTTTGAACCAGTTCAACACGGGGTCTATCTTAAAGTGTTACTAAACCCAGCACCCTGCATTCACTATATCTGGTCTCCCACAGTACACAGAACATGGAAATGCAATTACTTTAGTAAATATAAACTGCTAAATAGTAAATACCTTTTCTCATCAGCAGTGTATAGCAGTCTTGTGACTTCTATCAGTGTTTGGTTAAAGCTTTTAGGAGGAGTTTTCATGCTCCTCTGAATGTCCTATGAGGCTGCATGACCCCCGACCCTCTGTCTGGACAGTGCTGATTGGCCCTGTGCTGATCACATGCACCCTCCCAAGAAAAGCAAAACTCTCTAGCAATACACATCAAACTGAGCATGTGCAGAGTGACTCCAAAGGCTTTGTCTTCTCAGGAGATGGATTGGGGACAGTGGAAGAAGGGGAGGATCAGAGAAGACAGGATCAAACAGCCTTTTTACACAATTCGGAGGATTAACTCCTTAGGTTCCACAGCGAGTATAAAAAGCATGCTTTACTGCAGGGGTGTCCAAACTTTTTTCAAAGTGGGCCCGATTTGATGAAGTGAAGAGGCGTGAGGGCCGGCCATTTTGCCTGACATTCTTTGAACCATTAAAATTAAATGCAAATGAACACACTGCCCAACAAGAATTCTCTTGCCTTTGTGGCTGTGTGTGGTGAAGAGTCTAAGGATGAGCTCGGGCGTGTTATTTGGATATACAGTATTTATCGGCGTATAACACACATCTTTACTTTAAGAGGGAAGTTTCAGGAAAAAAATAAAATTTTAAATAAAGAACTGTGAAGCAAAATAAGGGTCAGTGCCCATCAATGCAGCCTCACAAGTGCTATGAATGCAGCCTCACCATTGCCATGAATGCAGCCTCACAAGTGCCATGAATGAAGCCTCACCATTGCCATAACTGCAGCCTTACCATTGACATGAATGCAGCCTCACCATTGCCATGAATGCATGCAGCCTTACCATTGACTTGAATGCAGCCTCGCCATTGCCATGAATGCAGCCTCACCATTGACATGAATGCAGTCTTACTATTGACATGAATGCAGCCTCACCATTTCCATGAATGCAGCCTCACTATTGCCATAAATGCAGCGTCACCATTTCCATGAATGCAGCCTTACAATTGACATGAATGCAGCCTTACAATTGACATGAATGCAGCCTCACCATTTCCATGAATGCAGCCTTACAATTGACATGAATGCAGCCTCACCATTTCCATGAATGCAGCCTTACAATTGACATGAATGCAGCCTTACAATTGACATGAATGCAGCCTTAATATTGCCATGAATGCAGCCTCACCATTGCCATGAATGCAGCCTCACAATTGCCATCAGTGCAGCCTGATCCATGCCCATCTGCAGCCTCGGAGGGGACGGGCGGGACGAGCGCCAAAAGATTACATTCAGGAGAATCTCTTGTTTACTCGGTGGCCTCTTTAATACAAAGTCCCGCCTCCTATGATAGACAGAACAGTCGTCCAATGCCAGCCCAGGAGACGGGACTTCCTATTACAGAGGCCGCAGAGTAAACAGGAGATTCTTCTGTATGTAATCTGAGGGCACTCGTCCCGCCTCCTCTTGTCCCCTCCGAGGCTGCAAGAACTGAATGATAAATACGGTATAAATCTTTTGTTTCCGCTCTGGGATTCGTTGGGGGCCACAAAAGATATATATATTTCCAAATTACCAGTGGGGCCGTATTAAACCAGAACACGGGCCGCAATTGGCCCAGGGGCCGGACTTTGGACATGCCTGCTTTACTGCATACACAGACTGATTTTACTTTAGTGAGTTTAGTAACACTTTAAATTAGTTACTTCTTGCTGATTGTTGACTCTGTTTTTATGTTTATAATTTTATTATAAAAAGTTCAATAAGAATAATAAAAAAAAAAAAAAATTGTATTTCTTGATTGGGAAAACACGTCAGCAACCCCGGCCAGCAAATGTGCTTCACAAATGCTTCAAATTGTTTTTTATGGCGCCAAAGCAGTAAATGGTTGAAAGACTTCTCAAGTATGAAACGCGTTGTGCGGTGCGGTTGATTCATTCATGTCGCTGGCAGGGGCTACGTTTGAGGCATTGGCACCATGGTGTCTAGGAGGAAACGATTCCCATTTTTCCTGCTATAGATAATCATACCTTCCATGTACAGAGCGGATCTCCTATACACAGCGCGGATATCTCAGTTCCGGGTATTTGGCGCCGTTTTCTTGGCGGATTTCAGCAGCCACATTTTTGTGGTTGACATATTATGACATGAGTTTGTTTTGGTGCAAGCCGCTTTTGGCAGGAGAGTTTCATTAGGGTTGGGATTGTGGCTGGTGTACAATGATTCTGAAAGCCAAACTATATACCTAAGTTTGTATAAATAAATTCATAACATGTCGCACTTTATAGCAGTACAGTATAATCTTTCATTATCTTCGAAACAATATTTTTTGGGGCTCCAGCCAAGTGTCTAGACACAATCTGTTAAGATCTGATTCAATGTATGTGAGAAAATGATGTCATCAAGTTACTGCGGGTAGGAGGAAGTATTTCCTCAGTCTCCTCTACCCCAGTAATCACTCGGACTGTGCATTGTAACTTTGTTCCAGTTTACAACTTAAAGCGGTTGTATAGTCCATTTTTACACTTTGACCTACAGGTAAGCCTATAGGCCTATTAAAATAAAAATAGCAGATGAAGGCATTGTCAGGGGGAGTACTGGGATCTCTGTGAAAGGTAATAAATACCTGGAAGGGTTTCAATGACACTATTCCTGGCATGTATACACTTAACATGAAAAAGTATATCATATACTAGGTCCACTTAAGGGCTGAGGGTTGGATTCCAGGTTAGAGTGAAGGGTAAAGATTAAGCAGAACTAAAGTCCCGCTGTAAAAAAACAGTGAGCAGGCAGGCTTTTATTGCAGAAGAGACATGTACTGTCTCTTCTACAAAAACAAAAAATGCTCCTACCTTCCTGCTTACCATCTCCAAGTGCCGGGATGATGGTCACCTGCGCATGCTCAGGAGTGACGTCATCCCCTGCCGGCCAATGAAGAGGCCCAAAGACCAGCACTCAGAAGAAGATGCCTGTGCAGGACCCTTATGCCGCGTACACACGATAGGAATTCCCGATGAAAAAAGTCAGACGGAGTCCGTTGGGGTTTTTTTCATCGGAAATTCCGACCGTGTGCTGGCCCCATCTGAGAAATTCCGATGAATTCCATCGGAATTTTCAAATAGAACCTGTTCTATTTGTAGCGGGGTAACGCTTTAAATGAGCGCAAAGACTACCATACCCAGTGTGCAGCGGGGCTCCCACAGTGCATTGCCCGGCGCAAGGTCTGCTGTGGAAGGACTATTTAAGGAGGGAGGAGCTCGTGGAGCCTACGTTTGGGGCCGGTTGTTTGGACTAGGCCGGAGAGCCTGGGCCTAGAGGATCCGGAGAGCTTACCAATCGTCACTGGAGAACCCAGAGTCGTCTCATCTATCTATTTCCCACGGATGGTCGAGAGGATCTACGGGTATCGTGAGACTGTGTCCCGGGACATCAGTTGCTGAAGTCGGTTGTACGGACTGGTCCGGTCGGGTGAGAGAGCACTTGCTCATTATACTTTGACTATCTTTTAGGCCCAGTATCCTTTGGCCAGGGCCCACCGTTACCGGAGTGTTATATTGCACCCCAGAGGAACAGTGTGTTGTGCAGCCGGAGTTAAGTTGTTTTATCGCTTGCTGGATTACAAATAATCTACAAAGTGCACCACCATTGCTAGCGAAGAACCTTCTCAACGAACTAACTGTGTGTGACTTAGTCAGGCCTGACTGTCCAGTAGGGAGACATTTACCTGGCCGCCATATTGGCCACGAGGGGAAGGCTCGCGAGCGTATTTCATTAAGAGACTTTGAGTGAGCATAAGACTGTTAGAATATAATACTTGATATTTGCTTGACTATTGATATCGCAGGGCCCTGCATAGATAAATGTACTATTGTCTAACCTTATATTTCTATTCAGTAAAGTATTTGTGATTAAGCAGACAAGTGTGTGGCGTATTGTTTATCCCAGCTGGAGCAGTCGGCTCAGGTAATTTAATATTAACTATTTTGTATGCTTTATTGCGGAGTGGTGATTCCTATGGCCTAGTGGGTTTCACACTTCCATTTGTGCTAGCTGTGCCAAGGGAGGTTAGAGCCAGTTCCTGGGGGTTGACAGCAGTGTGTTACAGGCCCAAAACTATACTTGCAGCCCTCTTAACTGGGGGTATTGCTACATATTTTTTTCCGATGAAATTCTGTTGGAATTCCGATGGGAGTTTGGTCGGAAAAAGGTCCGATCATGTGTACGCGGCATTAGACAGGTAAGTATGGAGACTTTAGTTCCGCTTTAATAAAGGGGCTACCAGATAGGTTAACCTTTTGCCACCACGCAAATGACGGCTATATCGCAGTCATCCAGTTCTGGGAGGGCATCATATGACGTCCTCTCCAAACCGTGCCCCCCGCACGCCTGCTGTGGGGCACTCCTTGCACCCTTCAGACACAGCTGATCACAGATCAGGGTAAAGAGCCAATCACAGTGTCTCTTTCCCTTGTGATCAGCTGTGTTCAATCACAGCTGATCACGATCTAAACACACTTGATGGTTATCGCCATTCCTTTCCTCATGCTGTCACAGACAGTGTAAGGAGAGGAGAGAGCCGGTAACTGGCTAGTGTGAAAGGGGACATCTACACTGATAATCAGTGCAGCCCCAACAGTGCCCACTAGCGATGCCAATCAGTGCTCTTCAGTGCTGCCTTTTAGTGCCCATCAGTGCTACCTATCAGTGCCCCCTAATCATTGTCCACCAGTGCGGCCTCGTCAGTGCCCATCAGTACAGCCTATTAGTTCCTATCGGTGCTGCTTATTAGTGCCCATCAGTGCTGCCTCATTAGTGCCCATCAGTTCCCATCAGTGGTGCTTATTAGTGCCCATCAGTGCAGCCTATCAGTGCCCATTAGTGCAGCCTTATCAGCGCACAGCAGTGAAGGAGAAAAATGACCTGTTTGTAAAATTTTATGACAGAAACTAAGAAAACGTTTTTTGTTTTTTTTTGGTCTTTATTAAAAAAAAGAAAGCTCTATTTGTGCGAAAAAAATATATAAAAATTTCATATGGGCACAGTGCTGCATGACATTTGTCATTCAAAGTGTGAGAGCGCTGAAACCTTAAAATTGGCCTGGGCAGGAAGGGGGTAAAAGTGCTCAGTAAGCAAGTGATTAAGTGTTAGGGTTAAAGTTTAGGATTAGAAGAAGGGTTAGGGAAAGGTATTAATTAAAGTAAGGATTGGATTGAGGATAACGGTGAAGGTTAGGCATTAGAGCAAGTGAGGATTTGGATATGGAAAAGGTTAGGGGTTAGGTTGAGGATTAAAGTGAAGGTTATGGATCATAAGGTTTTTATTATATGGACATATATCTTAATATGTTTTTTCTATATACAATTATGTAAGATTAAATGCACTAATCACATGTATCAATTGAGTAACCGAATAATAAAATGATTTGGATTAAAAAAAAAAAAAAAGGTTATGGATTAGAGGAAGGGTAGGTGTTAGGTTGAGGATTAGGGTGAAGGTTAGGGGTTAGGTTGAGGATTAGAGGAAAGGTAGGGGTTAGGTTGAGGATTAGGGTGAAGGTTAGGGGTTAGGTTGAGGATTAAAGTGAAGGTTGAGGATTAGGGTGAAGGTTAGGGGTTAGGTTGAGGATTAAAGTGAAGGTTATGGATTAGACGAAGGGTAGGGGTTAGGTTGAGGATTAGGGTGAAGGTTAGGGGTTAGGTTGAGGATTAAAGTGAAGGTTATGGATTAGAGGAAGGGTAGGGGTTAGGTTGAGGATTAGGGTGAAGGTTAGGGGTTAGGTTGAGGATTAGAGGAAAGGTAGGGGTTAGGTTGAGGATTAGGGTGAAGGTTAGGGGTTAGGTTGAGGATTAAAGTGAAGGTTATGGATTAGAGGAAGGGTAGGGGTTAGGTTGATGATTAGGGTGAAGGTTAGGGGTTAGGTTGAGGATTAAAGTGAAGGTTATGGATTAGAGGAAGGGTAGGGGTTAGGTTGAGGATTAGGGTGAAGGTTAGGGGTTAGGTTGAGGATTAAAGGGAAGGTTATGGATTAGAGGAAGGGTAGGTGTTAGGTTGAGGATTAGGGTGAAGGTTAGGGGTTAGGTTGAGGATTAGAGGAAGGGTAGGGGTTAGGTTGAGGATTAGGGTGAAGGTTAGGGGTTAGGTTGAGGATTAAAGGGAAGGTTATGGATTAGAGGAAGGGTAGGTGTTAGGTTGAGGATTAGGGTGAAGGTTAGGGGTTAGGTTGAGGATTGAAGTGAAGGTTAAGGATTAGAGGAAGGGTAGGTGTTAGGTTGAGGATTAGGGTGAAGGTTAGGGGTTAGGTTGAGGATTAGAGGAAGGGTAGGGGTTAGGTTGAGGATTAGGGTGAAGGTTAGGGGTTAGGTTGAGGATTAGAGGAAGGGTAGGGGTTAGGTTGAGGATTAGGGTGAAGGTTAGGGGTTAGGTTGAGGATTAAAGTGAAGGTTATGGATTAGAGGAAGGGTAGGTGTTAGGTTGAGGATTAGGGTGAAGGTTAGGGGTTAGGTTGAGGATTAAAGTGAAGGTTAAGGATTAGAGGAAGGGTAGGGGTTAGGTTGAGGATTAGGGTGAAGGTTAGGGGTTAGGTTGAGGATTGAAGTGAAGGTTAAGGATTAGAGGAAGGGTAGGTGTTAGGTTGAGGATTAGGGTGAAGGTTAGGGGTTAGGTTGAGGATTAAAGGGAAGGTTATGGATTAGAGGAAGGGTAGGTGTTAGGTTGAGGATTAGGGTGAAGGTTAGGGGTTAGGTTGAGGATTAGAGGAAGGGTAGGGGTTAGGTTGAGGATTAGGGTGAAGGTTAGGGGTTAGGTTGAGGATTAAAGGGAAGGTTATGGATTAGAGGAAGGGTAGGTGTTAGGTTGAGGATTAGGGTGAAGGTTAGGGGTTAGGTTGAGGATTGAAGTGAAGGTTAAGGATTAGAGGAAGGGTAGGTGTTAGGTTGAGGATTAGGGTGAAGGTTAGGGGTTAGGTTGAGGATTAGAGGAAGGGTAGGGGTTAGGTTGAGGATTAGGGTGAAGGTTAGGGGTTAGGTTGAGGATTAGAGGAAGGGTAGGGGTTAGGTTGAGGATTAGGGTGAAGGTTAGGGGTTAGGTTGAGGATTAAAGTGAAGGTTATGGATTAGAGGAAGGGTAGGTGTTAGGTTGAGGATTAGGGTGAAGGTTAGGGGTTAGGTTGAGGATTAAAGTGAAGGTTAAGGATTAGAGGAAGGGTAGGGGTTAGGTTGAGGATTAGGGTGAAGGTTAGGGGTTAGGTTGAGGATTGAAGTGAAGGTTAAGGATTAGAGGAAGGGTAGGTGTTAGGTTGAGGATTAGGGTGAAGGTTAGGGGTTAGGTTGAGGATTAGAGGAAGGGTAGGGGTTAGGTTGAGGATTAGGGTGAAGGTTAGGGGTTAGGTTGAGGATTAGAGGAAGGGTAGGGGTTAGGTTGAGGATTAGGGTGAAGGTTAGGGGTTAGGTTGAGGATTAAAGTGAAGGTTATGGATTAGAGGAAGGGTAGGTGTTAGGTTGAGGATTAGGGTGAAGGTTAGGGGTTAGGTTGAGGATTAAAGTGAAGGTTAAGGATTAGAGGAAGGGTAGGGGTTAGGTTGAGGATTAGGGTGAAGGTTAGGGGTTAGAGGAAAGTTAGGGATTAGGTTGAAGGTTATGGATTAGACAAAAAGTTTGTGGTTAGGTTGAGGATTAGGTTGAAGGTTGTGGGTTACAGGAATGGTTAGGGTGAAGGTTAAAAAGAGTAGCGGTTAGGCTGCTTAGGCTGAAGGTTATGGATTAGAGGAAGAGTTAGGCTGAGGATTAGGGTTAAAGGGGTTGTAAAGGTACACGTTTTTTCACCTTAATACATTCTATGCATTAAGGTTAAAAAACATCTGAGGATTAGCGGCCCCCCAGCCCCCCCATTTACTTACCTGACCCCTCGAAAGTCCCGTGCCGTGAACGCGTTTGCTTCTCGGCCAGGCTTCTCGGCGCATTCATTGGTTGATCGAAAGCAGCGCAGCCATTGGCTCGCGCTGCTGTCAATCACATCCAATGAAGCGGTGTGCCGGGGGGCGGGGCCGAGTGATACAGCGATCGGCTATAGCCGCCGGCTGTATCACGAGAGCACGCCCGCAAGAACTCACCACCATGCGAGCTCGCATGAAAGTGGTGAATTCTTGCGGGGAGGAGCCCAGACAGCCGCCGAGGGACCCCAGAAGACCAGGTTCGGGGCCACTCTGTGCAAAACGAGCTGCACAGTGGAGGTAAGTATAACATGTTTGTTATTTAGAAAGAAACATTTTTTACCTTTACAACCCCTTTAAACTGTCCATGCATATCACAGTCTGATTATTGTTTCACGTAAGAACCTATATAAGTACTCTCCGGCCAGGTAGACCCCCTTGCATCTCTAACAGGTGAACTAGAAAAGTGTGTGTGCGGCGAGCTTTTAGGAGTTTGTTTGAGAATTTGGATTGGGAATTGGGGATCCATTGGGGTAAAATGGTTCATTTCAGTTTTTGGAGCTCATCGCTACTCTGAAGTCTACTATGCAGAATAAGTGCTTTCAGAGAAGACGTACTTATGCTCAATTTATGGATGTGAAAATTCCATGTGCCACGCCGTAGACTTGCCAAAAGCAACCGCGCCCGACAGCCTACGCTCGGGTGGCGGAGTAGACCTACGCCAAGCCGGCGCAGCTTTCCCCGCAAGTGTTAAGCCTCTCCTTCAGCAAATCTCTCAAGGCTCCTTTTGGTTTCGACTTGAACTCGTATGCGAGTGGATTTAATCTCTTTGACGTTAGTGCTCAGGCGGGGAAGGGGGGTGGGGGGAGCATGCGTTAGCATGAGGGGGCTGGGGGGGTGGGGTGGGGAGAGCTGTTATCGCAGCATGTCTCCTCTTTTCCCCATTGTATAGCGCACCCCGGAGGTAAGCGCTTATTCCGAGCTTTTCGTCCTAACGAGCAGCTCCTGAACCTGTGTGCGCCGTGTTTAATTGCCAAGGAGTGAAAGGCATAAAACCCAGCTCTGCCTCCCCCAGCGCCAGGAGGGGGAATATGAGGCGCGTGGAACAATACGGCGAGTTGGGCGGGAGGAGGAGGGGACGCCGCTTTTCCATTTGCGGCAAAAACACTTAGCTGTGCCTTGTTACATCTCCATCACAGTGTGTCATTATGTTTCTCAATGTGTACTTTACGACCCGCTGGAAGGGGGACGACATTAAAGCAAACACAAGCCGCTCGCTGCTATTAACCCTTCTTGTCCCTCTGCGACGCTCACCGACGGACGCTGTCCCTGCGGGCAGATTTTACATTAACCCAGTTTACTGATGAATTTACGGAACGCTGCCTATTTATTTCTGAAGTGCGTCATTAAGGCCCACTGAATGCTCCGTGTTGTCATAAATTATTGTTTTTTAACCAGAGATGGTATTGGCCAATATTTTACCTTTTCCCCGACCTCCAGGTCATTCTTATTTTGGTGTTCGCTGGATTATATACATTGTATCTGCTTAAAGAGAACCAGTCTCTGCAGGTTAGAGCTGCATGAATAATCGTTAAAAATCCAGATCACAATTTTTTTCCCCCTCGCTAATCTTAACAAAGCATTTTCCTGATTCTTTCTATGCAGAGAATTCTCTGCTCAAGCCGACAGCTGTCAAAACCCCCCCAAAAAACAGGCAGTCTGCCAAGTATTACAACATTCCTCAGCCGCTGAGCCAACTATAAACATTGTAGCGTTTTGTTCTTTAGATCAAAGGAATGAACTTCTGTCTGTAAATGAGGTAAGTTTAACCACTTAAAGGCTAAACCTTTAGTTTAAAAGGGTTGTAAACCCTTGTTTTTTATTTCTTTTTAAATAACAAACTTACCTCCACTGTGCAGTTAGTTTTGCACAGAGAGGCCCCGAACCTCCTTTTCTGGGATCCCTCAGCGGCGCTGGTGGCTCCTCCCCGCATCGAGTGTCCACGTTAGAGAAGCACTCTCCTTGGTGGACACCCGTGCGGGAGCGCTCCTGAGTCCCGCATCTGTGTCTATTCACACAGAATGCAGGACTCGACCCCGCCCCCGGCGCCACTTCATTGAATTTGATTGACAGCGGCGGAAGCCAATGGCTGCGCTGCTGTCAAGCTTTCCAATCAGGACACGAGACACCAGCTAGAGATGGTGTGCTCATTCCCAGCCGAAGAATGACAGCATCCAGGTAAGTAAAACAGGGGGGGGGGGGCTTGGGGGCTGCAGCACTAAGAAAAGATTTTTCACCTAAAAGCGGAGCTTCCGCGGCCAAACTTTTTTTTTTTTTTTTTGAGCATTCGATGGGGTATTACAATGCAAAGCTGTACGGACTTGTTTGGTTTCTGCAAATACAGCCTGTCCATTTTCGTGGCAAAGATTAACTTTTATTTTCCGTTTCAGGGAGTTTCCATTTTGCTTGTGGGCATTGTGAAGCCCACAAGCAATCATTTCCTGGAAGCGGTGCAGTGTTTACGGCGAGTAGCGCCGTAAACTTACTGGTTGCCATCACAACGGGCAGCGTCATTTAAAGTCCACGCCCCGTTGTGATATGCGAGATTTTGCTGAACGGAGTTCCGCATTGTCTCCTGGGAAGAATGACTCTGGGCTCCCAGGAGACCTTGCGGTGAGATCCCAGTAAACATTGCGGCGCCGGGGAAACAAACTGGAGACGCCTACTTCCGCAGGAGTCCGAAACCGGAAGTCCAACTTTACCCTGCTATTTTAAGGTATTAAAATGGATATAAAAAAAATCAGTAGGCATTTCGATATATATTTGTGGTGCGATGATAAGGATAACACAGCGTTGTAATTTGGGTGAACCACCGCTTTAAGGTGAAAAACCATGAGGATTTACAACCCCTTTAAAGTTAAAATCATTATTTTTTTGCTAGAAAACTACTTAGAACCCCCAAACATTATATATATATTGTGAGGGGGTTAGCTCGGCAGCGGGTGTGTGTGACCCCCGGGATGGGCTCCCCACAAAAAACAGGCCCAGCAAACGGAGGTTGTGGTTTTCAAAATCAAAAAGGTGCGGTTTATTTTCTATTTACAGTGACAAAACACAGCAAAGCAAAAGAAACATAACCAAAATAAATCCTGGTCAAGTTGACCTCTGACTAAACATACAGGTTTCCTAACTAACAACTGGGATCAGCCTAGTGCTGTCCTAGTCCCTAAGTCCCTGGTTTAGTAAAAGTCCAAACAAATAGCCACACAGGCTTTGCCTCACCGCACAGGGGTTCACTCTCCCTAGACAGTCCACACAGGTCTGGTTCCAGGCATGAGCTAACATCTAATGAAGCTGGGAGTTCTTATAGAGGCCTAAATGAGCTGACAAGCTTCAGCTGGCCTCATCAACTCCCTGTCTGTACGACGCCCCACACTCTCCCTAGAGGTATGAGTCATCCATGAGCCCACTAGCCTTAGCTGGGCCTATACAACTCTCCACCTAGTTGTATAAGTCAGCGTAAAGCCTGAATCTGGGCGAAATATATCTACCCCCCTGGATGCAACCAGGTGACTTTACCTTCCTGCTGTCACATACCCCCCCCCTCTTGTTTTAACCTCGGGGTTGGAACACCAGCAATCAGGCATTCATGTACTCGAGACAAAGCATCCACATTCCCCATTTGAACGCCAGGGCGATGCTTTACTGTGAAGTTGAATTCCTGGAGGGCCAGGAACCACCTATTCACTCTTCTATTTGTTTCCTTGTTTTGAGCCATCCACTTTAACGGAGCGTGATCCGTAACCATGTCAAAGTGCCTACCTAGCAGGTAGTACCGAAGGGAATCTAGAGCCCACTTCACCGCTAAACACTCCTTTTCAACGGTGGCGTAATTTACCTCATGGGACTTCAACTTCCTGCTGAGGTAAATGACTGGGTGCTCTTCCCCGTTCCAGACCTGGGACAATACTGCTCCTAACCCCACATCTGACGCATCACTTTGTACGACAAAGTCTTTAGAAAAGTCGGGTGAGTACAACACTGGCTGGCTACATAAGGCTTGTTTCAAGAATTGGAATGCTGCCTCAGCCTCGGGGGTCCATTTAATCATGACCGACCCTTTCCCCTTCGTCAGGTTGGTTAGGGGCACAGCCTTAGAAGCAAAGTGGGGAATGAATCGCCGATAATACCCAGCGATTCCCAGAAAGGCTCGTACCTGCTTCTTGCTGTTGGGACGTGGCCAACTCTGGATGGCCTCGACTTTGTTGAGTTGGGGTTTTATTACTCCCCTCCCAATGGTGTACCCAAGATATTTGGCCTCCTCCTGCCCAATGGTACACTTCTTGGGGTTAGCCGTAAACCCCGCTTCCCGAACAGAGTCCAGGACAGCTTGCACTTTTGGCAGATGTGAGGCCCAATCTGTGCTATGGACAATTACGTCATCCAGGTAAGCCGCAGCATACTTCCGATGGGGCCTCAGCATCTGGTCCATTTTCCGCTGGAATGTGGCCGGCGCATTCTGTAACCCGAACGGCATTCTTTTATATTGGAACGCCCCGTCTGGGGTTACAAATGCGGTTTTCTCTTTGGCCGACTTGGCCAGGGGGATTTGCCAATACCCTTTTGTGAGGTCAAGAGTCGTCATGTATCGGGCTGTTCCCAGCCGGTCGATTAACTCATCTATACGTGGCATGGGGTAGGTGTCAAATTTTGTAACTTTGTTCAACTGACGAAAATCGTTACAAAATCGCCAGCTCCCATCCGGTTTAGGCACCAACACGATGGGACTAGACCAATCACTTTGGGACTCCTCTATCACCCCTAAGTTCAGCATTTTCTGTACTTCCTCCCGTATTGCCTCCCGTCGAGCCTCTGGGATCCGATAGGGTTTTAACTTCACCCTTTCACCGGGCGGGGTAATGATGTCATGCTCTACCCCAGATGTTTGTCCCGGCAGCTCAGAGAATACCTCCTTGTTGCGAAGCACAAACTCCTTAACCTCCTGTTGTTGGGGTTGTGACAAGGTGGCTGCTATTCCAACCTCAGGAATCACGCAACCAGTTTGAGCTGGTGACCAAGTGTCTGCGACTAGGGACTCTCTATCCCTCCAGGCTTTCAACAGATTAACGTGATAGATCTGTTCGGGCTTTCGCCTTCCTGGTTGTCTGACCTTGTAATTCACTTCGCTCACTTTTTCCATTATCTCGTAGGGGCCTTGCCATTTGGCAAGGAATTTACTTTCAACCGTAGGGACAAGTACCAATATCCTATCCCCCGGGGGAAAGGTACGGGTCTTGGCTCCACGGTTGTACACTCTCTGCTGTGCCAACTGCGCTTGGGCCAAATGTTCCTTCACGATGGGCATTACCTGTGCAATTCGATCTTGCATCAGGGCGACATGCTCAATCACACTCCTGTGGGGAGAACTCTCACTTTCCCAAGTTTCCTTGGCAATATCCAACAGCCCTCTTGGGTGTCTCCCATACAGTAACTCAAAGGGGGAGAATCCCGTAGAGGATTGGGGCACCTCCCTAATAGCAAACATCAAATAAGGAAGTAAACAGTCCCAATCCTTTCCATCTCTATCCACCACTTTCTTCAACATTTGTTTTAGGGTTTTGTTGAATCTTTCAACCAGCCCATCGGTTTGGGGGTGATACACAGACGTACGCAATTGCGTCACTTTGAACAATTTACACAGCTCTTTCATAACCCGGGACATAAAGGGTGTACCTTGGTCCGTAAGCAGTTCTTTACAAATACCCACCCGGCTAAAAACAAGAGATAGCTCTTTGGCTATGGTTTTGGCCGAGGTATTTCGGAGAGGGATCGCTTCTGGATAACGGGTGGCATAGTCCATTATAACTAATATGTACTGGTGCCCCCTAGCGGACTTGATTATAGGACCTACCAAATCCATGGCGATCCTCTCAAACGGGACCTCAATGATGGGTAGAGGGACCAGCGGGCTACGGAAATGTGGCATCGGGGCCAACCTCTGACACACAGGGCAGGAGGAACAATAATTTTCTACGTCCTTCATCACCCCCGGCCAATAGAATCTCTGTAATACCCTCTCTCGGGTTTTCTCTGTCCCCAGATGACCTCCAAGAATGTGCCCATGGGCCAACTCCAACACCAACTTCCTGTAAGGTTTGGGCACCACAAGCTGCTCAACGGTTTCTTCTGCCCTTTTTGCCACCCGATACAGTAGGTCCTTCTCTACGCTGAAGTATGGGTAAGTGCAGGTATTATCTGGGTTCACTAACTCGCCATCTATTTTCACTACGTTTTCCCGTGCCTTTATTAGGGCGGGGTCTTTCAACTGTTCTGTGGCAAAGTTTTCCCTGTGAACCTCAAGATCAGAAAACTCCACAGACGGTAGGTTTTCGTCTGAGGAGGTGGGCTCCTCTCCAGTTTCTTGAGTCTCCCCTGCCAATACTGATAAGGGAAATTCCGGAGAGTCCTCACCACTCTCAGGGGAGTTCTGGCTATCACATTCCTGGTACATAGGGGCACCAGTGAGGGGCTCAGGATCATCCCACAGTTCCCAGAACTTCGGAAAATCCCTTCCCACAATGGCGTCATGCGGTAACTGAGATACTAAGCCCACTGGATGAGAGAGGGTACCTTTGGGGGTCTCGAAACATACTGTAGTCACTGGATACTCTCGGGTGTCCCCATGCACACAAATAACAGCTACCTTGCTATTCCCAGAGACCTCTGTTTTAACTAACTCAGCCTTTATCAGGGTCACAAGGCTACCTGAATCCAGCAATACCACAACATTTCTACCATTAACACACATTTTGCATAAATGTTTCTCAGTTCCTCGAATGGCAGTGCATGCGACTGTCGCACACAGCGACTGACGTCTGCCCGTCAGAAAGTCACACTGCATGGGTTCCTCCACAACCGGGCAATTGGCTGCAATATGTCCCGCTTGCCGGCAGCGGTAGCAAACGATCCTTCTTGCCGCCTCTTGAGCCGCTGATTTCCCAGGCTGTTCTCGCCAAACTTGGGGTAGAGCTCCCACCCTCTCACTCTCTCCACCCTCACCCCTTGGAATCCTCTTATCCGCCCCTGGGGATGGTCTGGTCTTAGGGTGGAAAGTCCGAGTGTCTCTGGAAGAGGCCGTCAGGTTCTCTGTAGCCAAGTATTTCTCCACACGATCCACAAGACCATCGGCCGTCTCTGGGTCTCCATGGCTTACCCACTTTTGGATGGCAGTAGGAAGAGCTCTCAAAAACCGATCCATTACAACACGTTCCACAATCTTTGGTGCGGACAAAGTCTCTGGCTGTAGCCACTTTCTGCTCAGGTGAATGAGATCATACATTTGAGACCTGGGGGGTTTTCCAAGCTGGAAAGTCCAGTTATGCACACGCTGAGCCCGGACAGCCTGGGTGACACCCAGCCTTGCCAATATTTCAGCTTTTAGCATCACATAGTCTTTTGCTTGGTTAGGCTCTAGGTCATAGTAAGCCTTCTGCGATTCACCAGTTAACAGAGGAGCCACCAGTCCAGCCCACTGCTCCTCAGGCCACTTTTCTCTTTCAGCTGTCCTTTCAAATGTGGTCAAAAATACCTCTGGATCATCCTCTCCAGTCATTTTTGTCAATAAACGACTCACCCCAAAGGACGCGGTATTAGTGGGACGGCTTTCCTCACTGGTCTGCGGACGTTGCTGCATTACTGCTTCCATCTGTTGTTGTAGTCTCTGCTCTTGCTTCTGCAACAGGTCTATGAAGCGGGCCTCAGATTGCTGCTGGGCTCGTTGCTGAGCCTCCAGACTCTGTTGCAAAGTTGCGTTTGTCTGCTGCTGGGCTGCAAGGCTCTGTTGTTGAGCTGCAAGGCTCTTTTGCAAACCTGCATTTGTCTGCTGTTGATTGGCATTTGCTAGAGCCAGCTGCTTCAGTATCTCCTCCATGCTGGCTTAAAAAAAACTGCCACTGGTTCTCCACCAACTGTGAGGGGGTTAGCTCGGCAGCGGGTGTGTGTGACCCCCGGGATGGGCTCCCCACAAAAAACAGGCCCAGCAAACGGAGGTTGTGGTTTTCAAAATCAAAAAGGTGCGGTTTATTTTCTATTTACAGTGACAAAACACAGCAAAGCAAAAGAAACATAACCAAAATAAATCCTGGTCAACTTGACCTCTGACTAAACATGCAGGTTTCCTAACTAACAACTGGGATCAGCCTAGTGCTGTCCTAGTCCCTAAGTCCCTGGTTTAGTAAAAGTCCAAACAAATAGCCACACAGGCTTTGCCTCACCGCACAAGGGTTCACTCTCCCTAGACAGTCCACACAGGTCTGGTTCCAGGCATGAGCTAACATCTAATGAAGCTGGGAGTTCTTATAGAGGCCTAAATGAGCTGACAAGCTTCAGCTGGTCTCATCAACTCCCTGTCTGTACGACGCCCCACACTCTCCCTAGAGGTATGAGTCATCCATGAGCCCACTAGCCTTATACAACTCTCCACCTAGTTGTATAAGTCGGCGTAAAGCCTGAATCTGGGCGAAATATATCTACCCCCCTGGATGCAACCAGGTGACTTTACCTTCCTGCTGTCACAATATATATATATATATATTTTTTTTTTTTATTTATATTTATCAGAGACCTAAGAGAATAAAATGGTGGTTGTTGCAATATTTACGTGACACTGTATTTGTGCAGCGGTCTTTTTTGGAAAAAAATACACTTTAATTAATAAAAAAAATACTAAACAGTAAAGTTAGCCCGATTTTTTGGTATAATGTGAAAGATGATGTTACGCCGCGAGAATCGTGATCTTTATTCTAAGCAAAAAAAAAACATGATTCTCATTTTGGCCAGAATCGTGCTGCTCTACTGCAGGTCTTGGCAGGATTTTGAATATTCAGTCTTAAAACAAATGAAATATTTGCACTTGTCCCGTTATTTCGTTTTACGTATTTTGAGTCAGACTGCCCAGCTTAAAAGTCAGGGGTCAGAGGTCACCAAGAGTCTGGCAGCTGCGGCCTGACCTCACCCTGCACCTCAGGGCCTTTTTACACCACCACGTTGAAGTTAGATAAGCACACCGAGCACAGCGCATGCGTTGCGGTGCGATTTCTTGAATGGTACACCGATGCATCTGCAGAGTGCGCCACAATGCAAGATAAGTGTTCTGCAGTAAAAGTGGTTGTAAACCCTTACATACACCCAGTGAAGTGACTAGCATCAGGTGATACACAGAGATGAAACAAATATTCCTACATAAGTTGCACCTGTTTATCTGCAGTCTTCTCTTCTCTACATCCGTTCAAAGTCCAGAAGTTACAGTCAGGTCCATAAATATTGGGACATCGACACAATTCGAATCTTTTTGGCTCTATACACCACCACAATGGATTTAAAATGAGACTGCAGACTTTCAGTTTTAATTTGAGGGTATTTACATCCAAATGAGGTGAACGGTTTAGGAATTACAACAGTTTGTATATGTGTCTCCCACTTTTTAAGGGACCAAAAGTAATGGGACAACTGGCTGCTCAGCTGTTCCATGGCCAGGTGTGTGTTATTCCCTCATTATCCCATTTACAAGGAGCAGATAAAAGGTCCAGAGTTCATTTCAAGTGTGCTATTTGCATTTGGAATCTGTTGCTGTCAACTCTCAATATGAGATCCAAAGAGCTGTCACTATCAGTGAAGCAAGCCATCATTAGGCTGAAAAAAACAAAACAAACCCATCAGAGAGATAGCAAAAACATTAGGTGCGGCCAAATCAACTGTTTGGAACATCCTTAAAAAGAAAGAACGCAACGGTGAGCTCAGCAACACCAAAAGACCCGGAAGACCACGGAAAACAACTGTGGTGGATGAGCGAAGAATTCTTTCCCTGGTGAAGAAAACACCCTTCACAACAGTTGGCCAGATGAAGAACACTCTCCAGGAGGTAGGTGTATGTGTGTCAGATGAAGAACATTCTCCAGGAGGTAGGTGTATGTGTGTCAGATGAAGAACACTCTCCAGGAGGTAGGTGTATGTGTGTCAGATGAAGAACATTCTCCAGGAGGTAGGTGTATGTGTGTCAGATGAAGAACACTCTCCAGGAGGTAGGTGTATGTGTGTCAGATGAAGAACACTCTCCAGGAGGTAGGTATATGTGTGTCAGATGAAGAACACTCTCCAGGAGGTAGGTGTATGTGTGTCAGATGAAGAACACTCTCCAGGAGGTAGGTGTATGTGTGTCAGATGAAGAACACTCTCCAGGAGGTAGGTGTATGTGTGTCAGATGAAGAACACTCTCCAGGAGGTAGGTGTATGTGTGTCAGATGAAGAACACTCTCCAGGAGGTAGGTGTATGTGTGTCAGATGAAGAACACTCTCCAGGAGGTAGGTGCATGTGTGTCAGATGAAGAACACTCTCCAGGAGGTAGGTGTATGTGTGTCAGATGAAGAACACTCTCCAGGAGGTAGGTATATGTGTGTCAGATGAAGAACACTCTCCAGGAGGTAGGTGTATGTGTGTCAGATGAAGAACACTCTCCAGGAGGTAGGTGTATGTGTGTCAGATGAAGAACACTCTCCAGGAGGTAGGTGTATGTGTGTCAGATAAAGAACACTCTCCAGGAGGTAGGTATATGTGTGTCAAAGTCAACAATCAAGAGAAGACTTCACCAGAGTGAATACAGAGGGTTCACCACAAGATGTAAACCATTGGTGAGCCTCAAAAACAGGAAGGCCAGATTAGAGTTTGCCAAACAACATCTAAAAAAGCCTTCACAGTTCTGGAACAACATCCTATGGACAGATGAGACCAAGATCAACTTGTACCAGAGTGATGGGAAGAGAAGAGTATGGAGAAGGAAAGGAACTGCTCATGATCCAAAGCATACCACCTCATCTGTGAAGCATGGTGGTGGTAGTGTCATGGCGTGGGCATGTATGGCTGCCAATGGAACTGGTTCTCTTGTATTTATTGATGATGTGACTGCTGACAAAAGCAGCAGGATGAATTCTGAAGTGTCTCCGGCAATATTATTATCGGCTCATATTCAGCCGAATGAACTCATTGGACAGCGCTTCACAGTGCAGATGGACAATGACCCGAAGCATACTGCGAAAGCAACCAAAGAGTTTTTTAAGGGAAAGAAGTGGAATGTTATGCAATGGCCAAGTCAATCACCTGACCGGAATCTGATTGAGCATGCATTTCACTTGCTGAAGACAAAACTGAAGGGAAAATTCCCCAAGAACAAGCAGGAACTGAAGAGAGTTGCAGTAGAGGCCTGGCAGAGCATCACCAGGGATGAAACCCAGCGTCTGGTGACGTCATCGCGTTCCAGACTTCAGGCTGTAATTGACTGCAAAGGATTTGCAACCAAGTATTAAAAAGTGAAAGTTTGATTTATGATTGTTAATCTGTCCCATTACTTTTGGTCCCTTAAAAAGTGGAAGGAACATATACAAACTTTTGTAATTCCTTCATCGTTCACCTGATTTGGATGTAAATTCCCTCAAATTAAAGCTGAAAGTCTGCAGTTAAAGCACATCTTGTTCGTTTCCTTTCAAATCCATTGTGGTGGTGTATAGAGCCAAAAAGATCAGAATTGTGTCGATGTCCCAATATTTATGGACCTGACTGTATAAACCTTTTCTGAGCTGTCAGAAAAAAAGGGGGCTGAGAGCTGAAATTACACTCTGCAGAGATCAGTGAGGGGAGCCCTGAGAGCTGATTGGAGGAAAAAGTCACACTCCCATTTACACAGAAACAGAGCTGAGGCTGTCAGTCACAGGAGAATTCTTCCTCTGTCATCATTTTTCTCTTGGTGTCAGCAAAACTTGTGTAGCGCCCTGCTCCCAATGACTGGGGCGCTATGTTCAATTTAGAGGGTATCTGAGCCAATAGTTAGGCTCAGATGTACATAATTCATGTTAAATTAGCCCCTGTTCCGGCTGTGGCTGTGTTGGAAGTCTTCCCACTGTTTGCCTGTAGGTGGCGTTGCCACCTCAGGCCAATGTGGAGGACTGACAGGCCAGAGTGTATTGAGTGCCTTCTCCCGGGAACAGTTCAGTGGGCGTGGTCTGCCTGCTGAGCATGCTGGGGAATGGTACTTAAGGGGCAGACGCCATCTTTTGGGGTCCTTCGTCCCCTCACGGCCCTCCTGGCGTGAGGGGTGTATTGTGTGACCATGCTGGTCTGAGGCCGCAACTCCAACCAGTAGGCACAGTTATGCTGACTGGGTCTGCACCTCGAAGGTGATCCTGTGCTGTCCGTTCCGCGGGAGGAAGCCACTCAATGGAGGGAACCAGGGGAGGACCTGTCCTGGAAAAGACCGAGCGGAAGGCTGGTGTCTTGAGGAAGGCCTGGTAATTCTATTGGAGGATGCACCGCAACTAAAGTTCACCGTACAGTCTGCTGGGTCGGCTTAAAGGCTCTTGACTGTTTGGCTGGAAGTTCGGGTGTTGAGTCCTGTGGCAGAGGATCCCGGATTATCCCATTCTGTGCACCACCAGTCTGTGGCAGAGACTGGTCCTGATTATTGTCCGTGCATCATACCGGCTGCTAGGCCAGGTGAGAGGGGCCTATCCGGGTGAGCAATACCCACTCTAGGGAGAGGGGTGAATGACTTTATAGTTGAGGAGTTCTCCCCAGTGATCTGCACCATGCGCCTCGACCTACCCCTTCCCTTCACCTTTCTATATGTTTATGCAAAAAGGAAAATAAAACCTAACTGTTTAAGGTTTTTCATCTTGTGTGGACATTGGAGTTTCTACAGACTTTCTTCCCCTAGACAATGAATACCGAGGTAATGTGCAAGGCCCAAAATTAACCCAGCAGCTCCTACGGGGGTGTGCTACACTTGTAAAAAAAAAAAAAGCGTGACTTCTCCTGCATTGGAGCCTAATCAAAATGAACAGACTGTAGTAACACAGCATGCTGCAACACGCAACATATAGCCTTGCATTGCCCCAAAGCAAGGTAGTCGAAACGGGGGCTGCTGTGCACATGGGCATTTTTTGCTAGTGTTTAGGCTCCATGCACTAGGGCAGTGATGGCGGACCTTGGCACCTCAGATGTTTTGGAACTACATTTCCCATGATGCTCATGCACTCTGCAGTGTAGATGAGCATCATGGGAAATGGAGTTCCAAAACCTCTGGGGAGCCAAGGTTCGCCATCACTGTGCTAGTGTTTTTTATAAGCACAAAAAACGCTGGATAAAGAATGCTGATAATAGTGTTTTTTAGGGCTGCAACTAACGATTACTTTCATAATCGATTAGTTGGCCGATTATTGTTTCGATTAATCGACTAATCGGTTAATAACCGTAAAAAAAAAAAGGTAATTTTTTACATTTTTAATTTTTTTTGGGCCAATTTGTTGTTGGGCAGATTACAAAACACAAATTGCCGCAAAAACACATTGCATGCTTTTCTGCAGCTTCTCCATTGAAGTATATTAAACCAAAAAACGAAAATAGCACAGTTTTGCGTTAAAAAAAGTCCTTGTCCTTTCCAAATACGCAGCAGCTGAAAAAATCATGGATGTGAACGTGTCCCATAGGAAACCATGTAAATGAACTGTATTGTGTTTCTGCAAAAAGCACCAAAAAACACAGAGGTGTGACCCAGGCCTGAGATGTTTAGTAACATAATGAGGTTAAAAAAACTAAAATTAGTACAAAAAGAGCAAATAATCGCTACTGTAAGGGGTTCATTTTTTACTGTGGGACAGTGAAAGTAATATTTACAGTAGCAATTGCTCTTTTTGTACTATAAAGGGTTAATTTTAGTTTATTTTTAACCTCATTATGTTACTGGCCGATTAATCGATTATGAAAATTGTAATCGATTAATTTCATAATCGATTAGTTGTCGATTAATCGATTAGTTGTTTCGGCCCTAGTGTTTTTATGCCGGCTTGTAGTAGCGTTTTAGGAGTGTTAGCGTATTTTAAGCGTTTTTACAGTACATGAAGAAAAAAGTGTTTTTTTTTTCTTGCTGGGAAAACACTCCCAAACGCTGAGGGAACATCTTTGGGATGAATTAGAGCGGAGACTGCGAGCCAGGCCTTCTCATCCAACATCAGTGCCTGACCTCACAAATGGTCTTCTGGAAGAATGGTCAGACATTCCCATAGACACCCTCCTAAACCTTGTGGACGGCCTTCTCAGAAGAGTTGAAGCTGTTATAGCTGCAAAGAGCGGGGCCAACTCAATACTGAACCCTATGGACTAAAGCCTCGTACACACGGCCGGCTTTCTCGGCAAGAAAACTGCTGGGAGAGCTTTTTGCAGAGAAAACCGGTCGTGTGTTTGGTTTCTCGTCGGGAAAACTGCCGGGAATCTCGACGAGAAAAATGGAGAACCTGCTCTCTATTTTTCTCGTCGGGATTCTCGGCAAGTGTTTCCTGCCGAGAAACCCGTGAGTGTGTACGAGGCTTGTATGCTTTCCTGTCCCCAGGTAAGCCCGCGCATGCTCGATGAGACTTCGACACATGCGCGGTAGCTTACAAGGGTAGTGTAGGGTGAAGCAAGATGGCGGCGACGGCATTGAATGTGACGAGCGCATGCTCGTCGTAGTCGATGACGTCACCGCGTTCTTGCCATTCAAAAGAACGGCGGTTCTTTTGAATGTGCCGTGTGTACACTTGGCGAGCAAGAAAAGCTTGCCAGGAATCCCGTCAGGAAAACCAACGTTTTTTTCCTGACGGGATTCCCGGCTGTGTGTAAAGGGCTTCAGACTGGGATGCCATTAAAGTTCATGTGCGTGTAAAGGCAGGCGTCCCAATACTTTTGACAATATAGTGTATGGGGGGTAATACAGCGTAGTAAAGCCTAACTGACCCACCGTCCCAACCTTAGCCTGATTTCTGGGGTTTGTAGTGGAAGGACACAGGTCAGGTCCCGGGGGGCTCAGAACATAGAAATTAGATTAGAATTAAAGCGGAACCTTCAGTCATTTTTTCATCTTTCCATCTATTAAATCTTCTGCCCTTGTTGTTGTTTTAACTTTGGATTAAACATTTTTTTTTTCTGCCAGTAAATCCCTTATACAGCCCACTTCCTGTTTCTTGTCTGGTCATTAGTCTAGGCTTATGACATCATGCACAGTTTTCTCTCTCACTCTCTTGAGAGTTTGCCAAGAAGGGAGGGGGGTGAGCCATAAGAGGGCCAATGAGAGCTGCAGAGCTGGAGGTGTGTGTCTGTGTAAATCCAGGAAGTGCACAGGCAGCAGCTTCAGCTGCCCACAGTTAAAATGGCTGCAGCCAGACTCAGTGGAGGGAGATTTCTGCAGCATATTTGGCAGGTACAAATTTCTCTGTGTTAATTAACGTGTAAAGATTTGATACACAATGTGTCACTTTTAGTAAGTATTGGTATCTGAGGGATCTTTTTCTCTCCCCTCCCCCCCCCCTTTTTTTTTCTGGTATCTTTCGGATGCCTCAACGTTAGGATGGGAGCACAAATTTTTTAGTTTTTAGTAACACTAAAAATTTAATAAGGGATCTGTCACTTTTAGTTAGGATTAGCACTTGGGGGCTCTCCCCTGCTATCCCCTTCCCCCTCCCCCCCCTTTTTTTTGTGTGATTTCACTATTAGACTATTAGGCTGGGAGTTCAGGCCTTCTTGACTTTTTACACATAGTAATTTATCACTCGATTTAGTTATTCTTGTTAGTTCCCCCCACTTTCCCTCCCCCACCCCCTTTTTTTTTCTTCTCTGTTATCTTTTGGATGCCTCAACGTTAGGATGGGATCACAAATTTTTGTTGTGTTTTTAGTAACACTTAAAATTTAATAAGGGATCTGTCACTTTTAGTTAGGATTAGCACTTGGGGGCTTCCCCCCCTTATCCCCTCTCCCCCTTTTTTTTTTTCCTCCTTTTTTAGAGATTCCACTATTAGGCTGGGAGTTTAGGCCTTCTTGACTTAATACATGTAGCGGCCTCCTCACCCCGCCGTCTGGTTGACTAGGGGTATGTCACGCGACAGGGTGAGGTGCGCTACGGCCCATGTCCTCCCCATAACTGTGGGTGAGGTGAAGGCCAATATCTGATGTTTCCTCGGGCCGGTGTGTCCTGGGCATGTACCGAGTCTGTTGTGCAGAAACCACCAAACCACCCTTTGCTCCCATTAACAGAGTCCATACACCGATCACAGTCCAACTGTTAGGTTTATTTCGTATCGCCACATACAGGCAATGCGATGGCAGGATACGGTGGGATGAGCAGGTCGAGGCACTATACTGATCTGGGTCCCTACACCCCCTGTGCTATGACCAAGGGTTGCAGGAGTCTTGACATGAATACCTCCGTTGCGTTGCAGCCCCTATCAGGGGAAGATGTCCTCCAAGGGAGTTACCGGAGGCCCATCCGTCACCGGGTTGACACTACACCGGGTCTTTGAACGGGTGACCTCCCCAGCCTCCTCACCTCAGATGCGGGTCTCCTCGCAAGGAGCACCCTGGAATCACTTCACCCTTGCGGGACCCAGTCGGAGTCACTGGGCCCCAGGCCTCCTCAATAGTACCTCATCCCAGGCTGAAGGTGCCTGGGATGGAATCCCAGCTTCATTCCGGCCAGGCCTAGGGTGCCTAGGCCGGAACCTTGAACCGCCCGCACCCAGGCTGAAGGTGCCTGGGTGCGTGACGAAATGATCCCCCCGAAGACCTCGTGGCAAGGGCGTCTCCCCCTTTTATCTCCTCCCGTCGATACCACGGCGGGTTCCCCGCCCCAGCCGTACCATCTCCAGGAAGGGACAAAGAAGGGTAGCACTGTGGTGGCGATTCTACCTGAAGCCTGTAGGTACTCCGCCACCCACAGGCAAAGGAGAATATTACATCCCCCAATCCTCCACGAATAACAAAAAGGGGTCTTAACCCTGACATAATTACACACCTGGGTCACACTACCCCCAGGTGTATCCCACTAAATCTGAAGACCCCGCTACATACACATAGTAACCTATCACTTGAGTCAGATATTTTTGTTAGCACCCCCCCCCCCTCCTCTCTCTCTTCTCCTTCTATTTTTCTTTCCCTCTCTCCCGTCGCGCCATATCCCCCCGTCTCCCTTTTTTCTCGGGGGTGACTCTCCAAACCAGTAGATAAAGTACATAGGGGTTATAGGATCGGACATATTATATATAGATAAGTAGATCCCTTAGGATATTAACTGACAACACCATGAAGGGACTTGTAGGTAAGGATTAAATGGAGACCAAATAAGTGTTTTATTTGTATGTATGTATTTCTAATGTCCTTTTGTTGTACTTGAATGTATGTAATGTTATGTGACAAAGATTAATAAAGAAAAATATCATTGGGAAAAAAAATATTTGGCAAGTACAGAATCACAGTATATATAAAATAATATGCAAAGTGGTTGGAGGGAAGCTTCAGAATGGCAAAGATGTTTTTATTACAGATTATGTGAGCGGCCTGCAGTTCTTCTTTAAGTAAATAATAAACATATAACTGGAATAAGGTTTGTTGGCCCGGAGTTACACCTTCATAATATTATAAAAAGAGGGAGACGATTTCACCTTCTAGGTTCTGGAGAACGTAGCCGGTAGGGCTGGGCGATTTCCCCCCAAAAAAAAATCTGCGATTTTTTTATAAAAAAACTTGATTTACGATTCAATTCGATTTTTTTTTTTATTATATTAATTAAAGTGCATCAACAAAGAAAATTGCAAAGGCAAACCCTTTCTCTAACTGCAAAGTCAGTGTGCAACAAAGATTGTTAAACATCCAAATTATTAATACTGTATTTGGATTTAGCTAATAAAACAACAAAAAATCCTGAGGTTACTCTTAGTTGAATTGAACTGTGCCCATGCCGAACTGTGCCCGTGCCTCACTGTGTCCATGCCTCACTGTGCGCATGCCTCACTGTGTCCATGCCTCACTGTGCCCATGCCTCGCTGTGTCCATGCCTCACTGTGCCCATGCCTCACTGTGCCCATGCCTCGCTGTGCCCGTGCCTCACTGTGTCCATGCCTCACTGTGCCCATGCCTCGCTGTGCCCGTGCCTCACTGTGTCCATGCCTCGCTGTGCCCATGCCTCGCTGTGTCCATGCCTCACTGTGCCCATGCCTCACTGTGTCCATGCCTCGCTGTGCCCATGCCTCACTGTGCCCATGCCTCACTGTGCCCATGCCTCGCTGTGCCCGTGCCTCGCTGTGCCCATGCCTCACTGTGTCCATGCCTCACTGTGTCCATGCCTCACTGTGCCCATGCCTTACTGTGCCCATGCCTCGCTGTGTCCATGCTTCACTGTGCCCATGCCTCGCTGTGCCCATGCCTCGCTGTGTCCATGCTTCACTGTGTCCATGCCTCGCTGTGTCCATGCTTCACTGTGCCCATGCCTCACTGTGCCCATGCCTCGCTGTGTCCATGCTTCACTGTGCCCATGCCTCACTGTGCCCATGCCTCGCTGTGTCCATGCTTCACTGTGCCCATGCTTCACTGTGCCCATGCCTCGCTGTGCCCATGCCTTGCTGTGTCCATGCCTCGCTGTGCCCATGTCTCACTGTGTCCTTGCTTCACTGTGCCCATGCTTCAATCACTGTGCCCGTACCTGATGAAGATTTTCATGGGATACAGATTTTACTGCTACACCGGCGGCCATTCCAGTATTCAAAAGCCGCGCCTCCTCCTCGTCTGTGATAGGTGGAACACTCAATTTCCCAGCATTCAGTGTTCCGCCTATCATGGTCATCCTCATAACACAGACGAGGATGAGAGGATGTCCGTGATAGGCTGAACACTGCCTGCTGTGAAATTGAGTGTTCCGCCTATCACAGACGACGAGGACTCGGGAGGCGCGGCTTTTGAACACTGTAATGGCCGCCGTCTGTCTGCATGACACGCTGATCAGGTAGGCAGACGGCGGCTTGTTACATTACATCTACTCGCGGCGGCTGCAGCGAGTAGATGTAATTGGGGTAACGCCGCCCAGTGCCATTCCGGATACGCCCCCTGCAGCCCTGCTACAGAAACTTTGAAGGAAAAAAAAAATAATAATAAAAAAAAAATCTAAAAAATCGATTTTCTTCAAATCTGAATAGATTTGAACTCAAAACTCGATTCAAGATTAAAATCGATTTTTTTCCCAGCCCTAGTAGCCGGTACTCGGAGCGACCTATCGGCTGTTTGCTTACTCTGGAAAAAAAAAAAATACTTGCTAGAAAAATGTAAATATATAATCTGATTGGCAGCTTTAACAAACTCCGCCCCGCCCATCAGGTGTAAAACGTCACGCTCGCTCCTAGACGCGAGGGGTTAATCTGCGCGAACACGTCTGGGCTCCCTGGCACCCGGGCGGGCGCAATGGCTGCTTTCTTGGACCCGTTCCCCTGCCAAGTGACATGCAGCCTGTGTGTGGGGAGCCCTGCCAAGTCCACACAATGCCTCTTTAACACGCCACGGCTACAGCGCTCTCCCCATTGGCTCCTAAGCTCTTGGTTTCCTCTGTTAAATAAATAAATTACCAGTTCTTCCAAACCACAGACCCCCCCCCCTCCTCCTCCCCACCCACACTCCCCACATCCTCACCAGCGGAGGCCGGCTTAAATGGCGTTTACAAAAATCGTAACGTGCAACTCTGGCCAACTGCTGACGCTGGATAGGAAATTCCACTCAATTTTAAAGCATTTAATTTGCCTTCTTGGTTCTTCCCTCCCCCCATCAACATCCTAAAGAAATTGTATATAAAATCTTTGCATTTTCATTACATCTCTCATTTTATACCTATCACTGGGTCTCTGTGCTTCTCTATGCAGTACAGACATATCATGGCTGGTGGGAGGGGCCAGCAGGGGACTGTACAAGGCTTCCTGAAAACATCACAGCCCCCTTCCGCCGTACTCCTCTCAAAATCCCCCAGTCCTGATATAAGCAGTGGGAGGAGTTATGTAAATATCACAATGCCATGATGGGTGGGTGTCAGTCTGGAGGGGTGGGCGTTCCTAGGCAGGCTCCCTTTGTATGTGATCCTGAGCCTCTATGCAATAACTGAAATCCAATGAATGAAAGGGGCGGGCCAGGGACAGTCAGGCTGAGGAGGAAAGGACTAGATGAGGCTGGATGTCCTCCAGCCAGGCAATGAGGTGGCCTAACAGAGCAGTTATCACCAAACACAGCACAACCACTGGGGTCACACGGCACCAAGATGGATGAGGAGGGGAGCGTTTTCCAAGATGCCCCCCCGGGCCCCAGAGGAGGTGGATGTGATTTCTGTGTGACTCCTTTCCCTTAACACCGGGGTCTCCAAACTTTCCAATCAAGGGGTCAGTGTACCGTCCTTCGGACTTCAGGTGGGCCAGACTGAGACCATTGGGAGTAGAAAAGGTCCCGATATCAGCAGGAGAAAACAGTGCCCCATAGTTGGTGCCAGTGGGAGGAATAGTGCCCCATCATTGGTGCCAGTGGGGGAAATGATGTGCCATCGCTCATGCCAGTGGGGGGAATTATGCCCCATCGTTGGTGCCAGTGGGAGGAATTGTGTTCCATCATTGGAGTCAGTGGGGGGAATAGTGCCACATAGTTGGTGTCAGTGGGGGGGAATTGTGCCCCATCGTTGGTGCCAGAGGGGGGAGTTATGCCCCATCATTGGTGTCGGGGGGGATTGTGCCCCATTGTTGGTGTCAGTGGTAGAAATAGTGCCCCATTGTTGGTGTCAGTGAAGGCATTCATGCCCTATCGTTGGTGTCAGTGGTAAGAATAGTGCCCCATCTTTGGTGCCAGTGAAGGGATTCATGCCCCATCGTTGGTGTGAGTGGTAAGAATAGTGCCCCATTGTTGGTGTCAGTGGTAAGAATAAGAATAGTGCCCCACCTTTGGTGCCAGTGTAAGAAATAGTGCCCCATCTTTGGTACCAGTGGGGGGAATTATGCCCCATCATTGGTGTCAGTGGGGGAAATTATGTGCCATCGCTCAAGCCAGTGGGGGGAATTATGCCCCATCGTTGGTGCCAGTGGGAGGAATTGTGCCCCATCGTTGGTGCCAGAGGCGGGAATTGTGCCCCATCATTGGTGTCGGGGGGGATTGTGCCCCATTGTTGGTGCCAGTGAAGGGATTTATGCCCCATCCTTGGTGTCAGTGGTAAGAATAGTGCCCCATTGTTGGTGACAGTGGAAGGAATGGTGCCCCATCATTGGTTTCAGTGAGGTGAATTATGCCCCATCATTGGGCCCAATTGTTGGTGTCATTAGGAGAAATATTTCCCTTCACTGGTGTCAGTGAGGTGAATTATGCCCCATGTGGTGTCAGTGTAGGGGGGGGGGGGGTTATAACTCCATTGTTGGTATCAGTGGATGAAATGTTCTCCCCCAAGGGCCAAATAAAAGCAAGCAAAGGGCCGCAGTTTGGAGATCACCCGCTGCCTTATAATAATAATAAAGAGAAATCCTTTACATGTCATTTTTACACAATAGAAAACCGCTAAGCGGCAAGGTGCTGCCGGATTGGTTACACGTGGACTCTGCTTGTTGTTGTCTGCAGCCCTGGAGCCGTCCCACCACCACTTTCCCTGACTGGGGGCATTTCACGCCGCGTCATCATCGGCAGGAGAGGGAAGAAATACGAAGGCCACACATGGCTCACAAATGTACGGTTGTGCCGCCAGGAAGAAATGAAGCGCTCATTGCCCACCACTTCCTCTTCTTATTGGTGGAATATTTGCTGCACGCTCTCTCTAAACTTCCCTATTTTACCAAAAATATTTTTTATGAATCTGTTACAAAGTTTCTCACTCGGAAATCCTAAAAGTAACAGCACTTCCTGTTTCAGGTTGACAACGTTATTGCCTGCCTTGTAATTGGCTGTAGCCAGTGCCGGGATAAGATCACCCAGTGCCCAGGGCAGAAATGCCAAAGGGGGGCGAAAAAAGCACAGCCTGCACCTCCCCCCGGCTCTTTCCTCCTCTCCTTGCCGTTTCCAGCACTGGGCTGACAGAAGTAGTGATGCCGCTGTCACTACTCCTGTCAGCCTTATAGTAGAAGGAACATGCGGCGCCCCCCAATGCCTTATAATACATGCTGTGCCCGGGGCAGCCGTCCCTTCTGCCCACACCTTGCCCCGGGGCTGTGGCGTTGTCAGCCCTCTCAGTTGACCAATGGGCTGCCTATCTAACGAAAGGAAATTCGCCAATTCTATCCAAAAAGAATTTGGTTCTAAGCCGACTCGTGACGACCTTTGGCCCCGCGGGCTCACCTCGTCAATCTGAAGAGCCTCGCGGGCGTTCGGGTTAACAAGTTAACGCGGCGATCACTCAGGCCGGCTGTAATTGGTTGTGATTAGTGGAGGACGTTTTCCGGGCATGAAGCGTCCCTGGCAGAGGGGCCGAGGGAAAGGCGAGCCCGGTATCGAGCGGGACGCGGCCGCCTTAATTGAGCTCACGCTCCCTGTATATAAACAGATGGCTGCTTTAAATCAATTATTCCTCATTTGTGTAACCGGCACTGACTTCCTGACAGCGAGCGAGGAGCGAGGAGGGGGGCGCAGCTCATCCTCCCAGATAATAATAACTCATCACCTGAGCTAAGCAGGCCACTAACTGCGCATCGGGGGATTTCCAGCCGCGGACGTATTCATAGATTTCAAATCATTTTTTCTAATTCTTCACATTTAAAAATCTTCCGTATTTATTATACTTGTTTATTACTTGTATTATCTTCTTCCTGATCCCCTTATCTTCCCTGCAAGTCTACCAGACAGGACCGCTCTGATTGGAGGCAAGACTCACCGACCACAATGGCAAACGGCGATCGTGCGATTCAGACTGCCCGTGTTTTATATCCGGGGTCTCCGAACCTTCCAGTGTGACGGCCACATTACAAATATTTGTGGGCCGAAAAAAATCCCAGTTTGTATAAATCTATGAATAATAAATGAATGATAACGTTGTACTTGGATCTTTTTTGAAAGCAACATTATATGATTCATAGGAAAGGAAAAAGAACTTCAGGAAAACAAAGTCCCCCCCCCCCCCCCTTACATCAGAGTCCTCATCAGATCCCCCTTTCATCAGAGTTATTATAAGAGCCCCCCTTACATCAGAGCCCCCATCTGAATACCCCTTACATCAGAGACCCCCATCAGATCCCTCTTATATCACAGTCACCATCAGAGCCCCCCCTTTCATCAGAGTTCTTATAAGAGCCCCCCTTACATCAGAGCCCCCATCTGAATCCCCCTTCCATCAGAGTCCTCATCAGAGCCCCCCTTACATCAGAGCCCCCATCTGAATACCCCTTACATCAGAGTCCTCATCAGAGTCCCCCTTATATCAGAGACCCCATCAGATCCCCCTTATATCAGAGTCCCCCCTTTCATCAGAGTTCTTATAAGAGCCCCACTTACATCAGAGCCTCCCCTTACATCAGAACCCCCATCTGAATCCCCCTTACATCACAGTCCCCCTTATATCAGAGACCCCATCAGATCCCCCTTATATCAGAGTCCCCCCTTTCATCAGAGTTCTTATAAGAGCCCCACTTACATCAGAGCCCCCCCTTACATCAGTACCCCCCCTTACATCAGTACCCCCATCTGAATCCCCCTTACATCACAGTCCCCCTTATATCAGAGACCCCATCAGATCCCCCTTATATCAGAGTCCCCATCAGAGCCCCCCTTTCATCAGAGTTCTTATAAGAGCCACCCTTACATCAGAGCCCCCCCCCTACATCACAGCCCCCATCTGAATCCCCCTTCCATCAGAGTCCTCATTAGAGCCCCCCTTATATCGTAGTCCCAATCAGATCCCCCTTATATCAGAGTCCCCCTTATATCATAGTCCCTATCAGACCCCCCTTATATCAGAGTTCCCATCAGTGCTCCCTTACATCAGACTTCATCAGAGCCCTCAAACATTAAATAAAAGTCCCCCCCCCTACATCAGAATCCTCATCAGAGCCTCCTTTATATCAGAGCACCCCTTACATCAGAGCCCCCCCCCTTACATCAGAGCCCCAATCTGAATCCCTCTTATATCATAGTCCCCATCAGATCCCACCTATATCATAGTCCCCATCAGATCCCACGTACATCAGAGTTCCCATCAGTGCTGCCTTACATCAGAGACTTCATCAGAGCCCTCAAACATTAGGAACCAAATAAAAGCCCCCTCCCCCTACATCAGAGTCCCCCTTATATCAGAGTTCCCATCAGAGCTTTCTTACATCAGGCTCCTCATCAGAGCTCACTTACATCAGAGTTCACCTTAGGAGTCCCGCCTTATATCAGAGTCCCACCTTACATCAGGGTGCCCATTAAAGCCACCCTTACATCAAAACCCCCATCAGATCTCCTCTTATTTCAGAGTTCCCATCAGAGCTCCTTTACATCAGGGTACGCATCAAAGCCCCCCTTATATTAGAGTTCCCATCAGATCGCCTGTTATATCAGAGTTCCCATCAGATCCCCCCCCCCCCCCTTATTTCAGAGTTCCCATCAGAGCTCTCTTACATCGGGGTCCTCATCAGAGCCCCCTTACATCCTGTCTTACATCAGAGTTACAACTTACATCAGAACCCCCCCCCCCCCTCTTACATCAGGGTCCGCATCAAAGCCTCACTTACATCAGAGTACCCATCAATGCCCCCCCTTACATCATTGTCCCCATCAGAGTCCTCCCAAGTCCCCCCAAGTCCTTCTTACATCAGTGTCCCAAGTGGTGTCCCTCAGCAGAGTCTGCTTAGGAGTCCCCCCTTACATCACAGTTTAAAGGTAGAAAACAAAACCCACAGCCAGTGCATCCTGGAGACTGCTGCCAAGAGGAAAGGAGTCTGGGAGAGTTAGCACAACGTCCAGTGTGTTAAAGCCAGCGATGCCAAACAGCCGGCCGAATGTCGACCCGTTTTTATTGAACCGGCCGATGTCACATTCGCCATGTGTGTACTAGGCTTAAAACTTGAGAGTTCAAAATCTGGTGCAGCTCTGCATGGTAGACAATTGGCTTCTAACTTCAGCTTCTTCAAGTAAGCTTTGAGAAAAAAATCCTGGAAGCTGATTGGTTTCTATGCAGAGCTGCGCCAGATTTTGAACTCTCCAGTTTTAATCAATCCCACTGTCAAACTAATTTAAAAAAATGTTTTGTTTTTTTTCTTTTAAATCCTACCCAAAATATACTGGCCCCGACCTTTGAACCCTGGCCTTGACCTTTGAGCCTTACATTTAACTAACACTAACCCTGGCAATAACCCAGATCAAACCTTGATCTAGCTTTTTTTTTTTCCCTTCCTTTTTAATTGCTTTTACACACTTTTGTTTTTTTACCGCGTTCTCCTCTGCAAGGAGAGGAAGATAGATTGGGGTTGATTTACCAAAACCGGAGAGAGTGCAAAATCTGGTGCAGCTGTGCATGGTGGCCAATCAGCTTCTTACTTCAGCTTGTTCAATTAAGCTTTGACAATAAAACCTGGAAGCTGATTGGTTTCTATGCATAGCTGCACCAGATATTGCACTCTCCAGTTTTAGTAAATCTCCCCCAATGCATCTTTCTCTCCATTCAGAAGAGACAGAAAACACAAACTGCACAGTGACTGATCACTGTGATAGTAATCAGAGGCTATCATAGCGATCAGGTGACCAGCAACCGGGAGTCCCGGGTCCCGATCATTAGTACGAGACCCGGGGCTCTTGGTCTGTCTCAAAGTCCGGTATGCATAAATGCGGCCTCGCGGATAATTACCCACTGACGTGAGGCCGCATGTATGCACTGCACTGTCGGCGGGAAGGGGTTAACAACCATAACTGATCCTTGCCGACATTAAAAGATTTTTTTTAAAAAGGGGCCTGCAGCCCCCCCTTCCCCCCCCCCCCACACAATTCATGCCAGGTGCTTTGGGTCTGGTAAGGATTTTTTTTTGGGTGGGGGGGGGGGGCTCACACCAAAGATAAAGAAAAAAGGGCATGAGCCCCACCCCCCTATATCTATGCCAGGCCCGTCAGGTTGACAGCAGAGATGAGTCACTGGCTGCGGGGACACAGGCGCGTGACGGATGAAAACCAGACAGACGGAACGCCCGTGTGAAAGGGGCATAGCAGTTTCTCACCTTGTGACTTGCTACAATGTTACAGTCTGATCACTGGGGAGATCTGGGAGATCACTGGGGAGATCTGGGAGACTGAGGAAATGCTTCCTCCTGCCTGCAGCAGACAGATGACATCATCTTAGCCTAAGAAAAGTCTAGGCTAAGCTGAAGCTCACGGACAACTTTTAATGAAAATAGATGGAAATTTTCTGATGAAGGGTACATTGGGACATATTGCGCTCAGTATCATCTGGAAAAGGATGTCAGAATAGTAATGGTGTGTGTATACTGATGAGGTGTTGCCATTTTTGGCGTTTTGTGTCTGCAATATGTTTGTGAGGCAATTTTATGGCTGTTTATATGACTTTTTTATGACTTGGAGAGAGAGGCGTCACAGGCCTCATAGCTCTGCGTAGTGCGTAGTTGTCTGTGCCGTATAATTATACTCAGATCAGCCCGCGCACGCCGCCAGTAATTCTCTGAACAGCAAAGGTTACAGCTGCTCTGTCTCTTCCGCCGTTAACTCTTGCGCCGTCGCTGAGTGCATCTCATGATTTGTTTTGTGACAGCAGGTTGACGTATTGTGCAGTTTGGGTCGGATTTTGCCAGGAAGTTTGTCACATGCACAGGCCATATTCAGTCCGTCTGTGAGCCGAGGCCATATTCAGCCAATCTGAGCCGAGGCCGTATTCAACCAATCTGAGCCAAGGCCGTATTCAGCCAATCTGAGCCGAGGCCGTATTCAGCCAATCTGAGCCGAGGCCGTATTCAGCCAATCTGAGCCGAGGCCGTATTCAGCCAATCTGAGCCGAGGCCGCATTCAGTCCGTCTGTGAGCCGAGGCCGTATTCAGTCCGTCTGTGAGCCGAGGCCATATTCAGCCAATCTGAGCTGAGGCCATATTCAGTCCTTCTGTGAGCCAAGGCCGTATTCAGTCCGTCTGTGAGCCGAGGCCATATTCAGCCAATCTGAGCCGAGGCCGTATTCAGCCAATCTGAGCCGAGGCCCTATTCAGTCCGTCTGTGAGCCGAGGCCATATTCAGCCAATCTGAGCCGAGGCCGTATTCAGCCAATCTGAGCCGAGGCCCTATTCAGTCCGTCTGTGAGCCGAGGCTATATTCAGCCAATCTGAGCCGAGGCCGTATTCAGCCAATCTGAGCCGAGGCCGTATTCAGCCAATCTGAGCCGAGGCCGTATTCAGCCAATCTGAGCCGAGGCCGTATTCAGTCCATCTGTGATCCGAGGCCGTATTCAGCCTGTCTGTGAGCCGAGGCCGTATTCAGTCCGTCTGTGAGCCGAGGCCATATTCAGCCAATCTGAGCCGAGGCCGTATTCAGCCAATCTGAGCCGAGGCCGTATTCAGCCAATCTGAGCCGAGGCCGTATTCAGACAATCTGAGCCAAGGCCGTATTCAGTCTGTCTGTGAGCCGAGGCCGTATTCAGCCTGTCTGTGAGCCGAGGCCGTATTCAGCCTGTCTGTGAGCCGAGGCCGTATTCAGCCTGTCTGTGAGCCGAGGCCGTATTCAGCCTGTCTGTGAGCCGAGGCTGTCTTCAGTCAGTCTGTGAGCCGCGGCCGTATTCTGCCAGTCTGTGAGCCAAGGCCATATCCTGCCAGTCTGTGAGCCTAGGCCGTATCCAGCCTGTCTGTGAGTCCTTATTGTATTCAACCCGTCTGCGAGCCGAGGCTGTATTCAGCCAATCTGTGAGCCGAGGCCGTATTCAATCAGTCTGTGAGCCAAGGCCGTATTCAATCAGTCTGTGAGCCGAGGCCGTATTCAATCAGTCTGTGAGCCAAGGCCGTATTCAGTCCGTCTGTGAGCTGAGGACGTATCCTGCCAGTCTGTGAGCCATGACCGTATTCAGCCCGTCTGTGAGTCCTGGTTGTATTCAACCCATCTGTAAGCCGAGGCCGTAATTAGCTCGTCTGTGAGCCGAGGTCGTATTTAGCTCGTCTGTGAGCCGAGGTCGTATTTAGCTCGTCTGTGAGCCGAGGTTGTATTGAGCCACTCCATGAGCCTAGGCTGTATTGAGTCAGTCTGTGTGCCGAGGCCGTATTTAGCCCGCCTGTGAGCCAAGGCCAGCCTGTCAGTTCACCAAGAATAAATGGCGTCACAGATGCACATTTCGGTTCCTGGTGCGCCGAGAGGCGTTTCATCGGCCATCTTGTCTTCTGGACCTGTTTTTTAAATAGCATCTCAAAAGACAGGGCTGCTCTTGCGACGAAACGTAGGGAGGCACGACGTCCTGACGTCACCGCGTTTTTACGACAGACCCGGAAGATACGGGCTGCATATTGAGGAGCCGGCCGGCTCGTTTATTACATGCTGTTTTTAAACTTCTTAACCGTAAGTGTAACCTCACTTGTTCTTAATAAACCGTCAAAGGGTTTTATGCTATGCGTATTTATTCATCATTTCATGTGGCGTGACCCCGGGTGCTGCTGAGTGAGGTCCTTATATGCTATATACTGAGCTGAGAAGCTATTCTGAAGTCTACATCCCTGTATGCTGTATGCGGAGCTCAGGTGTTTTCCATAAAGACCCCCAGGCTGGGTCATTAGCCTATGCCCTATGCTGTGTTTGATCTCCTGTTATAAGGGATCACGTCTATTCGGTAAGCGCCAGTGTTTACTTAGGTGGAGGTGCTTCACTATCATCACCATTTCCTATCGTGTTTGGAACAAGTTTAGCACAGTGGATTCTTCACATTTCTACTACCATTAATCTTGGACACTTGGGAAAAACTTTTTTCACTCATCTCTGTTTATGAACTGAGTCCTATTTAATTAATTAATTTTTCATTAATATTTTGATTTTCTACCATTTGGATATTGATATCTACACAGTGGTTGGTGTTCATTTATGTATGGTTTATTGCCATTCACGTTCATGTTTTAGCGCAACTTTTTTTCTTATTAGGGCTGCTATGGCGCCTACCTTCTGCTCCGCTGACTCAGGTCCAACCTCTGGTTACAATTTTTTCGGAGTCACTGTAACAAATATCTATCCAGTGAAGGCAGATCTGCAAACTTTACAGCATTAAAACAGCATGAGAGCCAGGCAACCAGCATTTTCAGGAGGAGAGGTCACGGTGACCAGAGTCTTTTAATTGAAATATATAAGAATTTTATTTTTTTGTAAATAAAAAGAGATTTGCTTGATGAAAATAAGCTTGTCCTTGTATTATTGTTTTAAAGATCCTGTACTGTGCAACATTGTTGTAATTTTGTATGTATGGGGGGGGGGGGGGGGCACAGTGGTTGTGCTTTTACCTTTTCACAATGCATGTCTATGAGTCAGCTGGCCAGCTAAAAATCAATGCACTCCCTGTGTGGCTGGTATCTTATCTCAGCAGCTGTTAAGGGAGACAGAGTAATTGAACTAAGCCACTAAGAGCTCCCTCTACTGGCTGATCTACACATCTTTATATTTATTATAGTTACTAAAAGTAAACACTGTGATAATTATTCATCTATTAAATAACAGGCTCTACTTAAGGAACACGGTCTTGCTTTACCAGGAGCTTGTGATATCACTGAGGCATGATGTGGAAGACGTCTCATGGTCCAGCTGTTCTTAGCCCCTAGGGACTCATGTAGACAAATCTATATTTACACAAACTGTTTTTTTTTCCGGTTCTGAATAAAGCAGAGGAAGGTAAAACCCATAAAAAAAAAAAATTCTGTGTCCCATTGGGGAGATTCCCCTCCATTTCCTTTCTTAGAGACACAACAGGAAGTGGGAGGCAAGCCCTACAAAGTGAGATAAAATGACCCCTATTTGAAGATTCCCACTCTATTCCTGTTCTGGTGACAACTCAAAGCTTTGGATTTCCCCTCACTAATGACATCAGGACAAAAAGAAGGGTGACTCTTCCAAATGGGGACACAGCGATAAAAACCTAACAGGGGTTGTAATTCTTCCCTATTCCATCCAAAAGTAAAATAACAAGCTTTGGCATTGGATATACTTTAGCTAGGGCCGGGACAAGGGGTCGGCAGGAGGGGAAGCTTCCCTGGGCACTGTGATAACATTTGAAGTGGGGGGGAAAGGAGATTGGGGGGAGGGGATTTGTGTTGGGAGGGACGGGGGTTAAAATATGTTATGGAGGGGAAATTAGGGGGGGGGGGAGCGTTAGGATTGGTGATTTAGGGGGATCTATGTTGGGAGGGGAGATGGGGGAAGATGATTTGTGCGCTGAATGAGGGAATTGGAGAGTCTGTACCAGAAGAGGTGATACGGTGGGGGTTGTGCCAGTAGGGGGTATTGGGGGGCATTTGCACTAGGAGGGGAAATTTGGTGGGGGGGTTGTGCTAGGAGGGGGTATTGGGGGGTATTTGTGCTGGGGGGATGTGCACTCATAGGGGGGGGCATTTGTGCTAGGAGGGGGTATTCGTGCTGGGGGGCGTGTGTACTCAGAGGGGAAATTTGAGAGGTAGAGGATTTGTGCTGGGGGCGGATCATTTGTGCTAGGTGGGGGTATTGGGGCGTATTTGTGCTGGGGGGGGCTGTACTCAGAGGTAAAATTTGAGAGGTAGAGTTTTTTTTGCCTGGGGAGGGGCATTTCTGCTAGGAGGGGGTATTGGGGCACATTTATGCTGGGGGGAAGGGATGTGTACTCAGAGGGGAAATTTGAGAGGTAGAGGATTTGTGCTTGTGGCGGATCATTTGTGCTAGGGGGTATTGAGGCAAATTTGAGCTGAGGGGGGGGGGGGGATGTGTACTCATAGGGGAAATTTGAGAGGTAGAGGATTTGTTCTGGGGGGGCATTTATGCTAGTAGGGGGTATTGGGGCGTATTTATGTTGGGGGGCATTTCTGCTAGGAGGGGGTATTGGGGCGTATTTGTGTTGGGGGGGCATTTATGCTAGTAGGGGGTATTGGGGCGTATTTATGTTGGGGGGGCATTTCTGCTAGGAGGGGGTATTGGGGTGTATTTGTGCTGGGAAAATTTGGGGGATGGGGGGACACAGATTTGTTCTGGGAGGGGGGATTTCAGCAGGGGGCGGATTTGTACTGGTAGGAGGGGGGATTTATTCTCAGGGCTTTAGGGGTATTGGGGCGTATTTATGTTGGGGGGGGCGTTTCTGCTAGGAGGGGGTATTGGGGCGTATTTGTGCTGGGGGTGGGGGATTTATTCTCAGGGCTTTAGATGATCTTGTCCCGGCACTGACTTTAACTATTATTAATGAAAACGTGATGCCAATGAATGAATGCTAACAAGTTCCTGTTCTGTTTCTTACAGGCCTGCTCTGCTCCTCGTGTCTCCGGACCCGGCGGAACCGCCCCTCAGCCCGCGGAAAGCCCCAAACCAGTCAAGCAGCCCCCTTCCGGCTCGGAGAGCGTCTCGAATGTGGAGCGCGCAGAGCCCAGTGCGGCAGGTAGGTGGCGCTCTCTGCTGTGTGATTTCTATACCGTAGTGTATACAGCTGTAATCTTATGACTTGTGATATATCATGTAAGACACCGTACCCTGTGGGGGATTCCTGAGTTTCTTTGACGTGTCGCAGTAGGATGCTGTTACGCCGTGCTGGTTGCGTATCTTTCCTTCGCTCAGTAGATCATATCTGCGTACCCACAGGAGATGCCAGACGCCGCTTAACCGTTTCCATGCTTTCTGCCTGACCGCCTAAAAGAAAAAAAAAATCCTTTTTAGTGAAATCATATGAGAATACACTCAGATCCATTTCACCCGCTGTGTGGCCCAGATACAGTCCGGGCCACACGCAAAATACTTTCCATGCAGTCAGCAAAACCGCGCATAAACTGTACTGCTCCGCAGCTACTGCTGGCAATACATGGATCCATTATATATATATATATATATACATATATACATACATATATATATTATATCTTCTTATTTTATCATTGCCGTTCCCCTGATTCAGTTTTATGTGCCATGTTAACGGAATGCGGCGAATTGGGCAGTCAGACTGTAACATGCATAGGTAGCCCAGAAATCCGACTTAAGCGAAGACTGGGTCTGGGCCAGAAAGGGGTTAAAGTGGTTCTAGAGGCGGCTCAAGGTTTTTTACGCAGGCATGAAGATATAAAAGCTTCTGTGTGTAGCAGCCCCCCCCCCCCCAATACTTGCCTGAGCCCCATCGCAATCCAGCGATGTGCAGGACAGCCTCGGCTCTCCAGGAACTCTCCCTCCTCATTGGCTGAGACAGCAGAGACGTACCCGTAGGTCGCTGGACTTTCGGTGGTTATACCAGGGTGACGCCTGCTGCTGCTGCGTCATCACCCCGGTGTCATTTTTTAGAGCCGGCGGTCGGCTCTCTTGTAATAGCAATCGGAGCGGCTCACTGGCTGCTCGATTGCTATTGCAAGCAGTGGGAGGGGACAGCAGTGGGAGGGGACAGCAGCGGGAGGGGACACCCCCTCCTTCCCCGTGGCTCTCTCGGCTTTGATCAGCTGTTCATAATAGTAACCCAAAAGCAATAACATGACATCCATTCCGGTTTACTTGGAAACCAGCAGCGCCATTTTTTGGGAAAATCAAAAGCATTCAGAAACACTGATTTTGGCGTCTTAAATGCTTTTAAGTGCAGAGGAGGGGTTTGGGGGTCTTACAGACCCCAGATCTCTCCATGAGGCGGCTTTCACACTGGGGCGGGCATTGACGGTAAAATGCCGCTAGTTTTAGCAGGGCTTTACCAAAGTTTTAGCGGCGCTATTCGGCCGCCAGCGGGATGCTTTTAACACCGATAACGGACGAAAAAAGGGTCAAATGTGCCCGTGTAGCGCCGCTGTCGAAGCGCATTGCATGTGCTTTGGCAGCGGTGCCCATTACTTTCAATGGGCAGGAGCGGTGTATACAGCGCTAATCCACCGCCCCAAAGATGATGCTTTTAGGACTTCTTTTAATGTCCTGCCGGCGCACCGCCCTGGTGTGAAAGCCCTCGGGCTCTCATACTGGGGCTGCAGGGGAGGCGTTTTTCAGGCGCTTTACAGGTGCTATTTTTAGCCCAAAAGCGCCTGAAAAACACCCCAGTGTGAAAGGGGTCTAAAGAGCACCTGTCACATGCCTATGGTTGTCACAAGGATGTTTACTTTACTTGTGACAGCAATAAAAAATAAAATAAAAAATAAAGCAGCAGTGTAAAAATAAAATAAATGAATAGTAATTAAAATTGCCCCCGTGCTTGCGCGCAAAGGCAAATGCGCGCACTGGTCGCGATCATCCCACACATGGCAAACGTCAGATCACGGGCAGTTATTCTAGTACCCGACCTCCTCTGTAAATCTAAATAATTGGTAATCTGGCTTTTAAAATGTGTCACCTATGGATAGTAAAATTGACATTGTTTGTCGCTGTTGCATGGGCGTGCGCAATTTTTAAAGTGTGACATGTTTGGTATCTATTTACTCAGCGTAACATCACCTTTTATATTTTACAAAAATAATTTGTTATGTATTGTGTGTTTTTTTGCATTAAAATCGAAAAAAAGTGTATTTTTCCCCCCCAAAAAAGTGCGTTTGAAAAACTGCTGCGCAAATACCGTGTGACATAAAAAATTGCAAAACCCAGCAATTTATTCTCTTGGGCCTCTGCTTTAAAAAAAAAAGATATAATGTTTGGGGGGTCTAAGTCATATTCTAGTAAAAAAGACTGATTGTTACATTTGAACAAAAAGTGCCAGACAAGGCCTGGGCTGGAAGTGGGTCTGATGACAGAGTCTCTTTAAAGCACACGGAGCATACCGCAGGTCAACCAATCAAAGCACAACGTCACCATCACAAAGGATGGGGGGAGGGGTTCTTTGATGTCCAGTCCATTGGTATCAGCTGGTGTGTCTGAGGGCCCGTTCACACTTAGGCATTCCAATGCATTAATGCGCATAATTTAACATGCATTGTGGCACATGTCAACATGCATTGCGTTAGGGCTGCCCATTCATTATGAATAGGCAGACAACGCACCACAATAGATGAAAAAATGTGCATTACTTATTTTTTTTTAACAATGCAGCACGCCGCAGCGCACGGTTTATGCATTGTGGTGCGCTGCAGACGGTTCACAATGAATGGCACCACATATAGACCAGGTGCGTTGCCATGCGTGACGACTTGTGTTAGCGCATGTCTAGGGGCCAGTTCACATCATAGAAACGCAGTCCGGATGCCTGCTTTTTTGCATGTGCGTTTTTTACTGATTTTCAATGCATTCCAGCACGTTTTTGGTATATTTTTGATGCGGTCCAGTGCATTTTCCCCCCTCTTTTTTCTTAACCTTAAATTAGGACGTGTATTTCAGTGCGTTTTTGGTACGTTTAGGTGCGGTCCGGTGCATTTTTGATGCATTTTACCGCGTTCCAGTTCAGTCCAGTGCAGAAAAAATGCTGCATGTTCTACTTTTTTTTTTTCTGGAACTGACCGCACTGCTGTGAACTATGCCATTGGAAGCCGTATAACCTACTATCCATGCGTTTTTGATGCAGAAAAAAACAAAACGCACTGAACTGCATGTGGTGTGAACTGGCCCTAAGTGGCCATTACTACAACGCACATGTGTGAATGCGCTCTAAGGGCCAGATCACACCATAGAAACGCATTCCGGATGCTTTTTTGTACGAGCGTTTTTGACGCATTTCAGTGCATTTTTGATGCGGTCCATTTTTACCTCCTCTTTTTTCTTAACTATAAATAAGGACATGTGTATTCCAGTGCATGAAGGAATAATTACAGAAAGTTGTATCCTGGTAAAGCGGAATGTGGCCCCGGGAATGTGAAGCGATTGTGTAACGCACAGCGAGGCGCGGCATGGCGCTTGTTGGAAGACAGGTGCTCAGACTCCCCCCCCTCCCATTCCCGAGGCAGGTGAGCTTGTTTTCCTGTGTCTGGGAGGAGGGGGGGACGAAGACGCGGGGCCTGGCCGGCAGCCAGCTGTTGTTCCTATTCTTGGCAGTTGCTTAGCGTGAGGCCGGGAGATGATAAAGGTGTATTTGTGTCACCTGTGAGAGGGAGGCCGGCGCTGCCTCCTCCGCCGCAGCTGCCTCATTAACACCTGACACGGAACATTCCCTGGGGCGCCTCCTCTCCTCCTGGTGCTCCGTCCTCCCCTCCCAGGCAAACAAGGAGTACGTATAAATGGTTTTATATACTAATGAAAGCCGCCGTTGTTTATATAAACGCATCCTAATTCTCGGAGCTCGCCGTTTGGACTGTTATTATTTGTTAGCGACCATCTCAGGCTGAGGAGAGGCCAGTGGTGCTCCTTAGACCTTGAATAACCACTTGCTGACCAGCGACATACCCATACCTCGCTGGACTTCAATTGGTTATACTGGGATGATGCGACCACCCTGGTATCGTTTTTTAGAGCCTGCAGTCGGCTCTCTTGTAAAAGCAATCCAGCGGCTGAGTAGCCACTGAATTGCTTTTACAAGCAGCGGGAGGGGATGCCCCCCCCCCTTTCACCAGGAGACCTGATTGACTAGGCGGCACGTCCACCAGCTGATCAGAGAGCCAAAGAAAGCCTGGTTCGGCTTTGATCGGCTCTCTGCGAATGTAACCCGGAAGCGATGACCTGACATCACTTCCGGGTCACCCAAGTGTCAACAGCGCCATTTTTCTAAAATCAAAAGCATTCAAAAACACAAATCTTGGTGTTTTGAATGCTATGAGACCCCTTTCACACTGGAGGCGTTTTTCAGGCGCAAAGAGCCCTTTTACACTTGCAGCGCTGCCGCGTTAACAGTAAAGCGCCACTAGTTTTAGCAGCGTTTTACCGCCGTTTTAGAGACACTTTTCGGCCGCTAGTGGGGCACTTTTAATCCCCGCTAGCGGCCAAATAAAGGGTTAAAAGCGCCAGCAAATCGCCGCTGCCAAGGCGCTTCGACAGGACTGCCCATTGATTTCAGTGGGCAGTGATTTCAGTGGGCAGGGGCGCTTTAGGAGCAGTGTATACACCGCTCCTAAAGCGCCCCAAAGATGCTGCTTGCAGGACTTTTTTAAACGTCCTGCCAGCGCAGCGCCCCAGTGTGGAAGCACTCAGGCTTTAACACTGGGGAGCATTGAGAGACGTTTTTCAGGCGCTTTACAGGCGCTATTTTTAGCACTAAAACACCTGACAAACACCTCTAGAGTGAAAAAGGGGTCTAAAGGGCTAAAAATAGCGCCTGAAAAACGCCTCCCCTGCAGCCCCAGTGTGTGCTGGCAGGAGGTTAAAAAAAGTCCTGCAAGGAGCATCTTTAGGCCCCTTTCACACTGGGGCGGGAGGTGCGGTGGCGGTAAAGCGCCGCTATTTTTAGCGGAGCTTTACCATCTGAATTGCAGCTGCTAGCGGACAAAAAAGGGTTAAAAACCACTGCAACCATTGCCGGCGGTATAGCCGCGCTGTCCCATTGATTTCAATGGGCAGGAGCGGTGGAGGAGCGGTAAACACACCGCTCCTTTACCGCTCCAAAGATGCAGCTAGCAGGACTTTTGAAGCGGTCCTGCTAACGCACCGCTCCAGTGTGAAAGCCCTCAGGCTTTCACACTGGAGAAACAGCAGCCGCTGTTTAGGGTCGGTTTGCAGGCGCTATTTTTAGCGCAATAGCGCCTGCAAACCGCCCCAGTGTGAAAGGGGTCTTAGGGCGGTGGAGGAGCGCTGTATACACCACTCCTAAACCTCCCCTGCCCATTGAAATTAATAGGCACCGCTGCCGAAGCGCTTCGGCAGCGGTGCTTTTAGGGCGCATGTAACCCTTTCTTCGGCCGCTAGCAGGGTAAAGTAGCGGCGCTTTACCGCTAATGCAGCCCTCAGCTCAATGTGAAAGGGCTCTTAAGGGCAGAGGAGTGATTTGGGGTCTAATAGACCCCAGATCTCTCCATAAAGAGTACCTGCCGCTAGAGATGCACCGAAGTTTCGACTGCGGAAACATATCGTCGAAAATGGTTTTATCAGCATTTTAAGAGAAAAAGCTGCTGATAATGGCACCGAAAACGCATGCGACTTTACTGTGATTTTGCTACAATTTTACCACCATATTACTGTGCTTATGGTGTGTTTTTCATAGGTGATGTGACTCAAAAACGTAACACAGATGCATTATTGATGCATTTTTGCTGCGGTTTCAATGCATTTCAACAGGGAGGTGCGTTTTTTTTTTTAATGACCAAAAATGCAGCAAGCAGGATTTTTAACACCACAGCAGAAGCACAGCGAATCAATGTGAAGACATACAGTGGGTACGGAAAGTATTCAGACCCCCTTAAATTTTTCACTCTTTGTTATATTGCAGCCATTTGCTAAAATCATTTAAGTTAATTTTTTTCCCTCATTAATGTACACACAGCACCCCATATTGACAGAAAAACACAGAATTGTTGACATTTTTGCAGATTTATTAAAAAAGAAAAACTGAGATATCACATAGTCCTAAGTATTCAGACCCTTTGCTCAGTATTTAGTATTTGCACCCGTTTGATCTAATACAGCCATGAGTCTTTTTGGGAAAGATGCAGCAAGTTTTTCACACCTGGATTTGGGGATCCTCTGCCATTCCTCCTTGCAGATCCTCTCCAGTTCTGTCAGGTTGGATGGTAAACGTTGGTGGACGGCCATTTTTAGGTCTCTCCAGAGATACTCAATTGGGTTTAAGTCAGGGCTCTGGCTGGGCCATTCAAGAACAGTCACGGAGTTGTTGTGAAGCCGCTCCTTCGTTATTTAAGCTGTGTGCTTAGGGTCATTGTCTTGTTGGAAGGTAAACCTTCGGCCCAGTCTGAGGTCCTGAGCACTCTGGAGAAGGTTTTCATCCAGGATATCCCTGTATTTGGCCGCATTCATCTTTCCCTCGATTGCAACCAGTCGTCCTGTCCCTGCAGCTGAAAGACACCCCCACAGCATGATACTGCCACCACCATGCTACACTGTTGTGACTGTATTGGGCAGGTGATGAGCAGTACCTGGTTTTCTCCACACATACCGCTTAGAATTAAGGCCAAAAAGTTCTATCTTGGTCTCATCAGACCAGAGAATCTTATTTCTCACCATCTTGGAGTCCTTCAGGTGTTTTTTTAGCAAACTCCATGCAGGCTTTGAGGAGAGGCTTCTGTCGGGCCACTCTGCCATAAAGCCCCGACTGGTGGAGGGCTGCAGTGATGGTTGACTTTCTACAACTTTCTCCCATCTCCTGACTGCATCTCTGGAGCTCAGCCACAGTGATCTTTGGGTTCTTCTTTACCTCTCACCAAGTTTCTTCTCCCCCGATAGCTCAGTTTGGACGGACGGCCAGCTCTAGGAAGGGTTCTGGTCGTCCCAAACGTCTTCTATTTAAGGATTATGGAGGCCACTGTGCTCTTAGGAACCTTAAGTACAGCAGAATTTTTTTTGGTAACCTTGGCCAGATCTGTGCCTTGCCACAATTCTGTCTCTGAGCTCATCAGGCAGTTCCTTTGACCTCATGATTCTTATTTGCTCTGACATGCACTGTGAGCTGTAAGGTCTTATATAGACAGGTGTGTGGCTTTCCTAATCAAGTCCAATCAGTATAATCAAACACAGCTGGACTCAAATGAAGGTGTAGAACCATCTCAAGAATGATCAGAAGAAATGGACAGCACCTGAGTTAAATATATGAGTGTCACAGCAAAGGGTCTGAATACTTAGGACCATGTGATATTTCAGTTTTTCTTTTTTAATAAATCTGCAAAAATGTCAACAATTCTGTGTTTTTCTGTCAATATGGGGTGCTGTGTGTACAATAATGAGGAAAAAAAATGAACTGAAATGATTTTAGCAAATGGCTGCAATATAACAAAGAGTGAAAAATTTAAGGGGGTCTGAATACTTTCCGTACCCACTGTACATAGAATATAAAGGGATACATTTTTCTCAAGCTTTTCTTGTGCTAAAGGTGCCAATAATGTCCGACAATAAATTCATATTTTTGTGGTAAAATTAGGTGCCTCGGCTTATATTCGGGTCGGCTTATACTCGAGTGTATATGGTATATATTTTTTTAAATTGTATTTTGGTTTTGGTTTTCGGCCAAGTGCATCCTGCATATTCCGTGCCAAAATATTTTACAAAAAAATGGATTATGTCCTGTGTTTTTTTTTTACATTAAAATTTTAAAAAGTGTATTTTTTTCCACCAAAGAATTGAGTTTGAAAAAACGTTGTGCAAATACCGTGTGACATAAAGAATTGTAAGTCCAAACGTAACTTGCCTGACGAAGGGGCCCTGCGTGGCTCCGAAACGTTGCCGTATGTGTACCGTGTGAATAAAGCTTTGGATCCTTCTGAGGAATCCTTGGTGTGCTCATGATATTTCTACGCTATAAAAAATTGCAAAACCCACCAATTTATTCTCTAGGGCCTCTGCGCAAAACCCACCAATTTATTCTCTAGGGTCTCTGCGCAAAACCCACCAATTTATTCTCTAGGGCCTCTGCGCAAAACCCACCAATTTATTCTTTAGGGCCTCTGCGCAAAACCCACCAATTTATTCTCTAGGGCCTCTGCGCAAAACCCACCAATTTATTCTTTAGGGCCTCTGCTTTGTAAACAAAAAGTGCCAGAAAAGGTCTGTAGCTCAAGTGGATAAAGTGACAGTGACAGTGACCAATCAAATTTTACACAAAAATAAAATAAAAATGCAGCCTGATTGGTCAATAAGATTTAACGAGCCTGCTCTTGGCTTCCATTTCTGTAGTCCGTTTCTTTTTTTACACCTCCAGCCAAAACATTTCCAGTGTTGGATAGACCCGGGAGTGGTAAGTAGTGCTGCTGGTGACACCACCGGGGACAATCTTATCTCATTTCCTGTCTCTGTGACAACAGGACAGGTAAAGACGTAGGCAGTTGTCACTGGGACTTGCAAGACACAGACTATAGTGCCCTATTCAGACCTTTCCAAGCAATGCATTGCTTTTGGACAGCCCCATGATTGGGCTTTCAATGCACAAGAATAGGTCCAAAACCGCGTCTGCACCTATTTATTTATTTTTACCGACGCAGCATTACCGTATAAATATGAAGCTGGGGATTTTGGAAATATAATTGCATTTGATTGGGGTTGACCGATACTAGTCAGATGCATCGCTTGGGGCATTGGGGCCATATGGGGTTCTTCTTTACCAGCGCCCTTGCACTTTTAGTTATCGGTCCATGGCGGAGGTTGGGAGGGATCATTGTGAGCTGCTGGCTGCGGTGACCGACTTTTTACCGTTTTGTAGAATTGATGATTCTTTATGATAGAAGTTGGGTGCGGGTGGGGGGGACTATTTACATGTCAGCACTAGTTTCCATGCGGGTGGCTGGGTATTGATGGCAGAGGCTGGCACATTCTGGCCAGTGGCACGCCGCGCACGGCGTCCCTTCTCTCGGCTGCCGGTCGTCCCCTCCCCTCCTTTGCTGGCTCGGCCAAGAGAAAAAGGCTACTAATTTGCAGCCAATAAATTAGATGCAGGAGCAGCGCCAGGCAGACAGGCGGTCAGGAAACGGCTCGGAATGGGAATCCGGTCCTGGATGAGGAGAAGGGGGGAGCGCTCTCTGTGTGGGCACAGCCAGGGGAGCTGCTGGCGTTCGCTGTGCCCGATAAAGGATCCTCCAACCAGCCATCTGCCCAATGGAGGGATACGGCAGGGGATGGCCACCTAACCGCTTAGGTGAGTCTGTCGAGAAGGGAGGGGACAGGCGGACAGGTGGGCGGGGTGGTGGGATGGCGTTGGAGGAGGGGCTTGGAAGGGAAAAAGTTTGCATGTGATGTCAGCTGTGTGTTAACCCTTCAGAGTCAGGAAGGTGAATAAAGTGTGCTCAGTGCTGTGCCAACGCTGCATATGTGATAGGAAGATCTCAGTGACTGTCCCTAGGCCATTCATCATACTCTCCATCATTTACCCCATCATTGTGCCCAGATAATGCCCATCACCTGACCACTCCTCCTCCCCCCTCCTCCACAGGATCTCAATTTTCGTGACAGGGAAAATTCCTATCGGGAATCGCGTTCGTCTGTATGCAATTATGATGCACAAAAAAATGCGCATGCTCAGAATCAAGCAGAAGAGCCGAACTGCTTATTGAACTTCATTGATCTCGGCTCGTCATACGTCTTGTACGTCACCGCGTTCTTAATGGTCGGAATTTCAGCCAAGATTAGTGAGACCGTGTGTATGCAAGACAAGTTTCAGCCGTTTTCCTGCTGAAAAGAAAACGCAGTTTTCTTGTCGGAAATCGCGTTCCTGTGTACGAGGCATAAGTCTCCCGTGATCTGTACTGTCAGTCTTCTGTGAGCTATACTGTCAGTTTCCTGTGATCTGTACTGTCAGTCTCATGTGATCTGTACTGTCAGTTTCCTGTGATCTGTACTGTCAGTCTCCTGTGATCTGTACTGTCAGTCTCCTGTAATCTGTACTGTCAGTTTCCTGTGATCTGTACTGTCAGTCTCCCGTGATCTGTACTGTCAGTCTCCTGTGATTTGTACTGTCAGTCTCCTGTGATCTGTACTGTCAGTCTCATGTGATCTGTACTGTCAGTCTCCTGTGATCTGTACTGTCAGTTTCCTGTGATCTGTACTGTCAGTCTCCTGTGATTTGTACTGTCAGTCTCCCGTGATCTGTACTGTCAGTCTCATGTGATCTGTACTCTCAGTCTCCTGTGATCTGTACTGTCAGTCTCATGTGATCTGTACTGTCAGTCTCCTGTGATCTGTACTGTCAGTTTCCTGTGATCTGTACTGTCAGTCTCCCGTGATCTGTACTGTCAGTCTCCTGTGATTTGTACTGTCAGTCTCCTGTGATCTGTACTGTCAGTCTCATGTGATCTGTACTGTCAGTCTCCTGTGATCTGTACTGTCAGTATCCTGTGATCTGTACTGTCAGTCTCCTGTGATCTGTACTGTCAGTCTCCTGTGATCTGTACTGTCAGTTTCCTGTGATCTGTACTGTCAGTCTTCTGTAATCTGTACTGTCAGTCTTCTGTGATCTGTACTGTCAGTCTCCTGTGATCTGTACTGTCAGTCTCCTGTGATCTGTACTGTCAGTCTCCTGTGATCTGTACTGTCAGTTTCCCATGATCTGTACTGTCAGTCTCCTGTGATCTGTACTGTCAGTCTCCTGTGATCTGTACTGTCAGTCTCCTGTGATCTGTACTGTCAGTCTCCTGTGATCTGTACTGTCAGTTTCCCATGATCTGTACTGTCAGTTTCCTGTGATCTGTACTGTCAGTCTCCTGTGATCTGTACTGTCAGTTTCCTGTGATCTTTACTGTCATTCTCCTGTGATCTCCCTTCCCCCACTCTTTGTGTGGTTCCTGCTCATTACTCGGGGTTGCTCGGTGTGGTCCTGGCTGTCTCGGCTCTCTTTCATCTCTCTGTCTGTGTATAATTAGCTCCTCTTCACCTCTGCATCTGCTCAGCCTCGGCTCCCCTCACGCTGCTGTCACCGGCTCTTTCCATCTTATTAATGTGCCATTTAATGTCTCACTCCGACTCGCTGCGCCATTAACTCTCCTATTCATCAGAGTCTGTGCTCCTCCATCCCTCCAGATATTCCATCGTGTCTCCTCTCTTCCATCGTCTTCCATCTCTCCTCTGCTCTCCATCTTCCATCCTTATTCCATATAGTCTCCATTTTATTTCCCTCCAGCTGCTGCTTCATCCCTCTTCAGTCTTGTGACCCTCCATTCTTCATCTTGTCTTCAGCTTCCATCTTGTGTCCAGTTCTATCTTGTCTCCTTCCCCCACCTCACATCTTCCATCTTGTCTCCTTCCCCCACCTCACATCTTCCATCTTGTCTCCTTCCCCCCACCTCACATCTTCCATCTTGTCTCCTTCCCCCACCTCACATCTTCCATCTTGTCTCCTTCCCCCCACCTCACATCTTCCATCTTGTCTCCTTCCCCCCACCTCACATCTTCCATCTTGTCTCCTTCCCCCCACCTCACATCTTCCATCTTGTCTCCTTCCCCCCACCTCACATCTTCCATCTTGTCTCCTTCCCCCCACCTCACATCTTCCATCTTGTCTCCTTCCCCCCACCTCACATCTTCCATCTTGTCTCCTTCCCCCCACCTCACATCTTCCATCTTGTCTCCTTCCCCCCACCTCACATCTTCCATCTTGTCTCCTTCCCCCCACCTCACATCTTCCATCTTGTCTCCTTCCCCCCACCTCACATCTTCCATCTTGTCTCCTTCCCCCACCTCACATCTTCCATCTTGTCTCCTTCCCCCCACCTCACATCTTCCATCTTGTCTCCTTCCCCCCACCTCACATCTTCCATCTTGTCTCCTTCCCCCACCTCACATCTTCCATCTTGTCTCCTTCCCCCACCTCACATCTTCCATCTTGTCTCCTTCCCCCACCTCACATCTTCCATCTTCTCTCCTTCCCCCACCTTACATCTTCCATCTTGTCTCCTTCCCCCACCTCACATCTTCCATCTTGTCTCCTTCCCCCCACCTCACATCTTCCACCTTGTCTCCTTCCCCCACCTCACATCTTCCATCTTGTCTCCTTCCCCCACCTCACATCTTTCAACTTGTCTCCTTCCTCCCACCTCACATCTTTCATCTTGTCTCCTTCCCCCCACCTCACATCTTCCATCTTGTCTCCTTCCCCCCACCTCACATCTTCCATCTTGTCTCCTTCCCCCACTTCACATCTTCCATCTTGTCTCCTTCCCCCCACCTCACATCTTCCATCTTGTCTCCTTCCCCCCACCTCACATCTTCCATCTTCTCTCCTTCCCCCACCTCACATCTTCCATTTTCTCTCCTTCCCCCACCTCACATCTTCCATCTTGTCTCCTTCCCCCCACCTCACATCTTCCATCTTGTCTCCTTCCCCCCACCTCACATCTTCCATCTTGTCTCCTTCCCCCCACCTCACATCTTCCATCTTGTCTCCTTCCCCCCACCTCACATCTTCCATCTTGTCTCCTTCCCCCCACCTCACATCTTCCATCTTGTCTCCTTCCCCCCACCTCTCATCTTCCATCTTGTCTCCTTCCCCCCACCTCACATCTTCCATCTTGTCTCCTTCCCCCCACCTCACATCTTCCATCTTGTCTCCTTCCCCCCACCTCACATCTTCCATCTTCTCTCCTTCCCCCACCTCACATCTTCCATCTTCTCTCCTTCCCCCACCTCACATCTTCCATCTTGTCTCCTTCCCCCCACCTCACATCTTCCATCTTCTCTCCTTCCCCCACCTCACATCTTCCATCTTGTCTCCTTCCAGCTTCCATCTTGTTTTCTCACAGTCTCCATTGTGTCTTCAGCCTCCATCCTGGCTCCCTTCGGCCTCCACCTTGTCTTTAGCTTTCATTGTGTCTTCAGCCTCCATCCTGGCTCCCTTCGGCCTCCACCTTGTCTTTAGCTTTCATTGTGTCTTCAGCCTCCATCCTGGCTCCCTTCGGCCTCCACCTTGTCTTTAGCTTTCATTATGTCTTCGGCCTCCACCTTGTCTTTAGCTTTCATTGTGTCTTCCACAAGCTTCCATCTTGTATCTCTACTGTTTCCATCACAACTTCAACTTCCATCTTATCTTTCTCCAGCATCCATCTAGTCTCCTTCTAGCCTCCATCTTTATTCCAGCTTCCATTGTGTCTCCCCCCAGCCTCCATCTTGATTTCAACTTTTATCTCATCTTCATCTAGCACCCATCTTGTCTCCTTTCAGCTTCCATCTGGTCCTTTTCTAGCCTCCGACTACATCTTGTCTCCTCCAGCCTCCATGTTGACTTCAACTTACATCCTTTCTTTCTCCATCTTGAATTTAGCTTCCATCTTATCTTCATCTATTACCCATCTGGTCTCCTCCTAGCCTCCATCTGACTACATACTGTCTCCTCCAGCCTCTATTTTGACTTCATCCTCCACCTAGTCTCCTCCCAGCCTCCCTCTTGACTTCAGCTTCCATTGTGTCTCCCTTCAGCCTCTATCTTGACTTTAACTTCCATCTTATCTAAATCTAACGCCCATTATGTCTCTTATCAGCTTTCACCTGGTCTTTTCCTAGCCTCCATCTGTTTACATTGTGCCTCCTTAAGTTTCTATCTTGACTTCATCTTCCATCTTATCTTCCTCCAGCTTCTATTTAGTCCCCAGCCAGTCTTCAGTTTCCACTGTGTCTCCCTCCAGCCTCCCTCTACTGTAGACTTCAGCTTCCATCTTATCTTCCTCCAGCTTCCATCTAGTCCCCAGCCAGTCTCCAGCTTCCATCTTATCTTCCTCCAGCTTCCATCTCGTCCCCAGCCAGTCTTTAGCTTCCATCTTATCTTCCTCCAGCTTCCATCTAGTCCCCAGCCAGTCTTCAGCTTCCATCCTATCTTTCTCCAGCTTCCATCTAGTCCCCAGCCAGTCTTTAGCTTCCATCTTATCTTCCTCCAGCTTCCATCTAGTCCCCAGCCAGTCTTCAGCTTCCATCTTATCTTTCTCCAGCTTCCATCTAGTCCCCAGCCAGTCTTCAGCTTCCATCTTATCTTCCTCCAGCTTCCATCTAGTCCCCAGCCAGTCTTCAGCTTCCATCTTATCTTCCTCCAGCTTCCATCTAGTCTCCTGCCAGTCTTCAGCTTCCATCTTATCTTCCTCCAGCTTCCATCTAGTCCCCAGCCAGTCTCCAGCTTCCATCTTATCTTCCTCCAGCTTCCATCTAGTCCCCAGCCAGTCTTCAGCTTCCATCTTATCTTCCTCCAGCTTCCATCTAGTCCCCAGCCAGTCTTCAGCTTCCATCTTATCTTCCTCCAGCTTCCATCTAGTCTCCAGCCAGTCTTCAGCTTCCATCTTATCTTCCTCCAGCTTCCATCTAGTCTCCTGCAGTCTTCAGCTTCCATCTTATCTTCCTCCAGCTTCCATCTAGTCTCCAGCCAGTCTTCAGCTTCCACCTTATCTTTCTCCAGCTTCCATCTAGTCTCCAGCCAGTCTTCAGGTTCCACTGTGTCTCCCTCCAGCCTCCATCTACTGTAGTCTCCAGCTTCCATCTTATCTTCCTCCAGCTTCCATCTAGTCTCCTGCCAGTCTTCAGCTTCCATCTTATCTTCCTCCAGCTTTCACCTAGTCTCCAGCCAGTCTCCAGCTTCCATCTTATCTTCCTCCAGCTTCCATCTAGTCCCCAGCCAGTCTTCAGCTTCCATCTTATCTTCCTCCAGCTTCCATCTAGTCTCCTGCCAGTCTACAGCTTCCATCTTATCTTCCTCCAGCTTCCATCTAGTCTTCTGCCAGTCTCCAGCTTCCATCTTATCTTCCTCCAGCTTCCATCTAGTCTCCTGCCAGTCTCCAGCTTCCATCTTATCTTCCTCCAGCTTCCATCTAGACTTCAACTTCCATCATATCTTCCTCTTGCTCCCATTGTGTCTCCCTCCAGCCTCCATCTTGACTTCAACTTCTATCTTTTCTTCATCTAGTGCCCATCTGTTCTCCTCCTAGCCTCCATCTGACTACATCCTGTCTCCTCCAGCTTTCATCTTGATTTCATATTCCATCTTATCTTCCTCTCATCTTGTCTCCCTCCAGCTTCTATTTTGTCTCCTCCTAGCCTCCATCTTGACTTCTATTTCCATCTTATCTTCATCTAATGTCCATCGTGTCACCTTTCAGCTTCCACCTTGTCTCATTCTAGCCTCCCTCTGACTACAGCTTCCATTCTGTCTCCCTCCAGCCTCTATCTTGAGAATAAACGTCCATCTTATCTTCATCTAGTGTCCATCTTGTCACCTTTCAGCTTCCATCTTGTCTCCTTCTATCTTCCATCTGACTTAAATTTCCATCTTATCTTCTTCTAGCTTCAATCTTGTCTCCCTGCAGCCTCCATCTTGTCTTCAACTTCCATCTAGTCCCCCACCAGGGTGTCATCTTCCTTGTGTTGCTCTAGGTGCGGTCTGAAGCTGGTCCCACATGTTACAATCTGAATTGTACAACTTCTGCTCTTTGTACTTGGAGGACAAACATGAAACATACAATGTGTATCCAGTTGAGTGGGATTTCTTTGGCTTTAGGCTGACATTGGCCTTCATGCCTTGTACACACAACCGGACTGTCCGTCTGAATAAAGTCTGACGGATTGTCCGACGGAGTTCCGACGGAATTCCACTCAAGCTGTCTTGCATACACACGGTCACACAAAAGTCAGACCGTCAAAAACGCGGTGACGTACAACACGTACGACGAGCCGAGATTAATGAAGTTCAATAGGCAGTTTGGCTCTTCTGCTTGATTCTGAGCATGCATGGTTTTTAGTCCGCCGGAAATGCATACAGACGAACGGACTTTCCGATATAAATTTTTGTCCGTCGGAAAAAAAGAGAACAAGTTCTCTATCTCAGTCCGTCGGAATTTCAGAAGGAAAAAGCCCGATGGGGCATACACACGGACGGAATATCCGATGAAAAGAGCCCGTCTGACTTTTTCCATCGGAAAATCCGGTCATTTGTACAAGGCATTAGGTGAACCTTTTATAATCCCACATTAGCTGTTGCTCAGTGTTATGCCGGTTGAGTGAATTGCATCTCTGGGTCGTCATATCCGTACTCTCTATACATGCGGTTATTGAGCGTCTTTTCTCCTTATTCTCCCGTCTTTGCTTGGCCATAATTCTGAATCGGCGATCCGACCAATCAATCTCTCACATTGCCCTGTGCTACTCTTGGTTATCCTTATAATCCTGCGATTGCCACTTTGAATCTGACAAATCGTTCGGCCTTTCTGCGGGCGCCGGGGAAGGCGTCATTCAGACACGGCTGACATCTGAAGACGTTTTTGTGTCAGTGAGATGGTTGGAAACACGTGAGGGATGTCAGGTCAGAGATGGATTCGTCAAGGCGAAGCGGCCTGACAGGCGCGGAGCGGCGGGGATAATGATAAGTGCATCCATTTGTACGCGGCGCTCGCCCTTTTAATGCACTCGGCGAGTGTGGGAAGTGCGCTCATCGTGTGCGGGATTGAATGGGAGGCCTAGGAGACGGAGCCTCTCACCTGTCATGTGAAGAGTGAAATGTCTTGTCCTTTGTTTTCCGGGGAATTCTTAGAGATATAATGGGCCCTGCACTACAAGTAGTGACACAACACAAGCTTATTTCTCAGCCGGCCTGCAGACAGGCCAGGGGAGGGGGGGGGCAGTCTGTCGTCCCTTGATGGGGTTTTGGAGGGCTCGTCGTCAATGTTCTAATTTCATTAAGCTTCTGAAACCTCTAAAAACGCATCCTACATTGACGCCACTTATTGTGTTCCATAAAGCCCAGCTCCAGCCAGAACCTCTTAATAAGAGTGGGGAAACCATGGAACCTCTGTGGGGCTTTTACAGCCTCCTGTGATGCCAGATTTCCATTCACTTCCTGTCCTGGTGACAACAGTCGTATATAGATGTCACCAGAACAGAAAAACACTGAGCTTCTAAACTCTCCCCTTCTCTACTAAAGAGAATCTTTTCCTGCTGTCCCCATTGGAGAGATTTACTCTCCCCTCCTGTCCCTGTGACACCACAGGAAGTGAGGGGAAATCTCCCCAGTGGAAACTCTGTCAATAAAAATATACAAGTGGTAGAAGAGTGTTGGTTGCTCGATCTCTTCAAGCAGTGGGTGTTCTCAATCAAAATGTTTTTCCTTAGGCAACTCCCCCAGGAATGGTGGCCGAGGGTAAGCTCTGTGCTCGAGGGCCCGTTCACACTGGTCCGACATGCGCTCTGACTTCAAGAGCACAAGTCGCATGACAAGTCAAACTCAATGGTTCCCTATGAGAGCCGTCTTAACTGGTCCGACTTGTGTCGGTCCGACTTTGAAAAAGGTTCCTTCACTACTTTGGTCCGATGTAAGTTGCATCCAAGTCTGATCATCATCTTAAGTGATCCAACTTTTGGCATGCGACTTGTGCTCTGAGGATCTTGAAGGGGAGCCCCAAGCCAAAAAAAAAAAGATGTTGGGTCCCCCCCAGATCCATAGCAGGCCCTTTGAGTCTGGTATGGATCTTGAGGGGGAACCCCATGCCGAATTTTTTTTTTTTTTAAACGGTGTGGGGTCCCTCCACAAAATCCATACCAGACCCTTATCTGAGCATGCAGCCCAGCAGGTCAGGAAAGGGGGGGAACGAGCGAGTGCCACATGCCCTCAACATGGGGGGGGGGTGGGTGCGTTGGGGCAGGGGGGCTCTGCCCTCCCCCAAAGAACCCTGTCCCCATGTTGATGGGGACAAGGCCCTTTTCCCCACAACCCTGGCTGGTGGTTGTGGGGGTCTGCAGGCAGGGGGCTTATCGAAATCTCGAAGCTTGTGGCGTCACAAGGGGGCGGGGTCTCAGGGTGACGTCACAGGATAGCCACGCCCCATGGCTATAAAAGAAATGACAGACACTAGAGATGACACATCGGCAGGAGCCAGCGTCAAAGGACGAAAGTTTTTTTTTTTTTTTTTTTGCGGGTGAGCGGCGGCAGAGGAAGAAGACTTCGGCAGAGGAAGAAGTCCGGAGGAAGAAGACATCACCAGAGGGGATGGGACCTGGGAGGGGGGGACCGGAAGGGGGGGACCCCACGCCTTTTTTATTTTTTAAAGGTGGTGTGAGGTTTCATGCATACCAGAAGCAAAGGAATTGTTTTGATTAGTCAAAGGATAAGTCAAAATCATCTCAAAGTCGGATCCCGTTCATTGAAGTCGCATGTAAGTCGAACATGAAGTCGCAGGGCAAAGTTGGATCGGAAGTCGTGCGACTTCCATGTTGGTTCAGTGTGAACATAGTCTGAGTAGGGCCTGGGTAGGAAAGCACCAAAAGCAGAACATATAGGGGAAGATTTACTAAAACTGGTGCACACTGAATCTGATGCAGCTCTGCATAATAACCAATCAGCTTCTAGGTTTCTTGTCACAGCCTAATTGAACAAGCTGAAGTTTGAAGCTGATTGGTTACTATGCACAGCTGCACCAGATTCCTAGTGCACCTGTTTTAATATTTCCCCCAAGTTCAGATTTGATTTTGTGTAGACCCATACATTATAAAAATCGAATGTGTTTCGGGAAGGGGTCCCTCTTCATAAGGCTGGGTTCACACTTGTGCGACACGACAGCCGTCCTACTTTGGATCTGACTTTGCTCTGCGACATGAAGCCGACATATGTCCGACTTTCAATGAACGGGGATCCGACTTGAATCCCCGCCAATACCAGGCACTGTGTTTGGTATGAATCTTGAGGGGGAACTCCACACCAAATTTTAAATAAAAAACCGGCATGGGTTCCCCCTCCAGGAGCATACCAGGCCCTTCGGTCTGGTATGGATTTTAAGGGGAACCCCCTAAGCCGAAAAAACAGCGTGGGGGTCCCCCCCAAAATCCAAACCAGACCCTTATCCAAGCACGCAACCTGGCAGGCCGCAGGAGAAGAGGGGGGGCCGAGAGAGCGGCCCCCCTCTCTCCTGAACCGTACCAGGCCGCATGCCCTCAACATGGGGGGTTTGGTGCTTTGGGGCAGGGGGGCGACCTGCGGCCCCCCCACCCCAAAGCACCCTGCCCCCATGTTGATGAGGACAGGGCCTCTTCCCGACAACCCTGGCCGTTGGTTGTCGGGGTCTGCGGGCGGGGGCTTATCGGAATCCCCCCTTTAATAAGGGGGGCCCCCAGATCCTGGCCCCCACCCTATGTGAATGAGTATGGGGTACATCGTACCCCTACCCATTCACCTGGTGGAAAAAAATGTCAATAAAAAAACACTACACAGGTTTTTAAAGTAATTTATTACACAGCTCCGGGGTTTTCTTCCGTCTCCGGGGTTCTCTTCTGACTTCGGGGGTCTTCTTCCGACTCTGGGGGTCTCTTCCGACTTCGGGGGTCTCCAGTGTCGTCTCCGCGCTCTCTGGTTCTTTCTTCCTTCTGCCGAGCCTCCGCTATCTTCTTCCAGCTCTTTTGCTAGCGGGGCCCGGTCTTCTCCGTCGCCTTCTTCCCTCTTCTCCTCTTCGATGTTGACACGTCGCTTCCTCCCGCTGTAATGCTGGGTGTGCGGTGCGCTCCGATTTATATAGGCCTCTCATGACGTCACAGTCACAAGCTCTGGGTGGCCCCGGAGCATGTGACTGTGGCGTCATGGGAGCATGTGACTGTGGCGTCATGGGAGCATGTGGCCACCCAGGGCATGTGACTGTGATGTCATGAGAGGCCTATATAAATCGGAGAGCACCGCACACCCAGCATTACAGCGGGAGGAAGCGACGTGTCAACATCGAAGAGGAGAAGAGGGAAGAAGGCGACGGAGAAGACCGGCCCCGCTAGCAAAAGAGCTGGAAGAAGATAGCGGAGGCTCGGCAGAAGGAAGAAAGAACCAGAGAGCGAGAGAAGAAGAGGGAAGAAGGCGACGGAGAAGACTGGGCCCCGCTAGCAAAAGAGCTGGAAGAAGATAGCGGAGGCCCGGCAGAAGGAAGAAAGAACCGGAGAGCGAGAGAAGAAGAGGGAAGAAGGCGACGGAGAAGACTGGGCCCCGCTAGCAAAAGAGCTGGAAGAAGATAGCGGAGGCCCGGCAGAAGGAAGAAAGAACCGGAGAGCGAGAGAAGAAGAGGGAAGAAGGCGACGGAGAAGACTGGGCCCCGCTAGCAAAAGAGCTGGAAGAAGATAGCGGAGGCTCGGCAGAAGGAAGAAAGAACCGGAGAGCGAGAGAAGAAGAGGGAAGAAGGCGACGGAGAAGACTGGGCCCCGCTAGCAAAAGAGCTGGAAGAAGATAGCGGAGGCCCGGCAGAAGGAAGAAAGAACCGGAGAGCGCGGAGACGACACCGGAGACCCCCGGAGTCGGAAGAAGACCCCCGGAGCTGTGTAATAAATTACTTTAAAAACCTGTGTAGTGTTTTTTTATTGACATTTTTTTCCACCAGGTGAATGGGTAGGGGTACGATGTACCCCATACTCATTCACATAGGGTGGGGGGCCGGGATACGGGGGCCCCCTTATTAAAGGGGGGCTCCCGGATTCCGATAAGCCCCCGCCCGCAGACCCCGACAACCAACGGCCAGGGTTGTCGGGAAGAGGCCCTGTCCTCATGAACATGGGGGCAGGGTGCTTTGGGGTGGGGGGGCCGCAGATCGCCCCCCTGCCCCAAAACACCAAACCCCCCATGTTGAGGGCATGCGGCCTGGTACGGTTCAGGAGGGAGGGGGGCCGCTCTCTTGTCCCCCCCCCCTCTTTTCCTGCGGCCTGCCAGGTTGCGTGCTTGGATAAGGGTCTGGTTTGGATTTTGGGGGGACCCCCACGCCGTTATTTCGGCGTAGGGGTTCCCCTTAAAATCCATACCAGACCGAAGGGCCTGGTATGCTCCTGGAGGGGAACCCATGCCGTTTTTTTTATTTAAAATTTGGCGTGGAGTTCCCCCTCAAGAGCAGCAGACCACAAGTCGCATGCCAAAGTCGGATCATGCAAGACTGCGGTCCGACTTTGATCCGACTTCAATGATAGTCAATGGGCTGAAGTCGGATCAAAGTCGGACCAAAGTAGTACAGGGAGCATTTTCAAAGTCGGACCGACATGTGTCGGACCAGTTAGGACGGCTCTCATAGGGAAACATTGATTTTCACACGTCATGCGACATGAGCTCCTAATGTCGGAGTGTTTGTCGCCCCAGTGTGAACCAGGCCTAAGGGTTACAAATACAGTATTGACTGCTGTTAAAGTCATATGGGGTATCAAACATAAAAATGTTGGGACATATCATCGCACAATGTTAGAAAGTTAAGTACAGAATAATGAAAAAATGGTGTAAAAAAAAATATATACTATAAAATTATTAAAATAATATTAATAATTTTTTTAATTATTATTATTATTATTACCGTAATATTTTGATAATTATTTTGTATTTTCTGTCTATCATCTTCACTGTCAGTCGCCTGTGATCTCCCTTCCCCCTCTTTCTGTGTGATTCCCGCTCATTACTCTCAGTTCCCCCCTTCATCAGGGCTACAAATAACACATAAAAGATTATTATCAGCATACAGTATTGACTGGCGTGTAAGTGGTACGCAGTATCGAGCGTAAAAATGGATATATATCATGCAATGTCAGGAAGTAAAGTACAGATAGGAAATATGGGGCAGTGTATAAGAATATATAGCTATAAAATTATATATATATATATATACATATATACACACACGATGTTGTCAAAAGTATTGGGACACCTCCCTTTACACGCACATGAACTTCTTTTTTTTTTTTTTTTAATTACCGGTATCTTTTTATTGACAGATACACAAAAGATAACAAGTACAGGTAGATAATCAGCCATTCTATATCACAGTTAGGGTAATAACAGTCAGCGTGAATACCACAGTCTAACATTCTCTGTTTATAGGACTGAAAATAAAAAATAAAGTGAAAAAGACAGCAGTTTCGTGCAAACGCACATGAACTTTACTGGCATCCCAGTCTTAGTCTGTAGGATTCAATATTGAGTTGGGAAAAACAGAGAAAAACAGGCGCCACTTAGTTTAAAACTGTTAACACTTTAATTACAAAGACATCAAAGCACTCACTTTTAAGATTACTGTAAAAGGCATATTCAGGTCCAAACGACGATCAAACTCCGCTAGTTGGTGGTCTCAGAAACTGACAGACATCTGCTTGTGTGGAGCGGGGGCCGGTATTGTATCCGTGTCGGATGTTTGCCGGATGTCGCTGCAGTTAGCCAAGGAGAGGGCTGGAACACAGACTCAGAGTCTTTGCTGAGACGCAACGCACGGCGGAGTGACGTCACGACCAGCATGCAACGCGTTTCGATGCAGGCACAAGAAGACGTTGGAAGTCCCTGCACGCATCTTTTTCAAGCTTTCAATATTGAGTTGGCCCACCCTTTGCAGCTATAACAGCTTCAACTCTTCTGGGAAGGCTGTCTGCAAGGTTTAGGAGGGTGTCTATGGGAATGTTTGACCATTCTTCCAGAAGAGCATGTGTGAGATCAGGCACTGATGTTGGATGAGAAGGCCTGGCTCACAGTCACTGCTTGAATTCATCCCAAAGGTGTTCTATCGGGTTGAGGTCAGGACTCTGTGCAGGACAGTCAAATTCCTCCACCCCAAATTCCCTCATCCATGTCTTTATGGACCTTGCTTTGTGCACTGGTGTGCAGTCATGTTGGGACAGGAAGGGGCCGTCCCCAAACTGTTCCCACAAAGTTGGGAGCATGAAATTGTCCAAAATGTCTTGGTATGCTGACGCCTTATAAGTTCCCTTTACTGGAACTAAGGGGCCAATCCCAACCTGTGAAAAATAACCCCCCCACCATAATTCCCCCTCCACCAAATGATTTGGACCAGTGCACAAAGCAAGGTCCATAAAGACATGGATGAGCGAGTTTGGGGTGTCCTGACCTCAACCCGATAGAACACCTTTGGGATGAGTAAAGCCTCATACACACGATCGGACTTCAATCGGACGTTTCCGTGGATTTTGGTCCAAAGGGACGTTGGCCGTGAACTTGGTATGCATACACTCGGCAGAACTTTTTCAGCCAACATTCACCAAGTCACCTGGTTTTTCAGCTCTTTACCGACACCCTTTGGGCAACTTCTGCTATTGTTGCCTGATGTTTAGCATTGGTTCTGAGCATGCGTGTTTGTACTTTGGATTTTAATCCGATGGACTGGTGCACACACGATTGGATAATCCTCCATCGGACATTTGCTGCCGGAAAGTTTGAGATAGGGCTGGGAAAAAAATCGATTTTAATCTTGAATCGAGTTTTGAGCTCAAATCAATTCAGATTTGAAGAAAATCAATTTTTTTTGATTTTTTTTTCCTTCAAAGTTTCCGTAGCAGGACTGCAGGGGGCGTATCCGGAATGGCACTGGGCAGCGTTACCCCAATTACATCTACTCGCCGCAGCCGACGTCTGCCTACCTGATCAGCGTGTCATGCAGACAGATGGCGGCCATTGCAGTGTTCAAAAGCCGCGCCTCCCGAGTCCTCGTCGTCTGTGATAGGCGGAACACTCAATTTCACAGCAGGCAGTGTTCAGCCTATCACGGACATCCTCTCATCCTCGTCTGTGTTATGAGGATGACCATGATAGGCGGAACACTGAATGCTGGGAAATTGAGTGTTCCGCCTATCACAGACGAGGAGGAGGCGCGGCTTTTGAATACTGGAATGGCCACCGGTGTAGCAGTAAAATCCGTATACCATGAAAATCTGCATCAGGTACGGGCACAGTGATTGAAGCATGGGCACAGTGAGGCATACAGTATTATTAATTTGGATGTTTAACAATCTTTGTTGCACACTGACTTTGCAGTTAGAGAAAGGGTTTGCCTTTGCAATTTTGTTTGTTGATGCACTTTAATTAATATAATTTTAAAAAAATCGAATCGTAAATCGCCAAGCCCTAGTTTGAGAGCATGCACAGCGAACATTTGTCCGTTGAAAAACCGAAAACAATTGTCCGATGGAGCATACAGACGGTTGGATTGTCCGATAAAACACGTTCATCGGACCGTTGTTGTCGAAAAGTCCGATCCTGTGTATGGGCCTTTAGAGCGGAGACTGTGAGCCAGGCCTTCTCATCCAACATCAGTGCCTGACCTCACAAATGCCCTTCAGGAAGAATGGTCAAACATTCCCATAGACACCCTCCTAAACCTTGTGGACGGACTTCCCAGAAGAGCTGAAGCTGTTATACTTAAATCTCGTACAAACGGTTCGATTGTTGACTGTTGTCCTAAAATCTTACCGTTAGTGCGCTCCTTTTGACAATTGTTGTTCAACTTTCGGTCAACAAATGTTGGATGACAGGCTAGTAAATTTTCGTCGGACAGCGGTTTGACCTCTGATTTTCGTATGGTTAGTACACAAATCCGTCACACAAAAGTCAAAAGTACAAACACGCATGCGCGGAATCAATGCTCAGCAAACACAAAGTTAGCAGAAGGGGCCCAAAGGGTGGCGCTCAAGAGCTGAAATTCCTCGTAGTACGTCACTACGTTCGTGTTTGTGGCTCGACAATTGTGTACCATTAGACAAGATCCTGGCACACGCCCTTTTGACAAAAATCAGACGCTCGGTTGGCCAACAATCGTACCGTGTGTACCGGGCTTTAGACCCCATTAGATTTTCTGCAGATTTTTGTCTTCAGATTTACCAAAACCATGTAGTGCATACAAATTTAGGCCTGATTCACACCTATGGCATTTTTAGTGCTTTTTGCATTTTGCAGATTTTCACTACAGAACAAATCTGCAAAATGCAAAAAGCACTAAAAATGCCATAGGTGTGAATCAGGCCTTAAACTCTTAAGGTTTGACCTCATATTATATGGCTTTGCTAAATCTGAAGAAAATCTGATAGTGTGTATGGGGTCTTAGACTGGGATGCCATGTGCGTGTAAAGGCAGGTGTTCCAATACTTTTGGTATATACTCGAGTATAAGCCGACCCGAATATAAGCCGAGGCACCTAACTTTACCACAAAAAGCTGGGAAAACATATTGACTCGAGTATAAGCCTAGGGTGTCCATCTGCATGCCTCACTGTGCCTCACTTTGCTTCACTGTGCCCATGCCTCACTGTGTCCATGTGCATGCCTCACTGTGTCCATGTGCATGCCTCACTGTGTCCATGTGCATGCCTCACTGTGTCCATGCCTCACTGTGCCCATGCCTCACTGTGTCCATGCCTCACTGTGCCCATGCCTCACTGTGTCCATGCCTCACTGTGTCCATGCCTCACTGTGCCCATGCCTCACTGTGTCCATGTGCATGCCTCACTGTGCCCATGCCTCACTGTGCCCATGCCTCACTGTGTCCATGCCTCACTGTGCCCATGCCTCACTGTGCCCATGCCTCACTGTGCCCATGCCTCACTGTGCCCATGCCTCACTGTGTCCATGCCTCACTGTGCCCATGCCTCACTGTGCCCATGCCTCACTGTGCCCATGCCTTACTGTGCCCATGCCTCACTGTGTCCATGACTAGACTGATGTTTAACATGGGAGTCTATGGAAGGGGTGCCCGGCTTAGAAAAATCGATGCTCCCCGGCTGTAGGTCCTCTAGCCATAAAGCTTTGCACACTTATAGAGGAGAAAGTGGACTATACATGTGCCAAATTTCAGGTCCAGAGGTCCTACGACCAGCCAGGACCAGTTCCCCAAAATCACCAGAGAAATTACTGTTTAACATTGGAGTCTATGGAAGGGGTGCCCGGCTTTGAAAAATCGGTGATCTCCGGCCGTAGGACGTACGGACAACAAACTTCACACACTTGTAGAGAAAGAGTGCGGCTACATGTGTGCCAAGTTTGGGGTCCAGGAGACCTATGGCCGGCCGGTACCGGGTCCCCAAAGTCTGGGAGATCAGGCGCAAAAAGGTGACTCGAGTATAAGCCGAGGGGGCATTTTCAGCACAAAAAATGTGCTGAAAAACTCGGCTTATACTCGAGTATATACGGTATATATATATATATATATATATATATATATATATATATATATATATTCCGTAACGCATGTGCAGCGGGTTGACCCTGTAAATGTGTAGCGGGTTCACTCCGCGTGTGTGCGTGTAGCAGGTTCCGCCAGTGTGCGCGCAGCGTCCTCATGCAGAGCGATGGCCGCAGGGCAGAGAGGATTATGCTGGAGACTGTGGCTTTGGCAGCCGGCCCGTGTTCCCACTGAGTCTTTCGCGGAAGTGGGGGGAGGGGGGGTTAGAGGTGACGATGTGACAGCCGTCTCTGGAGGACGCTTTATTGCTTTCTGACATGTCAGGGCACAGTCGGGCGAAGGTTGGGGGGAGGGGGGGGTGCTGTGCACTTTACGATCCTCTGATCAGGTCACATGGCACAGGAACCTTACGCATGGCTCTGGCACACACCCCATGACTGTCTGGTGCCAACGCCGTGGATAATTTACCGTCTCCGATCGCGACGCCTGTACGCTCTAATCCATAGATAAGGCCTCCGGCCTGAATACAAATCGGGGCGATAATACAACCAATGAGCCCCTTCTACTTTCAGCATCCGACGCGCTCTCGAACGCCGCCCCCCACCGCCGCCGCACCCCGCTTGTCCGCTCGCACTGAACTAAGTGCTGAAATTGCTCAGCTTTTATCCTTAACGAGTGCCCTCGACCCACTTTTAGTCGGAAGATGGGGGACGCGACCCCGCTGCAGGGGAATCTCATTACGGCACGCTTTGCCGCCGCCGCGCTGCCGGCCCACACCTTTCCTCCATATGGCAGCATCCTTCGTCTCTTATCAGGCAGATAAGGCCCCGCGGAGAAGCCGCTTTTACTGCCGCAATAAAACCAGAGTTTATTTTACACATAAAAAAAAAAAGCACTTAAAACCCGGGCGAGCCGTTCTGGTCGAGCGCCAACGCATGTGAGCAGAAGGCACGCCACAGCCTTTTTTCCTGCAGGAATTTATAAACGCGCCCCTCCGCACCCGCCTAGGATTTATGAGACGGGCGCTGCTTCCAGTTAGGAACGCGGTACTTCCGTTGGCTGCTAGTGTGCCCATTAACGCACAGAACGCCAGAGCGACCGCCGCGGCAGCCGCATACGGTTTCCATGGGCGAGAAGGAAATATTTAGGGATACAAATGAAAAATCGCTGCTCATTTCTAAGCAGACATATATAGCGTATATCTTATACACTGCGATGTGGTGGTGGGGGGGTTCCCCTTTAAGGTGGATTTGGGCGCAGTGTCCGCACTCTGCTCGCCCTCTCTCGCTGCTGATTAATGTCGCCTGTCCGCGGCGCTCCGGCGGAATTATGGATGGTGCAAGTTTTCCGGATGATGGATCCCCCTTGCTGCGGTCTCGCCCGTAGTGCTCGGGGATGCTGCGTTGGTGCGAAGGGTTAAACGCTCCGCCGCGGCGATTTCTCAGGCAGATTGATGAGGATTAATGGCCGTTGACAAGGGGTCCTGTTGGGAAGTGCGGGGAATGCTGGGTAATATTTAGCAGGGTTAACCCCTACAACACCGGAGCTTATCGAAGGCCGCAAAGGAATGTTTTTGCTATGTTACATCTGACGGTACGGGGGAGGGGAGCCAATGGCGATCAGCGCTCTCAACCAATGGCGATCAGCGCTCTCAGCCAATGGCGATCAGCACTCTCAGTCAGTGGCAATCAGCGCTCTCAGCCAATGGCGATCAGCGCTCTCTCAGTCATTGGCGATCAGTGCTCTCTTAGTCAATGGCGATCAGCGCTCTCAGTCAATGGCAATCGGCTCTCTCAGCCAATGGCGATCGGCTCTCTCAGCCAATGGCGATCGGCGCTCTCAGCCAATGGCGATCGGCGCTCTCTGAGTCAATGGCGATCAGCGCTGAGTCAATGGCGATCAGTGCTCTCTGAGTCAATGGCGATCAGTGCTCTCTGAGTCAATGGAGATCAGCGCTCTCTCAGTCAATGGCGATCAGCGCTCTCTGAGTCAATGGCGATCAGCGCTGAGTCAATGGCGATCAGCGCTCTCTGAGTCAATGGCGATCAGTGCTCTCTCAGTCAATGGCGATCAGCGCTCTCTGAGTCAATGGCGATCAGCGCTCTCTGAGTCAATGGAGATCAGCGCTCTCTCAGTCAATGGCGATCAGCGCTCTCTGAGTCAATGGAGATCAGCGCTCTCTGAGTCAATGGCGATCAGCGCTCTCTCAGTCAATGGCGATCAGCGCTCTCTGAGTCAATGGCGATCAGCGCTCTCTTAGTCAATGGCGATCAGCGCTCTCAGTCAATGGCAATCGGCTCTCTGAGCCAATGGCGATCGGCTCTCTCAGCCAATGGCGATCGGCGCTCTCAGCCAATGGCGATCAGCGCTCTCTGAGTCAATGGCGATCAGCGCTGAGTCAATGGCGATCAGTGCTCTCTGAGTCAATGGCGATCAGTGCTCTCTGAGTCAATGGAGATCAGCGCTCTCTCAGCCAATGGCGATCGGCGCTCTCAGCCAATGGCGATCAGCGCTCTCTGAGTCAATGGCGATCAGCGCTGAGTCAGTGGCGATCAGTGCTCTCTGAGTCAATGGCGATCAGTGCTCTCTGAGTCAATGGAGATCAGCGCTCTCTCAGTCAATGGCGATCAGCGCTCTCTGAGTCAATGGCGATCAGCGCTCTCTGAGTCAATGGAGATCAGCGCTCTCTGAGTCAATGGAGATCAGCGCTCTCTGAGTCAATGGAGATCAGCGCTCTCTGAGTCAATGGCGATCAGCGCTCTCTGAGTCAATGGCGATCAGCGCTCTCTGAGTCAATGGCGATCAGCGCTCTCTGAGTCAATGGAGATCAGCGCTCTCTCAGTCAATGGCGATCAGCGCTCTCTGAGTCAATGGAGATCAGCGCTCTCTGAGTCAATGGCGATCAGCGCTCTCTCAGTCAATGGCGATCAGCGCTCTCAGCCAATGGCGATCAGCGCTCTCAGCCAATGGCGGTGCATTCTAATGGGGGCCGTCCTCCTGTCAGAACACAATAGCACAGCAGAGGAGATCGCTGTACTAACATTGGATTGTTAGTACAGCGGCTCCTCTCGAGCTCTTCAGGTTTTTTTTACGTTCAGCCTGCTGGGATGAACGAAAAAGAACTTCTAGTGTGTACCAGGCTTAAGGCCCCATTCACACTTATGTGACTTGTCATGCGATTTTGGACCCTATAGTCACATAACAAGTCGCTCCCCATGTTTCCCAATGAGTACAATTTATATCTGTGCGACTTAAAATCACAGCAACTTTCTAGTAGTTCCTGCACTACTTTGGTGCGATTTTAATGTGACTTGAGGGCCATAGACTTCAATGTACACCCTCATAAGTCACATAAAAGTTGCACCTGCATGATATACACGCTACTTGTGTGAGAATTTATAGAACGCAAACAATCACAGTGGCCAAAGTCTAAACAAAGTCGCATCAAAATCGCATCAAAGTGGCATCAAGTCTCACTGTAAGCCCTGGTTCACATTGATGCTACTTTGAAATTGCACTACTTCACTTGAAGTAATGCGATTTCAGCTGCTACTTGATAGACATCTGTGCGGCTTCATGCAAAGATGCCTATTGAAGTCGCACCGGAAATAGACAAAAAAAGTGCAGGAACTACTTTTGCAAATCAGTGTGGTGCCGCAAAATCGGTGTCACATCGATTGGAACAGTGCCATTGCCTCCAATAGGCTGCGACTTGTCATACGATTTGATCTCTCAGATCGCATGACAAATCGCTCCAATGTGAACCTGGGCTTAAGTTGCAATGGAAATCGCACGATTTTGAAGTGGCACAAGTGTGAATAGACTCTTAGGGGTCGATTTACTAAAGGCCAATAGACTGAACACTCTGCAAACGCAGTTGCTCCAGAGCTTAGTAAATGAAAGAGAGCTCTGCTGATTTCCATCATCCAATCACGTGCAAGCAAAATTTCAGTTTTTATTTTATTTTCCTTGCATGTGATTGGGTATTTTTTGCAAAGTGAAATTTTACCTTATTTACTAAGCTCTGAAACATCTGCACTTTGCAAAGTACACAGTCTATTTGCCTTTAGTAAATCAACCTCTAAGGCTGCTTTCACACTGAGGCGCTGTGCAGGCGCTATTGCGCTAAAAATAGCGCCTGCAAAGCGCCCTGAAAAAGCCGCTACTTTGTATCCAATGTGACAGCCCGAGGGCTTTGACACTGAAGCGGTGCCCTGGTAGGACGGTAAAAAAAACTCCTGCCAGCCGCATCTTTGAGGCGCTGTAGGAGTGGTAAATACACCGCTCCTATAGCGCCCCTGCCCATTGAAATCAATGGGCAGCGCCTCCGAACAACACGTACAACGGCACTATAAAGGGGAAGTTCAAATCCAACGGCGCCACCCCTTTGGGCTGCTTTTGCTGATTTTGTGTTACCGCATGTTAGAAAAGTTTGGTGAGAGACGATTTGCGCTTTTCAGTCTCCGTGCTCTTCAGTCCGTTACAGTGTGACGAATGTGATATCTCCATTACGAACGCTAGTTTTACCAGAACAAGCGCTCTCGTCTTGTAATTTAGTCTGAGCATGCGGCTCTTTGCGGGCTGTTTTAACCTTTTTTCGGCCGCTAGCGGGGGTCAAAAGCGCCCCGCTAGCGGCCGAAAATCACGCCAAAAACTACGGTAAAGCGCCGCTAAAAATAGCGCCACTTTACCGCCAACGCCCGTGACGCCCCAGTGTGAAAGTACCCTAATGCCGTGTACACACGATCGGTTTTTCTGATGAAAAAAGGCCGATAGACTTATTTCATCGATAAAAACGATCGTGTGTGGGCCCCATTGGTCTTTTTTCCATCGGTGTAAAAAAATAGAACATGTTTTAAATTTTACCGATGGAAAAAAAAAACGATAGCAAATTCCGATCGTCTGTGGGGAGCTCCATCAGAGAAAAATCCACGCATGCTCAGACTGAATTAGTAGACGGGAGCGCTCGTTCTGGTAAAACTAGCGTTCGTAATGGAGATAGCACATTCGTCACGCTGTAACGGACTGAAAAGCACGGAGACTGAAAAGCGCAAATCGTCTCTCACCAAACCAAATCTGACAGGGGGAGGGACCTTCAGCACACAGCCTGTGATTGATAGCCTTAGCTTTGTTCTTGTGAGCTGTGTAGAAGGGGGTAGGGGGTGTCCCTTCCCTTCCCTCCAATCAGAGCACTTTTCACATTTCTCACATCTTTAGTAAATCAATTCCAAACCTTCACTTTGCAAAGAATATCCAATCACATACAAGAAAAAAACAGCATGTTTGCTTGCACGTGATTGGATGATGGAAGTCAGCAGAGCTTCTGCTCATTTACTAATCTCTGGATCAGCTGCACTTGCAGAGTTCACAGTCTATTTGCCTTTTGCCTTCAATAAATCAACCCCTAAGTCTGCCCAGATCAGCAGGCAAAGCACTGAATGGATCCCCCATCCACACAAGGTAGGTGAATGGAGGAATCTTCCCTGCTGCACTTTTGTATTCTGACAGCAGGGGGCTCCTAAAGGAAAAACTTGTCTCTAATTGTTGGATGGAGTGCAGAGGGATTAGAACCTCTGTCAGGTTTTCATTGCTGCCTGTGACCCCCGTTAGGGTCATCATACACTATACAATCTGATTGTACAGCCATCTTTAGATCTCCCCTCTTGTGTGCAGATATGGATGTGTGTGAAGTCAGAATGAGCCGGGAGAGAAGGATCCTTGTAGATCGGCGGGCGCCATCTTTGTGGGTGTGGATCGGCTTCTCTCCGGATTTACACTTATCAGTCCTCTGCAGGTGGCGGACCTTCGATCTGCGGTGTCAGCGGCTACAAGGTGACAATCTCTCCCCCGTTACAGATTAGATCCTCTTGTGCAGACATAATGATTTGACATGAGGTCAAAGGTCAGCGCCCCCCAGGGAGTGAAATCACGCCGCTGATCACCGGGTCAATCGATCAATCAATCAATCGATCAATGGGAACGCAGCAGAGAGTCCGGCTGCCGGTGATTTGTATTCCCACCATTTATCTGATATCCATCCATAGGATTCATTTTATATCAAGAAATATCCACTTTGCTTCCCTTTTATTCTGATTTTATTTCCTTTTTGTAGTAAACAAATAAAAGTGTCTGACGTGATCCCCGACAGCCACCTTCTCCCTGACAACCACCTTCTCCCCGACAGCCACCTTCTCCCCGACAGCCACCTTCTCCCCGACAGCCACCTTCTCTTCGACAGCCACCTTCTCCCTGACAGCCACCTTCTCCCCGACAGCCACCTTCTCCCCGACAGCCACCTTCTCCCTGACAGCCACCTTCTCCCCGACAGCCACCTTCTCCCCGACAGCCACCTTCTCTTCGACAGCCACCTTCTCCCTGACAGCCACCTTCTCTTCGACAGCCACCTTCTCCCCGACAGCCACCTTCTCCCCGACAGCCACCTTCTCCCCGACAACCACCTTCTCCCCGACATCCACCTTCTCCCCGACAACCACCTCCTCCCCAACAACCACCTTCTCCCCGACAATCACCTTCTCCCCGACAGCCACCTTCTCCCCGACAGCCACCTTCTCCCCGACAGCCACCTTCTCCCCGACAACCACCTTCTCCCCGACAACCACCTTCTCCCCGACAGCCACCTTCTCCCCGACAGCCACCTTCTCCCCGACAACCACCTTCTCCCCGACAGCCACCTTCTCCCCGACAACCACCTTCTCCCCGACAGCCACCTTCTCCCCGACAACCACCTTCTCCCCGACAACCACCTTCTCCCCGACAATCACCTTCTCCCCGACAGCCACCTTCTCCCCGACAGCCACCTTCTCCCCGACAACCACCTTCTCCCCGACAGCCACCTTCTCCCCGACAACCACCTTCTCCCCGACAACCACCTTCTCCCCGACAATCACCTTCTCCCCGACAGCCACCTTCTCCCCGACAGCCACCTTCTCCCCGACAGCCACCTTCTCCCCGACAGCCACCTTCTCCCCGACAACCACCTTCTCCCCGACAGCCACCTTCTCCCCGACAACCACCTTCTCCCCGACAGCCACCTTCTCCCCGACAGCCACCTTCTCCCCGACAACCACCTTCTCCCCGACAGCCACCTTCTCCCCGACAACCACCTTCTCCCCGACAGCCACCTTCTCCCCGACAACCACCTTCAGCCTTTATTTTCCTTTGTTGATCTGGCCAGTAAGTCTGTTGTTTTTCCAAAGAACAAGCTCTCCTGCAGATGTATCTGTTAGAGGGCTGAGACAAACCATTTACCACTGACAGCGGTGCTTACAATGATCAGCTTTTATTTACTCCTATAATCTAATGATCGGTAAGCTGCAATATATTACACGTTTGATTTTGGAAATCAATAGATTTTTTTATTGGACATTTTCTTGTTGTTTTTTGTTCCCTCATCCTGTGTTGAGCCCAGAGATGACACAATCCTGGTGTCTGTGCAGCTCTCAGCTGTGTTCACAAATGTCTCACACATATCAGCCCCCTGCTGCAGCCTCTCACCTTGTGACTTCCTACAAAGTTACAATGTAGCAGTCTGATCACTGAGGGAGGGGAGACTGAGGAAATGCTTCCTTCAGCCTGCAGCAGACTGATCACTGGGGGAGAGGAGACTGAGGAAAAGCTACCTTCTACTTGCAGCAGACTGATCACTGGGGGAAAGGAGACTGAGGAAATGTTTCCTCCTGCCTGCAGCAGACTTACTGGGGGAGGGGAGACTGAGGAAATGCTTCCTCCTGCCTGCAGCTGACTGATCACTGGGGGAGAGGAGACTGAGGAAAAGCTACCTTCTACTTGCAGCAGACTGATCACTGGGGGAAGGGAGACTGAGGAAATGCTTCCTCCTGCCTGCAGTAGACTGATCACTGGGCGAGAGGAGACTGAGGAAAAGCTACCTTCTACTTGCAGCAGACAGATCACTGGGGGAGAGGAGACTGAGGGAAAGCTACCTTCTACTTGCAGAAGACTGATCACTGGGGGAAGGGAGACTGAGGAAATGTTTCCTCCTGCCTGCAGCAGACTGATCTCTGGGGGAGGGGAGACAGAGGAAATGCTTCCTCCTGCCTGCAGCAGAGTGATGACATCATCTCGGCCTAGGCAAGCTCACTGACGAGCTTAAGGATGACTTTTTAATGAAAAAAGGTGGAGTGTTTCTAAAAAAGGATCCTGTTGCTGTATTTTATGACAAGTCGCAGATTTATTCATGGAGACCAGTAAATTTGGTGACAGGTCCACTTTCAGACTTATTTGGACGGGTTGGACGGGCTGGACGGGTTGGACGGGCTGGACGGGTTGGACGGGTTCGATGGGCTGGACGGGTTGGACGGGCTGGATGGGCTGGACGGGTTGGACGGGCTGGATGGGCTGGACGGGTTGGACGGGCTGGATGGGCTGGACGGGCTGGACGGGTTGGATGGATGGGCTGGACGGGCTGGACGGGTTGGACGGGCTGGACGGGTTGGATGGATGGGCTGGACGGGTTGGACGGGCTGGATGGGCTGGACGGGTTGGACGGGCTGGACGGGTTGGACGGGCTGGACGGGTTGGACGGGTTGGACGGGCTGGACGGGTTGGATGGATGGGCTGGACGGGCTGGACGGGCTGGACGGGCTGGACGGGTTGGACGGGCTGGACGGGTTGGACGGGCTGGATGGGCTGGACGGGTTGGACGGGCTGGACGGGTTGGACGGGCTGGACGGGTTGGACGGGTTGGACGGGCTGGACGGGCTGGACGGGTTGGACGGGCTGGACGGGTTGGACGGGCTGGACGGGTTGGACGGTCCATGTGGGGGCCGCACTACAAACATCAGGAAAGCTGCTCTGCACAGTCTGGCCAAATCCTTCAACGTTCTGTAAATGTGGAAAAGTATGTAAATCCGTTAAATCGGTTGAATGGCCTTCAGGAGGGGGGTGGGGGGGGCGACCTGCCCATGTGTTCCCCACCTGAAGGGGTTAATGCACCTTCGGCATCGCCGGCTGCGCCTCACCTGCTCCCGTCTGGATGTCAGCAGGCCAACGCGTTCTTCCTGCCAGAAGCCTTTGTTTGCTTCCCCACCGCAGATCAGCCGCGCTTAAACAGCCGGCCTTTGGCACGGTGACCCTAGCAGGTGTTCAAAGGAACCTGCAACCGCCTGCCAAAGCTGGAGGGGGGGGGGGGGGGGCTCACCCCTCTCATCCAGAGAAATCCTGCGAGCCCAGCAGTGGCCGGGATTTGGACAGGATTGTGCGGATAAGTGGCGGTTTCCTTGCCGCTCCCGTATATCCCCCCATGTCGCGTGTAATCCCCGGAAATACTTCCCTTTTCTGCAGATTTTATCATTGCTGCGTTATAACAGAACTACAGCCAAAAAAATAATAATGACAGCTGATTAATGAACCAGATTTGCCTCGCAGTACTTTTTTTCTGCCACCGGATGTCCTCGGTAATATGGGCGGCATCATTCAATCAACGTCCTCTGAGCTTAGGTAATCCCGGACGTGCCCCAAGCCTGTGACTGGACAGTGAAAGGAGAAGCAGTACAGTGATTTATTTATTTTATTTATTTATTTATTTCAGGTACTTATATAGCGCCGTCAATTTACGCAGTGCTTTACATATATATTATACATTCACATCAGTTCCTGCCCTCAAGGTGCTTACAACCTAAGGTCCCTAACTCACATTCATACACATATTAGGGCCGATTTAGACAGGATCCAATTAACCTACCAGCATGTCTTTGGAGCGATGAGCTCCACTGTCTGTCACTCTGCTCTCTCCTCCTATCAGCATGCTTTTTTCATCTCCTTTTGCTCCCCCCCACCCCTTTTCTGAGAATTATGACTATTCTATGTAAAAGAGAAAAACATTTTGGCTTTAGATCACTTGTGTCAAACATTAGGCCTGTGCCCGAGCCCAGCCCACCAGCCCATTTCATGTGGCCCTCATCACTGCAGGTGTGGTCACCCCCCTCGTCTCTGCCCCCACCTTGTCTCAGCAGTCAGCAGCAAAAAGGAGAACAGGACTCCTCTGCAAAAACCTGTGCTTTTCCATGCATTGATAGAGAGGCTCTGCCACCCCGCCCCCACTCCCCTCGTCTTAGCATTCGGCAGCAGAGAGGAGGACAGAACTCCTCCTACAGATCCTGCACCTTTCTGTGCAGCCGCAGCATTCAGGAGACTCCAGCAGCTGACTCCAGTCCTCCTCCGGACCCTGCACTTTCTGCTACCCAGCTCTGCCCCCAGCTTCTTCCCCAGCAGCAGTACAAGGTAAAAGGGGTGCACTGTGATGTAAGGCGGATGCCTTAGTGGTGGATACCTAGCTGGATGCAGCATCGGTGTGATGCTGCATCTGTCCCCCGCTGGCTCTAAGACTGAGAACCGAGCGATCAAACACTGTTGATCGCTCATTTCTCAAAGCCTTGTAAGCAGAGAGCTGTGGAGGGGGCGGGAGCGGCTTGCTCGGGCTCTCAGTGGCTCGCCAGGTGCTGGTCCAGGGTAGTGGGTGGATCCCGACCTATCGTGCCCCAGCCTGGACCGGCTCTGTGACGTCTGCCGACAGCGGGCTTTAGCCCGCAGTCTGCTGAAAATGGGTCACAGGGGTACAGAAGGAACTGTCTTCCAGTGATCCACAGAAGTACAGCCAAATAAGCTTAAAATAATTGTGTCCACTCTGAGCCGGCATCCCAGTTCAGGAAGTAGATGGTGACCCTGGATGATGCCCGAGCAAAGATGATGTTTAGGGTCATTGTTGTGCTGGAAGGTGAACCTCCGCCCCGGTCTCAAGTCTTTTGCAGAGTCTAACAAGTTTTCTTCTAAGATTTCCTTGTATTTGGCTTCATCCATCTTCCCATCAACTCTGACCAGCTTCCCTGTCCCTGCTGAAGAAAAGCATCCCCACAACATGATGCTGCCACCACCATGTTTCACAGTGGGGATGGTGTGTTCAGGGTGATGTGCAGTGTTAGTTTTCCGCCACACGTAGCGTTTTGCTTTTAGGCCAAAAAGTTCAATTTTGGTCTCATCTGACCAGAGCACCTTCTTCCACAGAAAGAAAAAATAGTCAAAGTGCAAATATTCCACTCAACCGGTAGCGATGCGATCAATATTCTCAATATCATAAAAATAAAAATAAGATCAATATGATAACTTCAAATAATCTTCAAAAAATAAAACATAACAAAGAAAAATAAATATATATATATAAAGTCCACCCAGTGCTATTTAACAAAAAAAAAAAGTCCAACAAGTTCTATTGTCCGTAATTATTGGTGTTTCCTCTCCTTCCTGTTCTTCCAAGGAAAGAACAAGTTACATAGTTACATATAGTAGGTGAGGCTGAAAAGAGACACAAGTCCATCAAGTCCAACCTATGTGTGTGATTAGATGTCAGTATTACATTGTATATCCCTGTATGTTGTGGTTGTTTAGGTGCTTATCTAAAAGTTTTTTGAAACTATCGATGCCCCCCGCTGAGACCACCGCCTGCGAAAGGGAATTCCACATCCTCGCCGCTCGTACAGTAAAGAACCCTCTACGTAGTTTAAGGTTAAACCTCTTTTCTTCTAATTTTAATGAGTGGCCCACCTGTCTTATTAAACTCCCTTCCGCGAGAAAGTTTTATCCCTATTGTGGGGTCTCCCAATAGAAAAGGACTCACCAGATTCCCAAGCCTTCCGTTCTCATGGTTGGCATGACAAGCTCAATATATCAGTGAACCGGTTATCTCCTCATATGCATATCATGATGTTGCTCCGCAGGGTTAATCTATGGCCACATCCCATATAAAAGAAAAGAAAATTGCCTCCAATGGTCCAGTAACCAAGCCAAAACGTAAAGTGAAAAGCCACTCACACATTAAAAACATATATAAAACTTTCTTTACACATTGGCGTCGGGAGTGCATCGCTTATATAGGTCGCTGTACCTCACCACCTCCAGATGCTACAGTTACAATCCTAACATCTCCTTTGGTTGCCGTGTAGCCACGGCCGGCGCGTTTCGTCACTTACGACTTCGTCATAGGGGGTGGCTGCACGGCTCGGGAACCTTGTTTTAATTATCCTCCCTCCTACTTAAAATTCACCCAATCAAACACTCGGCTAGCCCTGGGTTCTAACACTGTTGCGATTTTAGACCTAATCCATGTGTAAAATGAACCCCTCAGGTCACTGAGTGAGATGACTCGCAGCATTAAACCGCTGTCATTTCTGTGCTGCCCTTCATCCAGCTATTGTGATCCCAATTTGGATCCCAATCCGCGTGTGCAATCAACTTGCCGGATGGGATTCACATGGCTGCAAAAGCTCAAAATAAAGGACCCGCTGTGTGTTTTATTATATAAATTCATTCATGAGCTCCCAATTGGCTTATCTACTGTCATTTGATGTGAGGGAGGTTCTCCATGTTTGCTGTGTCCCCCACATGTTTGCTGTGTCCTCCACATGTTTGCTGTGTCCCCCACATGTTTGCTGTGTCCCCCACATGTTTGCTGTGTCCCCTACATGTTTGCTGTGTCCTCCACATGTTTGCTGTGTCCCCCACATGTTTGCTGTGTCCCCCACATGTTTGCTGTGTCCCCCACATGTTTGCTGTGTCCTTCACATGTTTGCTGTGTCCTCCACATGTTTGCTGTGTCCTCTACATGTTTGCTGTGTCCCCCACATGTTTGCTGTGTCCTTCACATGTTTGCTGTGTCCTCCACATGTTTGCTGTGTCCCCTACATGTTTGCTGTGTCCCCCAAATGTTTGCTGTGTCCTTCACATGTTTGCTGTGTCCTCCACATGTTTGCTGTGTCCCCTACATGTTTGCTGTGTCCCCCACATGTTTGCTGTGTCCTCCACATGTTTGCTGTGTCCCCCACATGTTTGCTGTGTCCCCCACATGTTTGCTGTGTCCTCCACATGTTTGCTGTGTCCCCTACATGTTTGCTGTGTCCTCCACATGTTTGCTGTGTCCCCCACATGTTTGCTGTGTCCCCCACATGGCTTTTCCCAAACTGCAAACAGGACTTCTAATAGCTTTCTTTCAACAATGTCTTACTTCTTGTCACTCTTCCATTAGGGCAGATTTGTGGAGAGCACGACTAATAGTTGTCCTGTGGACAGATTCTCCCACCTGAGCTGTGGATCTCTGCAGCTCCTCCAGAGTTACCATGGGCCTCTTGGCTGCTTCTCTGATGAATGTTCTCCTTGCCCAGCCTGTCAGTTTAGGTGGACGGCCATGTCTTGGTAGGTTTGTAGTTTTGCCATACTCTTTCCATATTGTGAGATGTTCAAAGCTTGGGATATTATTTTATAACCTAACCCTGCTTTATACTTCTCCACAACTTTATCCCTGACCTGTCTGGTGTGTTCCTTGGCCTTCATGATGCTGTTTGTTCCCTAAAGGTCTCTAACAAACCTATGAGGGCTTCACAGGACAGCTGTATTTATACTGAGATTAAAGGGTATGTAAAGGTATTATTTTTTTTTAAATAACAAACATGTTATACTTACCTCCACTGTGCAGCTCGTTTTGCACAGAGTGGCCCCGATCCTGGTCTTCTGGGGTCCCTCGGCGGCTGTCTCAGGCTCCACCCTGCAAGAACTCCTCACCTTCATGCGAGCTCGCATGGTGAGGAGTTCTTGCGGGCGCGCTCCCGTGGTACAGCCTGTATCACTCGGCCCCGCCCCCCCCGGCGCGCCGCATCATTGGATGTGATTGACAGCAGCACGAGCCAATGGCTGCGCTGCTTTCAATCAACCAATGAATGCACCGAAAAGCCTGGCCAAGAACCAAACGCGTTCACGACGCGGGACTTTCGAGGGGTCAGGTAAGTAAACGGGGGCTCGGGGGGGCCGCTAATCTGCAGATGTTTTTTCACCTTAAAGCATAGAATGCATTAAGGTGGAAAAACTTTTACCTTTACAACTCCTATTAAATGACACACAGGTGAACTCTATTTACTGATTAGGTGACTTCTGAAGGCAATTGGTTCCACTAGACTCTAGTTTGGGGTATCAGAGTAAAGGGGGCCGAATACAAATGCCCCCCCACACACTTTTCACATATTTATTTGTAAAGAATTCTGAAAACCATTTATAATTTTCCTTCCACGTCACGATTATGTGACACTTTGTGTTGGTCTATCACATAAAATCCCAATAAAATACATTTCCGTTGTTGTAACGTGACAAAATGTTGAGAATTTCAAGGGGTATGAATACTTTTTCAAGGCACTGTATGACTTCACATGAGAAATATTTCTGGTGACAGGTCCACTTTGAAGCACGAGGGGCGTTCTGGGGCCCCGTGGCTCCGTCTTGTAGTGAAGAGGGCCTGTCTTGTGTCTTGTTAGAAATGTGAGCGGATGGATGGAGACGGCGCAGGGCGGGGGGAGCGGTGGTGCCCCCCCTGTGGTGCGGTGCAGTGGGTGGGGGGGGGGGGTAGTGCCGGGAAGCGGTGCCTCTGATGGATGACTCCCGGCTCCTGATTGATGGTTGATTTAATCTCCGAGCTCTACAGAGCTGTAAGGCTAAATCCCGGGGTGCAGGAGGCGGTGCGGGGGGCCCGGCGGCTGTGTGATGATCGGCGGGGTCAATGTGTACAGACATCATTCCTGGCGGAGGCCTCTGGAGGTGTCCGGGTTTTATATCCGCCTGTAAATCAGAGGACTCAGCCCTGCAGAACATTAAAATCTGCTCGGCACGTAGATCAGGAGCTCGGCCTGCCATAGCGCCGCGACAATTCACCGCCAAGCCGCCTTTTATTACACGCCGTCTGCTGACATCTCCATGCCGCTTCATTGGCACCAACCGCCGCTTAAAGGGGAACTCCGGCCTTCCCTTCAGTCTTGTACAGGTGTACCGGCTCCTCTCCTGGACTGAAATGACTTCCTCTGATTTCACCGCACACTGTGAGCTTCTCACAATGTGCATTAGAAGCTGCAGCAAGTCACACAGAGCCCCGCCTCATTTCCTGGCTGGAGGACATCAAGCCCCAGTCTGACTGTCCCTGGACCACCCCCTTCATTCACTGGATTTCAGTTCTTTCAATCATGGAGTTTTAGCATCATATGTGGGCGTTACCTATGCAAATAATGTGGGCTTTACCTAGGGTGGTCTGCATGCAAATTGAACACCACGCCTCCAGACCGACATCTACCAATCAAGGCTTTTTTATATTTGCAAAACCCCTCCCACTGCTTTACAATAAGGTGGAGGGCTTCAGATTTCAGTTCTTTCGATCATGGAGGCTCAGCCTCACATGTGGGCGTTACCTATGCAAATACAGCCTGCCTAGGAACGCCCACTCCTCCAGACTGACACCCACCTATAGCAAGGCATTTTGACATTTGCATAACTCCTCCCACTGAGAGGAGAACTAAGGCAGGGGGCTGGCATGTTTTCAGGAAGCTATGTACAGCACCCTGCTGGCCCCTCCCACCAGCCATGTTCTGCCTGCATTGCATAGAGAAGCACAGAGACCCATTGATGACATCACAAGATAAAAAAAAGGTATGATGACATCACTGGGTCCAAAATAATTTATGTAATAGAAATGAAAAGGTTATTCACAGGGTGGATTTGATTTAAATCAAGTTAATTTAAATCACGATTTAAATCACTAGTAAAAAGGCTTTGATTTAAATCATGATTTTTAAAAAGCACCTGTCATCTCTGTCCCACAGCGGCTCCTCCTCTGACCCTCTGCTGACTCACCAACAGTCCCATTCACTTTAATGGGACGGCTGGTGATGCGGCAGTGACACAACAAAGTGAGGGACGTGGCGGCGGCAGCAGGATGTCCGCTAACAGGCGCTGCCATGATGGATCTGAAATGACAGGCGCTCTTTTAATGTAAGGACTTATTCTTGCTGGTAGTTAGAGAAAGGCATAATGAGCTATTATGACTAGCATATTAGCTCATTATGTACCACTTACCTTAGATCGGGGCCCCCGAAGCAGTCCGCGTCCCCTTGTCCAGCCGCAGACATCACTGCGGCGATAGCCGGAAGGTTACTTCCGGGTATCGCGGCACCAGCCAGTCACAGCGCCGCTCCGGCGCTGTGATTGGCCGGAGCGGCGAAGACGTGACTCTGCGCATGCGCGCATGACCCGTCGAATACTGCGACCTAGCCGAATTTGTGAATGGGATTAACCCCATGCGCATGCGCATGACGTCACCGTCGCTGCATTTAAATGCAAATATCTCCTATACCGTGTAGGTCTCGGAGATATTACAAGCACCTACAGGTAAGCCTTAATCTAGACTTACCTGTAGGTGTTTGTTTAGAAAGTGGGTTTACAACCACTTTAATATTTGAAAACAAAATGAAATTTTCCTATTTAGAATAAGAAGCTGTCAGGTTAGTGATGGTGATATCAGAACTAGGGCTGCAACTAACGATTAATTTCATAATCGATTATTGTTTCGATAAATTGACTAATCGGCTAATCGGTTAATAAACGTAAAAAAAAGGTAATTTTGCTGCGATTTGCATTTTTTATTTTTTTTTGCCCAATTTGTTGTTGGGCAGATTACAAAACACAAATTGCCACAAAAACACATTGCATGCTTTTCTGCAGCTCCTCCATTGAAGTATATTAAACCAAAAAAACGAAAATAGCACCGTTTTGCGTTAAAAAAAGTCCTTGTCCTTTCCAAATACGCAGCAGCTGAAAAAATCCTGGATGTGAACGTGTCCCATAGAAACCATGTAAATGAACTGCAGTGTGTTTCTGAAAAAAGCACCAAAAAACACAGAGGTGTGACCCGGGCCTGAGAGGTTTAGCAACATAATGGGGTTGAAAAACTAAAATTGGTACAAAAAGAGCAAATAATCGCTACTGTAAGGGGTTCATTTTTTACTGTGGGACAGTGAAAGTAATATTTACAGTAGCGATTTGCTCTTTTTGTACTATAAAGGGCTAATTTTAGTTTTTTTTTAACCCCGTTATGTTACTGGCCGATTAATCGATTATGAAAATTGTAATCGTTTAATTTCATAATCGATTAGTTGTCGATTAATCGATTAGTTGTTTTGACCCTAATTTCAGAACCGATTCAATCATACAGTTTGTAGTGTACTTAGATTTGCAAAACAATGGGGATAAAGGAATATTCCTGAACTTTGTTTGATCTCATTGTTACTGTGACATTGTGTGAATGCATCAATGCAGTGCATGTTATCTGAGCTTGCAGAGCTTGGATTCATTGAATGAGTTTACCAAAAAAATTTAAATATTGCAGAATATATACAGCCTCGTGCTACATAACTAAGCTCCATTTCAGGCTGAATAAACTAAATTATCAAATGTATCTTAAATAGAAAACTGTCTTTAGATATTTTTTTACTCCATAAACATTTTATTAAAATAAATTTGATAAAAATCCAAAAAATCGATTTAAATAAAAAAATAAAAAAAATCATTTTTTTTCTCATTGATTTATATCCACCCAGGTTATTTAGGAATTGTATTAGCATGTTGATAAGGGGGGGGGGGGGCTGGGGGGAGAAAGGCCTCTGCAGGAGTTCACCCTGTCTAAGCTCTGCTGTTCATTTGGTGTCAGAGCTTATAGGTGAGTAATGACCTCCCCCGCCATGTGACAGTGTTTGGGCCTGGTGATTGGCCATTTAGGAAGAAGGTCACATGATCCTTTGGGGTGGATTTACTAAAGGCAAATAGACTGGCAGTTGCCCCAGAGGTTAGTAAATGAGGTAAAGCTCTGCTGACTTCCATCAGCCAATCATGTGTTAGCAAAAATGCAGTTTTTTTTATTTTCCTTGCATGTGATTGGTTACTTTTTGCAAAGTGAAGGTTTACCTCATTTACGAACCTCTGGAGCAACTGCTCTTTGCAAAGTGCACAATCTATTTGCCTTGAGTAAATCAACCCCAGTGTGTATCTGGAAGCCCCATTCCCAGGGGCTTGGGCCCCTGATGCAGCGGGGAGGCGGTGGGGGAGGGTGGATGGGTGAGTATACCCGGCTGGTGGGATGGGTTATCGGAAAGCATTGTCACTTATTGCTTATCGGAAAGTATTGCCCTTAATGTTGGGTGTGGGGCTAGGAGAGCCGGGTACAAATAATCTGTATTGGTTAAGCGTATTATGTGCAACCAACGCGTTTCGGGTGAAATTCTGCAACTTTCTTCCAGACGGAAAACACTAGAAAGCCTGGTTTGGGCTCAATGGAGCGGAAATGTCAGAGTATTCTTTAGATGGTGAAGGTGGATCCTAAAGCTAGATCCTTTAGGGCAGTGTTTCTCAACTCCAGTCCTCAAGGCCCCCCAACAGGTCACGTTTTCAGGATTTCCCTCAGATGAAACAGCTGTGGTAATTACTTAGGCAGTGAACCTGAATAAATCACCTGTGCAAAATAATGGAGAGCCTGAAAACATGACCTGTTGGGGCGCCTTGAGGACTGGAGTTGAGAAACCCTGCTTTAGGGTGCATTCACACTTGTGATTGGCTGCAAAAACCCCATCGGTGGTTTCCGTGATTTGCATTGTGTAAAAAAGCTGTCTTTTCTGATCCTCCCCTTCCATTGTCCCCCAATCCATCTGCTGATAGTACAGAGCCTTGGGGGGCACTCTGCACATGCTCAGTTTGGTGTGTATTGCTAAAGAAGTTTTTTTTTTTTCTTGGGAGGGTGCATGTGATCAGCACAGGGCCAATCAGCACTGTCCATACAGAGGGTCGGGGGTCCTGCAGCTTCATAGGACAGTCAGAGGAGAATGAAAACTCCTCCTAAAAGCTTTAACCAGACTGCTGATGAGAAAAGGTATTTAGCAGTTTATATTTACTAAAATATCTGCATTTCCATGTTCTGTGTACTGTGGGAGACCAGATATAGTGAATGCAGGGCGCTGGGTTTAGTAACACTTTAAGTGCTGTTGCAGTTTATTGGATCAGGTCCAGCATCCAAGTTCACCGACCTCCCCAAGCTGTCCACAGAGCGCCTGGACACATTGGGGGTTGATTTACTAAAACTGGGGAGTGCAAAATCTGGCGCAGCTCTCAATAGAAACCAATCAGCTTTCAGGTTTAAGGCTTCAATCACACTTGTGCGATTTGTCCTGCGACTTTTGACATCAGAGTCGCATGGCAAGTCACACCCCATTCTTTTCAGTGGCAGCCGTTCAAGTCGCAGCAACTTTGAAAAGGTGCCTGCACTACCTTGGTGCGACTGTTGATGGGACTTCAATCCATAGAGTGTAAAGCCACATCAAAGTCACACTGAAAGTCGCATCAAAGTTGCACTAATGTGAATGGAGCCTTATTGTCAAAGCTTAATGGAAGAAGCTGAAGTTAGCAGCTAATTGGCTACCATGCAGAGCTGCACCAGATTCTGAGCGCTCCAGTTTTAGTAAATCTCCCCCACTGATTTGTCGGGTTCGTTCAGTTTTACTTCCTCTTGTTGCGTCCACCATTGCGGCACAAACCTATTCGTGTGTCACCATACCGAGCGCTGCATGGCAATCGTTGAATGGGACTCCAAAATAAAAAATAAAAAAATTCCCACCAATGCTTGGGGCGGCAATAAAATCGATAAAAGCAGCCGTTGCCAGTGACACCAGCAGCCTGCGCCGGCGATCGGGAAACGTAGGGGTTAACCAGAGTGCGATAACAGGCACCGCCGCGCTTCAGAAGATCTCATTACAGCGCTCAGCGATTTCCCGACATGGTGGAAAATATCTGCGTGACCGAACGGCGATTGTTCCATTTTCTACGGAGAGGAACCTCTCAGCATGGGCGCACGTCTGTCTAACAGGGGAGAAAATTGCGGCAGTTCCCCGCGGCGGGGGCCGTTCGGGGGAAGGGCGGGCGGATCTCTTGCGGTTCGCAGTCTCTGGGTGAAAAATCAGCCCGTCTGTAGCCACCCGACCGTTTTCCTCCTCCAGTCTCGGGGATACCGGTCCGGCACCCCCACATTTCTACCCAACGCCTGCTTCGTCTTCTGGCCGTAGGACGACACTTCCCACCAAGCTTCATGAATCTCATCGTTATCTATAGCACACTATATAGAGAAATAGCCGCATTTATCCCATAGGACCTTCTATGGAAATCTTCTATCCAAAGTGCAGGCGCACTTGTAGCAAAGAACTGGAAATAAAAAAAGACAAGCACGCGTAGGCCGCAGTTTTGTTTTTGAATCTCCCCTCCCCCCGGAGTCCTCCTTTAAGTCCCGCTTAGCTCAGAGTGACATTTTCACGCAGGGCGAGGTGAGCGAGCCGCATGACGTCTGTGCGCTTGGCTGGTTACAAGACTCCGAGAGATATTATTACTGGATAAAGGTGCCCTAAGGAGACGCTGCGATCATGAATCACCGCTGACATCAATTAGAGGGTACGGGCGACTCGGAGGACAGGCTGAGACCGTGGCCTGAGATTACCTCCCGGATATCGGCAGACAGAGGCATGCTGGTACCTGTAGTCACACGGATGTTACATTTGTAGCTCAGTGTGCTTATTGAAATACATTTCTGTGAACTGCCAGAAGACTTAAGCCCTGTACACACGATCGGTTTTACCGATGAAAACAGTCCGATGGATTTTTTTCATCGGACAAACCGATCGTGTGTGGGCCTCATCGGTCTTTTTTCCATCGGTGAGAAAGAAATAGAACATGTTTTAAAGTTATCCGATGGGGAAAAAAAACGATAGCAAATCTCCATCGGACAAAAAACCCACACATGCTCAGAATCAAGTTGACGCATGCTCAGAAGCATTGAACTTCTTTTTTCTCGGCTTGTCTGAGTGTTTTACGTCATGGCGTTTTGGACAATCAGTTTTTTGACTGATGATGTGTAGCCAAGACTGATGGAAGTCAGCTTCATCGGATTACCGATGGAAAAATCCATCGGATTAGAATCCATAGGATATCCGATCGTGTGTACAGGGCTTAATCGTCTTGTTCGGTCAGTTTTGTGATTCAGTCTGGTCTGTAACCCCGCTTTTTTCTGCTGCAGTTAAGCTATGCAGCATAATCACTGTACCCCCCCCCCCCCACCCCCCCCCCCCAGCCTACAGAACCACACTATTCAGCTGGATGTAGATTCTGCATTTGGCAGGATCATCACCTATTCAACAATGCCAGCGCAGTGCCACCACCTAACACTAGAGGGCAGTACCAGTGCAGTCCACCCACATTCACCATCGCTCTATACACCATGTCAGCAGCAGCTACCTATCAGCCAATAAGAGAACTAGACATGTGCACTGCCGAAAAATGTGTCCGTTTTCGTTTGATTCGTTGTTTTTTTTTCGGAAATTTTAAAATGAGAAAATTCGTAAATTTGAAAATACGTAAATTCGTAATTCAGAAATAGAAAATTCAACAATTTGTAAATTAGAAGATTCGGAAATTCACAATTCGGAAATTCGTTAATTTCATAAATTTGAAAATTCGTAAATTTGAGAAATTTGAAAATTCGGAATTAGAAAAATCGAAAATTCGGAAATTTGAAAATTCGGAAATGAGAAAATTTGAAAATCCGAGAATTAGAAAGAGCGAAAATCCCAAAACTCTACTAACTAACTAACTAATAATAACTAACTAAATGATAAGTATTGGAATTTCCTTTCAAATTTGGCTGTTGGTGAACGAAGTTACAAATTATCCAAAATAAAGAATGCTGCATCTAAACAAATGGAACGGAACAAAATAATAATAAATAATAATACGTTTTTATTATATTATTATTATTATTGTTATTTATTATTATTAATTCGGATAATTCGTAACTTCAGATAATTTCGTATTCGTTACTAACAGCACTAACAGCCAAATTTGAAAGGAAACTCCAATACCTATAATTTAATAGTTAGTGATAGTTATGTTATTATTAGTTAGTTATTTCAGATTTTCTTTTTTTTTTTTTTCAGAATTTCCAGATTTTCGTATTTCCGAATTTTCACATTTCTGAGTATTCTGAAAAATTTGGAAATTCGGATATTTCCGAATTAACGAATTTGTCTAAATTTGTTACAAAACGTATTTGGAACTAAACGATTTGCACATGTCTAAAGAGAACCATTGCTTTCATTTAAACTACTAAGCTGCTGAATTCTGATTGGTTCTGGGTTGCTTCAGTTCGGTGCACATCGATGTTTCTTGGAGTACATTATAAAAACATCTATGGGGGTACATTCAGATTTCCATGGCTGAGATACACCTATGTGATCTGTTCTACCTGCCAAAAGATTTGTAATGCTGTTCAGGCAGTCTTATGATCCTGGCAACCAGCCAGACAGCATAGCCAGGACTTTCATGTGCACAGCTTGGTCAGTAATATACGCCCAGCTTGTGATTGGACAGTGACGGAGCAGCAGCACCCTGGTGAAGCCATCATTTTGCTTCCAGGCTTCACCTATGCAGCGTAGCCCGGCTGGCTCAGAGTTTTCCTACCCTCTACCTTGGTAGAGGATTATAAAAATCAAAAAAAAGAGGCAAATTTAGATACTTAAATGAGTCAAAAAAATAATAATTCTTTATTGACGAAATAATCGTATTATTGGTGTTATACCAAACATACAGAGCATCTGGAAGTATTCACAGAGCTTCACTTTTTCCACATTTTGTTATGTTACAGCCTTATTCCTAAATGGATTAAATTCATGATTTTCCTTAAAATTCTACAAACAATATCCAATAATCACAATGTGAATGAGGTTTGTTTGAAATCTTTGCAAATTTATTAAAAATAAAAACGAAAAAATCCCATGTACATAAGTATTCACAGCCTTTGCCATGACACTCACAATTGAGCTCAGGTGCCTCCTGTTTCCACTGATCATCCTTGAGATGTTTCTACAACTTGATTGGAGTCCCCCTGTGGAAAATTCAGTTGATTGGACATGATTTGGAAAGACACACACCTGTCGATATAAGATCCCACAGTTACCAGTGCATGTCGGAGCACAAACAAGTCATGAAGTCCAAGGAACTGTCTGTAGACCTCCGAGACAGGATTGTATGGAGGCACAGATCTGGGGAAGGGTACAGAAACATTTTGGCAGCATTGCAGGTCCTAATGAGCACAGTGACCTCCATCATCCTTAAACAGAAGACGTTTGGAACCACCAGGACTCTTCCTAGAGCGGGGGGCCAAACTGAGCTATCGGAGGAGAAGGGCCTTAGTCAGGGAGGTGACCAAGAACCCGATGGTCACTGTGACAGAACTCCAGCATTTCTCTATGGAGAGAGGAGAACCTTCTAGAAGAACAACCATCTCTGCAGCACTCCACCAATCAGGCCTGTATGGGGGATTGGCCAGACAGAAGCCACTCCTCAGTAAAAGGCACATGACAGCCCATCTGATGTTTGCCAAAAGGCACCTGAAGGACTCTCAGACCATGAGAAACAAAATTCTCTGGTCTGATGAAACAAAGATTGAACTCTTTTGCCTGAGTGGCGATCGTCATATTTGGAGGAAACCAGGCAGCGCTCATCACCTGGCCAATACTATCCCAACAGTGAAGCATGGTGGTGGCAGCATCATGCTGTGGGGATGTTTTTCCACGGCAGAAACTGGGAGACTAGTCAGGATTGAGGGAAAGATGAATGCAGCAATGTACAGAGACATCCTTAGTGAAAACCTGCTCCAGAGCGCTCTGGCCCTCAGACTGGGGTGAAGGTTCATCTTCCAACTGGACAACGACCCTGAGCACACAGCCCAGATAACAAAGGAGTGGCTACGGGACAGACAAGCCCAGACCTGAACCCGATTGAACATCTCTGGAGAGATCTGAAAATGGCTTTGCACCGACACTCCCCATCCAACCTGATGGAGCTTGGGAGGTCCTGCAAAGAAGAATGGGAGAAACTGCCCAAAAATAGGTGTGCCGAGCTTGTAGCATCATACTCAGAGAGACTTGAGGCTGTAATTGGTGCCAAAGGAGCTTCACCAAAGTATTGAGTAAAGACTGAGAATACTTCTGTACATGGGATTATTATAATTTTTTATTTTTATTACAAACTTCTTTCATGTTGTCATAATAGGGTATTGTTTGTAGAATTTTGAGGAAAATAATGAATTGAATCTATTTTGGAATAAGGCTGTAACATAAAAATGTGGAAAAAGTGAAGCGCTGTGAATACTTTCCGGATGCCCTGTACCTCATTTAATCTGATTTGTAGGACATACTCAACCTACAGGCTGGCTCTCATTTTCTCTGTAGTCATCATAGAGGCTGGAATCCCACTGCGGTGCACTGTGAAAGCCCTGCTGAATATGGCTACTAAGAACGATAAATGGAACTGACTTTACCAGAGGCCTGTTAGCAGTCATGGCCGGCCCCCAACACTCCGCTTTCGTTGCTTAGAATGATTTTACTCATGTTTTTTGTACGTGACATTTTGGGTTAATAAACGGCGGTCATCCAGTAGAGGAGAGAATAGCGCAGTTGATGGTATCATGGCCGTCCCGGTCTTCCCAGCATTTGCGTAATGCGACCCAAAGCTTTAATGTTATTTCGGCTGATGTAAATTAATGAAATTATCACGAAAATTTGTCCTGTTTGCCCTTATTGAATTGGCGCGTCGCTCTGATAGGATCTGCGCTCGGCTGGGTAAGTGCAGAAGGTGCGTCTGGACAATGTCACTGCGACTGGATCTGGCAGGCTTTGGTCTTCAGCTCTTCCTGACAAGCTAATGTGAGACAGATGCGCCGAGTGCACAGCTTGCTCTGATGTGGGAAAGAGCACGGATAATGCGCTGGCGTTGGCAGAGACTCCGCCTGGTAACATGGCTTCGGCACGTATGGCGCGGCACGACATCAACCATTCCTGGTCGGAGGAAGACGGACTGAGCTCCGAGAGGATGGAGAACAATGATTTTATCATGTTTACATTCCGAGAGAAATCAGTATTAAGGCTCCGCTCACATAAGTGCGTCTCCAAAGTCACTGGATTTTCAAAGCGACTTTTGGTGTGATTTTGATTCAACGTTACATTCTATGGATCAAAGTTACATCAAAAGTCGCACCAAAGTAGTGCAGACACTTTTTCAAAGTTGCTGCAACTTTAGGCCTCATGCCCACGGACTTTTTTACAGCCGCGTTTTTTGCAGCTTAAAAACGCCTGTCCATGTTATTGTATAATTTTTTTTTTTTTTATTTGAACAAAAAAAAAAACGTCGGAGCTTAAAAACGCAAATGCAGCGTTTTTGCGCATTTTTTCGACGCTTCGCGTTTTTTTATTGCTAACGCTGTGGAACGCACTGGTCCTGGGTTTTTTTTACAGCTTAAAAACGCCTATGCTATTCGCAGCTCAAAAACGTCTAGGTGGGCATGAAGCTATAGACTAACATGGACAGGCGTTGTTAAGCTGTAAAAAACGCGCAAAAACGCGGCTGTAAAAATGTCCGTGGGCATGAGGCCTTAAGTTGCAGTGATTTGGACGGGTGCCATTGAAAAGAATGGCGGGTGATTGTCATGCGACTTTAATGTCCAAAGTAGCATGACAAATTGCACAAGTGTGAGTGGACTTTAAGGCCCCTTTCACACTAAGGCGTTTTTACCGCGATTTTGCGGTAAAAATAGCGCTGTAAAAATGCCTGAAATAATCCTGCCCCATCATTCCCAATGTGAAAGCCCTGAGGGCTTTCACACTGAGGCGTTTTGCTGGCTGTGCGTTGGGAAAAATCCTGCAAACAGCTTTTTTGGAGCATCTTTAGGGCGCTAAAAATAGCGCTGTAAAAACGCCTATCTCCATTGAAATGAATCAGTAACGCGGTAAAAACGCATAGGTGTTAGCACTATTTTTACCGCGAATGCGGTAAAAACGCGCTAAAAACGCATAGGTGTTAGCGCTATTTTTACCGTGAACGCGGTAAAAACACGGTAAAATTGCGGGAAAAAACTAAAAACTATTAGCGTTTTTACCGCGTTTTTACCACGTTAGCATTAAAAATAGCGCTAACGCCTATGCGTTTTACAACGTTTTTACGGCGTTAGCGCTATTATTAGTGCTAACGCGGTAAAAACGCATAGGCGTTAGCGCTATTTTTACCACGGTTTTACAGCGGTACTCATTCATTTCAATGGGGATAGGCGTTTTTACAGCGCTATTTCATGCGTCCCAAAGATGCTCCAAAAAAGCTGTTTGCAGGATTTTTTCCAACGCACAGCCAGCACAATGCCTCAGTGTGAAAGTCCTCAGGGCTTTCACATTGAGAATGCTGGGGCAGGATTATTTCACATATTTTACAGCGCTATTTTTAGCGCTAAAACGCCTGAAAAACGCATCAGTGGGAAAGGGGCCTTAAGGTCACCTCCATCACCTGCGGGGCTCCTATATCTCTCTCCTGTGCCGGGATTTTCCCACTTTAGTTTGGGCACATTCTCGCCGGAGGCAGAATCTCTAGAAAGCAGCTTACCTTCTAGGGTGTTTCTCTCCAGCAAGATGTCAGTATACTACATGCCAATACAATATTGTAGTTGATATGTGTGAGTGTATATATAATATATACTGTATATATTATATATAGTTGTATAATGTGGTAGACCCGCATCATGTTGTGGTGTGAAAAGGCAGCACAATTTTGCAGGTAAGGAATTGCAGGCTCAGGATAGGTATGTGTGTCCCCTAGGATTCTCACCCATACAAGGGTTTGGGATGTGATGTGTCTGGTGGGGAGGAAACTGGATTGGGAATTTTCTTAGGGCTTGGAGTCAGAGACTTTGTAGGACTCAGGACAGGTGTGCGCGTCAGCTAGGGTTCTTACTCGTTCAGGGTTCAAGGTTTGGGATGTGATGTGTATCTGGTAAAGAGAAAACTGTCTTGGGAATTTTCTTAGGGCTTTGCAAGGCCTGGTCTGGGTCCTGGAGCCCGGAGGTTTTCCAAAAGTTTGGGTGGCACGAAGCCTCTGGGCTCCAGGACTCAGTCCAGGCCTTGCCAAGCCCTGAAAAAACCTACAATCCAAATTTCTCCAAACCGGACATAAATCCTGGAGCCTCTTACTCTGTAATGGTGAGAACCAAAAGATGACACCCATACCTTTCCTAAGCCTGCAATTACTTACCTGTAAAATTGTGCGCTAATGCCTCGTACACACGACCGGTTTTCCCGTCGGGGAAAACTGCCATGACAGCTTTTGGCCCGGGAAAACCCGCCGTGTGTGTGCTCCATTGCAGTTTTCACGACAGGAAAACTGCGGGGGAAAAAAAAAGAGAGCCAGCTCTCTTTTTTTCCCGTCAGGAAAAAATCCTGCTGAGAAAACCGGTCGTCTGTATGCTTTCCCGAGGGGAAAAAAAAACGTGCATGCTCGTAAACAATTCGACGCATGCGCAGAAGCATGGAACGTCATTTTGACGCTTTGTCGTAGTCTTTGACGTCACCGCGTTCTTGGCATTCAAAAGTTTAGCGGTCTTATGTGTGACAGTGTGTATGCAGGGCAGGCTTGAGAGGAATCCCGTTGGGAAAAGCAACGTTTTTTTTCCTGCCGGGAAAACCGGTCGTGTGTACGAGGCATAAGTGCCTTTTCATGCTGCAACATGATGCCGGTCTGTCACATACTAAGGAGGGGGGGGGGGGGCAGGCTCAACTGGTAATGGCACAAGACCAATGTTGGAACAGGTGCCTCTGAGCTACCACCTCCAAGGCCAATGTTGGAACAGGTGATGCTGTTTGGATGTTTAATTTTGAAAGCCTAAAGATTTAGCGCTGAGCAGTGCCCGGATGTACCAACATGGCATCCACCACCTTCCTACTGCTGGCGTCCAGGTTATTTTAAAATGTAATGTCAAAACAGCATCACAGATGTCAATATATTATATTTATTTATATACGCTACTTATATTACTCTGAAATTCAAGACGTAGCTGGGTGTAGTAAGATGTCCGCATGGATTACCGCTACCCGTCAGATCATGAAATGTTTGTAATGCATAGCGCCATGAAACGCATGTTGGAATGCATAGTGCATGCGCAATAAGTACTTTTTGGTCGGAACGTCACTTCCGTTACACAATCTGATGGGTAGCGGTATTCTGATAGAACACGGCTCCAAACCCCAGCATCTTTAACATTAGCTGGTTGTTATGGAGCAGGCATGGAAGCCGGCCGCCGCATCCTTAACAACCGATGACACATCAGCTGTCAGCAGGGTTGCGGCGATGTGACACTGCCCCCCTGTGACGTCACAAGGAGCGGTGCCACCCGGTGACTTTGCCAGGTGGCCCTGCCCCTTAACTATTTATTAACTGTCAGACGGCGGGAGCCAGGAGCTTTTTTTTTTTCCCGGGTCGGTGGCGTTCATCGTGATTGATGCTGGATCTACATCGGGGGGACTTTTTTTTTGTCTAATAAAGAAATTGTCAAAAACTCTCTCTGTGTTTTTCGTTTTTTTTTTTACACTTTTTGTTGATGAATGAGTAGGGGTACAATGCTATACTCATTCACACTTGGCGGGGGGGGGGGGGCGTGATCTAGGGGCCTCCTTGTTAAAGGGGGCTTTCAGATTCCGATAAGCCCCCCGCAGACCTCCACAGCCACCGGGCAGGGTTGTGGGGAAGAGGCCCTTGTCCCCATCAACATGGGGACAAGGTGCTTTGGAGCGAGGGGCAGAGCCCCCCTCCCCCAAAGCACCCCACCCCCCATGTTGAGGGCATGTGGCCTAGTATGGTTCAGGAGGTGGGCACTCACTCATCACACTTGAATAAGGGTCTGGTATTGATTTAGGGGGGTGGAGACCCTACGCCGTTTTTTATATTTTGGCCGTGGGGTTCCTCCTTTTTTTCTGAATTTGTGTGCGACACTAATATGAGATGTGCGATTCAGATTTTTTTTCCCATAGTAGTCAATGAGCTTGGAATTCATGTCTGAATCGCACCGGAGTGCTCAGAAAACGCACAGGACTCTTTTCCAATTTGCAGTGAATTCGCAATGCCCCTGCACCGCATATATATGAACCGGCTCCATAGAAAGCCGGTTTGGTTCACATGTCATGCGGTTCAAAACGCATCCAAATTAGCATATATGTGAACAGAGCCTAAGAGTTTAACAAACTGCAACAACGTAATTTATCATGCTGCCATAGCTGTGCAATGCATAGAAAAGCGCAGAGATCCAGTGATGATATCACTAGGTCTAAAATGTATGTAGTCTTTTCCTAGCATGTTGATGGAGGGGGGAGGGGAGAACCAGCGAAGGCAACATAAAAGTAAGTTAAACTTTACTTTTTAACTTTTTAACTTGGGTCAGGGTGATATTAGATGAACCCGGCGACATTTCCTGCACTGTGTAGCACCCGCTTGTTTTGCAGAAACTTCAAGTGTCTTCTCAGAGAAGAGCGGCGCTGAAATATTTGTGCAGAAAACAGAGTGGGAGCCAAGTATGAAAGTGGATCTGGTTGCCATTGTTGTTGTCCTGAGTGATTGTGAGGCGGGAGCTGCAGCTCCATTTTCTAAGGGCACTTATGGCCAAAAACATGAAATTCTTAATATAACCCGCAGAGATGAATCCGAAGAAACTCGGAGCAAGTCACTGAGATAATGGCATTGAACTGCACACATATTTATAGAACTACAATCAAGAGTCATAGAGAAGACCCCAAAACTAGTGATGAGCCGAACACCCCCGGGTTCGGTTCGCACCAGAACCCGCGAACGGACCGAAAGTTTGCACGAACTTTAGAACCCTATTAAATACAATGGATGCGAACGTTCGAAATCTAAAGTGCTAATTATAACGACTATTATGCATGTTATTGTCCTAAAAAGGGTTTGGGAACCCGGGTTCTGCACCAGGGGACATGTATCAATGCAAAAAGAAGTTTTAAAAACGGCAGTTTTTCGGGAGCAGTCATTTTAATGATGCATAAAGTGAAAAAAAAAAAAAAAGTCAAATATTCCTTTAAATATCGTACCTGGGGGGTGTCTAAAGTATGCCTGTGAAGTGCCACGTGTTTCCCGTGTTTAGAACTGTCCCTGCACAAAATGACACTTCTAAAGGAAAAAAGGCCATTTAAAACTGCTTGCGGCTTTAATGTAATGTCTGGTCCCGGTAATATGGATGAAAATCTTTAAGAAAAATGGCATAGCTACCCCATGACCCCCCCCCCCCTACCCCAGCCCATTACCAGCCCCTTTGGGTCTTGTATGGATATTAAGGGGAACCCCGCACACAAAATAAAAAAGGCCCTATATACTCTGAACAGCCGTATACAGGCGGTGCATACAAGACAGGGACTGTAGGTTTGTTCTTATGTAGAATCTGTTTGTAATTTTGAACAGGTACATTGTTTAAGTGTAGCTCCAGCCAAAAAATCTATTTTTAAGCTTTTTGGAAAACATAGGTAAGGGTTATCACCCCTGTAACATTTGTTTTGCTGTCTGTGCCCCTGTTCAGAACAGTTCACCTCACTTTCCGTCCCAATGACAACTGTTTTTTCAAAATTTGGGTTTTTTATTGAAACAAGAATTGATGATAAAGCATCAGTGGAGAGGAGACACTTTTTTCCCATATTAACTCTTACAGGAGAGAATTTGCCTTCCTAGGGGTAGATTTCCTCTCACTTCCTGTTGTATCCTTCCGGGGCCTGCCGTATATACTCAGCTGAAATTTGCCCCTTACATGTTGGTGTTGCCACAACACTGTGAACCCTCACAGTTACTCTTGGTGGGCGCATGAATGGGCCCTGCTGTGAATTATTAGATCAAGAATTGTAATTACATGCCCCTGTTGAACAGGGGCAGAAAAATTGGGCCTTAGGCACTGGTGGCACAACACTGCAACCCCTCACAGATACTGTACTTGGAGCACAGCAATAAGCCCTGTTGCAAAGTATTGCATCAAAAATTGTAATTACAGGCTAAGTTAAGGTGTAATATGGTCAGGAGGCACACTCCGCCCGCTGTAAGTGCCGCAAAATCCTGTTGGTGTAACACACCAGGAAAAAGCAGCAATACGGGCTAAGTTCAGGTGTATAATGTGCAGCAGGCTTAGCAACAATGACACTGACACTGTCCCCTGCCTATCCTTCTCTCTCCCTGCACACAAGGTTTAGCAAAGTATATGACACTGACACTCTCCCTGCCTATCCTTCTCTCTCCCTGCACACAAGGTTTAGCAAAGTATATGACACTGACACTCTCCATGCCTATCCTTCTCTCTCCCTGCACACAAGGTTTAGCAAAGAATATGACACTGACACTCTCCCTGCCTATCCTTCTCTGTCCCTACACACAAGGTTTAGCAAAGAATATGACACTGACACTCTCCATGCCTATCCTTCTCTGTCCCTACACACAAGGTTTAGCAAAGAATAGATTTGACACGATTTGACACTGTCCCTGCCTATCCTTCACTTTCCCTGCTCCGGAACACACTACACGAGGCCGCCGCGCTGGCGGCCTTTTATAGTGTGGGGCGTGTACTAAACCCCCTCAGCTATAATTGGCCACAGGCAACCTGCCTGTGGCCAATCATTCCTCTCCTCGCTGCCGGCGCTGTGATTGGCCAAGCATGCAGGGTCACAGTGCATGCTTGGCCAATCACAGCGCCGGGATTACACTGCGATGGCGCAGTGTATTGTGGACCGTTCGCGTCACTCGAATTTGGCGCGAACGGCCCAAATCGTTCGTTGTTCGCCAAACGCGCGAACAGCCGATGTTCGAGTCGGACCTACGTTCGACTCGAACACCGAGCTCATCCCTACCCAAAACCTGACAATAGATTAATGACCATCCATGTGGTCATGGATAGTGACATGAGGAACACACCATATGGCCAAAAGTTGGTGGCCACCTGACCATCACACCAAATGAGCTTGTTGGATTCCTATTCCAAAACCATGGCTATTAATTGGGAGTTGCCCCATAGCCATTAACAACTTCAATACTGGGCAGTGGGCACTTTCACCCCCTTCCTGCCCAGGACAATTTTCAGCTTTCAGCGCTGTCCCACATTGCATTACAATTGCGCGGTCATGCAGCACTGTACCCATTAAAAAATGTTATCATTTTTTTTTAGACAGAGCTTTCTTTTGGTGTTATTTAATCGCCACTTGGGTTTTTTTTTTTGCTAAACAAATGAAAAATAATTTGGTTATAAAAGTTTGCAAATAATAAATTTTTCTTCTTCACTGATGTGCGCTGATGAGGCTGCACTGATGGGAACTGATGAGGCTGCATTGATGGGCACTGATGAGGCTGCAATGATGGGCACTGATGAGGCTGCAATGATGGGCACTGATGAGGCTGCACTGATGGAAACTGATGAGGCTGCATTGATGGGCACTGATGAGGCTGCAATGATGGGCACTGATGAGGCTGCAATGATGGGCACTGATGAGGCTGCACTGATGGGCAATGATAGGCAGCACACATTATATCACAAATCACTTCTATTCCATTACAACCATCTATGGCAATATGTATTTTGGGTCTGATAGAGCAAATTATTCCCACGGTAGCAGGGCGTACTCTGGTGGGGCTGCTTTTGTTCTATGCTCGCAAATCTATAGCTCTTAGTTGGAAACCCCCCCACCCCCATCACTGTCTATGTGGAAATGACTTATTAACAATAGCTTACCATTATATAAGGAGACCTATATTAATAGAGGTTGTCTCCTCAAATATGAGAAGGTTTGGTCCAAATGGCTGATGGATTCTTCCACAGCCTCTGAAGCCTTTTAGAGGAATACGACTCTTATGCCTTGTACACACGATCGGACCTTTTTCCGACCAAACTCCCATCGGAATTCCGACGGAATTCCATTGGAAAAAAATAGAACAGGTTCTATATTTAAATTCCGATGGAATTCATCGGAATTTCTCCGATGTGGCCCACACACGGTCGAAATTCCTATCGTGTGTACAAGGCATTAGCCTACTTTCCGTCAGTTACTGGGCAAATATGATTACTTGAATATTTTATATTGGCATATATACCGTAGGACTGCATCGCTTCCAAACTTGAAAATCGAGCTAACAGGAGTACTATTTTATGTTTTACGCTATAACTTGATGTAATGTTTTTTGTAAGAATTGCATAAATACCATGTAAGCCTCACTCTCCCTCTCGTATGTGTATGGCTTGTGTCTAGGGGTACCTGGGAGAGGAGAGTGCAGGAACACTACGCCAAGCTCTCCCCTCGTATGTGTATGAGGGTTGAGCAAAGTTAGTTGAATTACCTTCGGGTCTGTTCACTGCATACGAAGCCTCAGTTGTTCCGTGGAGATGTGTCTGCCAATAACATAGAGCCCCACACCAATCAAAAGTCCAACACTCCTTTATTTCTCTGTTTTCAGGTTGAACACAATCAGTTGAACTTTCAGTAACAGACAGACAGGGGTGTGGATACGAGTAGGCCCAGGCACAACTGAACTCTCCTATTCCTTTACTAGCGAATAAGCCTGGCGCACGGTCTCTGCCACCGACCATGAGTTTTGGTCGCTGCCACCAACCGAATGAACTGTTGAGGCCCCTGCCACAGGCCTAATAGCAGGTCTCTGCCACTGACCTGAGTTGAATAGCTGGACCGCTGCCACCGGTCATTGAACATGAACCACCTTCCTCTCTGAACTTGGCCCCTGTTCGGGAAAGATATCCCTCCGGGCGGTCTCCAGAGGTTCACCCGGCACTGGCAATCTGCTGCACCAGGTCTTCAGATGAGTCCCTCCTCCGGTCCCTTACGCCTCTGGATTCGGGTGCCCCACTCCCGGGGCCCCCTAGGACAATCCCTCCCTCGTGGGACCCAGCGGAAGGTACTGGGCCCCAGGCCTCCAGCTGAGTACCTCACCCCAGACTGAAGGTGTCTGGGATGGAACACGAACTCCAGGTGTCCAGGCCTAGGCCGCCTGGACCCCGACCGCGAACAGCAGCCCTCAGGCTGAAGGTGCCTGGGACTCGAACCTCGTGGCGAAGATGTCCGCCCCCTTTATACCCTCTCCCAGCATGCAGGGCGGGTTCCCCGCCCCGCTGTACAACCACTGCGAGAGGTCACAAAGGGTACGGCACTGCAACGATGGTTCAACCCCGGCCCAAAGTGACAGCGCCACCTGCTGGGCCGCAGGGAACTATGCATCACTAGTGTCTTCACCAGTTTTAAAAGTATATACCCGCTACATATGTATGTGGGGTTTTTATTTTTTCTGTTGTTTTTTGCTTTGTCCCTGTCTTTGTTCATTTACTGTTTCTGTAATTGTAAAGTGTTTTGAAAAATTAATAAAAACGTATATTTAAATGATAGGCAGCACTGATAAGCTGCACTGATTGGCACTGATGGGGCTGTACTGATCATCAGGACACTGATGATCAGTGCCCTGATTATCAGTGTAAATGTTCCCTGTCAGAATTTACAGTTACCGGCCCTCTTTTGACAGCGCGTGACGAAAGGACTGCCGATAACTGACAAGTCTGTTTATATGTGATCAGCTGTGATTGGACACAGCTGTTCACATGGTAAAAGGCTGCTGTGATTGGCCCTTTACCACGATCTGTGATCAGCTGTGTCCGAAGGACACAGTGGTCACAAAGCACGCCCAATGCGCGAGATATGAGAGAGCCGCGCTGTAGCTGTCTTTCGGCTATAGCTTGTTCATAAGGTGGTTAAGTTGGAGTTGCCCTGCCTCCCCCATTGCCATTAATATGGAGTAGCCTATACCAGCCTCCATTCTTCTGGGAAGGCTTTCCGCAGGATTTTAGATTGTGTCTGTGGGAATTTATGCCCATTTATGAGGTCAGGTACCGATGTTGGGTGAGAAGACCTGGCTCACCGCTGGGGCTCCAATTCATCCTAAAGCAACTCAGTAGGGTTGAGGTCAGGGCTCTGTACAGGACACTCAAGTTCCTCCACATCGAACTGGTCACACCATGTCTTTATGGAGCTGGCTTTGTACACAGGGGCACAGTCATGGTGGAATACAAAAGGGTCTTCACCAAACTGTTAGCACAATGTTGGAAGACCACATTGTCTACAATGTCTTTGTATGCTGTAGTATTAACAGGACCCTTCACTAGAGACACCTAAATCCCCATTATTTGGAGGGGTGGGGTTCACATACTTTTGGCCATATAGGTTAGGGATGAGCTTAGGTTTGGCCCAAACTCATGTGGTCATTATAGGTCAATGATGTCATGAGCGTCCCTCCCCCTTTGAATGCTTGTAGCTGCGGGTGGGGAATCCTCCACCCACATCTCATTGGCCCGGCACTGATAGCAGAAGCAGCCTTCCAGGGGGAATCCTCCAACCACAGCTCATTGGTCTGGCACTGATAGCAGTGTTCAAGGGGGAATCCTCCACCTACAACTCATTGGCCTCACACCGATAGCCTTCCAGGGGCAATCCTCCATCCACAGCTCATTGGGCCAGCACTGATAGCAATAGCAGCTTTCCAGGGGCAATCCTCCATCCACAGCTCATTGGCCCGGGAATGATAGCAGCCTTCCAGGGGGAATCCTTCACCCACAGCTCATTGGCCCGGCAATAATAGCAGCCTTCCAGGGGGAATCCTCCATCCACAGCTCATTGACCTGGAACTATTAGCAGTGTTCCATGGGGAATCCTCCACCTACGACTCATTGGCCTGGCACCGATAGCCTTCCAGGGGGAATCCTCCATCCACAGCTCATTGGCCCGGCAATGATAGCAGCCTTCCAGGGGGAATCCTTCACCCACAGCTCATTGGCCCAGCACAGATACCAGCCTTCCAGGGGGAATCCTTCACCCACAGCTCATTGGCCTGGCACTGATACCAGCCTTCCAGGGGGAATCCTCCATCCACAGCTCATTGGCCCGGCACTGATAGCAGTCTTCCAGGGGGAATCCTCCACCCACAGCTCATTGGCTTGGCACTAATAGCAGCCTTTCAGGGGAATCCTCCACAACTCATTGGCCAGCACATGGGTTCAAACCAAACCTGGAGCACAGCCCAAGCTCATCCTTATATAGAGGTAGGTGTATTAGTCAGGTGTCCATATACTGAACCTTGATACGTACAGTATGTACAACGCACTCCCAATGACCAGACCCTTATTGCATTGTACCTAATGCTAAACTATTGTATTGGGTGGAGTTAATGTGTTTCCTTGAATATTTCCGAGGATCTATAAATAGAGAATTAATAAAGGTAAATTACTTGGAGTATGTTGGTGCATGTAGTTCATCATATCCTGGGGGGAGTAACTGCCGCCATTTCTCAGCCAATGTATAGATCAGCCAGAGAGAAAAAAAAAAAACACATAAAAGCAGTGCACCCCCCTGGTGAATTAAATCATCATAAACTAACACTGAGGTGCCATTAAATGCAGTTCAGACCTATTAAACCTCATTATGGAATAACGCTCCGCAGTGCCAACTCCGCCAAGCCCCGAACGCCGCTTTAATTTGATGGGTGTTATGGGAGAATTAGATATTAATTGCAATGGCCGAGCCTCTGCTTTTATCCCTCAGCGGCTTCCCCGAATTGTGCATTGCTCAGGAGCCAGAGCTGCATGACAGCGCCGTCCCCGAACCGTTCACATCTGTCATTCATGGGAGCCCTTTATTGTCAGTATGGGATGTGATCAGAGGAAAGAGCAGGCTATGGTGACAACTGGTTCCCCAGTAACTGGGGCCGTTTCCAAGCCACATGGTGGTGTCACGCTTGTATCACTAAAGGTTTACCAGATCGCATGGATAGCCAATAAGAAAGCCCATTGTAGACTTCTCTTCTAGCACTGCGGCCTCCTGTCACCTGTCTCCTTGCTGTTCAGCTTCCCTTTTAGAGGGCAGACCTGGGACCAAGGAGCATGCCGGCTCTTTTAATTTTATGGGTTTAGATTCTGGGCCGTCCAAGAGGTGAGGCAATTGGCAGCCATAGAGTTGTAGTTCACTGCAGGGTTAACGGCACAAGCTGAATGCCGCAATATGACTTGGAGCCAATCATTACCTCCATCCCAGGGGATGGCACAGCTGGAGCCATTTTATCTCAGCAAACTTGACCCCTTGTGTAAATAAAGTCCATCTGACTTCTAGCTTGAAATCGCCTCCTCCCCGGCGTTTATTGGCGTTTATCGTCTAATTCTTCCCTCATCTCCTGACCTTCCATCATGTGTGCATTTCCTGCGACGGCTACTTAAAGGGAATCTCCTCCTTTCCACTTCGGACAATAAAAAATGAACATTTTCAGTATGTCCTGCCAGCTTCTGGTGGTGGCCGGCGGATACTCAGAAGGGGGAAGATTAAAACCTGTTGATGAGTGTTTGTCTTCATCATGGTATTTGGCCTCCATTTTTTGGCCCATACATAAATTTCTAAAATCAAATGTGAAAGGGCTCATTCACACTTGCCACAACTAAAATGCACGTTTCCACAACGCACAGCGACACACCTGCTTTATGTGCGGTGTCATTCATTGTGATTAGAACTCAAGAAATTGAGAGTAAAGCTCAACACACATTGCACTTGTAGCGTGGCAAAGCGCATATATCACGTTATGTTTTTGAAATGTAACCCTTGTAAGTCCTTTTTATCATCTGTCCTGGTGCATTAATAGCCCATTCATAATAAAAGTGGTTGAAAACCTCAGACATGAAATATGAACAAAGCACATCCCTCTATAGTGTGTACTTGCCTCAAACCAGAGCACTAAGGCCCCTTTCACACATGCAGACCGTTCAGGTCCGCCTGTCAGTTTTTCCAGGCAGACCTGAATAGACGCTCCATGCATCTCTATGGAGCGACGGATGTCAGCGGTGACATGTGCGTCCTCCTCGCTCCATCTCTTTTCTGTGCATCCTCCTCGCTCTGTCTCTTTCTGTACGTTCTCCTCGATCCGTCTCTTTCTGTACGTCCTCCTCGCTCCGTCTCTTTCTGTACGTCCTCCTCGCTCCGTATCTTTCTGTACGTCCTCCTCGCGCTGTCTCTTTCTGTACGTCCTCCTCGCGCCGTCTCTTTTCTGTGCGTCCTCCTTGCTCCATCTCTTTTCTGTGCGTCCTCTGCTCTCCGTCTCTTCTCTGTGTGTCCTCCTCACTCCGTCTCTTTTCTGTGCGTCCTCGCTCCGTCTCTTTTCTGTGCGTCCTCCTCTCCATCTCTTTTCTGTGCGTCCTCCTCGCTCCGTCTCTTTATGTACGTCCTCCTCGCTCTGTCTCTTTCTGTACATCCTCCTCGCGCCGTCTCTTTCTGTGCGTCCTCCTCGCTCCGTCTCTTTTCTGTGCGTCCTCCTCGCTCCGTCTCTTTTCTGTGCGTCCTCCTCGCTCCGTCTCTTTTCTGTGCGTCCTCCTCGCTCCGTCTCTTTCTGTACGTCCTCCTCGCTCCATCTCTTTCTGTACATCCTCCTCACTCCGTCTCTTTTCTGTACATCCTCCTCGCTCCGTCTCTTCTCTGTGCATCCTCCTCGCTCCGTCTCTTTCTGTATGTCATCCTCGCTCTGTGTCTTTCTGTACGTCCTCGCTCCGTGTCTTTCTGTACGTCCTCGCTCCGTCTCTTTCTGTACGTCCTCCTCGCGCCATCACTTTCTGTACGTCCTCCTCGCGCCGTCTCTTTTCTGTGTGTCTTCCTTGCTCCATCTCTTTTCTGTGCGTTTTCCTCGCTCCGTCTCTTTTCAGTGCGTCCTCTGCTCTCCGTCTCTTCTCTGTGTGTCCTCCTCACTCCGTCTCTTTTCTGTGCATCCTCACTCTGTCTCTTTTCTGTGCGTCCTCCTCTCTCCGTCTCTTTTCTGTGCGTCCTCCTTGCTCCGTCTCTTTATGTACGTCCTCCTCGCTCTGTCTCTTTTCTGTGCGTCCTCCTCGCTCCATCTCTTTTCTGTGCGTCCTCGCTCCGTCTCTTTTCTGTGCGTCCTCCTCGCTCCGTCTCTTTCTTTACGTCCTCCTCGCTCCATCTCTTTCTGTACATCCTCCTCGCTCCATCTCTTTTCTGTGCGTCCTCCTCGCTCCGTCTCTTCTCTGTGCATCCTCCTCGCTCCGTCTCTTTTCTGTGCGTCCTCCTCGCTCCGTCTCTTTCTTTACGTCCTCCTCGCTCCATCTCTTTCTGTACATCCTCCTTGCTCCATCTCTTTTCTGTGCATCCTCCTCGCTCCGTCTCTTCTCTGTGCATCCTCCTCACTCCGTCTCTTTTCTGTGCGTCCTCCTCGCTCCGTCTCTTTCTGTACGTCCTCCTCGCTTCGTCTCTTTCTGTACGTCCTCCTCGTTTCGTCTCTTTTTTGTGCGTCCTCCTCGCAAAGTCTCTTCTCTGTGCGTCCTCCTCGCTCTGTCTCTTCTCTGTGTGTCCTCCTCCTCTCTCTGTCTCTTTCTGTGCGTCCTCCACGCTCCGTCTCTTTACTGTGGGTCCTCCTTGCTCCGTCTCTTTTCTGTGCCTCCTCCATGCCCCGTCTCTTTTCTGTGCGTCCCCCTCGCTCCGTCTCTTTTCCTCGCTCTCTTTGGCGGCGCTCTCCTCGCATTCTTTATCCCACACCTGTTCTTTGCAAAATTAATGCGGCCCTGGCGCCCGGGAGCAGCTTGCGGGGAGGAGGGGGGGTGGAGAGATAGCAGCACAATACCGAGCTGAAAGCCTCAATTAACTTAATTCCTCAGAGGAGCGCGCTGATCCCCAAATGCGGCGGCGGTAAACGTTCGGCAGCCGTCTGCGGAGCCGTGACTGTAGGTGTTGGAATTTGACTAATCGAGAGGAGGGTCAGAGAGGAGGATATAATGACCTCCCGGACGCGGCTGCTTTTCCCCGTGATTTATGTGCTATTAGAAATAGGTCAGGCGGCGTGCGGATATTAAAGCCAGGCTGTGCAGTCAGCTGTATTTGCGTAGAGGAGAGACGGCGGTCCCCCGGCGCGGCGGTCGGGTGATGTGCGGAGGAGAACGCACGTGGAAGTGGAAGGATGAGATTAATATCTAATTATCCATCTGTTTGCATTTTTTTTGTTTACTTCTGCAAAGCCTTGCAAACGAATCTGCCGCATTGCTCGCCATGGCTGGGATGATGCGACTATTTTGGCCCCCGGTTGTTGTTATTTTAGCTCTGTATGGCTGTGATATCGGAAGAGGCATCGAAATATGGAATGGTGTCCATGATTGGGTCTATGGAATGTCCTATGACCATTGGAGTGTGGCATTCCACAGACACAGCAATCATTGACACCAGATTCCCAGGATCATTCCGAGGGAGGGGGAACTCTACAGAAAGATTGTGCGGAGGCCTGCTTTACCTATCACAGGAAACAACATGGGGCCCATCCAGGATGTGACTCTGGGGGCCACTCTTATTCCCTGTACTGCCATCTACAGCTCTACATACCTTACTGATTGAAACAAAGTATCTTATATAAAGTCATCCTGAGTCCCCATTCACATCGGTGCGATTTGACATGCCAAATTGCAGTCTATGGCCGGCAGCAGCACTGTCACAATCGGCGCGCCGCACCCATTTCCAAAAGTAGTTACTGCGCTACTTTTGGCGACTTTGGGGGCATTTTCCATAGACGTCTGTGCATGAACCCGCACAGATGTCTTTCAAATCACCCCCCAGACATGCACTGAAATGCAGGTTTGAAATCATGCGAGTTCAGCTGAACAATTTCAAACCCACCTTCAAGCCCTGTACACACGGCCGAGAATCCCGTCAGGAAAAAAACGTTGGTTTTCCTGACGAGATTCCTGGCAAGATTTTCTTGCCAAGCCATGCATACAGACAGCCGTTCAAAAGAACTGCCGTTCTTTTGAATGGCAAGAACGCGGTGACGTCATCGACTATGACGAGCATGCGCTCGTCACATTCGATGCCGTCGCCACCATCTTGCTTCACCCTACACTACCCTTGTAAGCTTCCGCGCATGCGTCAAAGTCTCATCGAGCATGCGCGGGCTTACTTGGGGACAGGTAAGCTTGTAGCCTCGTACACACACGCGCGGTTTTCTCATCGGGAAACAGGCCGACGAGAATCCCGACGAGAAAATAGAGAGCAGGTTCTCTATTTTTCTCATCGAGATTCCCGGCAGTTTTTGCGACGAGAAAACATACACACGACCGGCTTTCTCGGCAAAAAGCTCTCCCAGAAGTCTTCTTGCCGATAAAACCGGCCGTGTGAACGAGGCTTTAGTGTGAACGAGGGCTAATATCCAGATATCCGACCTTTGCTTACATTCTACACCAAATCACATGATGTGATGACATCTATATGAGTGATGACTTCATCAATATGTTATAGTATGCAGGAGTGACATCACCGCTCTCCAGATATAAGATATATTATACAGGAGTGAGATCACCACTCTCCAGATATAAGTATATATTATAGAGGAGTGACATCACCGCTCTCCAGATATAAGATATATTATACAGGAGTGACATCACCACTCTCCAGATATAAGATATATTATACAGGAGTGACATCACCGCTCTCCAGATATAAGATATATTATACAGGAGTGACATCACCACTCTCCAGATATAAGATATATTATACAGGAGTGACATCACCGCTCTCCAGATATAAGATATATTATACAGGAGTGACATCACCACTCTCCAGATATAAGATATATTATACAGGAGTGACATCACCGCTCTCCAGATATAAGATATATTATACAGGAGTGACATCACCACTCTCCAGATATAAGATGTATTATACAGGAGTGACATCACCGCTCTCCAGATATAAGTATATATTATACAGGAGTGACATCACCACTCTCCAGATATAAGATATATTATACAGGAGTGACATCACCGCTCTCCAGATATAAGTATATATTATACAGGAGTGACATCGCTCTCCAGATATAAGATATATTATACAGGAGTGACATCACCGCTCTCCAGATATAAGATATATTATACAGGAGTGACATCACCGCTCTCCAGATATAAGATATATTATACAGAAGTGACATCACCGCTCTCCAGATATAAGATATATTATATAGAAGTTACATCACCGCTCTCCAGATATAAGATATATTATACAGGAGTGACATCACCACCCTCCAGATATAAGATATATTATACAGGAGTGACATCACCAGTTATACTATATTATAGTACATTCTATATCTGTCACATTGTCTGATATAACAGGGACATTTGTGTTTTCTCTGGACCTTATTAGCCCCCCGGTACAGAGTGTGATGTTCCTGCAGCAGCTGACCCCCATTGCGAGTTGACACCCATCAATAAGCCCTTTGTTTATTTTGGGCCGGCGATATTGCAGAGCGATGTTCTGCGTCTGGCAGGGTTATCGCCTCGTATGATGAGGTGTTACCCTGTTAAGACTTGGGGAGGCGGTGGTGGTTTGGGGGGGCTGGGGGGAGGGGGGGTTGGTGAGAAAAGGACAGAGCGCCAGGGAGGAAAGCTGGAGTCAATCCGCCTCCATCCATTATTCATGAGTCCTGATTTCACATCATTTCTTCTCGCTGCCGCTACAACCTGTCAGTAAATAAGGCCTCTGCATTATTTATAAAACACAGCCGCGAGCCGGGAGAACAAGCACTTCTGCTATTATTGGGGGGGCAGAGAGCTTTGGCGGTAAAAATAGACAGGACGGATGAGTGCGCAGGGCAGGGAGATGGAGCGGCACGGCGCTCCGGGGCCAGAACCTCTCTCACCTCCCCGAGATCTCTGCAGGCTGATCCGTCTCTGAGGTGAAAGCTGAGAGTTAAAGGACGACTCCAGCTGGGCGGCTAAATACCGCACTCAGACCCCTATAGAGAAACCCTTGTGCCTGCCTACGGAAATGCCCGTGCTCTTTGGACCCCTGTTCTCTTCTCTGTAATATCACTCCTTAAATCCCATTGTTCTGCTCTTTAGCTGACACAGTAGCCATTCTTTCTGCAAGCCTGATTTCAGATTTCAGCTTTCTGAAGTCTAGAGAGTTGGAAGATTCTCCCTGTGGTTTTGTTCCGGTGACAACTGTAACATTTTAGATTTGTCATCACCTTCTGACAATGGCCGAGGGTGAGGGCTTGTTCATGGTCCTGTTCTGTATGGATGACCGCTAACTGGCCACACCCATTTTTTTTTTTTTTACTGGCACCACCTCTGGCTGTTGTGTAGTTTAAAGGATTTTTACAACTAAGCAATGTTGACAGATGAATTATGCTATGTACACACGATCGTTTTTAATGACGAGAAAAATGTAATTTTTTAAAACGGTCATTAAAAATGATCGTGTGTGGGCTTTCCAGCATTTTTCCCGACGAGAAAAACGCAGAGAATCACAACGAGAAAAATTGGAACATGCTCTAATTTTTCACCTCATTTTTAACATCGTAGTTTTTATCGTCATGGGCTTTAACGACGTGAAAAAAAAATGCGCATGCTCAGAATCAAGTGTAGCTGGTATGTACTTTTAAAAAACTGGTATGACACCAGTGATGCGTGGTTCCCTGCGGCCCAGCAGGTGGCGCTGTCACTTTGGGCCAGGGTTGAACCATCGCTGCAGTGCCGTACCCTTTGTGACCTCTCGCAGCGGTTGTACGGCGGGTCGGGGAACCCGCCGTGCTTGCTGGGGGAGGGTATAAAGGGGGCGGACATCTTCGCCACGAGGTTGGAGTCCCGGGCACCTTCAGCCTGAGGGCTGTTGTTGCGGTCAGGGTCCGGGCGGCCTAGGCCTGGACACTTGGAGTTCGTGTTCCATCCCAGACACCTTCAGTCTGGGATGAGGTACTCAGCCGGAGGCCTGGGGCCCAGTACCTTCCGCTGGGTCCCGCGAGGGAGGGATCATCCTAGGGGGTCCCGGGAGTGGGGCACCTGAATCCAGAGGCATAAGGGACCGGAGGAGGGACTCACCCGAAGACCTGGTGCAGCAAATTGCCAGTGCCGGGTGAACCTCTGGAGACCGCCCGGAGGGATATCTTTCCCGAACAGGGGCCAAGTTCAGAGAGGAAGTTTGGTCCAACGATTCCAATCAGGTCAGTGGCAGAGACCTGCTATTAGGCCTGTGGCAGGGGTCTCAACAGTTCATCCGGTCGGTGGCAGCGACCAACACTCACAGTCAGTGGCAGAGACCGTGCGCCAGGCCTATTCTCTAGCAAAGGAATAGGAGAGTTCAGTTGTGCCTGGGCCTACTCGTATCCACACCCCCCATGTTCGTCTGTTATTGGAAGTTCAACTGATTGTGTTCACCCTATTGTACGGGAAATAAAGGAGTGTTGGACTTTCGATTAGTGTGGGGCTCTATTATTGGCAAACATGTCTCCATGGAACAACTGAGGCTTCGTATGCAGTGGACAGACCCGGGAGGTAAATCAACTAACTTTGCTTAACCCTCTTATACATACGAGGGGAGAGCTTGGCGTAGTGTTCCTGCACTCTCCTCTCTCAGGTACCCCTAGACACAAGCCATGCACAATAGGTGAGAGAGGGAGTGAGGCTCCGCTACACAAGTATGAGACATTAAAAACGATCGTGTGTACACGGCATAAGAATATATGAAGCTATAGAGCGCTACCTTTGATAGTAACCGCAGTGCCCCCGGTCTATCGGAGAGATTCAAGCCCACAAATTGCCCCCAACCTCCCACTGTGCCCCCCTCTGACCCCGGACAGAATCCAATCAGCTACAGATCCCCTAAGCTCCCATAGTGCCCCCCAAACCATATAGTGCCCAGAACCTCCCACAGTGCATTGCAGTGCCCCCAACCCCCACAATTCTCCCCAACCTTCCACAGTGCCCATCAGCCACTGCAAATTCTTCTCCAACAGTCCCCCCCAATCAGCTGCAGAGCTTCCAGCTCTCCATGGTGCCTTAACCTTTAACAGAGTCCCACAGTGCCCCCAATATACCTTAGTATGCCCCAGACTGCTGCAGAGCCTCAAGCCTCCCGTTGTGCCCCCCAACCTCTAACAGTGTCCCAGATTGCTCTTGTAGTGCCCCCCCCCAGTCTCCCACAGTGCAACCACAAAGCTCCTGGCCACCTGAAAAGACCCACGACCCTGTTTACCACAGTTGCCCCCAGCCCCCTCAAGTAACCCTCATTCCCCACAGGGCCACCAGGTTTGATGCAGTATTCCCTAACTCCCTCTACAACCCCTATCCCCTAGTAATGACATGCAGCCCGTATCCAGAGCCTTTGGTCCGCCCCAGCCTCATTCAGAGCCTTTCAGCCCCATCCAGAGCTTTCCAGATCCCCATCTCCATCCGGAGCCTTCCACACCTCCCCTCTGCCCTATCTAGAGCCTTCCAGAAGCCCCATCCACAGCCTTTCAGCCCTCCAGTCCCATCCAGAACCCTTTTCAACCCCCCAGTCCCATCCAGAGCCTTCCAGTCCCATTCAGACCACTTCAACCCCCCCCCCCAGTCTTATCTAGGCCTTCGAGTTCCTCCAGCCCCACCCAAAGCCTTCCATCCCCACATCCCCATCCAGAGCCATTCAGAAATCCAGCCCCACCCAGAGCCTTCCAGTCCTATCCAGACCACTGAAAGCCCCCCCCAGTCTTTTCCAGACCTTCCAGCTCTTCCAGCCCCATCTAAAGGCCTTCCACCCCCACATCCCCATCCAGATCTGTTCAGAAATCTAGCCCCATCCAGAGCCTTCCAGTCCTATCCAGACCACTGAAAGCCCCCCCCCCCAGTCTTTTCCAGACCTTCCAGCTCTTCCAGCCCCATCTAAAGGCCTTCCACCCCCACATCCCCATCCAGATCTGTTCAGAAATCCAGCCCCATCCAGAGCCTTCCAGTCCTATCCAGACCACTGAAAGCCCCCCCCCCAGTCTTTTCCAGACCTTCCAGCTCTTCCAGCCCCATCTAAAGGCCTTCCACCCCCACATCCCCATCCAGATCCGTTCAGAAATCTAGCCCCATCCAGAGCCTTCCAGTCCCACCCAGACCACTGCAACCCACACCCCCTAGTCTTTTCCAGGCCTTCCAGCTCCTCCCGCCCCATCCAAAGGCCTTCCACCCCCACATCCCCATCTAGAGCCATTCAGAAATCCAGACCCTTCCAGTCCCTTTAGTCTCATCAAGAGCCTTCTAGCCACCCAGCCCCATCCAGACTTTTTACAGTCCCATCCCAGCCTTATCCAGAGCCTTCCAGTCCCTCCAGCCCCATCCACAACCTTCCAACTCCCGGGCCCCATCCAAAGCCTCTAATGCTCCCTATATATTTCCTTCCATTAACACCGAGGTCAGAGCACCTCACAAAGAGTTTTTCGGGCCTGGGGCTCTCTAAGGTTGGGATCCCCTTCTATATTGAATGAAGTGAGAAGCACAGCATTGAAGGAATACGAAGCCTGAGAGAGCCGATAGTCGGGGACTTTTTTCTGTTGGAGGAAGTGAGCTCTGTGTTGAGCAATGTGGCGTCCTTCGTTAGATAATTTGTATCTTTAATAATGTTCAGTTCTTCAGACTTTCGCTAAGTCATCATAAAAAAAAAAAATTATTTTCATGAATCAGTAGCTGAAAATAATGCCCTTTCGAGTTCAGCGGCCCTTTAAGTAAACAGAAAAATTGCTGCGGCGCTTAGTCACCCGGCGGCGGACAACCCCTGCGACGAATAATGAGAGCGCTATTCCTCCTGGCTGACACCAACCGTCTGGGTTACTTTTAAGATGGACGCCTATTCCCCCTGCCTCGCTTGTTCCTCCACCATTATTACCATATTAACATGTTTTATGTTTCTAGCGGCAATGCTCTTAATTAAAATCTGCATTCGCACCAAATTAAAAATGAATGTACGGCTTCTAAACGGGCAAATAAAGCAAAAGAGGTAATTACAATTTCGTAAAAAAAAAAAAAAAAAAAGTCATAATTGCCAAAACAAGTGCAGAGAACACCTTTGTTTAATGGCTCAGCGGAACGGTTCTTGGCTGCGCCCGCTGAGGATTACGCTACCCATGTAGTAATTAATAATAAAAGTAGTAGCAGAGACCTCCTTCCTGGCATGGCAGCTGCTTGTGGAACGCGGTAACGGATAGCGTGGCACAGCTATTCTCGGGGAGGGCGATGCATGCGATTACGCGGGAACCGTCATATGGCGTGACCCAAAATCGGAGAGGTAGAAGAGCGTTCAAACACAAGCAATAGTCAGTAAATGATCATGTGGGATAGATCTGACCTCCGGCCTTCCCTTCAGTCTTGCACAGTTGTACCGCCTCCTTTCCCGAACTGAAATGGCTTACTCTGATTTCACTGCACACTGTGAGCTTCTCACAATGTGCATTAGAAGCTGCAGCAAGTCAGATGGAGCTCCGCCTCATTTCCTGCCTGGAGGACGTCCAGAATCAAGCCGTTTCCTCCCCAGCCTGGCTGTCCCTGGCCCGCCCCTTTCATTCATTGGATTTCACATATTTCAATCATGGAGGCCCAGCATCACATGTGGGCGGGGTGTATGCAAATACAGCCTGCCTGTAAACGCCCACTCCTCCAGACTGACACCCACCCATCAGAGCATTTTTACATTTGCATAACTCCTCCCCAGGGCCAGCCCACTGCTTCCATCAGGACTGAGGGCTCTTGAGGAGTACTGAGGCCGGGTGCTGGGATATTTTCAGGAAGCCATGTACAGTACCCTGCCGGCCCCTCCCACCAGCCATGATCTGCCTGCATTGCATAGAGAGTCACACATACCCAAAGAGCGGAGGGATACCGTAGATGTCAGATTGTGCCCGCGGCGCAACAGCGAGGCACAATATGACAAATACGGTGTCCCTCCGCTGTTTGCATAGCATTAACCACTTGTCCCCCGCCCACTGTCAATTGACGGCGGGCGGAGGATACTCTCGTTCTGGGAGGACGTCATATGACGTCCTCCCTTTAAAACGAGCTAGGAGGCGCGCGCCCGCCGCGTTCACAAGGCCCCGGTGCGCGTGCCCGGCGGCCGCGATTGCCGCCGGGCACCCGCGATTGCCCGGGAAACGAGCAGGAAAGTGGATCTCTGCGTGTAAACACAGAGATCCACGTCCTGTGAGGGAGAGGGGACCGATGGTGTGTCCCTTGTACATAGGGACAACCATCGGTCACCTCCCCCCCCCCAGTCAGTCCCCTCCCCCCACAGTAAGAACACTTTGAGGGAACATATTTAACCCCTTCCCGCCCCCTAGTGGTTAACCCCTTCCCTGCCAATCACATTTATACAGTAATCAATGCATTTTTATAGCAGGGATCGTGTCAAAAGTGTCCGATGTGTCCGCCGCAATATCGCAGTCACAATAAAAAATCGCAGATCGCCGCCATTACTAATAAAAAAAATAAAAAATAAAAATGCTATAAATCTATCCCCTATTTTGTAGACGCTATAACTTTTGCGCAAACCAATCAATACGCGCTTATTGCGATTTTTTTTTTTACCAAAAATATGTAGAAGAATACGTATCGGACTAAACTGAGAAAAATTTTATATAAAAAAAAAAATGGGTATTTATTATAGCAAAAAGTAAAAAATAGTGTTTTTTTTCCAAACTGGACGCTCTTCTTTTGTTTATAGCGCAAAAAAAAAAAAAACGCAGAGGTGATCAAATACCACCAAAAGAAAGCTCTAGTTGTGGGAAAAAAAGGACACAAATTTCGTTTGGGAACCACATCGCACGACCGCGCAATTGTCATTCAAAATGTGACAGCGCTGAAAGCTGAAAAATGGCTTGGGCAGGAAGGGGGTTTTCGTGCACAGTAGAGAAGTGGTTAAATTTTGGCCGAGAAATGGTATTTCCCATCGAAAAAAGCTCCTACGATGTGCGCATGCGCTATGGGACGTCACTCCAGCTGATCGGCAACTCAGCTGGAGCGGCCTCCCGTTCTGGGCATGCGCGGGGGCACTTTTCCACGGCGGTCACATATCAACACCGGCTCAGAGATGACACAATCATGTAAATCCTGTGGTCTGTGCACAGTGCCGCGACAAGGCCATGTAGACCCCAGGGCAGGCATGCCAAATTACGCCCCCCCCCCCCCCCCAAGATGTATGAGCATTATGTCAAATATCCCTCCCCACTCCAAAAAAATTGAGCACTAATCTGCATGCTTATCCCCTAAGCATAAATTCCCCCCCCCCCCCCTTCTGCCAAAATCCTCTACTCCTCAAACCCCCCCCCCCCCCAGAGTGCACATCCCCCCCACTCTAAATTTCCAAATGCGCCAATCATCCCTACCGGCACAACCCCCCCCCCCCCCCCAAAAAAAAAGATTTACCATATTACCTTTTGTAGCACAAATTCCCCCTACTAACACAAGTCCTCTTTCCACATCCCCCTCCCAACACAAGTCCCCCCAAATCACCTTTCCTGGCACCCCCCAAATTTCCCTCCTAGAACAATTCTTACACCCTAATGCCGCCTCTGAACACAAATCCCCTCCCCCCACCCCCTGTGCCCCCCCTTCATCCCACATGATACCACAGTGCCCAGGCTAGCCGCCCCTCCTGCCCGCCCCTTGTCCCGGCCCTGGCTGTAAAGTTCTTGTTCACAAATGTCTGAGCACACATTGTTGCAGCACCCTCAGCAATCAGGCCGGGTTCACACTGGGGCGACAAACGCTCCGACATTGGGAGCTCATGTCGCATGACGTGTGAAAATCAATGTTTCCCTATGGGAGCCGTCCTAACTGGTCTGACACATGTCGGTCCGACTTTGAAAATGCTCCCTGTACTACTTTGGTCTGACTTTGATCCGACTTCAGCCCATTGACTATCATTGAAGTCGGATCAAAGTCGGACCGCAGTCTTGCATGGTCCGACTTTGGCATGCGACTTGTGCTGTACTGCTCTTGAGGGGGAACTCCAGGCCAAATTTTAAATAAAAAAACGGCGTGGGTTCCCCTCCAGAGGCATACCAGGCCCTTGGGTCTGGTCTGGATTTGAACGGGCACCCTACGCCGAAAAGACGGCATGGGGGATCCCCCCAAAGTCCAAACCAGACCCTTATCCGAGCACACAACCTGGCAGGCCGCAGGGGAAGAGGGGGGGACGAGAGCGGCCCCCCCTCCCTTCTGAACCGTACCAGGCCGCATGCCCTCAACATGGGGGGTTTGGTGCTCTGGGGCAGGGGGGCGACCTGCGGCCCCCCCACCCCAGAGCACCCTGCCCCCATGTTGATGAGGACAGGGCCTCTTCCCGACAACCCTGGCCGTTGGTTGTCGGGGTCTGCGGGCGGGGGGCTTATCGGAATCCGGGAGCCCCCTTCAATAAGGGGGTCCCCGGATCCCGGCCCCCCCACCCTATGTGAATGAGTATGGGGTACATCGTACCCCTACCCATTCACCTGGTGGAAAAAAATTGCAATAAAAAAACACTACACAGGTTTTCAAAGTAATTTATTACACAGCTCCGGGGGTCTTCTTCCGACTCCGGCGCTCTTCTTCCGACTTCCGGGGGTCTTCTTCCGACTTCCGGGGGTCTTTTCCGACTTCGAGGGTCTCCGGTGTCGTCTCCCGCTCTCCGGTTCTTTCTTCCGCCGGGCCTCCGCTATCTTCTTTTTAGCTCTCTTGCTAACGGAGGCCCGGTCTTCCCGTTGTCTCGTCCGGCTCTCCGTTGTCCTTCTGCCGGCCCCTCCACTAACTTCTTTTTAGCTCTTTCGCTAGTGGAGGGGCCGGTCTTCCCGTCGCCGTCGGCTTCTTCTTCCCTCTTCTCCTTCTCGATGTTGACGCGTCGCTTCCTCTCGCTGTAATACTGGCTCTCCGCTCCGCTCCGCATTAATATAGGCTTCTCATGACGTCACAGTCACATGTTCCGGGGCACATGGCCCCGGAGCATGTGACTGTGACGTCATGGGAACATGTGACTGTGACGTCATGAGAAGCCTATATTAATGCAAAGCGGAGCGGAGAGCCAGTATTACAGCGGGAGGAAGCGACGCATCAACATCGATGAGGAGAAGAGGGAAGAAGAAGCCGACGGCGACGACGGGAAGACCGACCCCTCCACTAGCGAAAGAGCTACGAAGAAGTTAGTGGAGGGGCCGGCAGAAGGACAACGGAGAGCCGGACGAGACAACGGGAAGACCGGGCCTCTGTTAGCAAGAGAGCTAAAAAGAAGTTAGCGGAGGCCCGGCGGAAGAAAGAACCGGAGAGCGCGGAGACGACACCGGAGACCCCCGAAGTCGAAAAAGACCCCCGGAAGTCGGAAGAAGAGCGCCGGAGTCGGAAGAAGACCCCCGGAGCTGTGTAATAAATTACTTTAAAAACCTGTGTAGTGTTTTTTTATTGCAATTTTTTTCCACCAGGTGAATGGGTAGGGGTACGATGTACCCCATACTCATTCACATAGGGTGGGGGGGCCGGGATCCGGGGGCTCCCTTATTGAAGGGGGCTCCCGGATTCCGATAAGCCCCCCGCCCGCAGACCCCGACAACCAACGGCCAGGGTTGTCGGGAAGAGGCCCTGTACTCATCAACATGGGGGCAGGGTGCTCTGGGGTGGGGGGGCCGCAGGTCGCACCCCTGCCCCAGAGCACCAAACCCCCCATGTTGAGGGCATGCGGCCTGGTATGGTTCAGGAGGGAGGGGGGGCCGCTCTCTCGTCCCCCCCTCTTCCCCTGCGGCCTGCCAGGTTGTGTGCTCGGATAAGGGTCTGGTTTGGACCTTGGGGGGACCCCCACGCCGTTTTTTTCGGCGTAGGGGCGCCTGTTCAAATCCAGACCAGACCCAAGGGCCTGGTATGCCTCTGGAGGGGAACCCACACCGTTTTTTTTAATTTAAAATTTGGCCTGGAGTTCCCCCTCAAGATTCATACCAAACACAGTGCCTGATATTGGCGGGGATCCAAGTCGGATCCCCGTTCATTGAAAGTCGGACATATGTCGGCTTCATGTCGCAGGGCAAAGTCGGATCCAAAGTAGGACGGATGTCGTGTCGCACTAGTGTGAACCCAGCCTCAGACTTTTGTTAACAAAATTGTACTCCCTCAGTGATCAATGTTGCAACTTTGTATTGCAAGGCTGCTGCGGCCTCTCACAGTGTGCTACAAAGTTACAATGTTTCAGTCTGACCAATGGGGGAGGGGAGACTGAGGAAATGCTTCCCCCTGCCTGCAGCAGACTGATGACATCATCTCAGCCTAGGCAAAGTCACTGGGCTGGAGCTCAAGGATGGCTTAAGCATAAAGGGTGGAGCTTTTCTGTAAAAATGCTGAGTATTATGAGAGGTTCACTTCAGGTCCAAGGCCAGTAACTTGCACACAGTCAGTGCCGGTGTCTTGTCGACCTAGTTCCCCTATCGATATGGTTCCGAGCTCAACTGCGCATGCGCATTTGGAACACACGGAAATCTACGAACACCTACAGCTGTCCGTTAGCTGTAGACGCGCTCGCTCCCGAGGATACACGCCGCGCAGAAAGCGGTGGGGGCGGAGACTGGGACAGGCCGCTCTATAGGGCGGCATTAAACAAGTTGATGGCCGGGTGACACGCCGCTCTGTATTTTTTAAAATGTTCATGAGCGGGCGCAAGGGGCGGCAAAAGGGGCGGGGGCGGAGACTGTGACACGCCGCTTTATAGGGCGAGTGTTGTACATATAAATCTCTAGGCTTGCCGTCTAACATTGCAGGGAGCGCAGACTCACTGATCCGCCCCTTGCTGTACAGAGCGGCGTGTCACCCGGCCATCAACTTGTTTAATGCCGCCCTATAGAGCGGCGTATCCCAGTCTCCGTCCCCGCCGCTTTCTTGTCGAGCTGGTTCCCCTAGCATTGGGAGCGAGCGCGTCTACAGCTGCCGAACAGCTGTTCACGCACAGAGAATTCCGTCGCCTCGGACTGCGCCTGCGCATTCGAGCTCGGAACCATATCGATAGGCGGAACCAGCTTGGCAGAACACCGGGACAAGGTCATCCAGCGCAAAGATGCCAAATTGTGCCCTCCCCTCCCCCGTTCATGATGTGCAAGCTTAGAGGGGATTCTACGTCCAATGCCTCGTACACACTACCGGTTTTCCCGTCGGAAAAACTGCGATGAGAGCTTTTGGCCGGGAATTCCGACTGTGTGTATGCTCCATCTGACTTTTTCCCCACAGGAAAACTGCCGGAAAAAAAAAAAGAGAGAGCAGGATCTCTTTTTTCCCTAGCGGGAAAACCGTTCGTCTGTATGCTTTTCCGACGGGAAAAATAACACGCAAGCTCGGAAACAATTTGACGCATGCTCGGAAGCATAGAACTTAATTTTGTCGGCTCGTCGTAGCCTTTTACGTCACCCGCGTTCTTGGCAGTCAAAAGTTCACCGGACTTTTGTGTGACCGTGTGTATGCAAGGCAGGCCTGAGGGGAATTCCGTCGGGAAAACCATTGGTTTTTTAATCCGACGGGAAAACCGGTCGTGTGTACCAGGCATATCAGTCACTAGCTTGCCAAAATCACTGCCGCTGTTACTTCTGCCTTGTAACAGAAGGAAGGCGCCTCATCCCTACAAGAAACCATTGCGCCCGGGGCAGCCGACCCTCTCGCCCACCCCTTATCTCGATATCTGCCGGTTGATCCTGGTTGTGCTTTTGTAACCTATAGATTTTTGCTGCATTCTGCCACTTCTCCTTCCACGCAGAGCGGTAAGACGCCCGAGTTCCCGGCTTTCTAAGGAACGCGATCGTTTATTGCAACTCAGTGCACACAGAATTGCCAACGACCGAAACTACGGGCGCCGGATCAGCAGTGTATTAACCGCAGTGACGTCTCCATGAAAAGTGCCCGAGTAAAAGATTGGCGCTCTTAACCTTTCAGATCGCGCAGGAAATGTCCGCTGTGATGCACAGCCAGACGCACGCCGTGTCCTTTTAAACCCCCACAGTCCCCTTGCGTCCCCTCGCCCCCCCTTCTTCCCTCCCCCGCCCGGCCTCTCTTGATTCCCATCTCCTGGTGACAGTTTTATTGGCAGGCGAGGTACGCCGGAGAGATAGGACGCCATTTACACCGCCGAGGCCACGACTTTGCAACGAGACCATTAACATAAATCCGCTGCCGCATCGGGCAGCTACCTCTTCAACCTGTGGCGGGCACAGTCAGATGTGCGCGCTCGCACTCTCGCTATCCTGGCACCCGCGTCCCATTAAGTAAATCTTATTTATTGTGCGGCGGCATCAAGCCGCAGCAAAAATGGGGGGGGGGCAGACCGAGCCTCCATCATTGGGTTTTATGAAGAGCATTAACGCCGGCCGTCTAATTTGCACCTTTATATTCATTAGACTCCGGCGCGGCGATATGTCAGGGCCCGGCGAGGGATTCAGACGCGGCTCTAGAAGATAAACTATTGACAAGCCAGATGTATTTTTACATTAGAGCGCCTTTACAATAGTTTATGCGAAGAGAGCGGAATATAAATTGCGTTATTAAATATGGAGCGCCCTGAGAGGCGAAGCCGCGGTTGCCGGTTCGGAGAGAGGAGATGGTAATCGGGGGATGGGAAGGAAATGCTCCGTTCTAATTTCTCAGGGGGTCGGCGTGTAAATCGCGCGGGATTTATTAAGTTCCGCCGCTCGTAATTGCTTGTTTATATGGGAAATAAGACGGCCAATAAGGCTTGATTATGGCCATTAGGGGTAATTCGGAGGTTGCTGCCGTTCGCTTAAAGGGTTCAACAGGCAATTTGTAATCCCCCCCCCCCCCCCCAATCCAAAAATAAAAGACTAGTTCTGAGATTCCACAGACAGGAAGAACCAAATCTCCAATCAGATAAGGATTAGATTTATAAGGGAAGCGGCTTGTTTGCGTTCTACTTAATTACGTTTTCTGCTGGGCGGACGGGCGATTGGAGGAAGCGGGGGATTTCGGCTCCACCGGGGAAAATTTTATCTGAAATTTTGGGGATTTTTTTTTTTTTTTTTGGGTGGACAGATCAGATTTTTCAGAACACTTTATTAATCCCAAAGGAAATAATTAAGAGACAGTTAAATTCAATGAAGACACAAAATTACAACACTGAACACAATCAATACCAATAAAATTACAATTAACAGCAAGTTATTATTAATTAATACAACAAATTATAAATAAATTAATACTATACTATAAAAAAAAAACTGTAAATACAATGCTGTAAATGTATACCTGAAGAATATTGAACATTTGTGTGAACATCTCTTGTACCTGAAATCTATTAAAGTGGTTGGAAATCTCTGACATGAAATATGAACAAAGCACATCTCTCTATAGTGTGTGCTTGTCTCAATTGAGACCGCTAAGTGTCATTTCTGTCTGCTGCTTCATTTCTTTTGCTCTCAGCAAGACTCACTTCTGACCGGTTTTCCTGACACCAAGAGAAAAAAAAAAAGGTGACAGGGGAGTGAGCTCCAGCACACAGCCTGTGATTGACAGCCTCAGCGCTGTTCTTGTGTGCTGTGTGAAGTGGGGTGTGCCAATGGCTCCCGCTGCTGCCAAAAGCCAATCAGGGGTCCAAGGAAGAAAACCATCGGGCCTTCAGGAAAAAACGTAAGACCCACCTCTTCTGAAGGATCAGGACGTCACTGGATGCAAAGCGCCTTGAGGCGATTTAGTTCGCATTTGCAGCGCTATGTAAGTTATTCACTCAGGAGTGTGAGTCCGAGTCCCTGGAGAGGCAAGGCTCTCATGGACATTGCTGGATCTAGAGGGGGCTCAGGTAAGTATTAGGGGGGCTGCTACATACAGAAGGTTTTTTATCTTCATGCATAGAATGCATGAAGGTAAAAAACCTTGTGCCTTTGCAACCACTTTAAATCTGACCTTCGGCCTTCCCTCCAGTCTTGCACAGTTGTATCGGCTCCTCTCTTGCACTGAAATGACTTCCTTTGATTTCACTGCACACTGTGAGCTTCTCACAATGTGCATTAGAAGCTTCAGCAAGTCAGGTGGAGCCCCGCCTCATTTCCTGGCTGGAGGACGTCCAGTGTCATATAGCACTTTGTCCCCAGCCTGACTGTCTGTGGCCCGCCCCTTTTACTCATTGGATTTCATTTCAGTCCATTATGAGGGCTCAGGGTCACATGTGGGTATTAGGTAGGGCAGTTTGCCTAGGAATGCCCCTCCTCCAGGCTGACTGATATTTTGCCTTTCCTATCCCTCTTCTATCAACATGCTAATAACATTTAAAAGAAAATAAAAATAAAAATTCTGTTTTCATTACATACCTTATTTTGGACCCAGTGTTGTTATCACTTGGTCTCTGTGCTTTTCTATGCAATGCAGGCAAAATGTGGCTGGTGGGAGGGGCTGGCAGGGTGCTGTACATAGCTTCATAAATACATCATAGCCCCCCCCCCCCCCCGCCTCAGTACTCCTCTCAAGAGCCCTCAGTCCTGATGCAAGAAGTGGGAGGAGTTGTGCAAATATAAAAAAAAATGCCTTGATGGGCGGGTGTCAGTCTGGAGGGATGGGCGTTCCTAGGCAGGTTGTATTTGCATTCAGACTGCCCACATGTGATGCTGAGTCTCCGTGATTGGAAGAAATGAAATCAAATAAATGAAAGGGGCGGTCCAGTCAGGCTGGAGAGGAAAGGGCTCTAATGCTGGACGTCCTCCAGCCAGGAAATGAGGCGGGGCTCTGTGTGACTTGCTGCAGCTTCTAATGCACATTGTGAGAAGCTCACAGTGTGCAGTGAAATCAGAGGAAGCCATTTCAGTCCAGGAGAGGAGCCGGTACAACTGTGCAAGACTGAAGATCTGTGCCTATTAGTGCCGATCAGTGACACCTATTGGAGCCCATCACTGCCACCTATCAGTGCCACATCAATGCAGCCTCATCACTGCCCATCAATGCCACCTATCAGTGCCACATCAGTGCTGCCTCATCAGTGCCCATAAGTGCTGTCTATCAGTGACCATCAATGCAGCCTCATCAGTGCCCATCAATGCCACCTATCAGTGCTGCCTCATTAGTGCCCATCAGTGCTGTCTATCAGTGACCATCAATGCAGCCTCATCAGTGCCCATCAGTGGCACCTCATTAGTGCCCATCAGTGCTGTCTATCAGTGCCCATCAATGCAGCATCATCAGTGCCCATCAATGCAGCCTCATCAGTGCCCATCAGTGAAGCCTCATCAGTGCCCATCAATGCCACCTATCAGTGTCACATCAGTGCTGCCTCATCAGTGCCCATAAGTGCTGTCTATCAGTGACCATCAATGCAGCCTCATCAGTGCCCATCAATGCCACCTATCAGTGCTGCCTCATTAGTGCCCATCAGTGCTGTCTATCAGTGACCATCAATGCAGCCTCATCAGTGCCCATCAGTGGCACCTCATTAGTGCCCATCAGTGCTGTCTATCAGTGCCCATCAATGCAGCCTCATCAGTGCCCATCAATGCAGCCTCATCAGTGCCCATCAGTGAAGCCTCATCAGTGCCCATCAATGCCACCTATCAGTGACCATCAATGCAGCCTCATCAGTGCCCATCAATGCCACCTATCAGTGACCATCAATGCAGCCTCATCAGTGCCCATCAATGCCACCTATCAGTGCTGCCTCATTAGTGCCCATCAGTGCTGTCTATCAGTGACCATCAATGCAGCCTCATCAGTGCCCATCAGTGGCACCTCATTAGTGCCCATCAGTGAAGCCTCATCAGTGCCCATCAATGCCACCTATCAGTGCTGCCTCATTAGTGCCCATCAGTGCTGTCTATCAGTGACCATCAATGCAGCCTCATCAGTGCCCATCAATGCAGCCTCATCAGTTCCCATCAGTGAAGCCTCATCAGTGCCCATCAATGCCACCTATCAGTGCCCATCAGTGGCGCCTCAGTGAAGGAGAAAAATTACCTGTTTGCAAAATTTTATAACAAACATTAAAAAATTGTTTTTCAAAATGTTTTTTTTTTTTTACTTGTTTGTTTAGCAAAACATAATAAACCCAGTGGTGATTAAAGGGGTTGTAAAGCTTTGTGATTTTTCACCTTAACCACTTGCTTACTGGGCACATGGCACTCGGCTATGGCCTCCGAGTGTATCACATGGGATCGCGCGCCCGCAAGCTAACCCCCTTGGTAAAGCGCTTTCCAGAGAAGGGGGTTAGCTCTTGCGGGGAGGAACAGAGAGAGCCGCCGAGGGACCCCAGAAGAGGAGGATCGGGGGGCCACTCTGTGCAAAACGAACTGCACAGTGGAGGTAAGTATGGTATGTTTGTTATTTTAAAAAAAATGTAAACCTTTACAACTCCTTTAAATACAACCAAAAGAAAGCTTCATCTGTCTCAAAAAAAAATGATAAAAAATTCATATGGGTACAGTGTTGCATGACCGCGCAATTTTCATTTAAAGTGCGACAGCGCTAAAAGCTGAATATTGGCCTGGGCAGGAAGGGGGTGAAGTGCCCGGTAGGCAAATGGTTAAAAACAGCAGAGGCGTTTTGTCCCTCGTACCACCGTCAGCTCACAAATTCTTTGTGAATTTATAGATTTATTTGGACGCGGCCCGGCGTTCACGTGATCGGCCCGGTGTATTGTACGCAGGGATTGGCGTATGAGTGTCTTATTGGTCGGGGGCTTTTCTCATTATCTGTCATCGCTTATCATAAACGCTCGCTATCCGTCCTCCCGGACTCTTTCATCTTTTCCTGCGCGCCGGAGATTTATCTTGATTGCGCTGTGGATATTGACCGCGCTCCGAGGTTAGAAGCTGTAATTTGTGGCCTCGTGGGGACTGGCTGCTGCCTCTAATTGTGTTATAATGCCCCTACCTGAAAGGAGAGGCAATTAAGCTGTCTTTGGCCGATCAATGCTGTCGATGCAAGGGGTTTATTGGTCCAAATCCCCCCCCCCCCAGCCCTCTACCCCCCTCTGTAGCTCCTGACAGTTACTCGATGTCTGAACCGGATCGATCAGCTCTGGGCCTCATTTACTAAAGTCAGAAACACAATGAGCCCAGAGCAGAGACAGAACAGGAAGTAAGGGAAATTCCCCTCTTAGGTGTCACCAGAACAGACGTCCCCATTGGAAGCTTTCGTTTCCCCTTTTCTTACATTGAATGGTACCCCAACGCACCTGCGCTGTAGCGTGCCGCAATACAAAAAAGGGTTGCATCTGATTTTTCGGCACCTTAGGGCTTGTTCACACGTGAGGTTGGGGAGCAGCAAAACCCAGCGTTTGAGCTGCGCTTTTACTGCCTCCTGACCTCTACTGTCCTGTAGCTGGAGAGGCAGCAGCCCGGGCCGTACACATGGAATTATACCCCATTTCTTTCAGCAGACGTAGCACAAACCTATTCAAGTGAATGAGGTAGTTTTGCAAGTTCCCTCGCAGTTGTGGCATCCGAGTGCGAGCAGCAAAGGGTTAAACCATGCCCAGAGCACCTCCTCACCTGCCTATCAATTTTTTTCTAACCACTTGACCCCTCACAGATCGCTCTTTGGAGAGCACCGCACTTGTGAGCAAACCCCTCGGTCTACGTTTACACCAGGCTGCTCACCTGCGTTTTTGAAGGCTGACGCATTTCACCCCACCCACTGGGGCTTGATCGTAGGGACCCTATGATTAAGCCCTGGTGGGCGGGATGAAACGCGTCAGTAATGGGTCCTTTGGCGGAAACTTGCAGGCTGAAGCAGATCTTGATACCTATGTTGTGATGGCTGGTCGGCGTCTCTTTTACTTTGTGTTGTTCACATTTGTGTCGCTTCGTGCCAAAATGTATCCGACATGTAGCGTTCGGCTGGCGTTCCCCAAAACACCTTCATGTTCATGTCAATGAACGCACCACAAACACCCCTACGGCATTTTCAGTGTGTTTGAGATGCGCTTAGAAAGCGTTACTAAGTGAGATGATAGTAGAAGAATCCATACAATAGAGAATTAACACAAATTTTTTTTGGCGTGATGCAAACACATCAAAAATTCATACAAAATGCGTCAGTAACACATCTTAACGTGATAGACATATTAATGGTCGCCCTTAGGGTGCGTCAGCAGCTTGTTCATATCAGTAGGCTGTCTTAACGCACCACAAAGAAGTAAAGGAGTCCTCAGTCCGAAGGTAATGATCTCTAGAACAAATGAAGAGGGTGAATCAAAACTTTTGAGGGTTTAGATACATTTTACCAATTCTGTAGCCAGTTACATCCATGGGAGGTATGTAGTCACTTGGTACATGGCCCTGTGCAGCATGGTGTGTGGGCGGGGCTGTAGTGATCTCACAGAGAGGGCGGCGCTAGAACCCAAGAACACACTGGCTGCATTTGACAAGGTCGGCCTATTTAGGAAGATTAGGGTTCCGGCAGCTGCAGGGTTAACCAGCTGCCAAAGATGGCGGCCTGGATGACAGCTCCAGCTGCTCAGCGGATAGCCGCGTCCCCGAAGCCAGTGTAAAGGCAGAATCATGACGTTTGATTGGAGTGCGGCTTTTGAGCCGAGATCTGATCATTTGCTGAAAACGGTGAAATCTGCGGCGCGCCCGGCTGTTTGCGTGGCAGCTCGGACAGCTTTTGCCTGTCGGTGCCTCGGCAGCCCGCGATCATCTGAGGTTATCGTGCCTTCAACTCCTAATCAGCCACTTCTGAGGCCAGTTCATTAGCGCACACCCCCGCCCCCCCCCCCCCCCCCCCGCTCACCTCTCCGCCTGTGATTGCGCTCCGAGCGCCCTGAGCCAGATGGCACAGACTCTACGGGGCATCAAAAGAGCCATTAATTAATTAACTTTCATCAGAGTGCTCAGAACGCTTCTCTCTGTAGTAGAAGGTAATAATTCACTCCTCTGATATACACAGGCAGAATCCGAGGTACGTGCTGAGCGCGCTGCGCCCGCACCTGAGCCGAAACCGCCTGAAGAGTAACTCCGGGCAAAATCTCCATCTACTCTCCTTCTCCATTCTTCTCTTTCATTCTCACCATCCTCTCTGGTTATGGCTGTCTGTCTCTTTCTTCCCCTCCGTCTCTCCCCTCTTCTACTCCTCTGTCTCTTTCTCTCTCTCTCTTCATATTCTCCCCCCCCCCCCTATCTCCTCACCTTCCCCTCCCCATCTCCTTGAAAATCCCCCCTCTATCCACACCCCCCTGTCTCTCTCTAAATCCCCCGCCTCTATCCACACCCGCCCTGTCTCTCTCTAAATCCCCCGCCTCTATCCTCACCCCCCTGTCTCTCTCTAAATCCCCCGCCTCTATCCTGACCCCCCTGTCTCTCTCTAAATCCCCCGCCTCTATCCTCACCCCCCTGTCTCTCTCTAAATCCCCCGCCTCTATCCTCACCCCCGTCTCTCTCTAAATCCCCCGCCTCTATCCTCACCCCCCTGTCTCTCTCTAAATCCCCCGCCTCTATCCTCACCCCCCTGTCTCTCTCTAAATCCCCCGCCTCTATCCTCACCCCCCGTCTCTCTCTAAATCCCCCGCCTCTATCCTCACCCCCTGTCTCTCTCTAAATCCCCCGCCTCTATCCTCACCCCCCTGTCTCTCTCTAAATCCCCCGCCTCTATCCTCACCCCCCTGTCTCTCTCTAAATCCCCCGCCTCTATCCTCACCCCCCTGTCTCTCTCTAAATCCCCCGCCTCTATCCTCACCCCCCTGTCTGTCTCTAAATCCCCCGCCTCTATCCTCACCCCCTGTCTGTCTCTAAATCCCCCGCCTCTATCCTCACCCCCCTGTCTCTCTCTAAATCCCCCGCCTCTATCCTCACCCCCCTGTCTCTCTCTAAATCCCCTGCCTCTATCCTCACCCCCTGTCTGTCTCTAAATCCCCCGCCTCTATCCTCACCCCCTGTCTGTCTCTAAATCCCCCGCCTCTATCCTCCCCCTGTCTCTCTCTAAATCCCCCGCCTCTATCCTCACCCCCCTGTCTCTCTCTAAATCCCCCGCCTCTATCCACACCCCCCTGTCTCTCTCTAAATCCCCCGCCTCTATCCTCACACCCGTCTCTCTCTAAATCCCCTGCCTCTATCCTCACCCCCTGTCTGTCTCTAAATCCCCCGCCTCTATCCTCACCCCCTGTCTGTCTCTAAATCCCCCGCCTCTATCCTCCCCCTGTCTCTCTCTAAATCCCCCGCCTCTATTCTCCCCCCGTCTCTAAATACCCCGCCTCTATCCTCACCCCCTGTCTCTCTCTAATTCCCCGCCTCTATCCCCCGTCTTTAAATCCCCCGCCTGTATCCTCCTCACCCCCCTTACTCTTTAAAACCCCCACCTCTATCCTCACCCCCCCCTCACTTATCTCTAAATTCCCAGCCTCTATCTTCACGCCCCCTGTCTCCCCCTAAATCCCCCACCTCTATCCTCACTTTTCCCCCCACGATCTGAATCCCCCCCCCGTCTCCCCATATTCCCCCTCTCTCCCTCTATCCCCTCCTCTGTCTCTTTCTATATCTTGCCTCTGCCCCCCCCCCACTGTCTCTTTATCACTTTACCCTCCCTCTATCCCCACACCCCCCCCCCCCGTCTTTCTCCAAATCCCCCGCCTCTATCCTCACCTTCCCCCAGACTCTGTCTTTCTCTAAATCCCAGCTACCCCCCCCCCCCCATCCCCACCTTTCCTCCCCTCTGGCTCTCCATGTTCCCCCTCCTCTTTCTTTCTCTAAATATTGCCCCTGCCCCGCCCCCTTTCCCCCCTCCATTTCTCTCTGTATCCGCCCCCTCTCCCTACATCCTTCCCCCGTTTCTTTATCTCTTTACCCTCCCTCTAACCTCCCCCCATCTCTGTCTAAATCTCCCATCCCCCCTTATTCCCCCCCCATCTCCCTCTACACCCCCCCTCTATCCTCACCTCCTCCACATCTCTTTCTATATCCCCAGCCCCCCCCCCAGTCCCATTTCTTTCTCTCTCTCTCCCCACCTTGCCGCCCTCCTGCTGTCTCTCTCTATACCCCCCTCCCCCTTTCTTTTCTTTTTTATCTCTCCTCTCTACATTGACAGTACAGTATACATTGTATATCATTTGCGCAGTGTTTGGGACGGTCACCCTGTATGTTGTATGGATCATACGCTGTCACAGGTGATGACATATTTATGTTTATAAAGAGATATATTAATCTTATAACTTCTTGAAAAGTTTGATTTTCCTTGGTCCGAGCGGAGAAGTGGGATGAGGAAGCGTTGGATGACAAGTGTCATTATTGGTGACCGCGGGGAGTTGTGGGAAGAGATTTACACCGCTAATGACACAGCTAACGCAGACGATTTAAAGCGTCTAAAAGCCTCATTCTGCTAATGAACGCAGAAATCTGCAGATAATGATCCCCAAAGTCTCCGCCATTCTCCTTGGACACATGCTGGTACACGGCGGAGGCGCTCCGTGCCAGTGCCGCTCTCCAGGGCTCCTCTGGGGGGCTTTAAAAGCGGCTTGCTGTGTAGATGTGGCACTTTGGCTTCTGTGTGTCTCTGTAATTGCCCGCTGCGGAGAGGGTGAAAAGGGCAGAATGGAGGGGAGAGAGGAGAGTCGGCACTGGCTTTTTGTAACCCGTTCTGTGCCAGAGCGCAGAAGAGCTAAAGCCTTATGTGAGCTGCAGCTGGTTTGTAGAGTTTGGGCTGTAGTCTTAAAGGATTTAAACACATTTAACCCTTGCCCTCTGTTTTCGGTTTCCCCAGCACTGTATGGAAAGACCCCAATAGAATGGGTACTTGTCTTGTTGAGAATAGCGGGTCCAAGATATTACAGCCTTCTGACCCTGACCTGACATAGCCTGCCTTGTGCAAGGACTGACTCCAGAGGGCGCTGTTGGAAGACAGGCAGCTCAGTAGAGAGCTCATCTCCCAACAGCGCCCTCTAATGGCTGGAAATCATATCTGCTCAATGCCAAGAGGCTGCAGGCTACAGCTCCTGCAGCCTCGGCAGGAGACATTCGGTAATGTGCTGAAAGTCAAATGTGATCCCTTTTCTGAGACACTATATAATTCTTTGCCTTGCTGTGCATTGCGGCAAGCTACAACACAAGTGGGGTACAACGTGTTGGTGTAAATTGGCCCTGAAAGTTTTAGGCTCCGTTCGCAATTGTACGAGTGCAACTTTGGTGCAACTTTGGATGGGTGCAACGTAGAGATGATTTTGGCTTTGACCAATGATAATGGACAACTGTTGCATTGTATAACATTCAGGTACGACTTTCATGCAACTTTTGAGGGTTAAAGTGATTGTAAAGCTTCTTTTTTTTTTAATAACAAACATGTTATAGTTACCTCCTCTGTGCAGTGATTTTGCACAGAGAGGCCCGATCCTCCTCTTCTGGGGGGGATGGAAGGGATAGATTATGGATAGAAAAAGGGATAGAATAGAAAATAAAAGAATAGAGTACAACAGAACAAGATAGAATGGAAAATAAAAGAACAGAATAAAATAGAATAGAAAATAAAGGAATAGAATATCAAATAGAATAGAATAAAATAGAAAGAATATAACCATCTTCTGAAATTCTAATTTCGAATAGAATAAATTTGAATAGAATAGAAAAAAACTGAATAGAATAAACAATAGAAAACAATAGAACATTAAGAATTTAACCGTTTTCCGAAATTCAAAATTTAAATAGAATACATTTGAATAGAAAAGAAAAGAATAGAATAAAAAATAGAATAGAAAATAGCAGAATAGAATAAACAATAGAAAAGAATAGAAAGAATATAACAATATAACCGTTTTACGAAATTCGAATTTTGAATAGAATAAATTCGAATTAGAAAAGAATAGAATAGAATGGAAAAGAACAGAACAGAAAATAAAAAAATGGAATAGAAAAAAAACAATAGAATAGAATGGAATAGAAAGAATATAACCATCTTTTGAATAGAACTAAACAGATTTTCGAATGGAATTCAATTTGAAACGGAATTCGAACAGAATTTGATTTGAATGGAATCAATTCAAATAAACAAAACTAATTTGAAACCAAATTAAACGAATTTATGTAAATAACGAAACGAGAAGAAATGTTTGGTTCTGCACATGTCTATAAGACCCTATTCACACTGGGGCTTTGCGGCAAAGCGCCTCTAATTTTAGCGGCGCTTTAGCGCTGTTTAAGCGGCGCTTTTGCAATGATTTCGGCCGCTAGTGGGGCACTTTTAAACCCAAAAAGGTGTTACAAACTCACGTTTTGCGGCGCTTTCAAATAGAGCTGCAAGATTCTGGGAAAAATGAGAATCACGATTCTTTTGCTTAGAATAAAGATCACGATTCTCAAAAACTTTTTTATTTTAAAGATTCTCTCATATATATGTATATGCCGCCGGGCACACGCACTGGGTCCCGAGTGATGCCACGGGCACGCGCGCCCCCTAGACGGCCGGGTAGCACAGGACGTCATATGACGTCCACCCAGGATGGGAGATCCCTCTTGTGGACGTCATATGACTATGGGCGGGATGTGAAGTGGTTAAAAAAAGAAAAATCTATATCAAAGTTAAACTCAGCAAGAAAAAAAAAAAAAAATATATATATATATATATATATACATAGTTGTTTTTCTCTTGTTGAGTTTAACTTTGATGCAGATTTTTCTTTTTTTAATTAACCATTTTAAAATGTAGATCTGTGGGGTGGTGCAGCATGGTGACATAGGGAGGACTGAGATTACCCCCTCCTATGTCATGGGCTTTCTGGATATCAAGTCCAAGCAAGTCATAATATATTCTAAGCTCACATTTGTGTTGGAAAAATCCATCGGATCAATGCTGGTGCGCACACTCCACGCTGCGCAGTCACTGCAGTGTTTCTCGGCCAGTGTCTCCGACGAATAAACGTGGTACCGCCCACGCCCAGGCATCCACCGCGGCGCATCACACTCTCTGCTCTGCTGACGTCAGTTCCTGTTGCTGACGTCTGTTCCTGTATCGGCGCTGGTTCCGACGGCTTCTCCTCCGGTCCAGGCTAAAAATTGCCGGTAATACTGGACGGAGATCGCGCGCGCGCGGGGGGGGGGGGGGGGGTGAATCGAGATCACGATTCTATATACGATTAATCGTGCAGCTCTACTTTTCGGGCACTTTGAAAGCGCTGCCCATTCATTCCAATGGGCAGTCCATTATGGGAGCGCTCCCAACCGCCCCAAAGATGCTGCTTGCAGGACTTTTGCGAACGTCCCACAAGCGCACCGCCCCACTGTGAAAAGACACTGCAATGAATGGGAGGCGGTTTTTAGGTGCTTTGTAGAGGCTATTTCCAGCGCTAAAATGCCTGAAAGCCGCCCCCATGTGAAAGGGGTCAAAAGCCTCGTACACACGACCGGTTTTCTCGGCAAGAAAACTGCTGGGAGAGCTTTTTGCCGTGAAAACCTTTCATGTGTATGGTTTCTCGTCGTGAAAACTGCCGGGAATCCCGGCGAGAAAAATAGAGAACCTGCTCTGGATTCTCGGCAGAGTTTTCCTGCCGAGAAAACCGGTCGTCTGTATGCTTACCTGTCCGAGATAAATCCGCGCATGCTCGAAAAGACTGACGCATGTGCGGTAGCATACAAGGTTAGTGTGGGGTGTAGCAAAATGGCGGCGACGGAATCGAATGTGACGAGCGCCGGCTCGTCGTAGTCGATGACGTCACCGCGTTCTTGCCATTCAAAAGAACGGCTGTTCTTTTGAATGGGTGTGTGTGTACACTCGGCGTGCAAGGCAAGCTTGCCGGGAATTCCATCGGAAAAACCGGCATTTTTTTTTTCCAACAGGATTCCCGCCTGTGTGTACAGGGATTTATAAATAATGGCCTGGCAGTGCATCATACAGCACAACACGCACTGCTGTGCGATTCCGGGACGCACGTATTCCTGCATCACAGAGATCTGAGCTGAGCCTAAGGCAACACACCTGCGCCACCGTGCCCCATGACAGAAGTATGTTGAGATGTGATACAAAAAAGGGTCATGTTTGATTTTTGGCCCATTAGAGTGCATTGGCGGCTTCTTCATTCCTATAGGCTGGCTTAACACAACGCACGTTAATACGTGACATAAAATGCGATAACGCACAAGCAAGGAACTGGCATGGACCTGTGACACCCTGATAGCGGCATGCTCAGGCCTCTCTCCTCTATAGACGGTTTCTGGTCCTCCTGTATATCAGGGTATATATCCCGCTGTAATTGTCAGCTCTTCTACTTCTAAAAACGAGTATCTGCTCCAATCAGCGCCTCACCAGCCACTTCTAATGTCAGCAATTACGTGTTCTGCATGCGCGGCTCAGACCGTGTCTAGAATCGACTGGTGACGTCCCAACACCCGTCCGCTGGGCGCTTCTCCGAACGTGGGGAATTCAATCCGCCTGCCCAGCTCATCCAAAGGAACAGCGAGGGGCCGGGATGGGGGGGGCCCCCCTCCCTGTAATTAGCTGCTAATTAGATAGAGGGAGGCCTAACGAGATAAGAGCACCTGCAATTACTGCTGTGTGTGACGTCCCCGCTGACCGCCACTAATGTCCTATAACCCAATTGTGGATCAATCGGCCCGGGACGGGGGAGGGGCAGCTAGCGGATATTGCAACTGCAAGGATTATTGGAAAGCCACTTAAGGCCGCCATTAAGGAAGAACTCCGGACGAAGTTTTTGGAAAGTGATTTAGTCCATTTGTTTGGAAAGGGCGCTAAACTGATTATTTTTTTTTTTTTAACCTTGGTCTTTATAATAATTTAATTCTGTTACGATAAAGTATCTGAACTGAAGATCCGGTCATAATATGTATAGAGAGTACGGGGCTTCTGTGCTTGTTCACAGGATCCTGGGGTTCTGGGAACACCCAGATGAATCTGCAGGCCAGGTGTTCTCAGCTCCGCCCACTGCAGGCTCATTTTCTTTCTCAGAAAGAGAGAAAATACTCAGAATTGTAACAGGAGGACTTCAGGTCACCCAGGAACACAAAATCTGCATCTAACAATATCCATAAAACTCCACTTAGCCCCGGTTCACACTGCCGCGACTTTTCATGCGACTTGAGAGTTCAAAGTCGCATGACAGTTTGTGCCCCATCAACTGCAATGGAACCGTCCTAATCGGTGCGACTCAAGTCGCTCCGATATAGAAAAAGGTTCCTGCACTACTTTTGGTGTGACTTTTTCAATACAATTTCATTGACTTCTGTTAAAGAAGTTGTATGCAAGCCGCAAAGAAGTCGCACAGGGATGTCAGATTCGAAGTCGCAGCAGTGTGAACCCGGGCTTAGGGCTCCATTCACACTTTGGACATGGCATGACAAGTCGCACGCCATGTTTTTTAACGATAACCATTCAAATATGTGTGACTTGAAGTTGCAGTGACTTTTGCAAGGTTCCTGCAGTACTTTGGTCCAACTTTCACGCGACAGTGCCATGTAAACCCTCAGTTGCATGAAAGTCGCATCTGGATGTTGTACATGCAACAGTTGTTCATTAACATTGGTCAAAGTCTCATGACAAGTCACACAAGTGTGAATGGAGCCTTAAGCCCCGTACACACGGTCGGACTTTTGGCCAACAAACTTCATTTTGAGCAAGTTGGACCAACAATCCGACCATGTGTACGCTCCATCGGACAAACTTTTATCATTTTTTTTTGTTTTCATCGGACAAAAGTTGGGTCTGCAAACGGACAAACTTTTGGCCAACAAAAGTCCGATAGAGCAAAGTCCGACCGTGTGTACAGAAAACCATCGGACTTTTGTCCGATGGACAAAACAACTAATGTTAAAATCAACCAACAATAGCAGAAGTTGACCAAAGGGTGGCGGTAAAGAGCAGAAAAGACCAGAAAAACCACGTGATGTTGCAAAAAGTTTTGGGAAAGTTTGCAGAAAAGTCCTGTGGTGTGTATGCTATGGGTGTTCCCAACCAACTCCGTTCGGACAAAAAAAACACGGAAAAGTCCGATGGAAGTCCGACCGTGTGTACGAGGCTTTAGGTTCCATTCACACTTGGGCAACTTGTCATGCAACTTTGGACATTAAAGTCGCATGACACGTCGTACCCCTTGTTTTCCAATTATGACTGTTCAGATATGTGCGACTTAAGGTTGCAGCAACTTCAAAGTAGTTCATACGCTACTTTGGCCTGACTTTCGTGCAACTTGAGGGCCATAGACTTCAATGTTAACTCTCAGAAGTTGCATGGAAGTCGTACCTAAATGTTATACAATGCAACTTGTGTGCAGCAGTTGTCCATTTTAACTGGTCAAAGTCCTATCCAATTTGCACGCCAAAGTCAGCACAACTTTACAGTAGTTTCAGTGTGAATGGAGCCTTAGGGGCTTTCACACTACAGCGACTTCAAAATCGCACGAGTTTGCCGCGATTTTACTGCGATTTTGCCACGATTGCCTGTGTAACTTGCATCAAAGTTGGACCAAAGTAGCACAGGGACTACTTTGAAGTTGGTGCGATTTGATGTTGCACAGATATGAATGGTACCCATTGGAAATCATAAGGTATGACTTGTCATGCGACTTTGCAGTCCCCAAGTCGCAGGACAAGTCGCACAATTGTGAAAGGGGCCTTAGGCTACGTTTTCCACTGGTGCGACTCCAAAGTTGCACGATTTGGAGTGTGACTTTGAGTGCAGATTTGGTCTAACTTTTCACTCTCTGGATCAAAGTTGCATCAAAAGTCGCATCAAAGTAGTTTAGGCACCTTTTCAAAGTCACATAGATGGGAACGGGTGCCACTGAAATCAATGAGCTGTGACTTGTCATGCGACTTTGTGTCAAGTCGCATGACAAGTCGCACTAGTGGAAACGGAGCTTTGATGTTAATTGGGTGGACCTCTTTTTACTTTAGCAGAGCGCCGTGTTTCCTGCACCGTGACGGCCGTGTGTTGCTCAGCTGGCTTCCTAGAGTTGCTTTTTAAGTTGCCACCATTCCCCGCACTGGCTGCTGAAATATAAGAGCGGCAGGGAGCGCATGCAGATTTAAATCTGCAGTCTGACAGTGTCATATTTCAGGCACTTTGAAGGTGTAGGGAGCTGGATTCACAGGACACCAGATCAAGCAGTCAGACGGTGGCACTCAGAAAAATGATTTCAGACTTAGAAAACGTTGTCACGCTTTTCTGGACACGAAAGAAAAATCGAGGGATTGAGACGAAGACTCCAATTTCTTGTAGAAGACGTCATCGTATGGAGGAAAAATTGCACGTTTAGAAAACAACATCCCCCCTCCTATTGGTGGAGGGGTCATTGGAAGAATATTTTTAAATCGGAAGCCTCTTTGAGCCTGAGCGGGCACGTCACTATGAGGGCAGCTGGTGGCATTAATGAGAGCGCGTCACCCTCAGGGTTGTCAGGAAAGGGTTAAATCCACTCTGCAGGCAATAACACAGAGATTATTGGCATGAATAAAAGATGAAAGATGCTGTCAGCGATTCCTGGGCGGACTCAGTAACAGGCGGATGGCACGCCGAGATATGCTGCTCCGAGCTTATTATAGCACCGATGTATTCCGCAGTGCTGTACAGAAAACATTGAACATCAGTCTCTGCGCCAGAGGAGCTTACACTCTAATGTCCCCCCACAGTCACACACTATTATTATTATACATTTATATAGCTCTGACATATACCGCAGTGCTGTACAGAGAACACTGAGCCAATCACATCAGTCTCTGTACCAGAGGAGCTTACACTCTAATATCCCCCCCACAGTCACACACTTATTATTATACATTTAAATAGCACTGACATATTACCACAGCGCTGTACAGAGAGCACTGAGCCATTCCCATTATTCCCATTAGTCTCTGTACCACAGAAGCTTACACTCTAATGTCTCCCCCACAGTCACATGCTATTATTATACATTTATATAGCTCTGACATATACCACAGTGCTGTACAAAGAACACTGAGCCAATCACATCAGTCTCTGCATCACAGAAGCTTACACTCTAATGCCCCAGCTCAGTCACACACTATTATTATTATACATTTGAATAGCACTGACATATACCACAGCGCTGTACAAAGATCACTGAGACAGTCACATCAGTCTCCGCACCAGAGTAACTTACGATCTAATCCCCCGACTCAGTCACACAGTATTATTATTATTATTATACATTTATATAGCTCTGACATATGCTGTAGTGCTGTACAGAGAACACTGAGCCAGTCACATCAGTCGCTACACCTGAAGAGCTTACACTCTAAGCCCAGGTTCACACTGGTGCGTTTTGACATGTGATCTGGCATGCCAAATCGCATGTCAAAACGCCGGTATTTGCCACAAACTGCGGGCAATGGAACCGTCCTAATCGGTGCGATGCCGCATCTGCGGCGCTGCACCGATTTCAAAAAGTAGTTTCTGTACTACTTTTTGCAATTTCGGGCTGCGATTTACATTGACATCTGTGCAGAAACCTGCACAGATGTCCCTGTAATCGCGGCCGAAATCGGGACTGACAGGCAGGAGTGAAATCGTGCGAGTTCAGCTGAACTCGCACGGCTTCACTCCCGCAGCCCCAGTGTGAACCTGGGCTAATGTCCCCCTACAATCACACACTATTATTCTTATACATGTAATTAGCTCTGACATATACCGCAGTGCTGTACAGAGAATACTGAGGCCGCATTCACACATGATTGCGCCCCGCAATTTCAAATGGCTGCAAAACGCTTTTGTGATGCCATTGCTTCTAATGGCAGCCCAATCGCGCTGCAGTAAATTGTGCTGCAATCGTGACAAATCGCAACACACAACGCTGCGGCCCAAAAAAAGCTCATTGTCCTTTTTTGAGCGGCAAGCAACCGCGCTTTGCGATTGCAACGTGATTTACCGCACGACAATCGTGGCAACATCGCGGCGCAATTGCGGTGCCATTAGAAGTAATGGCATCGCGAACCCGTCCTGTGTTTTTGCAGCCATTTGAAATCGCAGGAAGAAATTGCGGCGATTCTGCCCGCGATCATGTGTGAATGCGGTTTTAGTCAGTCAGTTTCTGCACCGGAGGAGCTTACACTCTAATGTCCCCCCACAGTCACACACTATTATTATACAGATATATAGCTCTAACATATACCGTAGTGCTGTACAGAGATATTCACAACGGTCTCTGCACCAGAGAAGCTTACACTCTAATGTCCCCCCCACAGTCACACACTATCACTTCTCTTTAATTTATTGTAGATTCCAGCAGCCTACAGTAATGAGCCCACGGCAGTGTGAAACCATTTTCATGTTTGATTCAGCATTTGTCTGGTCGTCAGGCTCGGCCGGGTGATGAATTGGAAGGGCAGATAGGCAATTGACAGCACTGCTTAGTTGCTGAAACCTTTTTTATGTTTGTACGGACAGTCGTGTTTTTTTGTTGTTGGAGACCCCCTGTGCCCCGTCCCCTCTGTGGGGGTCTGAGAGCGCGGCCTTCTCCACTCCCAACAAAGGCGCCTTTCATGGATTGTTAGCATCCAGCAGGCTACATGCCCCCTGGAGGTGTAAACTGACTGATCTCTTGTACTGCCGAGTGTGGTGTCACACCGCCAGGGCCCCGAAACCTGGGAGAGCTGCCAAACGCACATTTCAGCCAATACGTCAGATCAGATGCAGACAGGAGGCTGGGGAGATATATAGAGGGAGAGGGGAATGATAAAGAGAGCATGAGAGAGGGGGAGGACAGGGGAGAGAGATATTAGAAGGGGGAGAGAGATTTTAGAAGGGGGGGGGAGAGGTGAGAGAGATAAGAGAGGGGGGTGAGAGAGCAGAGGGAGGAGAGGTGAGAGAGATAAGAGAGGGGGGTGAGAGAGCAGAGGGAGGAGAGGTGAGAGAGATAAGAGGTGGGGAGAGAGGTGAGGGAGAGAGATAATAGAAGGGGGAAGAGAGAGCAGAAGGGGGGAGAGAGATAAGAGAAGGGGGAGAGAGAGCAGAAGGGGGGTGAGAGAGAGGGAGAGAGATAAGAGAAGGGAGGAGAGAGAGAGGGGGGGTAGGGGAGAGAGATGAGGGAGAGAATTAGGAGAAGGGGGAAGAGAGAGCAGAAATGGGGTGAGAGAGATACGAGAAAGGGGAGAGAGAGTAGAAAGGGGGCGAGAGATAATAGAAGGGGGATAGAGAGCAGAGGGGGGGCAGGGGAGAGAGATAAGAGAAGGGGGGAGAGAGAGCAGAAAGGGGTGAGAGAGATAAGAGAAGGGGGGAGAGAGAGAAGGGGGCGCGGGGGATAGAGATAAGAGAAGGGTGAGAGAGAGCAGAAAGGGGGGGAGAGAGGTGAGAGAGATAAGAGAAGGGGAGAAAGAGCAGAGGGGGGTGAGAGAGATAAGAGAAGGGGGAGAGAGAGCAGATGGGGGTGAGAGAAATAAGAGGAGGGGGGAGAGGTGAGAGAGAGATAAGAGAAGGGGGAGAGAGAGCAGAAGGGGGAGAGAGGTGAGAGAGATAAGAGAGGGGGAGAGAGAGCAGGGGGGAGAGAGAGCAGGGGGGAGAGGTGAGAGAGAGGGAGCAGGAAAGGGGGAGAGAGGTGAGAGAGATAAGAGAAGGGGGGGAGAAAGAGCAGAAGGGGGGGAGGTGAGAGAGCGGGGAGAGAGAGATAAGAGAAGGGGGGAGGTGAGAGATAAGAGAGGGGGGAGAGAGAGCAGGGGGGGAGAGGTGAGAGAGAGGGAGCAGGAAAGGGGGAGAGAGGTGAGAGAGATAAGAGAAGGGGGGGGGAGAAAGAGCAGAAGGGGGGGGAGGTGAGAGAGCGGGAGAGAGAGATAAGAGAAGGGGGGGAGGTGAGAGATAAGAGAAGGGGGGCAGAGGAGAGAGTTGAGAGAGGGAGCGAGATAAGAGAAGGGGGAGAGAGAGCAGAAGGGGGGGGGGCGGTGAGAGAGAGAGAGAGATAAGAGAAGGGGGGAGAGCAGAAGTGGGGGGGGAGAAAGAAGGTGAGAGATAAGAGAGAGGGGGCAGGGGAGAGAGGTGAGAGAAAGAGGGGAAGAGAAAGGGAGCGAGATAAAAGAGAGGGGAAAGAGAGCATTAGAGGAAGGGAGGGGAGAGAGAGAGATATAAGGAGAGGAAAAAGGCAGATGGTTGAGGAGAGGGAAGGAAAGGGGAAAGGAGAGAAAAAACAGAGTCGGGGGGAGAGAGAGAGATGGAGAAATAGAGGGGTAGAAGGAGAGAGAGAAGTGGGGGAGGGGCTGTAGAGGACAATCAGAGGATGGTGGGGTGAAGAGACTGTCCTACAGATTCGGGGATTATAGAGCTTTTTCTTCTCCCCTATCAGGAATTACAGGGCTAACCAAACAAAATAAAAAATCCCTTTGGCAGGTAAAACTATCATTTTTACACCTTTTGTATTTAGCTGCTGCCTGAAGTTCTTATTATTATTATTATTATTTAGGTACTTATATAGCGCTGCCAATTTACTCAGCACTTTACATATACATTGTACATTCACATCAGTCCCTGTCCTCAAGGAGTTTACAATCTAAGGTCCCTAACTCACATTCATATACTAGGGGCCAATTTTAGACAGAAGCCAATTAACCTCCCAGCAGGTCTTTGGAGTTGGGCTTTTAAGCCTTTTCTAGCCCTGAGGAACCTGCAGACACAACTGACAGAATATTCTGGAGGTTAATAGCAATTGAAGAGGTCAGAAGGTCGCATCCAATCATCCCCCCCCCCCCAAAACATTCTTGTCTTAAAGCCTGGGCACTGCCCAGGGGCCCTGGGTGCATGGGGGCCCCATGATAATCTTGCATTACGTTGTACTTGCCAAATGTCCCAGATTTGCTGGGACAGTCACACATTTTATTAAGATGTCCCGGGATGGCTGTGTCTAAGGCAGCGTCCTGGAACCTGTACTGTGCCCTCCTGATCCCAGTATTGTGCCCCCTCCCCCCCACACTGTGCCCCCCTGATCCCAGTATTGTGCCCCCTCCCCCCCCACACTGTGCCCTCCTGATCCCAGTATTGTGCCCCCTCCCCCCCACACTGTGCCCTCCTGATCCCAGTATTGTGCCCCTCCCCCCGCACTGTGCCCTCCTGATCCCAGTATTGTGCCCCCTCCCCCCCACACTGTGCCCTCCTGATCCCAGTATTGTACCCCCTCCCCCCGCACTGTGCCCTCCTGATCCCAGTATTGTGCCCCTCCCCCCGCACTGTGCCCTCCTGATCCCAGTATTGTGCCCCCTACACTGTGCCCTCCTGATCCCAGTATTGTGCCCCTCCCCCCCACACTGTGCCCCCCTGATCGCAGTATTGTGCCCCCTCCCCCCCACACTGTGCCCTCCTGATCCCAGTATTGTGCCCCCTCCCCCCCACACTGTGCCCTCCTGATCCCAGTATTGTGCCCCCAGAAAAAAGTGAAACGCGTCGCTGGATTTCTGGCAGGATCGACGGGAAAATGTCTGTACTTGCAGAAAAATTATTTCGCCTGCAAAAGAAATGCTGCCAGCACATGTCAGAATTGGTCAATCGCAATCTGTTAAATTTCTAGATTTGCTGTAACTGATCAGTTGATTGTGTGGAAACAATGTAACAATTCCTTCCAGCTCATTCACCATATTGTAAGATGGGTCACCCTTTGTATCTTTTTTTTTTCTTTTGCGTTCAATCTATATTTATTTTTGATCATCAAAACATTTTAATTTTGGAAATCCTCTCTACCTCTCAATGAACGTGGCGCCCCTTTGCCGGGGGGGGGGGGGTCAGCGATCGGCAAACCCCCGTGCCGCGCGCCCCTCCGCGTTCCCTCTCCCTGCCTTGTGGCTGCGGCATACGGAGCCCTCTGGAAATATCACCAAGCCATAATTATTCTGAGCAGGCTGTTCCTGCGCACCTGCTTCATTAGCTCGGCAAATGTGGAACGGCGCTCTTCGCACATTAATAAGCACTCCGCTGCCACATGCGCCCTTTCCCCAGCAGATGCTGCAATCCCGTGTCATGCCATCACTCCTGAAGCCGTGCAGAACGCACACGGCGCTTCTCCCCGAACCCCGGCTCTATCGTCCCGCGCATACACAGCTGTCACTTCTCGTGAGCGGCAGACAAATCACCCCCCCCCCCACACACACACACACACACACAGCCCCTCGCTGATGCATATGGAGCATCAGATCCACTCGCTGTTTATTTTCTTGTCTGGGCGCCGGGGGAGCTTCGCGGAGTCTTTTGTATCCCCTGTCGCGTGCGTCGCAGAACCTTCAAACAAAAAAAGCGATCGGCGTGTGTGTGTGGGTTTTTAATGAGAGGAGGAAGTATTGTGAGGTGATTAAATCGGGGGTTGATGTCATTTAAGAGGCTGACGATTCTCAGAAGTGGCGTTTAGTGGCACGAGCGCCCGCGAAATGATGTAACGCGCGTATTACCATGGCGGAGCGTCGTGCTCCGGCTGCTTAATAATGCCGCATAATTATGGGATTTATGATGTATTCAGAGAATGAATGAAGGCCGGGGCCCGCAGTGCTTGTATTTATGTCCATCCAGTCCTGGGATTTACACAGCTCTGCCGCACAGCACAGCCCTGACTGACTGCATTTTTCTCTGCTGAGGTTCTATAAAGATGGCTACACATTATACAATTTTCTTGTACAATTTTCCTTTAGAGTACTTTCACACTGAAGTGCTGGGTGCGCTGGCGGTAAAAAACGCTGCTATTTTACCGTCGTGTTTGCCACGATTTGCGGGCGTTAGCGGGGTGATTTTAACCCCCGCTAGCGGGCGAAAAAGGGTTAAAAGTGCCCGCTAAAACGCCTCTTTGCGGCGTTTTGCCGGCGGGTTGGAGGTGCTACCCCATTTTTTCCGATGGGCAGGGGCGCTATAGGAGCGGTATTTTTACCACGCCTCAAAGATGCGGCAGGCAGGAGTTTTTTTACCCTCCTGCCAGCGCACCGCTCCAGTGTGAAAGCCCTCGGGCTTTCACACCGGATACAAAGGAGCGGCTTTTTCAGGGTGCATTGCAGGCGCTATTTTTAGCACAATAGCGCCGGTGTAGTGTCATATTTTGCTCCCCATCACAGATTGCTCCGGAAGTGACGTTCCCCCCGCCGCCATCTTGCTACACCCCACACTCCTGCACAGTAATGATAGAGTGAGAAGGGGGCAAGCGGACATCTTGTTACACCCACCGGAGTTTTCGATTTCACGGTTGTTTTCAGCACAAAACGGAGCTTATCTGCTTAAATACAGTATTTGGAAATCGGACGGACTGTTTAGATGTTAAATGTGAAAAGCAGAGGTGTTCTGTCACAGTAGCAACCATGTGAGGTCAGCAGGTTTGCTGCTGCTTTTAAAATTTAACATCTAAACAGTCCATCCGATTTCCAAATACTGTATTTAAGCTGATAAGCTCCGTTTTGTGCTGAAAACAACCGTGAAATCGAAAACTCCGGTGGGTGTAACAAGATGTCCGCTTGCCCCCTTCTCACTCTATCATTACTGTGCAGGAGTGTGGGGTGTAGCAAGATGGCGGCGGGGGAACGTCACTTCCGGAGCAATCTGTGATGGGGAGCAAAATATGACACTACACCGGCAAAGCGCCTCATGGTGAAAGGGGCCTCAGAGATTTACCAAAATCATATAATAGGAGGTCAAACCTAAACACTTTGAATTTGTATGCAATCAGACAGCCCCTTCCACTACATAGTTGAAGGTAAATCTAAAGGAAATTGAACAACAAAAATTGTATAATGTGTATACAGCTTAAAGAGGAACTGCAGTCTGCTCACATAATTTGTGGTAAAAACATCTTTCCCATTCTGAAGCTTCCCTCCAACCACTTTGCATATTATTTTCTATATACTGTGATTCTGTACTTGCCAAATATGCTGCAGAAATCTCCCTCCACTGAGTCTGGCTGCAGCCATTTTAACTGTGGGCAGCTGAAGCTGCTGCCTGTTCACTTCCTGGATTTACACAGACACACAGGAGGCACACCTCCAGCTCTGCAGCTCTTATTGGCCCTCTTATGACTCACCCCCTTCCCTTCCTGGCAAACTCTCAAGAGAATGAGAGAGAGAGAGAGAGCTGTACATGATGTCATTTTTTTCTGCCAGTAAATACCTTATACAGCCCACTTCCTGTTTCTTGTCTGGTCATTAGCCTAGATCAGTGATGGCGAGCCTTGGCACCCAAGATGTTTTGGAACTACATTTCCCATGATGCTCCTGCACTCTGCAGTATAGCTGAGCATCATGGGAAATGTAATTCCAAAACATCTGGGGTGCCAAGGCTCGCCATCACTGACCTAGGCTAATGACCAGACAAGAAACAGGAAGTGGGCTGTATAAGGTATTTACTGGCTGAAAAAAAAATGTTTTACTATCCAAAGTTAAAACAACAACAAGGACAGAACATTTAATCGATGGAAAGTAAAAAAAAAAATTACTGAAGATCCGCTTTAAGTCCAGAGATATACTCTGCAGTACCCTTTTCTGTCACTAGATGTCCTCAGTCTGTTGGCCAGCATCCTTCAACCCTCTTTCTCAAGTCCAGGTCATCCTGGACCCGCCCCCAGCCTGTGATTGGAGCAATGAAAGGATAAGTAGCAGACTGATGAGGTCATCTCTCTGGCACCTTGCTCTCTCCTACTATCAGCATCTCCCTTGTAACTGTAACACAACTGATTGGCTCTTGCCCATCTGATCATTAACAGATTGTAGGGCCAGTATAATACAGCATGTGTGTTTGCGAACAGGTTCATCTCATCATCTCATCAGCGATCGTCTTCGGTGGAGATTTTGTTGCTAAGGGTGGCGGCACTTTGCACCGGCTCATGGTTGTTCCCCGTCCTGCCTCATTAAGTCGGCATGCGCTGCGTGCTTTGAAGCGAATCGTCCGGCCCCCAGGAGAGGAAATCTGCATGAAAAAGCTGCAGATTATCAAACGGCGGCTGACAATTGTGACTTTTAGGTCATCTGCCGGAGCGGTGAAATGGTGGATGCGGCTCAGCGTCGGTACGATGCGTGCCATACCCCCCCTCCCCCCCCCCCCCCTCGCTGGCAGGTTTTTATCAAAGCCGGAAGACAAGGCAGTACAATATTGTCATAAAATATTTATATTATACACAAGGGATAGCTTGACGCAGCCGCCGGGGAAGTAATCAAATGTGTGTCAGAGAACAAATGGAGAGGAGGGGAGCGCGGGGAGCGCGCCCTTTTCCAAACGGTCTTCTATTCTGCGCCCCGGTGTGTGTGTGCCGGGTGCCAGTCACAGACATGTTGGAAAAGGTCAAAATCGACGTTACACAATTTTTTTTTTCATTGCAAAATAATTTGGTTCTGTCCATTTCCTGGGCGCTTTTATACCTTTTTCTTCCTCTCTTTCGCCTCTTCTCCTTTTCTTTCTCTTTCGCCTCTTCTCCTTTTCTTTCTCTTTCGCCTCTTCTCCTTTTCTTTCTCTTTCGCCTCTTCTCCTTTTCTTTCTCTTTCGCCTCTTCTCCTTTTCTTCCTCTCCCTCGCCACTTCTCCTTTTCTTCCTCTCCCTCGCCTCTTCTCCATTTCTTCCTCTCCCTCGCCTCTTCTCCTTTTCTTTCTCTTTCGCCTCTTCTCCTTTTCTTCCTCTTTCGCCTCTTCTCCTTTTCTTCCTCTTTCGCCTCTTCTCCTTTTTCTTCCTCTTTCGCCTCTTCTCCTTTTCTTTCTCTTTCGCCTCTTCTCCTTTTTCTTCCTCTTTCGCCTCTTCTCCTTTTCTTCCTCTTTCGCCTCTTCTCCTTTTTCTTCCTCTTTCGCCTCTTCTTCCTCTTTCGCCTCTTCTCCTTTTCTTTCTCTTTCGCCTCTTCTCCTTTTCTTCCTCTTTCGCCTCTTCTCCTTTTCTTCCTCTTTCGCCTCTTCTCCTTTTCTTTCTCCTCTTCTCCTTTTCTTTCTCTTTCTCCTCTTCTCCTTTTCTTTCTCCCTCGCCTCTTCTCCTTTTCTTTCTGTTTCGCCTCTTCTCCTTTTCTTCCTCTCCCTCGCCTCTTCTCCTTTTCTTCCTCTCCCTCGCCTCTTCTCCTTTTCTTCCTCTCCCTTGCCTCTTCTCCTTTTCTTCCTCTCCCTCGCCTCTTCTCCTTTTCTTTCTCTTTCGCCTTTTCTTCTTTTCTTCCTCTCCCTCGCCTCTTCTCCTTTTCTTTCTCTTTTGCCTCTTCTCCTTTTCTTCCTCTCCCTCGCCTCTTCTCCTTTTCTTCCTCTCCCTCGCCTCTTCTCCTTTTCTTCCTCTCCCTCGCCTCTTCTCCTTTTCTTTCTCTTTCGACTTTTCTTCTTTTCTTCCTCTCCCTCGCCTCTTCTCCTTTTTCTTCCTCTTTCGCCTCTTCTCCTTTTCTTTCTCTTTCGCCTCTTCTCCTTTTCTTCCTCTTTCGCCTCTTCTCCTTTTCTTCCTCTTTCGCCTCTTCTCCTTTTTCTTCCTCTTTCGCCTCTTCTCCTTTTCTTTCTCTTTCGCCTCTTCTCCTTTTCTTTCTCTTTCGCCTCTTCTCCTTTTTCTTCCTCTTTCGCCTCTTCTCCTTTTCTTTCTCTTTCGCCTCTTCTCCTTTTCTTCCTCTTTCGCCTCTTCTCCTTTTCTTTCTCTTTCGCCTCTTCTCCTTTTCTTTCTCTTTCGCCTCTTCTCCTTTTCTTCCTCTTTCGCCTCTTCTCCTTTTCTTCCTCTTTCGCCTCTTCTCCTTTTTCTTCCTCTTTCGCCTCTTCTTCCTCTTTCGCCTCTTCTCCTTTTCTTTCTCTTTCGCCTCTTCTCCTTTTTCTTCCTCTTTCGCCTCTTCTCCTGTTCTTTCTCTTTCGCCTCTTCTCCTTTTTCTTCCTCTTTCGCCTCTACTCCTTTTCTTCCTCTTTCGCCTCTTCTCCTTTTTCTTCCTCTTTCGCCTCTTCTCCTTTTCTTCCTCTTTCGCCTCTTCTCCTTTTTCTTCCTCTTTTGCCTCTTCTCCTTTTCTTCCTCTTTCGCCTCTTCTCCTTTTCTTTCTCTTTCGCCTCTTCTCCTTTTCTTTCTCTTTCGCCTCTTCTCCTTTTTCTTCCTCTTTCGCCTCTTCTCCTTTTCTTTCTCTTTCGCCTCTTCTCCTTTTCTTCCTCTTTCGCCTCTTCTCCTTTTCTTTCTCTTTCGCCTCTTCTCCTTTTCTTCCTCTTTCGCCTCTTCTCCTTTTTCTTCCTCTTTCGCCTCTTCTCCTTTTCTTTCTCTTTCGCCTCTTCTCCTTTTTCTTCCTCTTTCGCCTCTTCTCCTTTTCTTCCTCTTTCGCCTCTTCTCCTTTTTCTTCCTCTTTCGCCTCTTCTTCCTCTTTCGCCTCTTCTCCTTTTCTTTCTCTTTCGCCTCTTCTCCTTTTCTTCCTCTTTCGCCTCTTCTCCTTTTCTTCCTCTTTCGCCTCTTCTCCTTTTCTTTCTCCTCTTCTCCTTTTCTTTCTCTTTCTCCTCTTCTCCTTTTCTTTCTCCCTCGCCTCTTCTCCTTTTCTTTCTGTTTCGCCTCTTCTCCTTTTCTTCCTCTCCCTCGCCTCTTCTCCTTTTCTTCCTCTCCCTCGCCTCTTCTCCTTTTCTTCCTCTCCCTTGCCTCTTCTCCTTTTCTTCCTCTCCCTCGCCTCTTCTCCTTTTCTTTCTCTTTCGCCTTTTCTTCTTTTCTTCCTCTCCCTCGCCTCTTCTCCTTTTCTTTCTCTTTTGCCTCTTCTCCTTTTCTTCCTCTCCCTCGCCTCTTCTCCTTTTCTTCCTCTCCCTCGCCTCTTCTCCTTTTCTTCCTCTCCCTCGCCTCTTCTCCTTTTCTTTCTCTTTCGACTTTTCTTCTTTTCTTCCTCTCCCTCGCCTCTTCTCCTTTTTCTTCCTCTTTCGCCTCTTCTCCTTTTCTTTCTCTTTCGCCTCTTCTCCTTTTCTTCCTCTTTCGCCTCTTCTCCTTTTCTTCCTCTTTCGCCTCTTCTCCTTTTTCTTCCTCTTTCGCCTCTTCTCCTTTTCTTTCTCTTTCGCCTCTTCTCCTTTTCTTTCTCTTTCGCCTCTTCTCCTTTTTCTTCCTCTTTCGCCTCTTCTCCTTTTGTTTCTCTTTCGCCTCTTCTCCTTTTCTTCCTCTTTCGCCTCTTCTCCTTTTCTTTCTCTTTCGCCTCTTCTCCTTTTCTTTCTCTTTCGCCTCTTCTCCTTTTCTTCCTCTTTCGCCTCTTCTCCTTTTCTTCCTCTTTCGCCTCTTCTCCTTTTTCTTCCTCTTTCGCCTCTTCTTCCTCTTTCGCCTCTTCTCCTTTTCTTTCTCTTTCGCCTCTTCTCCTTTTTCTTCCTCTTTCGCCTCTTCTCCTTTTCTTTCTCTTTCGCCTCTTCTCCTTTTTCTTCCTCTTTCGCCTCTTCTCCTTTTCTTCCTCTTTCGCCTCTTCTCCTTTTTCTTCCTCTTTCGCCTCTTCTTCCTCTTTCGCCTCTTCTCCTTTTCTTTCTCTTTCGCCTCTTCTCCTTTTTCTTCCTCTTTCGCCTCTTCTCCTTTTCTTTCTCTTTCGCCTCTTCTCCTTTTTCTTCCTCTTTCGCCTCTTCTCCGTTTCTTCCTCTTTCGCCTCTTCTCCTTTTTCTTCCTCTTTCGCCTCTTCTTCCTCTTTCGCCTCTTCTCCTTTTCTTTCTCTTTCGCCTCTTCTCCTTTTCTTCCTCTTTCGCCTCTTCTCCTTTTCTTTCTCTTTCGCCTCTTCTCCTTTTTCTTCCTCTTTCGCCTCTTCTCCTTTTCTTCCTCTTTCGCCTCTTCTCCTTTTTCTTCCTCTTTCGCCTCTTCTTCCTCTTTCGCCTCTTCTCCTTTTCTTTCTCTTTCGCCTCTTCTCCTTTTTCTTCCTCTTTCGCCTCTTCTCCTTTTCTTTCTTTTTCACCTCTTCTCCTTTTTCTTCCTCTTTCGCCTCTCCTCCTTTTCTTCCTCTTTCGCCTCTTCTCCTTTTTCTTCCTCTTTCGCCTCCTCTTCCTCTTTCGCCTCTTGTCCTTTTCTTTCTCTTTCGCCTCTTCTCCTTTTCTTCCTCTTTCGCCTCTTCTCCTTTTCTTTCTCTTTCGCCTCTTCTCCTTTTCTTTCTCTTTCGCCTTTTCTTTTCTTCTAATTTTAATGAGTGGCCACGTGTCTTATTAAACTCCCTTCCACAAAACAGTTTTATCCCTATTGTGGGGTCACCAGTACGGTGTTTGTACATTGAAATCACATCCCCTCTCAAGCGTCTCTTCTCCAGAGAGAATAAGTTCAGTGCTCGCAACCTTTCCTCATAACTAATGTCCTCCAGACTCTTTATTAGCTTTGTTGTCCTTCTTTGTACTTGCTCCATTTCCGGTACATCCTTCCTGAGGCCTGGTGCCCAGAACTGGACGACATACTCCAGGTGCGGCCGGACCAGAGTAAAATAAAACCACCTCATTTCTACATACCTTATTTTGGGAAATGGTGATATCATTACTGGGTCTCTGTGCTTTTCTATGCAACGAGGAGCCTGTACAACTGTGCAAGACTGAAGGGATGGCCGGGGGTCAGATTTAAAGAATGAGGGAGGGGGAGGTGGGAGTCACTGCAAGCCAATGAGCCTTGATAGGGCACCATTCCTCTGACTGACACCAATAATGGGGCACTATTCCTTCCACCGACACCAATGATGGGGCACTATTCCCTCCACTGACACCAATGATGGGGCACTATTCCTTCCACTGACACCAATGTTGGGGCACTATTCCTTCCACTGACACCAATGTTGGGGCACTATTCCTCTCACTGACACCAATGATGGGGCACTATTCTTCCCACTGACACCAATGATGGGGCACTATTCTTCCCACCGACACCAATGATGGGGCACTATTCCTTCCACTGACACCAATGATGGGGTACTATTCCTCTCACTGACACCAATGATGGGGCACTATTCCTCCCACTGACACCAATGATGGGGCACTATTCCTTCCACTGACACCAATGACGGGGCACTATTCTTCCCACCGACACCAATGATGGGGCACTATTCCTTCCACTGACACCAATGATGGGGCACTATTCCTTCCACTGACACCAATGATGGGGCACTATTCTTCCCACCGACACCAATGATGGGGCACTATTCCTTCCACTGACACCAATGATGGGGCACTATTCCTTCCACTGACACCAATGATGGGGCACTATTCTTCCCACCGACACCAATGATGGGGCACTATTCCTTCCACTGACACCAATGATGGGGCACTATTCCTTCCACTGACACCAATGATGGGGCACTATTCTTCCCACCGACACCAATGATGGGGCACTATTCCTTCCACTGACACCAATGATGGGGCACTATTCCTTCCACTGACACCAATGATGGGGCACTATTCCTCCCACTGACACGGCCCCTCTATGGTCTGAAGGACAGTAATCTGGCCTTTTGTTTAGAAAGTTTGGACACCCCTGGAATATTAGCACAGACCTTCAGGAAAGGGTAGAAAATAGCGTAAGGGTTAAACACCTGACAGTTTGTCTCTCAGGAGTGGCAAGGATTTTCGTTGTTGTGATGAATACACCAGCAAGTTGACATAACCCGGCCCATCAGCTGCTTATCAGTGGTAGTTCCCCCGCTGTCTTCTGGGTCCGGAAGGTGGCGGTGGGCCGTCAGTAGATCTCGCCTTCCCAGCGCAGTGTGAGAACTCTCTAATAAGGCCGGAGAGCCGCAGAACCAGTCGGTGGTAATAGAGCGGTGGGGAGCGAGCGCAGAGCATTCCCCGCCAAGAGCTGAGAGTCTTCCCACATTATGTGCCACATAAATCCCCCCCATCTGCGCTCCATGAATATTTCAGGCCCTGCATTGGCTAAGTTCAAACGTTCACCAGGCTTCTCTGAAACCGGCCAAGAAAAAGCGCAACCGTCTTCCCGGGGCCCCGGCTGCGAGGCGACGGATTTCCTCTCATTTGGCCGCTGCCAGTTTTCATCGCCTGCCATCGCAGAATTCACTTTTTTTCTCCATTTAAAGGTCAACTCCGACTATAATTGATCTTCTATTTTTTAAGCCGCATCACACGCTGGCTTCTTGCCTCCGTGTCAAGCTTGGATTCTGCGACAGAGTCCTAATGCTCTAAAGGAGAACTCCGTTAGCGGTTGGCGTCTAAATTAATCGCACAGAAAATACAGCATGTCAGTAACATTACAATTTTTTTTTTTAGCCCATATGCGGTACTGCCCATCGAACGCAGAGGGGTGTCATTTTTTCAGCAGGCATGATGTGTGCATTTCCATGCCTTAGCATCTTAGGTCAGAGGATGGTAAAAACATTTTTTCCTATTTTTTTTCCGCCCCCTGACTGCAAGTTTAAACAAACCCAACAGTGTGAGGCAGGCCATAGATTATGCGATTTTCTTTCCTACAATAACAGAAAATCGCTTGATACCCCCCATCAGCGCTTACTGGGCTATTGTGTTCTGCTGGTGAGGTGCCCTTCCTGCTGGCAGAACACAGTGATTACTACTACCGTGTTGCCCTGAAAGTAAGACTGGGTCTTATATTAAATTTGGCTACAAAAAATGCATTAGGCCCCTTTCACACTGAGGCGCTTTGCAGGCGATATTGTACTAAAAATTGCGCCTGCAATGCGCCCCCGAAAAAGCCGCTCCATTGTATCCAGTGTGAAAGCCCGAGGGCTTTCACACTGGAGTGGTGCGCTTGCAGGAGCGTAAAAAAACTCCTGCAAGCCGCATCTTTGAGGTGCGGTAGGAGCGGTAAAAATACCGCTTCTATAGCGCCCCTGCTCATTGAAATCAATGGGGTAGCGCCTCCAAAACGCCCGCAAAACACCACAAAGAGGCGTCATTGCGGGCGTTTTTAACCCTTTTTTGGCCGCCAACGGGGGTTAAAATCACCCCGCTAGCGCCCGCAAATCGCGGCAAAAATTACGGTATAGCGGCGCTAAAAATAGCGCCGCTATACCGCCAGCGCTTCAGTGTGAAAGTAGCCTTAGGGCTTATTTTCAGGGGATGTCTTATTTGTCCCATCTTCTCTCCCCCTCTCCCTCCCTGTCAGCTCAGGAGTCAGCATCTCTGTAATCCCCAACATAAACCCTAGTTAAAGTCCTTGTAAAATCATTTAATCCACTCTGTAAATGGAATTATATATCATGCAATTACTCATTGTAGCTATAGCCGCTACCGTGTTTCCTCCGAAAAGGAGACCTATCCCGAAAATAAGACCTATCTCGATTTTCTAGGATGGCTGCAATATAAGCCCTACCCTGAAAATAAGCCCTAGTTTAAAGTCCTTGTAAAATCATGTAAACCACACTGTAAAAGGATTATATAAATGTCCAGTGTGTGTCTTTTTGTAACATTATTGTAGAAATTACCTTATTTACAGCACCGTTGGGTGCTCACATGACCCGCCGGAGCTCTCCTCCCGGCTGACGTCAGCGGCCCCTCCCTCTGCGGTGCTCGAAGCGGGGAAGAAGAGCTGCGGCGGGTCATGTGAGCATCTAGCGGTGCTGTAAATAAGGTAATTTCTACAATAATATTACAAAAAGACAGAGAAAGTGGGTTCATCAAACTGAGGACATCTAGTGGCAGAAAAATAGTACTGTAGAGTAAATCTGGATTGAAGGTAAACATTGCAGCAAACGCTCTTTGTGTTATTTCATCTTTTAACGGGCCCATTAACCTTTTTATCTGCCGATCCCGCTCGGCCCATCAGCTTTCCATTTATACCTTTTTATCCACCTTTCTGGATATAACACCTTTATAGCTGTAACTAGATATATAGGTTATAGTAAGCCCTGGGTCACGCTATAAATCGCCTATGAAATGCACAGGAATTGCACCGCATTCCTGTGCAATTCACATGGAATTCAGCGCAGTCCGATTTTGAATGGGCTCAAATTGCACCGCATGCATTCACCAATTTTAGAAACGCACTGCAAATGCATTGCATAGTCATTTAGGACCATGTGATCCAGTGCAGGCAAACACACTGTATTGGGGGTGTCATTAACATTGCACTGACACCTGCTGCAGATCGCAAGAGCAGTGCAATTTGATCGCGGTGCGGGAAGGATCGCAGGTTTCGCGCACCACGTTCTAGTGTGAACCAGGGCTTACAGTGGTTGTAAAGGCACGAGATTTTTTTACCTTCATGTATTCTTTGTATGAAGATAAAAAACCTTCTGTGTGCAGCAGCCTCCCGAATACTTACCTGAGCCCCCTCTCGATCCAGCAATGTCCAAAGGAGTCTTGGCTCTCTGGGAACTCGCACTCCTGATTGGCTTTTGGCAGCAGCGAGATCCGTTGGCTCTTGCTGCTGTCAATCACAGCCAGTGAGTCAATCAGGAGATGGAGGGGGCTTGGCCTGGGCTTGCTATGGGGGCACCCGGCAGGAGGGAGGGGATGCTGGGTGTCAAACCACTTCACAGAGCAGGTAAGCATAACACGTTTGTTATAAAAATAAAAAAAACAAGACTTTACACTCACTTTAATAAGCAGCAGGGGCAGCCTGTCCATTAAGGGCGCACGGGCGCCGCCCCCTCTGTCACGCCGTCCCCTATATGACAAATGGATAGATTCATGCATTGCATTGTATGAATCTATCCATAACTGCCGTTGCCACCCCCCTATTCAGGCATCCGGCCCCTTTTTAGTGTTAGAAAAGCAAATATTAGTGCCATAGGCTCTAATAGGCTTCAAAAAAGGTGGACTTGTGGCGCAGAGCATTGCACTCGCAGTCCACTCAGGCGTGTTAGAAAAGCAAATGAATACTGAACCGCCTCTCCGCCAATCAGGAGGCGCGGGTCTAATACCGGTCACCTGATTGGCTGAAGGCACAGGCGATCCCATTGGCCAGCTAGCAGAAGCGAAGAAGAGACGCACGAAGGACACAGGAGCCATCGCCTGACCCGCACTACCCATCCCACAGCTCGCTGCCATCTCCTGCTGCCTGACCCGCCACCAAGATGGGGTAAGTGCCGGTCAGACAGGGAGCGGGCGGGTGGGGGCACAGTGGCTGCATATGATGGGAACAGAGGCTGCATATGAAGGGCACAGTGGCTGCATATGATGGGCACAGTGGCTGTATTTCATGGGCACAGAGGCTGCATATGATGGGCACAGTGGCTGCATTTCATGGGCACAGAGGATGCATTTGATGGGCACAGTGGTTGCATTTGATGGGGCACAATGGCTGCATTTGATGGGGCACAGTGGCTGCATATGATGGGCACAGTGGATTGCATATGATGGGCACAGTGGCTGCATATGATGGGCACAGTGGCTGCATATGATGGGCACAGTGGCTGCATTTCATGGGCACAGTGGCTGCATTTCATGGGCACAGAGACTGCATATGATGGGCACAGTGGCTGCATTTCATGGGCACAGAGGATGCATTTCATGGGCACAGTGGTTGCATTTCATGGGGCACAGTGGCTGCATTTCATGGGGCACAGTGGCTGCATATGATGTGCACAGTGGTTGCATATGATGGGCACAGTGGTTGCATATGATGGGCACAGTGGCTGCATATGATAGGCACAGTGGCTGCATATGATGGGCACAGTGGCTGAATTTCATGGGCACAGTGGCTGCATTTGATGGGGCACAGTGGCTGCATATGATGGGGCACAGTGGCTGCATATGATGGGCACAGTGGCTGCATATGATGGGCACAGTGGCTGCATATGACGGGCACAGTGGCTACATTTGATGTTTTTGTTTGAGTATTTTTCAGAATTTTTGAGCACCAGCCGCCACTGATGAGCATCCTATAATTTTGTAACATTGTATTAGGCTTGTTATACCCAACAATGTCATTTTCAATCATTTTAAATCTTCAGCTTTCATTCTAATTATCCTTGTTGATCCTTCCCTTGAAGATCCTTTTGTGGCATTTCATGTCACAGGGTGACAACGCTCTGTCCCGGTCTCCCATTTGTGCGTTTGCGTTGTCACCCTGTCATATGGGCTTCCATTGGAGACTACAAGCAGGTATTTTAATAAGACATTTTTCAGGCACGTTCCACTCTTGTTGCCATCAGGAAATTGCTTATTTTGCTGCGTCAAGATCTCCCGGCTCGTCCATTATCGGTAATGCCGCCGGAAATTCACAATTGCCATTTGTGTTTTTCAGGTCTACATCGTGATGTACAAAAAAAAAACTGAAATTGCCCCAAATCCCCCATTAATAGCCACCCGGTGATCTGCGGCTTTATTTGCCTTCAGTTTGATGACGGTGTAATCGGCGTACGTGCGCACTCCGCGCGTTATTCTCTTTCCTCTTTGTTGCGTCCTCGGTTCCTAGCCGAGGATTTTCCTCCCTGCGTCTTCTAATTGGGCGGCACGCAGACACCCTCCTTCCCCCCCAAGGTTTTTAATCACTGACTTCTTTGTAAAAGATCCGCTTCCACATAGCAAATCTGCAGGCTGTGTACAGCGGCCGCTAGAGACACAAGGCGGGTTTTTTAGTCAATACTCCGCATCGTGATGTCTCCGCGATGAAAGGATAAAGAGCTTCGATTGATGCTGCCACAGCGGTAGGTGGCTAACGCAGTCCTCCAACAAGCCTACAAAAAAAAAAAAAAAGTATAGGCTCATGTCACGGGGACACCTGGGGGCCCCGAGGCCTCGGACAGGCAACCCGCAGAGCAGCGAAACATCAGCTCTGCTTGACAGATGCGTTTTAATTGGACGAATCCTTCAGATCGCGATCAATGGCTTTTTTCTCGCTTCCTCGGCCGCTCCGATAGAATTCGACTTTGTTATCGTTTAGCCCCGAGATCACAGCCCGTGTAGGTGGCCGCGCCGCCCGTTCTTTCATGCTCCTTTGCACTTGGTGGAACGGCGGGCGAGACGGCGGGCCGCGGGGGTTATTCGGAAAGGCGCTGTATAAATTGATCAATGGAAAAGCCGTGCCTGGACAGATGTTTAGGTTTGAGGTCACCCCCCATTGTAAGAGTATTAATTCACTCCAGAGAAAATGTTACATTAAAGCGGGGCTTCTCCAAACTGTGGCCCATGGGCCGGGTTTATCCACCACAACAACCGTCTGTGAAGTTACCCCGGCTGGCAGATAATGTGCCAGAATACAAAGACCAGCGCATTCACTGCCAGCCAGCCGTTACCCTCCCCCCAGTCCCCAGCATTGATGCTGTGGTTGGTTACTAAGACTCTGCTGGGCAGTCCTAAATGTAAGGGGGGACTCTGCTGGGCAGTCCTAAATGTAAGGGGGGACTCTGCTGGGCCGTCTTGGATATAAAGGGGGACTAGGATGGGCACTCTTGAATGTAAGGAGGACAGGATGTAAGCGGGGACTTTGTGGGGTACTCTTAGATGTAACGGAGACTCTGTTAGTCACTCCTGAATGTAAGGAGGACTCTGCTGGGCAGTCTTGGATATAAAGGGGGACTGGGATGGGCACTTTTGAATGTAAGGAGGACTTTGTGGGGCACTTCTTTAGGTAAAGGAGACTGTTAGACACTCCTGAGTGTAGGGGGGGCTGTGCTGGGCACTCCAGGATGTAAGCGGGGACTTTGTGGGGCACTTCTGAATATAAGAGGAGACTAAGTTGGGCACTCCTGAATGTAGGGGGGATCAGCTTGGGCACTCCTGAATGTTGGGAGGAGGGGGCTCTGCTTGGGCACTTCTGAATGTAAGAGGGACTCTGTGGGGCACTACTAGATGTAACGGGGCACTCTGTTAGGCACTCCTGAATGTTTGGGGACTCTGCTGGGCACTCCAGGATGTAAGCAGGAACTTTGTGGGGCACTCCTGAATGTAAGGGGAGACTAGGCTAGGCACTCCTGAATGTAGGGGGGGGGGCTCTGCTTGGGCACTCCTAAATGTAAGCTAAACTCTGTAGGGCACTCATAGATGTAAGGGGAGACTCTGTTAGGCACTCCTGGATGTGGGATGGGATGGGGGACTCTGCTGGGCACTTCTGAATGTAAAGGGAGACTCTGCTGGGCACACTTGGATGTAAAGGGGGACTAAGATGGGCACTCCTGAATGTAAGGGGCATTGCCTGGGCACTCTCGAATGTATGAAGGACTTTGTGGAGCACTCCTATATGTAAGGGGGACTCTGTTAGGCACGCCTGAATGTAGGGGGGGGGGACTGTGCTTGGGCTCTCCTAGATGTAACGGGGGACTTTGTTTGGGAAATTCCTGAATGTAGGGGGGACTTTGCTGGGCACCCTGGGATGTAAGTAGAGACCTTGTGGGGCACTACTGAATGTAATGGGAGACTAGGCTAGGCACCCCTGAATGTAGGGAAGGGGGGACTCTGCTTGGGCACCCCTGAATGTAGGGAAGGGGGGACTCTGCTTGGGCACTCCTGAATGTAGACTGAACTCTGTAGGGCACACCTAGATGCAAGGGGGGGCTCTGTTGGGCACTCCTGAATGTGGGGTGGGGGCTCTGCTGGGTATTCTTGAATGTAAAGGGGGGACTTTGCTGGGCACTTCTGGATGTAAGGGGGGACTCTGATGGATACTCCTGGAGGTAAGAAGGATTCTGTTGGGAACTCCTGAGTGTAAGGACGGACTCTGCTGAACATTCCTGAAGGTAAGAGGGAACTCTGATGAGCACCACTGAATGTAGAGGGGACTCTGATTGGACACCAGGACAGGAAATGAGGTTCAATCTCCCCAATTGGGACAAAATATGGTACAAACCTGATGCGTTCCCCTCCCTCCAACCCCAATAAGTGAATTCTGCTATATAGATTGAATGACATCTCATGCTTGGGTTATAGACTTGGAGGGGTGGTGAGCGCCGGGCAGCACACAGTATGGAGTCCTGGAAGGGGGAGGTAGCACGAGAGAAGTCCTGATATTCAGCTGCGATCATTTGCATTGTCCTTGCCGCCTGGAAAGCGGTTAAGTACAAAGATTACGCTTCACCTTGTTTGGTTGTAAAGCCGTAGTCGGCGATTTTATGGCGCCATTAGACAAGATTGCCGCGGTCTAGTGCCTGTGTAAATGCGGAGGTCTCCTCTCCAGCACAGGCAGTTATGTGCTTATTTAATCGTAGCCGAGTTTAATTAACGGCTAATTAATCCGTAACAGCGCATGTGTGTGCGCTGCATAAACTCCCGCTTTTACTGCGCGGTAATGACGCGGCTCGGTGGAGGTACGCTTTGGACATAATGGAAGGTAAGTTGGAAATACATCCAAGAAGCACTGCCAGCCTTTGTTTTCCATGCCGGTACTCCGGTAGCCTCAGATTCTGGGAGCACCTAATCCTGAGATTCCCAACGTTGCCCTTCGCAGTCTTTCCGCAGTCTCTACACTGCCCCCTACTGCTGAGATGTAGGCAAGGCGGAGGAAGGTTTCACAAGGAAGGATAATGGACCAGAGCCTGCAGTCCCGCACAAAGCTATGCTTATTAATCTTCTAAGGGTAAATGATATAAGGAACTCAAAGAGAAATCAGTAAACTTGGTTGGATGAAAAAGCCTGATTCATCAAGCTGCAAGTCGCACTTTAAATCTGACCTCCGGCCTCGCGCAGTTGTACCGGCTCCTCTCCTGGAATGAAATGGCTTCCTCTGATTTCCCTGCACACTGTGAGCTTCTCACAATGTGCATTAGAAGCTGCAGCAAGTCAGATAGAGCTCCGCCTCATTTCCTGGCTGGAGGATGTCCAGCATCATCTAACGCTTTCCTCCCCAGCCTGACTGTCCTTGGCCCGCACCTTTTATTCGTTGGATTTCAAAAAATATTAAAAGTCAGCAGCTACAAATACTGCAGCTGCTGACTTTTAATATAAGGACACTTACCTGTCCCGGGCGCCCGCAATGTCGGGTCCTGAAGCCGATTTGTCCCTCGGCTCTCGGGTGCTGCCGCCGCCATCTTCGGTAAGGGAATCAGGAAGTGAAGCCTTGTGGCTTCACATCCTGGTTCCCTACTGCTCATGCGCGAGTCGCGCTGCGCGTTCCCACTGGTCCCTGATGTCTTTTGGGACCTGTGTGTCTCCCAGAAGACAGCCGGGGGGACGGAGTAGGCGCCGGAAGTGGCGTAGATATCCGCGGGTGGCTCGGATATCTATGCCCGGAAGTGGGAGCAAATACTTGTATTACACAGGTATCTGCTCCCTCCTCAACCCTGAAAGGTGCCAAATGTGACAGCGGAGGGGGGGAGGGTTCCAAAAAGCGGAAGTTCAATTTTTGGGTGGAACTCTGCTTTAAGGTGAAAAATCTTCTGTGCTGCTTCCCCCCCCCCCCCCACCTTTTTTCTTACCTGAATCCGATTGTTCCAGCGATGTGCACGAGCCCAGCGATTCCAGCCGCTGTCTCCATCCTCATTGGATAGATTGATAGCAGTAGGTGCCATTGGCTCCCACTGCTGTCACTCAAATTGAGTGACAAGGGAGCGGGGGATGGGGCAGAGTCCTGTTGTCTGTGTCAATAGATACAGCAGCGGGACTCGTGAGCGCGTCCGCAAGGGTGCCCCATGGAAAGCGGCTCTCTGTGGGGGCACCCGATGAAGAGGAGGAGCCAGGAGTGCTGCCGGGGCACCCCAGAAAAGGAGGATCAGGACCACTCTGTGCAAAACCCTGGAACAAAGCAGGTAAGCATAACAGGTTTGTTATTTAAAAAAAGAAAAAAGAAACCTTTACAATCACTTTAAGAAGCATACTGAGGCAGGATGCTGGGATGTTTTCTGGAAGCTATGTACAGCACCCTGCCAGCCCCTCCCACCAGCCATAATCTGCTACATTGCATAGAGAAGCACAGAACCCCAGTTATTATGTTGATCATTAGTCATCAGTTGTTAGTATGTTAATGATGGGGGAGGAGGGAACCAGGGAAGGCTAAATATAAGCAGATTAAACTTCAGCCTTAAAGTGTTACTAAACCCAGGCGCCTGCATTCACTATATCTGGTCTCCCACAGTACACAGAACATGGAAATGCAATTATTTTAGGAAATATAAACTGCTAAATACCTTTTCTCATCAGCAGTATATAGCAGTCTTGTGACTTCTATCAGTGTCCAGCCAAGCACTGGTTAAAGCTTGTAGGAGGAGTTTTCTGACTGTCCTATGAGATTGCAGGGGACCCCTGACCCTCTGTCTGGACAGTGCTGATTGGCCCTGAGCTGATAACATGCACCCTCCCAAGAAAAAAAAAAACCTCTCTAGCAATACACACCAAACTGAGCATGTGCAGCCTGACTCCATAGACTCTGTGTTATCAGGAAATTATTAGGGGATAGTGGAAGAAGGGGAGGAACAGAGAAGACAGGATCAAACAGCCTTTTTACACAATGGGTGTATAACAAGCATGCTTTACTGCGTATACAGTCTGATTTTACTGTTGTAGGTTTAGTAAGACCCCTTTCTCACTGAGGCAGTTTTCAGTCGTTTTAGCGCTAGAAATAGCGCCTGTAAACAGCCTGAAAACTGCCTCCTATTCATTACAATGTGTGCTTTCACACCCGGGCGGTGCGCTTGCGGGATTTTCGGAAAAGTCCTGCAAGCAGCATCTTTGGGGCGGTTTGGGAATGCTGTATACAGAGGTATCATTCGGTCCTCTGAGGATTCCATCATTCGGTCCTCTGAGGATTCCATCATTCGGTCCTCTGAGGATTCCATCATTCGGTCCTCTGAGGATTCCATCATTCGGTCCTCTGAGGTTTCCATCATTCGGTCCTCTGAGGTTTCCATCATTCGGTCCTCTGAGGTTTCCATCATTCGGTCCTCTGAGGATTCCATCATTCGGTCCTCTGAGGATTCCATCATTCGGTCCTCTGAGGTTTCCATCATTCGGTCCTCTGAGGATTCCATCATTCGATCCTCTGAGGTTTCCATCATTCGGTCCTCTGAGGATTCCATCATTCGGTCCTCTGAGGATTCCATCATTCGGTCCTCTGAGGATTCATTCATTCGGTCCTCTGAGGATTCCATCATTCGGTCCTCTGAGGATTCCATCATTCGGTCCTCTGAGGTTTCCATCATTCGGTCCTCTGATAATTCCATCATTCGGTCCTCTGAGGTTTCCATCATTCGGTCCTCTGAGGATTCCATCATTCTGTCCTCTGAGGTTCCATCATTCGGTCCTCTGAGGATTCCATCATTCGGTCCTCTGAGGTTTCCATCATTCAGTCCTCTGAGGTTTCCATCATTCGGTCCTCTGAGGTTTCCATCATTCGGTCCTCTGAGGATTCCATCATTCGGTCCTCTGAGGTTTCCATAATTCGGTCCTCTGAGGATTCCATCATTCGGTCCTCTGAGGTTTCCATCATTCGGTTCTCTGAGGATTCCACCATTCGGTCCTCTGAGGATTCCATCATTCTGTCCTCTGAGGTTCCATCATTCGGTCCTCTGAGGATTCCATCATTTGGTCCTCTGAGGATTCCATCATTCGGTCCTCTGAGGTTTCCATCATTCGGTCCTCTGAGGTTTCCATCATTCGGTCCTCTGAGGTTTCCATCATTCGGTCCTCTGAGGTTTCCATCATTCGGTCCTCTGAGGTTTCCATCATTCGGTCCTCTGAGGTTTCCATCATTCGGTCCTGAGGTTTCCATCATTCGGTCCTCTGAGGTTTTTGATCATCTGAGGTTTTCCATCATTCGATCTTCTGAGGTTTTCCATCATTCGGTCCTCTGAAGTTTTCCATCATTTGGTCCTCTGAGGTTTCCATCATTCGGTCCTCTGAGGATTCCATCATTCGGTCCTCTGAGGTTTTCGATCATCTGAGGTTTTACATCATTCGATCTTCTGAGGTTTTCCATCATTCGGTCCTCTGAAGTTTTCCATCATTTGGTCCTCTGAGGTTTTCGATCATCTGAGGTTTTCCATCATTCGATCTTCTGAGGTTTTCCATCATTCGGTCCTCTGAAGTTTTCCATCATTTGGTCCTCTGAGGATTCCATCATTCGGTCCTCTGAGGTTTCCATCATTCGGTTCTCTGAGGATTCCATCATTCAGTCTGGAGGTGATCAGGCTGTATACATTCAGATGTGATTTAATAAAATCCCAATTCCTGCTCATAATTAACCCTCCAATGATCTCTCATCTGCCTCCTCCACACTTCTTACTTCGCACCTTATCGCCCAGCCGGGAACGCGGCAGATGTTTTGCGCGGCGGGGAAAGGGCATCAGGAGATATCTTCCCCCGCATTTGGACAAGCAGAGGTGTTGACGTGGCGGCTCGTTGCCCTCCTTGGGGGCCCGCAGAGCCCCTCGATGACGAATTTATCAGACGCGGCGAGCTTTATCTTCCTCTGTCCCTGACATCTGTTTGGCGCGGTGATTAATTGCAATTAGTGAGCAGCTTGAAAGGCCGTGAAAGAATATTCATCAGAATTCTCGTCAAGATTAATGAGTGATGGTGGCTGGTGTCCACCGCGCGCTGCTGACGAGCGAGAAATCTGCCCGCTTATTTCCTTCCAGGTTCCAGGGATTCGGGAAGGCCGGCCATACATGACCGGATCTCTGATTTATTATTATTATTATTATTATTTAGGTACTTATATAGTGCCATCCATTTACGCAGCGCTTTACATATACATTGTACATTCACATCGGTCCCTACCCTCAAGGAGCTTACAATCTAAGGTCCCTAACTCACATTCATATACTAGGGCCAATTTATACAGAAGCCAATTTACTTATCAGCATGTCTTTGGAGTGTGGGAGGAAACCGGAGTACCCGGAGGAAACCCACGCAGGCACAGGGAGAACATGCAAACTCCAGGCAGGTAGTGTCGTGGTTGGGATTCGAACCCTTTTTACTGCTAGGCGAGAGTGCTACCCACTACACCATTGTGCTGCCCATTTATCCGGAAGAAGGACAGACGCCTGTCTGTGCGACCGTCGCAGGCACACTCTGGATATATTTTTATCAGGCATATATATATCAAATCTTTGTTTCATATTTTATTTCATGCAGGAGCAGAGCATATTACTAATGTGCTTGGAAATCATTCTCTGTTGGATCACATTCACTGTGCAGAATTGTTTCCTGAGGGGTGCATTCAATCATTTATTCCTTATGTACGAACGGGTAAAATTGAATGTTATTAGGCCATTTTTTCTCCAGGTCAAAAGTTCTTCTTTCATGCAGAATAGAGTGAGTCATAAAATTTGAGTTATCGCCACCAGATGGAGCTGGTGATCATTGGAAATAAATACTTATATCTTTTGAGTGTCAGCTCCATCTAGTGGCCTTAATGAGAAATTTTCCTGATTTACTCTATGAAGAACGAATGCTTGGCCTGGAGAGAAAACAATTTAGTAACATGCTCTGCCCCAGTTGAAAGGGAGGAGGGAGACAGGATATGAGGACACTAGGTTTAGGATAAAGGCCCACTTCAACCAATCTCGCTCTCACCCCTGTGCGCCCCCTATGGACCAGAACAATTTTTAAATTTCTGCTGTGGGCCTGTTTATTTAGCAAAAACGTCATTACCTAAAGGAGAAGTATGGCCAAAGCTGTTGTGGCGGTCATACTTCTCCTGTGGGTCACATGAGTGCACTTATTTCTGCAAACCCGTGACCCAGATTCAGCCGACAGCAGGCTTTAGATTCAGCTGAGAGTCTGTCTAGGCTCTGCAGGAATTCTGACAATAATGTCAGGATCCGCCCAGATGCCTGACCATCAGCTGGCTTAGCCTATCCACGCTCCACTGAGATCCTGAGCCATCCACTTCTGCCCCTTCCACAGCCCTGCGCTCCAGTGAGCGCTGAAGGGGGTAGAGCAGAGAGCGGTGACTGACAGTCACCGCTCTCTGCTCGCTGAAGACCGAGAGCTGAGCGATCAGCGGTCTTTTATCGCTTGGTCCTCAGTCTTAGAAGTGGCAGGGGACAAATGCAACATCCACCTAGGTGAGTATACAGTATATGTTTGTTTTTTTGGGAATCTGCACTTCTGTTATAAGTTAAAGTGGAGTTCCACCCTAAAAAAAAATAAAAAAATCACCAAAAATCTACAAATAAATAGAAAAAAAAAAAATGTTTTACTTACCAGAAATAGCGGTTGCTATGCGGATCTTCCTAATCTGCCTCTTCATCCGCCGCGGTTGGTCTTCATCCTCGCATTGCCTCTCTTGTGAATGGGGCGCGCTGCCTTCTGGGAACTGTGTGTATCCCAGAGAGCAGCCGCCCATTCAGAAAACAGCACATGCGCAGTAGGAAATGGGCAGCGAAGCCGCAAGGTTTCCCTTAGGCCCCTTTCACACTGAGGCGCTTTGCAGGTGCTATTGCGCTAGAAATAGCGCCTGCAATGCGCCCCAAAAAAGCCGCTCCTTTGTATCCAGTGTGAAAGCCCGAGGGCTTTCACACTGGAGTGGTGGGCTTGCAGAAGGGTAAAAAAACTCCTGCGAACCGCATCTTTGAGGCGTGGTAGGAGCGGTAAAAATACCGCTCCTATAGCGCCCCCTGCCCATTGAAATCAATAGGGTAGCGCCCGCAAAATGCTGCAAACAGTTAAAATCACCCCGCCACCGCCCGCCAATCGCGGCAAAAACAACGGTATAGCGGCACTAAAAATAGCGCCGCTATACCGCCGCCAAAGAAGGCTTCCTTTTGATGATCTTGCCTTTTAAAAATTATGTTATTTTTTTTTATGCAATCCATAGACAAGAAAATCCAACTAAAAAACACAATTTTTATCTACATTGATCAGTTTTAGTTGGCTTATCGGAATCTGGAAGCCCCTTCCTTTTTTTTTTTTAAAGTTGGAAGCCCCCTTTAACAAGGGGGCCCCCAGATCCCGGCCCCTACCCATTCGGGGCCCCCAGATCCCAGCCCCTACCCATTCGGGGCCCCCAGATCCTGGCCCCTACCCATTCGGGGCCCCCAGATCCCGGCCCCTACCCATTCGGGGCCCCCAGATCCCGGCCCCTACCCATTCGGGGCCCCCAGATCTCGGCCCCTACCCATTCGGGGCTCCCAGACCCCGGCCCCTACCCATTCGGGGCCCCCAGATCTCGGCCCCTACCCATTCGGGGCTCCCAGACCCCGGCCCCTACCCATTCAGGGCTCCCAGATCCCGGCCCCTACCCATTCGGGGCCCCCAGATCCCGGCCCCTACCCATTTGGGGCCCCCAGATCCCGGCCCCTACCCATTTGCCGAAAAAAGTGTCAAAAATAAATAAAGACACATATTTTGACAATTCGTTTATTTAAAAAAAACAATGTCCCCCGAAGTGAATCCAGCGTCAATCGTGAAGAATGCCACCACCGACCCGGAAAAAAAAAGAGGTCCGCAAAACGCATGCAAAAATGCACCAAAAACGCAACACTTGCATTTTTGGTGTGGGTCCATTGAAGTCTTTGACACGCAAAACGCAATCTGCTGCAGGGAAAAAAGTCCAAAAATGCAGTGGCTGAAAAACGCACAGATGTGAACGTTTCCCATAGGAAACCATGTTAAATTTCTGCAAAATGCCCTAAAAACGCATAGGTGTGAACGTAGCCTAGGACCAGACCACAAGATACCTGCAGATTTAGAGTGCAGAACCGCCAGGTGCAGAGCATTACCACCGAGACGAGTATTAGCTCCACTCAGCCCCCCCCCCCCCCCCCTGTCCCCGGAGTCAGTTTAGATACAACATCTTCACATATGACTGGAGGGCACCTTTACTTTGTAGCCTAATTAACAGGAAAACATCTTGCTGCAAATTCTATTCGCCTTTTTGCATATCATTAAAATCCGGTGAGGAGCGCAAACAATGGGCGGTGGAGGGGGGGAGGGGGACACTCCCAGAGATTTGAATTCGGTTTTGGGTGGGGCGCTCCGGTAACAAGCAGCCGTTGACCCTGGGAGTAAGGTCGTGGCCCGCGTGCCCTCTGCGGATCATCTGACCCCGGGGGGACATGAGCAACCTGCACCTGCTCCTGGGGGGCCACAGAGGGGCCTTTTGTAGGCGATGTCACCAGAAGAGGCATTTCCTGCCAGGGTTCTCTGGCTGTTTGTGCAGGAACAGTGCCCTCCGCTGTCTGCCAGCACAATGCCTCTGTGTTCGGGTGAAACCGTGACAGAGCCCGCGGCTCATCCTCCCCCGTGAGTCACCGCCATTAAATCATCATTAGCTGGCTCTGCTCCTCAGCCTGACACCCCTGCAGGAGATGCCAGAGGGAGGAAACGAGGTCGCGGGCTGTGCCCGGGCACCGCGCTGGCTCACGGCACAGAACACACGCCAGGGCACCGCTAGGCACATACATCACAAATGGCTCTTTTATTGCCTCTATGCCTGGCAGCAACGCAGCAGAGCCAAGTGACCGCCGCGACCCAACCAGCGGGCACTGATTGGCTGTACGGGCGCCCGCTGTGGAGGGGCTCGGGCAGGTGTCTTTATTGCTGACTTGTTACTGGAAATGAAACTGCCACATATCTCCGCCGCGGTGCCCGTAAAATGCCAACTGTGCTGAAATGTAAAATGTGTGAAGTCAGTGTATGTCTCATATAAGCTTTAACCTGTTCTGAAGTCTTCTGCAGCTTTCAGTAAAATAATCCCTGGTGATCCTGCCATAAGGATCCATAATCAGGCACTTCCTGTGATAGGGTGACACCGCTCTCTCTCTGTCACCCAGTTGTGCTTCTGCGTTGTCACTCTGCAACGTGGGCTTCCAGTGAAGCAATGCACATGGCACAGGCAGGGTGTTCTGTTCTCACCATCAGGGCACCCGTCCTGAGAAATGCCATGCAGCCATCTCTGGAGGATAGAAGTGGCTGCAAAGAGGATGAAGGAGATTAGCAGCACTGAGATGCAATGAGTGATGGTGACAATGGCAATGACCACTGGGAAAGTCCTGCTGAATCTACAATAGATTCATTTCATCTACGTGGACTTTATGACCTTAACATTGGAACCACTAGATGTTTACAATGGAAGTATATGGAGCGCTGTGGTGGGAGTGCTAACAAGGATAAATCCGTGATATGACAACAGTGAAGGAGAGACGTGTTAAGTATCTGCAGTGTGCCGGGAGAGGTGATAATCTGCCGCTTGTGCCGCTTGGCGTGTCGGGAGACTATAGATCGCAATGTTACAGAAGAGCATGGAAGACCACACTGAGATATTGTTATACCTTCTACAGGAACCAACCAACACACTGCCAGATATAAGACATCAATAATATATTATACAGGAGTGACATCACCACCCTCCAGATATAAGATATATTATACAGGAGTGACATCACCACCCTCCAGATATAAGATATATTATACAGGAGTGACATAACCGCTCTCCAGATATAAGATATATTATACAGGAGTGACATCACCGCTCTCCAGATATAAGTATATATTATACAGGAGTGACATCACCGCTCTCCAGATATAAGATATATTATACAGGAGTGACATAACCGCTCTCCAGATATAAGATATATTATACAGGAGTGACATCACCGCTCTCCAGATATAAGTATATATTATACAGGAGTGACATCACCGCTCTCCAGATATAAGATATATTATACAGGAGTGACATCACCACCCTCCAGATATTAGTTATATTATACAGGAGTGACATCACCGCTCTCCAGATATAAGTATTGTGACAGCAGGAAGGTAAAGTCACCTGGTTGCATCCAGGGGGGTAGATATATTTCGCCCAGATTCAGGCTTTACGCCGACTTATACAACTAGGTGGAGAGTTGTATAAGCCCAGCTGAGGCTAGTGGGCTCATGGATGACTCATACCTCTAGGGAGAGTGTGGGGCGTCGTGCAGACAGGGAGTTGATGAGACCAGCTGAAGCTTGTCAGCTCATTTAGGCCTCTATAAAAACTCCCAGCTTCATTAGGTGTTTGCTCATGCCTGGACCCAGACCTGTGTGGACTGTCTAGGGAGAGTGAACCCCTGTGCGGTGAGACAAAGCCTGTGTGGCTATTTGCTTGGACATTTAAAACCAGGGACTTAGGGACTAGGACAGCACTAGGCTGATCCCAGTTGTTAGTTAGGAAACCTGTATGTTTAGTCAGAGGTCAAGTTGACCAGGATTTATTTTATTTATGTTTCTTTTGCTTTGCTGTGTTTTGTCACTGTAAATAGAAAATAAACCTCACCTTTTTTGATTTTGAAAACCACAACCTCCGTTTGCTGGGCCTGTTTTTGTGTGGGGAGCCCATCCCGGGGGTCACACACACCCGCTGCCGAGCTAACCCCCTCACAGTTGGTGGAGAACCAGTGGCAGTTTTTTTTAAGCCAGCATGGAGGAGATACTGAAGCAGCTGGCTCTACCAAATGCCAATCAACAGCAGACAAATGCAGGTTTGCAAAAGAGCCTTGCAGCTCATCAACAGAACTTCGCAGCCCAGCAGCAAGCTCATCAACAGAGCCTTGCAGCCCAGCAGCAGACAAACGCAACTTTGCAACAGAGTCTGGAGGCTCAGCAACAAGCCCAGCAGCAATCTGAGGCCCGCTTCATAGACCTGTTGCAGAAGCAAGAGCAGAGACTACAACAACAGATGGAAGCAGTAATGCAGCAACGTCCGCAGACCAGTGAGGAAAGCCGTCCCACTAATACCGCGTCCTTTGGGGTGAGTCGTTTATTGACAAAAATGACTGGAGAGGATGATCCAGAGGTATTTTTGACCACATTTGAAAGGACCGCTGAAAGAGAAAAGTGGCCTGAGGAGCAGTGGGCTGGACTGGTGGCTCCTCTGTTAACTGGTGAATCGCAGAAAGCTTACTATGACCTAGAGCCTAACCAAGCAAAAGACTATGTGATGCTAAAAGCTGAAATATTGGCAAGGCTGGGTGTCACCCAGGCTGTCCGGGCTCAGCGTGTGCATAACTGGACTTTCCAGCTGGGAAAACCCCCCAGGTCTCAAATGTATGATCTCATTCACCTGAGCAGAAAGTGGCTACAGCCAGAGACTTTGTCCGCACCAAAGATTGTGGAACGTGTTGTAATGGATCGGTTTTTGAGAGCTCTTCCTACTGCCATCCAAAAGTGGGTAAGCCATGGAGACCCAGAGACGGCCGATGGTCTTGTGGATCGTGTGGAGAAATACTTGGCTACAGAGAACCTGACGGCCTCTTCCAGAGACACTCGGACTTTCCACCCTAAGACCAGACCATCCCCAGGGGCGGATAAGAGGATTCCAAGGGGTGAGGGTGGAGAGAGTGAGAGGGTGGGAGCTCTACCCCAAGTTTGGCGAGAACAGCCTGGGAAATCAGCGGCTCAAGAGGCGGCAAGAAGGATCGTTTGCTACCGCTGCCGGCAAGCGGGACATATTGCAGCCAATTGCCCGGTTGTGGAGGAACCCATGCAGTGTGACTTTCTGACGGGCAGACGTCAGTCGCTGTGTGCGACAGTCGCATGCACTGCCATTCGAGGAACTGAGAAACATTTATGCAAAATGTGTGTTAATGGTAGAAATGTTGTGGTATTGCTGGATTCAGGTAGCCTTGTGACCCTGATAAAGGCTGAGTTAGTTAAAACAGAGGTCTCTGGGAATAGCAAGGTAGCTGTTATTTGTGTGCATGGGGACACCCGAGAGTATCCAGTGACTACAGTGTGTTTCGAGACCCCCAAAGGTACCCTCTCTCATCCTGTGGGCTTAGTATCTCAGTTACCGCATGACGCCATTGTGGGAAGGGATTTTCCGAAGTTCTGGGAACTGTGGGATGATCCTGAGCCCCCCACTGGTGCCCCTATGTACCAGGAATGTGATAGCCAGAACTCCCCTGAGAGTGGTGAGGACTCTCCGGAATTTCCCTTATCAGTATTGGCAGGGGAGACTCAAGAAACTGGAGAGGAGCCCACCTCCTCAGACGAAAACCTACCGTCTGTGGAGTTTTCTGATCTTGAGGTTCACAGGGAAAACTTTGCCACAGAACAGTTGAAAGACCCCGCCCTAATAAAGGCACGGGAAAACGTAGTGAAAATAGATGGCGAGTTAGTGAACCCAGATAATACCTGCACTTACCCATACTTCAGCGTAGAGAAGGACCTACTGTATCGGGTGGCAAAAAGGGCAGAAGAAGCCGTTGAGCAGCTTGTGGTGCCCAAACCTTACAGGAAGTTGGTGTTGGAGTTGGCCCATGGGCACATTCTTGGAGGTCATCTGGGGACAGAGAAAACCCGAGAGAGGGTATTACAGAGATTCTATTGGCCGGGGGTGATGAAGGACATAGAAAATTATTGTTCCTCATGCCCTGTGTGTCAGAGGTCGGCCCCGATGCCACATTTCCGTAGCCCGCTGGTCCCTCTACCCATCATTGAGGTCCAGTTTGAGAGGATCGCCATGGATTTGGTAGGGCCTATAATCAAGTCCGCTAGGGGGCACCAGTACATATTAGTTATAATGGACTATGCCACCCGTTATCCAGAAGCGATCCCTCTCCGAAATACCTCGGCCAAAACCATAGCCAAAGAGCTATCTCTTGTGTTTAGCCGGGTGGGTATTTGTAAAGAACTGCTTACGGACCAAGGTACACCCTTTATGTCCCGGGTTATGAAGGAGCTGTGTAAATTGTTCAAAGTGACGCAATTGCGTACGTCTGTGTATCACCCCCAAACCGATGGGCTGGTTGAAAGATTCAACAAAACCCTAAAACAAATGTTGAAGAAAGTGGTGGATAGAGATGGAAAGGATTGGGACTGTCTACTTCCTTATCTGATGTTTGCTATTAGGGAGGTGCCCCAATCCTCTACGGGATTCTCCCCCTTTGAGTTACTGTATGGGAGACACCCAAGAGGGCTGTTGGATATTGCCAAGGAAACTTGGGAAAGTGAGAGTTCTCCCCACAGGAGTGTGATTGAGCATGTCGCCCTGATGCAAGACCGAATTGCACAGGTAATGCCCATCGTGAAGGAACATTTGGCCCAAGCACAGTTAGCACAGCAGAGAGTGTACAACCGTGGAGCCAAGACCCGTACCTTTTCCCCGGGGGATAGGATACTGGTACTTGTCCCTACGGTTGAAAGTAAATTCCTTGCCAAATGGCAAGGCCCCTACGAGATAATGGAAAAAGTGAGCGAAGTGAATTACAAGGTCAGACAACCAGGAAGGCGAAAGCCCGAACAGATCTATCACGTTAATCTGTTGAAAGCCTGGAGGGATAGAGAGTCCCTAGTCGCAGACACTTGGTCACCAGCTCAAACTGGTTGCGTGATTCCTGAGGTTGGAATAGCAGCCACCTTGTCACAACCCCAACAACAGGAGGTTAAGGAGTTTGTGCTTCGCAACAAGGAGGTATTCTCTGAGCTGCCGGGACAAACATCTGGGGTAGAGCATGACATCATTACCCCGCCCGGTGAAAGGGTGAAGTTAAAACCCTATCGGATCCCAGAGGCCCGACGGGAGGCAATACGGGAGGAAGTACAGAAAATGCTGAACTTAGGGGTGATAGAGGAGTCCCAAAGTGATTGGTCTAGTCCCATTGTGTTGGTGCCTAAACCGGATGGGAGCTGGCGATTTTGTAACGATTTTCGTCAGTTGAACAAAGTTACAAAATTTGACACCTACCCCATGCCACGTATAGATGAGTTGATCGACCGGCTGGGAACAGCCCGATACATGACGACTCTTGACCTCACAAAAGGGTATTGGCAAATCCCCCTGGCCAAGTCGGCCAAAGAGAAAACCGCATTTGTAACCCCAGACGGGGCGTTCCAATATAAAAGAATGCCGTTCGGGTTACAGAATGCGCCGGCCACATTCCAGCGGAAAATGGACCAGATGCTGAGGCCCCATCGGAAGTATGCTGCGGCTTACCTGGATGACGTAATTGTCCATAGCACAGATTGGGCCTCACATCTGCCAAAAGTGCAAGCAGTCCTGGACTCTGTTCGGGAAGCGGGGTTTACGGCTAACCCCAAGAAGTGTACCATTGGGCAGGAAGAGGCCAAATATCTTGGGTACACCATTGGGAGGGGAGTAATAAAACCCCAACTCAACAAAGTCGAGGCCATCCAGAGTTGGCCACGTCCCAACAGCAAGAAGCAGGTACGAGCCTTTCTGGGAATCGCTGGGTATTATCGGCGATTCATTCCCCACTTTGCTTCTAAGGCTGTGCCCCTAACCAACCTGACGAAGGGGAAAGGGTCGGTCATGATTAAATGGACCCCCGAGGCTGAGGCAGCATTCCAATTCTTGAAACAAGCCTTATGTAGCCAGCCAGTGTTGTACTCACCCGACTTCTCTAAAGACTTTGTCGTACAAAGTGATGCGTCAGATGTGGGGTTAGGAGCAGTATTGTCCCAGGTCTGGAACGGGGAAGAGCACCCAGTCATTTACCTCAGCAGGAAGTTGAAGTCCCATGAGGTAAATTACGCCACCGTTGAAAAGGAGTGTTTAGCGGTGAAGTGGGCTCTAGATTCCCTTCGGTACTACCTGCTAGGTAGGCACTTTGACATGGTTACGGATCACGCTCCGTTAAAGTGGATGGCTCAAAACAAGGAAACAAATAGAAGAGTGAATAGGTGGTTCCTGGCCCTCCAGGAATTCAACTTCACAGTAAAGCATCGCCCTGGCGTTCAAATGGGGAATGTGGATGCTTTGTCACGAGTACATGAATGCCTGATTGCTGGTGTTCCAACCCCGAGGTTAAAACAAGAGGGGGGGGGTATGTGACAGCAGGAAGGTAAAGTCACCTGGTTGCATCCAGGGGGGTAGATATATTTCGCCCAGATTCAGGCTTTACGCCGACTTATACAACTAGGCGGAGAGTTGTATAAGCCCAGCTGGGGCTAGTGGGCTCATGGATGACTCATACCTCTAGGGAGAGTGTGGGGCGTCGTGCAGACAGGGAGTTGATGAGACCAGCTGAAGCTTGTCAGCTCATTTAGGCCTCTATAAGAACTCCCAGCTTCATTAGATGTTAGCTCATGCCTGGAACCAGACCTGTGTGGACTGTCTAGGGAGAGTGAACCCCTGTGCGGTGAGACAAAGCCTGTGTGGCTATTTGCTTGGACATTTAAAACCAGGGACTTAGGGACTAGGACAGCACTAGGCTGATCCCAGTTGTTAGTTAGGAAACCTGTATGTTTAGTCAGAGGTCAAGTTGACCAGGATTTATTTTATTTATGTTTCTTTTGCTTTGCTGTGTTTTGTCACTGTAAATAGAAAATAAACCGCACCTTTTTGATTTTGAAAACCACAACCTCCGTTTGCTGGGCCTGTTTTTGTGTGGGGAGCCCATCCCGGGGGTCACACACACCCGCTGCCGAGCTAACCCCCTCACAATATATATTATACAGGAGTGACATCACCACTCTCCAGATATTAGTTATATTATACAGGAGTGACATCACCACCCTCCAGATATAAGATATATTATACAGGAGTGACATCACCGCTCTCCAAATATAAGATATATTATACAGGAGTGACATCACCACTCTCCAAATATAAGATATATTATACAGGAGTGACATCACCGCTCTCCAGATATAAGATATATTATACAGGAGTGACATCACCACCCTCCAGATATAAGATATATTATACAGGAGTGACATCACCACTCTCCAGATATAAGATATATTATACAGGAGTGACATCACCACTCTCCAAATATAAGATATATTATACAGGAGTGACATCACCGCTCTCCAGATATAAGATATATTATACAGGAGTGACATCACCACCCTCCAGATATAAGTTATATTATACAGGAGTGACATCACCACTCTCCAGATATAAGTATATATTATACAGGAGTGACATCACCGCTCTCCAGATATAAGTATATATTATACAGGAGTGACATCACTACTCTCCAGATATAAGATATATTATACAGGAGTGACATCACCACCCTCCAGATATTAGTTATATTATACAGGAGTGACATCACCACCCTCCAGATATAAGATATATTATACAGGAGTGACATCGCCACTCTCCAGATATAAGATATATTATACAGGAGTGACATCACCGCTCTCCAGATATAAGATATATTATACAGGAGTGACATCACCACTCTCCAGATATAAGATATATTATACAGGAGTGACATCACCGCTCTCCAGATATAAGATATATTATACAGGAGTGACATCACTACTCTCCAGATATAAGATCTATTATACAGGAGTGACATCACCGCTCTCCAGATATAAGATATATTATACAGGAGTGACATCACCACCCTCCAGATATAAGTTATATTATACAGGAGTGACATCACCACCCTCCAGATATAAGATATATTATACAGGAGTGACATCACCGCTCTCCAGATATAAGTATATATTATACAGGAGTGACATCACCGCTCTCCAGATATAAGATATATTATACAGGAGTGACATCACCACTCTCCAGATATAAGATATATTATACAGGAGTGACATAACCGCTCTCCAGATATAAGATATATTATACAGGAGTGACATCACCGCTCTCCAGATATAAGTATATATTATACAGGAGTGACATCACCACTCTCCAGATATTAGTTATATTATACAGGAGTGACATCACCACCCTCCAGATATAAGATATATTATACAGGAGTGACATCACCACCCTCCAGATATAAGATATATTATACAGGAGTGACATAACCGCTCTCCAGATATAAGATATATTATACAGGAGTGACATCACCGCTCTCCAGATATAAGTATATATTATACAGGAGTGACATCACCACTCTCCAGATATAAGTATATATTATACAGGAGTGACATCACCACTCTCCAGATATAAGATATATTATACAGGAGTGACATCACCGCTCTCCAGATATTAGTTATATTATACAGGAGTGACATCACCACTCTCCAGATATAAGTATATATTATACAGGAGTGACATCACCACCCTCCAGATATAAGATATATTATACAGGAGTGACATCACCGCTCTCCAGATATAAGTATATATTATACAGGAGTGACATAACCGCTCTCCAGATATAAGATATATTATACAGGAGTGACATAACCGCTCTCCAGATATAAGTATATATTATACAGGAGTGACATAACCGCTCTCCAGATATAAGATATATTATACAGGAGTGACATAACCGCTCTCCAGATATAAGATATATTATACAGGAGTGACATCACCGCTCTCCAGATATAAGTATATATTATACAGGAGTGACATCACCACTCTCCAGATATTAGTTATATTATACAGGAGTGACATCACCACCCTCCAGATATAAGATATATTATACAGGAGTGACATCACCACTCTCCAGATATAAGATATATTATACAGGAGTGACATCACCACCCTCCAGATATAAGATATATTATACAGGAGTGACATCACCGCTCTCCAGATATAAGTATATATTATACAGGAGTGACATCACCACCCTCCAGATATTAGTTATATTATACAGGAGTGACATCACCACCCTCCAGATATAAGATATATTATACAGGAGTGACATAACCGCTCTCCAGATATAAGTATATATTATACAGGAGTGACATCACCACTCTCCAGATATAAGTATATATTATACAGGAGTGACATCACCGCTCTCCAAATATAAGATATATTATACAGGAGTGACATCACCGCTCTCCAGATATAAGTATATATTATACAGGAGTGACATCACCACTCTCCAAATATAAGATATATTATACAGGAGTGACATCACCGCTCTCCAAATATAAGATATATTATACAGGAGTGACATCACCACTCTCCAAATATAAGATATATTATACAGGAGTGACATCACCGCTCTCCAGATATAAGATATATTATACAGGAGTGACATCACCACCCTCCAGATATAAGATATATTATACAGGAGTGACATCACCACCCTCCAGATATAAGATATATTATACAGGAGTGACATAACCGCTCTCCAGATATAAGTATATATTATACAGGAGTGACATCACCACCCTCCAGATATAAGATATATTATACAGGAGTGACATCACCACCCTCCAGATATAAGATATATTATACAGGAGTGACATAACCGCTCTCCAGATATAAGATATATTATACAGGAGTGACATAACCGCTCTCCAGATATAAGATATATTATACAGGAGTGACATCACCGCTCTCCAGATATAAGTATATATTATACAGGAGTGACATCACCACCCTCCAGATATAAGATATATTATACAGGAGTGACATCACCACCCTCCAGATATAAGATATATTATACAGGAGTGACATAACCGCTCTCCAGATATAAGATATATTATACAGGAGTGACATCACCGCTCTCCAGATATAAGTATATATTATACAGGAGTGACATCACCGCTCTCCAGATATAAGTATATATTATACAGGAGTGACATCACCGCTCTCCAGATATTAGTTATATTATACAGGAGTGACATCACCACCCTCCAGATATAAGATATATTATACAGGAGTGACATCACCGCTCTCCAAATATAAGATATATTATACAGGAGTGACATCACCACTCTCCAAATATAAGATATATTATACAGGAGTGACATCACCGCTCTCCAGATATAAGATATATTATACAGGAGTGACATCACCACCCTCCAGATATAAGATATATTATACAGGAGTGACATCACCACTCTCCAGATATAAGATATATTATACAGGAGTGACATCACCACTCTCCAAATATAAGATATATTATACAGGAGTGACATCACCGCTCTCCAGATATAAGATATATTATACAGGAGTGACATCACCACCCTCCAGATATAAGTTATATTATACAGGAGTGACATCACCACTCTCCAGATATAAGTATATATTATACAGGAGTGACATCACCGCTCTCCAGATATAAGTATATATTATACAGGAGTGACATCACTACTCTCCAGATATAAGATATATTATACAGGAGTGACATCACCACCCTCCAGATATTAGTTATATTATACAGGAGTGACATCACCACCCTCCAGATATAAGATATATTATACAGGAGTGACATCACCGCTCTCCAGATATAAGATATATTATACAGGAGTGACATCACCGCTCTCCAGATATAAGATATATTATACAGGAGTGACATCACCGCTCTCCAGATATAAGATATATTATACAGGAGTGACATCACCACTCTCCAGATATAAGATATATTATACAGGAGTGACATCACCGCTCTCCAGATATAAGATATATTATACAGGAGTGACATCACTACTCTCCAGATATAAGATCTATTATACAGGAGTGACATCACCGCTCTCCAGATATAAGATATATTATACAGGAGTGACATCACCACCCTCCAGATATAAGTTATATTATACAGGAGTGACATCACCACCCTCCAGATATAAGATATATTATACAGGAGTGACATCACCGCTCTCCAGATATAAGATATATTATACAGGAGTGACATCACCACTCTCCAGATATAAGATATATTATACAGGAGTGACATAACCGCTCTCCAGATATAAGATATATTATACAGGAGTGACATCACCGCTCTCCAGATATAAGTATATATTATACAGGAGTGACATCACCACTCTCCAGATATTAGTTATATTATACAGGAGTGACATCACCACCCTCCAGATATAAGATATATTATACAGGAGTGACATCACCACTCTCCAGATATAAGATATATTATACAGGAGTGACATCACCGCTCTCCAGATATTAGTTATATTATACAGGAGTGACATCACCACTCTCCAGATATAAGTATATATTATACAGGAGTGACATCACCACCCTCCAGATATAAGATATATTATACAGGAGTGACATCACCGCTCTCCAGATATAAGTATATATTATACAGGAGTGACATAACCGCTCTCCAGATATAAGATATATTATACAGGAGTGACATCACCGCTCTCCAGATATAAGATATATTATACAGGAGTGACATCACCGCTCTCCAGATATAAGTATATATTATACAGGAGTGACATCACCACTCTCCAGATATTAGTTATATTATACAGGAGTGACATCACCACCCTCCAGATATAAGATATATTATACAGGAGTGACATCACCACTCTCCAGATATAAGATATATTATACAGGAGTGACATCACCACTCTCCAGATATAAGATATATTATACAGGAGTGACATAACCGCTCTCCAGATATAAGTATATATTATACAGGAGTGACATCACCACTCTCCAGATATAAGTATATATTATACAGGAGTGACATCACCGCTCTCCAAATATAAGATATATTATACAGGAGTGACATCACCGCTCTCCAGATATAAGTATATATTATACAGGAGTGACATCACCACTCTCCAAATATAAGATATATTATACAGGAGTGACATCACCGCTCTCCAAATATAAGATATATTATACAGGAGTGACATCACCACTCTCCAAATATAAGATATATTATACAGGAGTGACATCACCACCCTCCAGATATAAGATATATTATACAGGAGTGACATCACCACTCTCCAGATATAAGATATATTATACAGGAGTGACATCACCACCCTCCAGATATAAGATATATTATACAGGAGTGACATCACCACTCTCCAGATATAAGATATATTATACAGGAGTGACATAACCGCTCTCCAGATATAAGATATATTATACAGGAGTGACATCACCGCTCTCCAGATATAAGTATATATTATACAGGAGTGACATCACCACCCTCCAGATATAAGATATATTATACAGGAGTGACATAACCGCTCTCCAGATATAAGATATATTATACAGGAGTGACATAACCGCTCTCCAGATATAAGATATATTATACAGGAGTGACATCACCGCTCTCCAGATATAAGTATATATTATACAGGAGTGACATCACCACCCTCCAGATATAAGATATATTATACAGGAGTGACATCACCACCCTCCAGATATAAGATATATTATACAGGAGTGACATCACCACTCTCCAGATATAAGTATATATTATACAGGAGTGACATCACCACTCTCCAGATATAAGATATATTATACAGGAGTGACATCACCACTCTCCAGATATAAGTATATATTATACAGGAGTGACATCACCACCCTCCAAATATAAGATATATTATACAGGAGTGACATCACCACTCTCCAGATATAAGTATATATTATACAGGAGTGACATCACCACTCTCCAGATATTAGTTATATTATACAGGAGTGACATCACCACTCTCCAGATATAAGTATATATTATACAGGAGTGACATCACCACTCTCCAGATATAAGATATATTATACAGGAGTGACATCACCGCTCTCCAGATATTAGTTATATTATACAGGAGTGACATCACCACTCTCCAGATATAAGTATATATTATACAGGAGTGACATCACCACCCTCCAAATATAAGATATATTATACAGGAGTGACATCACCACCCTCCAGATATAAGATATATTATACAGGAGTGACATCACCGCTCTCCAGATATAAGTATATATTATACAGGAGTGACATAACCGCTCTCCAGATATAAGATGTATTATACAGGAGTGACATAACCGCTCTCCAGATATAAGTATATATTATACAGGAGTGACATAACCGCTCTCCAGATATAAGATATATTATACAGGAGTGACATCACCGCTCTCCAGATATAAGTATATATTATACAGGAGTGACATCACCACTCTCCAGATATTAGTTATATTATACAGGAGTGACATCACCACTCTCCAGATATAAGATATATTATACAGGAGTGACATAACCGCTCTCCAGATATAAGTATATATTATACAGGAGTGACATCACCACTCTCCAGATATAAGATATATTATACAGGAGTGACATCACCACCCTCCAGATATAAGATATATTATACAGGAGTGACATCACCACTCTCCAGATATAAGATATATTATACAGGAGTGACATCACCACTCTCCAGATATTAGTTATATTATACAGGAGTGACATCACCACCCTCCAGATATAAGATATATTATACAGGAGTGACATAACCGCTCTCCAGATATAAGATATATTATACAGGAGTGACATCACCGCTCTCCAGATATAAGTATATATTATACAGGAGTGACATCACCGCTCTCCAGATATAAGATATATTATACAGGAGTGACATAACCGCTCTCCAGATATAAGTATATATTATACAGGAGTGACATCACCGCTCTCCAAATATAAGATATATTATACAGGAGTGACATCACCGCTCTCCAGATATAAGATATATTATACAGGAGTGACATCACCGCTCTCCAAATATAAGATATATTATACAGGAGTGACATCACCACTCTCCAGATATTAGTTATATTATACAGGAGTGACATCACCACCCTCCAGATATAAGATATATTATACAGGAGTGACATCACCACTCTCCAGATATAAGATATATTATACAGGAGTGACATCACCGCTCTCCAAATATAAGATATATTATACAGGAGTGACATCACCGCTCTCCAAATATAATATATATTATACAGGAGTGACATCACCGATCTCCAGATATAAGATATATTATACAGGAGTGACATCACCACTCTCCAGATATAAGATATATTATACAGGAGTGACATCACCGCTCTCCAAATATAAGATATATTATACAGGAGTGACATCACCGCTCTCCAAATATAAGATATATTATACAGGAGTGACATCACCGCTCTCCAGATATAAGATATATTATACAGGAGTGACATCACCGCTCTCCAGATATAAGATATATTATACAGGAGTGACATCACTGTTCTCCAGATATAAGATATATTATACAGGAGTGACATCACCACTCTCCAGATATAAGATATATTATACAGGAGTGACATCACCGCTCTCCAGATATAAGATATATTATACAGGAGTGACATCACCACTCTCCAGATATAAGATATATTATACAGGAGTGACATCACCGCTCTCCAGATATAAGATATATTATACAGGAGTGACATCACCGCTCTCCAGATATAAGATATATTATACAGGAGTGACATCACAGCTCTCCAGATATAAGATATATTATACAGGAGTGACATCACCGCTCTCCAGATATAAGATCTATTATACAGGAGTGACATCACCGCTCTCCAGATATAAGATATCTTATACAGGAGTGACATCACCGCCCTCCAGATATAAGATATATTATACAGGAGTGACATCACCACCCTCCAGATATAAGATATCTTATACAGGAGTGACATCACCGCCCTCCAGATATAAGATATATTATACAGGAGTGACATCACCACCCTCCAGATATAAGATATATTATACAGGAGTGACATCACCGCTCTCCAGATATAAGTATATATTATACAGGAGTGACATAACCGCTCTCCAGATATAAGATATATTATACAGGAGTGACATAACCGCTCTCCAGATATAAGTATATATTATACAGGAGTGACATAACCGCTCTCCAGATATAAGATATATTATACAGGAGTGACATAACCGCTCTCCAGATATAAGATATATTATACAGGAGTGACATCACCGCTCTCCAGATATAAGTATATATTATACAGGAGTGACATCACCACTCTCCAGATATTAGTTATATTATACAGGAGTGACATCACCACCCTCCAGATATAAGATATATTATACAGGAGTGACATCACCACCCTCCAGATATAAGATATATTATACAGGAGTGACATCACCGCTCTCCAAATATAAGATATATTATACAGGAGTGACATCACCGCTCTCCAGATATAAGATATATTATACAGGAGTGACATCACCGCTCTCCAGATATAAGATATATTATACAGGAGTGACATCGCCACTCTCCAGATATAAGATATATTATACAGGAGTGACATCACCGCTCTCCAGATATAAGATATATTATACAGGAGTGACATCACCACTCTCCAGATATAAGATATATTATACAGGAGTGACATCACCGCTCTCCAGATATAAGATATATTATACAGGAGTGACATCACCAACCTCCAGATATAAGATATATTATATAGAAGTGACATCACCACTCTCCAGATATAAGATATATTATACAGGAGTGACATCACCGCTCTCCAAATATAATATATATTATACAGGAGTGACATCACCGATCTCCAGATATAAGATATATTATACAGGAGTGACATCACCACTCTCCAGATATAAGATATATTATACAGGAGTGACATCACCGCTCTCCAAATATAAGATATATTATACAGGAGTGACATCACCGCTCTCCAAATATAAGATATATTATACAGGAGTGACATCACCGCTCTCCAGATATAAGATATATTATACAGGAGTGACATCACCGCTCTCCAGATATAAGATATATTATACAGGAGTGACATCGCCACTCTCCAGATATAAGATATATTATACAGGAGTGACATCACCGCTCTCCAGATATAAGATATATTATACAGGAGTGACATCACCACTCTCCAGATATAAGATATATTATACAGGAGTGACATCACCGCTCTCCAGATATAAGATATATTATACAGGAGTGACATCACCGCTCTCCAGATATAAGATATATTATACAGGAGTGACATCACAGCTCTCCAGATATAAGATATATTATACAGGAGTGACATCACCGCTCTCCAGATATAAGATCTATTATACAGGAGTGACATCACCGCTCTCCAGATATAAGATATATTATACAGGAGTGACATCACCACCCTCCAGATATAAGATATATTATACAGGAGTGACATAACCGCTCTCCAGATATAAGTATATATTATACAGGAGTGACATCACCACTCTCCAGATATAAGTATATATTATACAGGAGTGACATCACCGCTCTCCAAATATAAGATATATTATACAGGAGTGACATCACCGCTCTCCAGATATAAGTATATATTATACAGGAGTGACATCACCACCCTCCAGATATAAGATATATTATACAGGAGTGACATCACCACCCTCCAGATATAAGATATATTATACAGGAGTGACATAACCGCTCTCCAGATATAAGATATATTATACAGGAGTGACATCACCGCTCTCCAGATATAAGTATATATTATACAGGAGTGACATCACCGCTCTCCAGATATAAGTATATATTATACAGGAGTGACATCACCACTCTCCAGATATTAGTTATATTATACAGGAGTGACATCACCACTCTCCAGATATAAGTATATATTATACAGGAGTGACATCACCACTCTCCAGATATAAGATATATTATACAGGAGTGACATCACCGCTCTCCAGATATTAGTTATATTATACAGGAGTGACATCACCACTCTCCAGATATAAGTATATATTATACAGGAGTGACATCACCACCCTCCAAATATAAGATATATTATACAGGAGTGACATCACCACTCTCCAGATATAAGTATATATTATACAGGAGTGACATCACCACTCTCCAGATATTAGTTATATTATACAGGAGTGACATCACCACTCTCCAGATATAAGTATATATTATACAGGAGTGACATCGCCACTCTCCAGATATAAGATATATTATACAGGAGTGACATCACCACTCTCCAGATATAAGTATATATTATACAGGAGTGACATCACCACCCTCCAAATATAAGATATATTATACAGGAGTGACATCACCACCCTCCAGATATAAGATATATTATACAGGAGTGACATCACCGCTCTCCAGATATAAGTATATATTATACAGGAGTGACATAACCGCTCTCCAGATATAAGATATATTATACAGGAGTGACATAACCGCTCTCCAGATATAAGTATATATTATACAGGAGTGACATAACCGCTCTCCAGATATAAGATATATTATACAGGAGTGACATCACCGCTCTCCAGATATAAGTATATATTATACAGGAGTGACATCACCACTCTCCAGATATTAGTTATATTATACAGGAGTGACATCACCACTCTCCAGATATAAGATATATTATACAGGAGTGACATCACCGCTCTCCAGATATAAGATATATTATACAGGAGTGACATCACCACTCTCCAGATATTAGTTATATTATACAGGAGTGACATCACCACCCTCCAGATATAAGATATATTATACAGGAGTGACATAACCGCTCTCCAGATATAAGATATATTATACAGGAGTGACATCACCGCTCTCCAGATATAAGTATATATTATACAGGAGTGACATCACCGCTCTCCAGATATAAGTATATATTATACAGGAGTGACATCACCACTCTCCAGATATAAGTATATATTATACAGGAGTGACATCACCACTCTCCAGATATTAGTTATATTATACAGGAGTGACATCACCACCCTCCAGATATAAGATATATTATACAGGAGTGACATCACCACTCTCCAGATATAAGATATATTATACAGGAGTGACATCACCGCTCTCCAAATATAAGATATATTATACAGGAGTGACATCACCGCTCTCCAAATATAATATATATTATACAGGAGTGACATCACCGATCTCCAGATATAAGATATATTATACAGGAGTGACATCACCACTCTCCAGATATAAGATATATTATACAGGAGTGACATCACCGCTCTCCAAATATAAGATATATTATACAGGAGTGACATCACCGCTCTCCAAATATAAGATATATTATACAGGAGTGACATCACCGCTCTCCAGATATAAGATATATTATACAGGAGTGACATCACCACTCTCCAGATATAAGATATATTATACAGGAGTGACATCACCACCCTCCAGATATAAGATATATTATACAGGAGTGACATCACCACTCTCCAGATATAAGATATATTATACAGGAGTGACATCACCGCTCTCCAAATATAATATATATTATACAGGAGTGACATCACCGATCTCCAGATATAAGATATATTATACAGGAGTGACATCACCACTCTCCAGATATAAGATATATTATACAGGAGTGACATCACCGCTCTCCAAATATAAGATATATTATACAGGAGTGACATCACCGCTCTCCAAATATAAGATATATTATACAGGAGTGACATCACCGCTCTCCAGATATAAGATATATTATACAGGAGTGACATCACCGCTCTCCAGATATAAGATATATTATACAGGAGTGACATCACCACTCTCCAGATATAAGATATATTATACAGGAGTGACATCACCGCTCTCCAGATATAAGATATATTATACAGGAGTGACATCACCACTCTCCAGATATAAGATATATTATACAGGAGTGACATCACCGCTCTCCAGATATAAGATATATTATACAGGAGTGACATCACCGCTCTCCAGATATAAGATATATTATACAGGAGTGACATCACCGCTCTCCAGATATAAGATATATTATACAGGAGTGACCTCACCACTCTCCAGATATAAGATATCTTATACAGGAGTGACATCACCGCCCTCCAGATATAAGATATATTATACAGGAGTGACATCACCGCTCTCCAGATATAAGTATATATTATACAGGAGTGACATCACCGCTCTCCAGATATAAGATATATTATACAGGAGTGACATCACCACCCTCCAGATATTAGTTATATTATACAGGAGTGACATCACCACCCTCCAGATATAAGATATATTATACAGGAGTGACATCACCGCTCTCCAGATATAAGATATATTATACAGGAGTGACATCACCGCTCTCCAGATATTAGTTATATTATACAGGAGTGACATCACCACTCTCCAGATATAAGTATATATTATACAGGAGTGACATCACCACTCTCCAGATATAAGATATATTATACAGGAGTGACATCACCACTCTCCAGATATAAGATATATTATACAGGAGTGACATCACCGCTCTCCAGATATAAGTATATATTATACAGGAGTGACATCACCGCTCTCCAGATATAAGTATATATTATACAGGAGTGACATCACCACCCTCCAAATATAAGATATATTATACAGGAGTGACATCACCACCCTCCAGATATAAGATATATTATACAGGAGTGACATCACCGCTCTCCAGATATAAGTATATATTATACAGGAGTGACATAACCGCTCTCCAGATATAAGATATATTATACAGGAGTGACATCACCACTCTCCAGATATAAGATATATTATACAGGAGTGACATCACCGCTCTCCAGATATAAGTATATATTATACAGGAGTGACATCACCGCTCTCCAGATATAAGTATATATTATACAGGAGTGACATAACCGCTCTCCAGATATAAGATATATTATACAGGAGTGACATCACCACCCTCCAGATATAAGATATATTATACAGGAGTGACATCACCACCCTCCAGATATAAGATATATTATACAGGAGTGACATCACCGCTCTCCAAATATAAGATATATTATACAGGAGTGACATCACCGCTCTCCAGATATAAGATATATTATACAGGAGTGACATCACCGCTCTCCAGATATAAGATATATTATACAGGAGTGACATCGCCACTCTCCAGATATAAGATATATTATACAGGAGTGACATCACCGCTCTCCAGATATAAGATATATTATACAGGAGTGACATCACCACTCTCCAGATATAAGATATATTATACAGGAGTGACATCACCGCTCTCCAGATATAAGATATATTATACAGGAGTGACATCACCAACCTCCAGATATAAGATATATTATATAGAAGTGACATCACCACTCTCCAGATATAAGATATATTATACAGGAGTGACATCACCGCTCTCCAAATATAATATATATTATACAGGAGTGACATCACCGATCTCCAGATATAAGATATATTATACAGGAGTGACATCACCACTCTCCAGATATAAGATATATTATACAGGAGTGACATCACCGCTCTCCAAATATAAGATATATTATACAGGAGTGACATCACCGCTCTCCAAATATAAGATATATTATACAGGAGTGACATCACCGCTCTCCAGATATAAGATATATTATACAGGAGTGACATCACCGCTCTCCAGATATAAGATATATTATACAGGAGTGACATCGCCACTCTCCAGATATAAGATATATTATACAGGAGTGACATCACCGCTCTCCAGATATAAGATATATTATACAGGAGTGACATCACCACTCTCCAGATATAAGATATATTATACAGGAGTGACATCACCGCTCTCCAGATATAAGATATATTATACAGGAGTGACATCACCGCTCTCCAGATATAAGATATATTATACAGGAGTGACATCACAGCTCTCCAGATATAAGATATATTATACAGGAGTGACATCACCGCTCTCCAGATATAAGATATATTATACAGGAGTGACATCACCGCTCTCCAGATATAAGATATATTATACAGGAGTGACATCACCACTCTCCAGATATAAGATATATTATACAGGAGTGACATCACCACTCTCCAGATATAAGATATATTATACAGGAGTGACATCACCGCTCTCCAGATATAAGATATATTATACAGGAGTGACATCACCGCTCTCCAGATATAAGATATATTATACAGGAGTGACATCACAGCTCTCCAGATATAAGTATATATTATACAGGAGTGACATCACCGCTCTCCAGATATAAGATATATTATACAGGAGTGACCTCACCACTCTCCAGATATAAGATATCTTATACAGGAGTGACATCACCGCCCTCCAGATATAAGATATATTATACAGGAGTGACATCACCGCTCTCCAGATATAAGTATATATTATACAGGAGTGACATCACCGCTCTCCAGATATAAGATATATTATACAGGAGTGACATCACCACCCTCCAGATATTAGTTATATTATACAGGAGTGACATCACCACCCTCCAGATATAAGATATATTATACAGGAGTGACATCACCGCTCTCCAGATATAAGATATATTATACAGGAGTGACATCACCGCTCTCCAGATATTAGTTATATTATACAGGAGTGACATCACCACTCTCCAGATATAAGTATATATTATACAGGAGTGACATCACCACTCTCCAGATATAAGATATATTATACAGGAGTGACATCACCACTCTCCAGATATAAGATATATTATACAGGAGTGACATCACCGCTCTCCAGATATAAGTATATATTATACAGGAGTGACATCACCACCCTCCAAATATAAGATATATTATACAGGAGTGACATCACCACCCTCCAGATATAAGATATATTATACAGGAGTGACATCACCGCTCTCCAGATATAAGTATATATTATACAGGAGTGACATAACCGCTCTCCAGATATAAGATATATTATACAGGAGTGACATAACCGCTCTCCAGATATAAGTATATATTATACAGGAGTGACATCACCACTCTCCAGATATAAGTATATATTATACAGGAGTGACATCACCACTCTCCAGATATTAGTTATATTATACAGGAGTGACATCACCACCCTCCAGATATAAGATATATTATACAGGAGTGACATCACCACCCTCCAGATATAAGATATATTATACAGGAGTGACATCACCGCTCTCCAAATATAAGATATATTATACAGGAGTGACATCACCGCTCTCCAGATATAAGATATATTATACAGGAGTGACATCACCGCTCTCCAGATATAAGATATATTATACAGGAGTGACATCGCCACTCTCCAGATATAAGATATATTATACAGGAGTGACATCACCGCTCTCCAGATATAAGATATATTATACAGGAGTGACATCACCACTCTCCAGATATAAGATATATTATACAGGAGTGACATCACCGCTCTCCAGATATAAGATATATTATACAGGAGTGACATCACAGCTCTCCAGATATAAGATATATTATACAGGAGTGACATCACCACCCTCCAGATATAAGATATATTATACAGGAGTGACATAACCGCTCTCCAGATATAAGATATATTATACAGGAGTGACATAACCGCTCTCCAGATATAAGATATATTATACAGGAGTGACATCACCGCTCTCCAGATATAAGTATATATTATACAGGAGTGACATCACCGCTCTCCAGATATAAGTATATATTATACAGGAGTGACATCACCACCCTCCAGATATAGTATTATACAGGAGTGACATCACCACTCTCCAGATATAAGATATATTATACAGGAGTGACATCACCGCTCTCCAGATATAAGATATATTATACAGGAGTGACATCACCACCCTCCAGATATAAGTATATATTATACAGGAGTGACATCACCGCTCTCCAGATATTAGTTATATTATACAGGAGTGACATCACCACTCTCCAGATATAAGTATATATTATACAGGAGTGACATCACCACCCTCCAAATATAAGATATATTATACAGGAGTGACATCACCACTCTCCAGATATAAGTATATATTATACAGGAGTGACATCACCAACCTCCAGATATAAGTATATATTATACAGGAGTGACATCACCGCTCTCCAGATATAAGATATATTATACAGGAGTGACATCACCGCTCTCCAGATATAAGATATATTATACAGGAGTGACATCACCAACCTCCAGATATAAGTATATATTATACAGGAGTGACATCACCGCTCTCCAGATATTAGTTATATTATACAGGAGTGACATCACCACTCTCCAGATATAAGTATATATTATACAGGAGTGACATCACCACCCTCCAAATATAAGATATATTATACAGGAGTGACATCACCACTCTCCAGATATAAGTATATATTATACAGGAGTGACATCACCACCCTCCAGATATAAGATATATTATACAGGAGTGACATCACCGCTCTCCAGATATAAGATATATTATACAGGAGTGACATAACCGCTCTCCAGATATAAGATATATTATACAGGAGTGACATCACCACTCTCCAGATATAAGATATATTATACAGGAGTGACATCACCACCCTCCAGATATTAGTTATATTATACAGGAGTGACATCACCACTCTCCAGATATAAGATATATTATACAGGAGTGACATCACCACCCTCCAGATATAAGTATATATTATACAGGAGTGACATCACCGCTCTCCAGATATAAGTATATATTATACAGGAGTGACATCACCACTCTCCAGATATAAGTATATATTATACAGGAGTGACATCACCGCTCTCCAAATATAAGATATATTATACAGGAGTGACATCACCGCTCTCCAGATATAAGTATATATTATACAGGAGTGACATCACCACTCTCCAAATATAAGATATATTATACAGGAGTGACATCACCGCTCTCCAAATATAAGATATATTATACAGGAGTGACATCACCACTCTCCAAATATAAGATATATTATACAGGAGTGACATCACCGCTCTCCAGATATAAGATATATTATACAGGAGTGACATCACCACCCTCCAGATATAAGATATATTATACAGGAGTGACATCACCACCCTCCAGATATAAGATATATTATACAGGAGTGACATCACCGCTCTCCAGATATAAGATATATTATACAGGAGTGACATCACCACCCTCCAGATATAAGATATATTATACAGGAGTGACATCACCGCTCTCCAGATATAAGATCTATTATACAGGAGTGACATCACCGCTCTCCAGATATAAGATATATTATACAGGAGTGACATCATCGCTCTCCAGATATAAGATATATTATACAGGAGTGACATCACCACTCTCCAGATATAAGATATATTATACAGGAGTGACATCACCACTCTCCAGATATAAGATATATTATACAGGAGTGACATCACCGCTCTCCAGATATAAGATATATTATACAGGAGTGACATCACCGCTCTCCAGATATAAGATCTATTATACAGAAGTGACATCACCGCTCTCCAGATATAAGATATATTATACAGGAGTGACATCACCGCTCTCCAGATATAAGATCTATTATACAGGAGTGACATCACCACTCTCCAGATAGCCTGCCGATTGCGGCGAGGGTTAAACGCGCTGCCTCTGCGCCGTGTTGCCATCACAAGGTGCCCGCCATCTGCACGCTGATTAAATGCTCAGAGGACGATAAACAGACAAGGAAGACTTTTATTGAATTGCAGCTTGGCAGCAGCCGGGATGTGTTTTGGCAGGGTACTAATGACAGCATCTGTTCCAGCGCTGCTGTCTGCGGTCAGCTCTGCCCGGCCTGGAATGGCCCCCCGTGTGCGGCGCTGGCACTGCAGGAAGCTCACACACCATCTGATGCCCGATCTTACCTTCAAGTGCCATCCACAGCCCGTATGTCTGGGGGCCCCTCCACAATCACCGTTTTAGTGGGTGATTAAAGGGGCACTCCGGAGGTCCAGAGCTGTCCAGATTTCACCCCCTTGACTTCACCTACTGACCTCCCTGAATAATACAGACACACTTCTGATTCATTGAGTGACATCATTTAGTGCTCTACTGTTCTCAGCATTTAACCTTGAATCTGTTTATATTTTGCATTCCCCTGATAATGACATTTTTTTTATTAAACTTTTTCATTTTATACCTTATTTTTACCTGGTGATGTCATCACTGGGTCTCCATGCGTCTCTATGCAATGCATAACATCCCAGCCCCCGGCCCTCAGTACTCCTCTCCAGATCCCTCGGTACTCCTCTCCAGATCCCTCAGTACTCCTCTCCAGAGCCCTCGGTACTCCTCTCCAGAGCCCTCAGTACTCCTCTCCAGAGCCCTCAGTACTCCTCTCCAGAGCCCTCAGTACTCCTCTCCAGAGCCCTCAGTACTCCTCTCCAGATCCCTCAGTACTCCTCTCCAGATCCCTCAGTACTCCTCTCCAGATCCCTCAGTACTCCTCTCCAGATCCCTCAGTACTCCTCTCCAGATCCCTCAGTACTCCTCTCCAGATCCCTCGGTACTCCTCTCCAGATCCCTCGGTACTCCTCTCCAGATCCCTCGGTACTCCTCTCCAGAGCCCTCGGTACTCCTCTCCAGATCCCTCAGTACTCCTCTCCAGAGCCCTCAGTACTCCTCTCCAGAGCCCTCAGTACTCCTCTCCAGAGCCCTCAGTACTCCTCTCCAGATCCCTCAGTACTCCTCTCCAGATCCCTCAGTACTCCTCTCCAGATCCCTCAGTACTCCTCTCCAGATCCCTCGGTACTCCTCTCCAGATCCCTCGGTACTCCTCTCCAGATCCCTCGGTACTCCTCTCCAGAGCCCTCGGTACTCCTCTCCAGATCCCTCAGTACTCCTCTCCAGAGCCCTCAGTACTCCTCTCCAGAGCCCTCAGTACTCCTCTCCAGAGCCCTCAGTACTCCTCTCCAGAGCCCTCAGTACTCCACTCCAGATCCCTCAGTACTCCTCTCCAGAGCCATCAGTACTCTTCTCCAGAGCCCTCAGTACTCCTCTCCAGATCCCTCAGTACTCCTCTCCAGAGCCCTCAGTACTCCTCTCCAGATCCCTCAGTACTCCTCTCCAGAGCCCTCAGTACTCCTCTCCAGATCCCTCAGTACTCCTCTCCAGATCCCTCAGTACTCCTCTCCAGAGCCCTCAGTACTCCTCTCCAGAGCCCTCAGTACTCCTCTCCAGAGCCCTCAGTACTCCTCTCCAGAGCCCTCAGTACTCCTCTCCAGATCCCTCAGTACTCCTCTCCAGAGCCATCAGTACTCCTCTCCAGATCCCTCAGTACTCCTCTCCAGAGCCCTCAGTACCCCTCTCCAGAGCCATCAGTACTCCTCTCCAGATCCCTCAGTACTCCTCTCCAGATCCCTCAGTACTCCTCTCCAGAGCCCTCAGTACCCCTCTCCAGAGCCCTCAGTACTCCTCTCCAGATCCCTCAGTACTCCTCTCCAGAGCCATCAGTACTCCTCTCCAGATCCCTCAGTACTCCTCTCCAGAGCCCTCAGTACCCCTCTCCAGAGCCCTCAGTACTCCTCTCCAGATCCCTCAGTACTCCTCTCCAGAGCCATCAGTACTCCTCTCCAGATCCCTCAGTACTCCTCTCCAGAGCCCTCAGTACCCCTCTCCAGAGCCATCAGTACTCCTCTCCAGATCCCTCAGTACTCCTCTCCAGATCCCTCAGTACTCCTCTCCAGATCCCTCAGTACTCCTCTCCAGAGCCCTCGGTACTCCTCTCCAGATCCCTCAGTACTCCTCTCCAGAGCCCTCAGTACTCCTCTCCAGAGCCCTCAGTACTCCTCTCCAGAGCCCTCAGTACTCCTCTCCAGAGCCCTCGGTACTCCTCTCCAGAGCCCTCAGTACTCCTCTCCAGATCCCTCAGTACTCCTCTCCAGATCCTCTCCAGAGCCCTCAGTACTCCTCTCCAGAGCCCTCAGTACTCCTCTCCAGATCCCTCAGTACTCCTCTCCAGAGCCCTCAGTACTCCTCTCCAGAGCCCTCAGTACTCCTCTCCAGATCCCTCAGTACTCCTCTCCAGATCCCTCAGTACTCCTCTCCAGATCCCTCAGTACTCCTCTCCAGAGCCCTCGGTACTCCTCTCCAGATCCCTCAGTACTCCTCTCCAGAGCCCTCAGTACTCCTCTCCAGAGCCCTCAGTACTCCTCTCCAGAGCCCTCAGTACTCCTCTCCAGAGCCCTCAGTACTCCTCTCCAGAGCCCTCGGTACTCCTCTCCAGAGCCCTCAGTACTCCTCTCCAGAGCCCTCAGTACTCCTCTCCAGAGCCCTCAGTACTCCTCTCCAGATCCTCTCCAGATCCCTCAGTACTCCTCTCCAGAGCCCTCAGTACTCCTCTCCAGATCCCTCAGTACTCCTCTCCAGATCCCTCAGTACTCCTCTCCAGAGCCCTCGGTACTCCTCTCCAGATCCCTCGGTACTCCTCTCCAGATCCCTCAGTACTCCTCTCCAGAGCCCTCAGTACTCCTCTCCAGAGCCCTCAGTACTCCTCTCCAGATCCCTCAGTACTCCTCTCCAGATCCTCTCCAGATCCCTCAGTACTCCTCTCCAGAGCCCTCGGTACTCCTCTCCAGATCCCTCGGTACTCCTCTCCAGATCCCTCAGTACTCCTCTCCAGAGCCCTCAGTACTCCTCTCCAGATCCCTCAGTACTCCTCTCCAGATCCTCTCCAGATCCCTCAGTACTCCTCTCCAGATCCCTCAGTACTCCTCTCCAGAGCCCTCAGTACTCCTCTCCAGATCCCTCAGTACTCCTCTCCAGATCCCTCAGTACTCCTCTCCAGATCCCTCAGTACTCCTCTCCAGAGCCCTCAGTACTCCTCTCCAGATCCCTCAGTACTCCTCTCCAGATCCCTCGGTACTGCTCTCCAGATCCCTCAGTACTCCTCTCCAGATCCTCTCCAGATCCCTCAGTACTCCTCTCCAGAGCCCTCAGTACTCCTCTCCAGATCCTCTCCAGATCCCTCAGTACTCCTCTCCAGATCCTCTCCAGATCCCTCAGTACTCCTCTCCAGAGCCCTCAGTACTCCTCTCCAGAGCCCTCAGTACTCCTCTCCAGAGCTCTCCAGAGCCCTCAGTACTCCTCTCCAGATCCCTCAGTACTCCTCTCCAGATCCCTCAGTACTCCTCTCCAGATCCTCTCCAGATCCCTCAGTACTCCTCTCCAGAGCCCTCAGTACTCCTCTCCAGATCCTCTCCAGATCCCTCAGTACTCCTCTCCAGATCCTCTCCAGATCCCTCAGTACTCCTCTCCAGATCCTCTCCAGATCCCTCAGTACTCCTCTCCAGAGCCCTCAGTACTCCTCTCCAGAGCTCTCCAGAGCCCTCAGTACTCCTCTCCAGATCCCTCAGTACTCCTCTCCAGAGCCCTCAGTACTCCTCTCCAGATCCCTCAGTACTCCTCTCCAGAGCTCTCCAGAGCCCTCAGTACTCCTCTCCAGAGCCCTCAGTACTCCTCTCCAGAGCCCTCAGTACTCCTCTCCAGATCCTCTCCAGATCCCTCAGTACTCCTCTCCAGAGCCCTTAGTACTCCTCTCCAGAGCCCTCAGTACTCCTCTCCAGAGCCTCTCCAGATCCCTCAGTACTCCTCTCCAGAGCCCTCATTACTCCTCTCCAGAGCCCTCAGTACTCCTCTCCAGAGCTCTCCAGAGCCCTCAGTACTCCTCTCCAGAGCCCTCAGTACTCCTCTCCAGAGCTCTCCAGAGCCCTCAGTACTCCTCTCCAGAGCCCTCAGTACTCCTCTCCAGAGCCCTCAGTACTCCTCTCCAGAGCCCTCAGTACTCCTCTCCAGAGCCCTCAGTACTCCTCTCCAGAGCCCTCAGTACTCCTCTCCAGATCCCTCAGTACTCCTCTCCAGAGCCCTCAGTACTCCTCTCCAGATCCCTCAGTACTCCTCTCCAGATCCTCTCCAGATCCCTCAGTACTCCTCTCCAGAGCCCTCAGTACTCCTCTCCAGATCCTCTCCAGATCCCTCAGTACTCCTCTCCAGAGCCCTCAGTACTCCTCTCCAGATCCCTCAGTACTCCTCTCCAGATCCCTCAGTACTCCTCTCCAGAGCCCTCAGTACTCCTCTCCAGATCCCTCAGTACTCCTCTCCAGATCCCTCGGTACTGCTCTCCAGATCCCTCAGTACTCCTCTCCAGATCCTCTCCAGATCCCTCAGTACTCCTCTCCAGAGCCCTCAGTACTCCTCTCCAGATCCTCTCCAGATCCCTCAGTACTCCTCTCCAGATCCTCTCCAGATCCCTCAGTACTCCTCTCCAGAGCCCTCAGTACTCCTCTCCAGAGCCCTCAGTACTCCTCTCCAGAGCCCTCAGTACTCCTCTCCAGAGCTCTCCAGAGCCCTCAGTACTCCTCTCCAGATCCCTCAGTACTCCTCTCCAGATCCCTCAGTACTCCTCTCCAGATCCTCTCCAGATCCCTCAGTACTCCTCTCCAGAGCCCTCAGTACTCCTCTCCAGATCCTCTCCAGATCCCTCAGTACTCCTCTCCAGATCCTCTCCAGATCCCTCAGTACTCCTCTCCAGAGCCCTCAGTACTCCTCTCCAGAGCCCTCAGTACTCCTCTCCAGAGCCCTCAGTACTCCTCTCCAGAGCTCTCCAGAGCCCTCAGTACTCCTCTCCAGATCCCTCAGTACTCCTCTCCAGAGCCCTCAGTACTCCTCTCCAGATCCCTCAGTACTCCTCTCCAGAGCTCTCCAGAGCCCTCAGTACTCCTCTCCAGAGCCCTCAGTACTCCTCTCCAGATCCTCTCCAGATCCCTCAGTACTCCTCTCCAGAGCCCTCAGTACTCCTCTCCAGAGCCCTCAGTACTCCTCTCCAGATCCCTCAGTACTCCTCTCCAGATCCTCTCCAGATCCCTCAGTACTCCTCTCCAGAGCCCTAAGTACTCCTCTCCAGATCCTCTCCAGATCCCTCAGTACTCCTCTCCAGAGCCCTAAGTACTCCTCTCCAGAGCCCTCAGTACTCCTCTCCAGAGCTCTCCAGAGCCCTCAGTACTCCTCTCCAGAGCCCTCAGTACTCCTCTCCAGATCCTCTCCAGATCCCTCAGTACTCCTCTCCAGAGCCCTAAGTACTCCTCTCCAGAGCCCTCAGTACTCCTCTCCAGAGCTCTCCAGAGCCCTCAGTACTCCTCTCCAGAGCCCTCAGTACTCCTCTCCAGAGCTCTCCAGAGCCCTCAGTACTCCTCTCCAGAGCCCTCAGTACTCCTCTCCAGAGCCCTCAGTACTCCTCTCCAGAGCCCTCAGTACTCCTCTCCAGATCCCTCAGTACTCCTCTCCAGAGCCCTCAGTACTCCTCTCCAGAGCCCTCAGTACTCCTCTCCAGAGCCCTCAGTACTCCTCTCCAGAGCCCTCAGTACTCCTCTCCAGATCCCTCAGTACTCCTCTCCAGATCCTCTCCAGATCCCTCAGTACTCCTCTCCAGAGCCCTCAGTACTCCTCTCCAGATCCTCTCCAGATCCCTCAGTACTCCTCTCCAGAGCCCTCAGTACTCCTCTGCAGAGCCCTCAGTACTCCTCTCCAGATCCTCTCCAGATCCCTCAGTACTCCTCTCCAGAGCCCTCAGTACTCCTCTCCAGATCCCTCAGTACTCCTCTCCAGAGCCCTCAGTACTCCTCTCCAGAGCCCTCAGTACTCCTCTCCAGAGCCCTCAGTACTCCTCTCCAGATCCCTCAGTACTCCTCTCCAGAGCCCTCAGTACTCCTCTCCAGAGCCCTCAGTACTCCTCTCCAGATCCCTCAGTACTCCTCTCCAGAGCCCTCAGTACTCCTCTCCAGATCCCTCAGTACTCCTCTCCAGAGCCCTCAGTACTCCTCTCCAGAGCCCTCAGTACTCCTCTCCAGAGCCCTCAGTACTCCTCTCCAGATCCCTCAGTACTCCTCTCCAGATCCCTCAGTACTCCTCTCCAGATCCCTCAGTACTCCTCTCCAGAGCCCTCAGTACTCCTCTCCAGATCCCTCAGTACTCCTCTCCAGAGCCCTCAGTACTCCTCTCCAGAGCCCTCAGTACTCCTCTCCAGAGCCCTCAGTACTCCACTCCAGATCCCTCAGTACTCCTCTCCAGAGCCATCAGTACTCTTCTCCAGAGCCCTCAGTACTCCTCTCCAGATCCCTCAGTACTCCTCTCCAGAGCCCTCAGTACTCCTCTCCAGAGCCCTCAGTACTCCTCTCCAGAGCCCTCAGTACTCCTCTCCAGAGCCCTCAGTACTCCGCTCCAGATCCCTCAGTACTCCACTCCAGATCCCTCAGTACTCCTCTCCAGAGCCCTCAGTACTCCTCTCCAGAGCCCTCAGTACTCCTCTCCAGAGCCCTCAGTACTCCTCTCCAGATCCCTCAGTACTCCTCTCCAGATCCCTCAGTACTCCTCTCCAGAGCCCTCAGTACTCCTCTCCAGAGCCCTCAGTACTCCTCTCCAGATCCCTCAGTACTCCTCTCCAGATCCCTCAGTACTCCTCTCCAGAGCCCTCAGTACCCCTCTCCAGAGCCCTCAGTACCCCTCTCCAGATCCCTCAGTACTCCTCTCCAGATCCCTCAGTACTCCTCTCCAGATCCCTCAGTACTCTTCTCCAGAGCCCTCAGTACCCCTCTCCAGAGCCCTCAGTACCCCTCTCCAGATCCCTCAGTACTCCTCTCCAGATCCCTCAGTACCCCTCTCCAGAGCCCTCAGTACCCCTCTCCAGATCCCTCAGTACTCCTCTCCAGATCCCTCAGTACTCCTCTCCAGATCCCTCAGTACTCCTCTCCAGATCCCTCAGTACCCCTCTCCAGAGCCCTCAGTACCCCTCTCCAGATCCCTCAGTACCCCTCTCCAGATCCCTCAGTACTCCTCTCCAGAGCCCTCAGTACTCCTCTCCAGAGCCCTCAGTACTCCTCTCCAGAGCCCTCAGTACTCCTGTCCAGAGCCCTCAGTACTCCTCTCCAGAGCCCTCAGTCCTGATGCGCGCAGTGGGCGGGCTCTTGGGAGGAGTTATGTGGGAGTCCCTTAGGTGTGTGCAGTCTATTACATGTGCACCCCAAAGTCAGACACACAGGACTTTCTCTGCAGCCTCAGCTGCACGGGACAGCAAAAGAATGGGAAGTGCTCTGTGCTGATCAGCTTCCTGTTCATACACAAACGGAAGCCTAGTAAACAGTTTGCTATGCTTCAGTTATAAATGAACACTGTGAGTGAGTGTGATCACTGTGTTCATTGAGAAATGGAGGGTGCTGAGGAATGACATATATACTAGCGCCTTCCCCCCGCTCTCCATCCTGAAACATCCCCCGCTGCAGCTGGGGGGAGAGGGGGGGAGGCCAGCAGCACTGTGGGGGGGCAGACAGTAGGGGGAATCTGCACTGCGCGTAGTGATTAGAGTGTGCCCAGGCACACCTGGCACACCTCTTTGCGCAGGACATTATTATCCCCTCATATGCTTGGAATATGGTTATCAAGCAGTTTTAAGCTGTCATCCTGTATCCAGTGTGGAATGTTTGGGGGGGGGGGGGGGTTTGGTGAGGGAAGGGATACCAGAGATTACTAATGTTTGCAGATTGTACACTTTTTTTTTTTTATGACATTCACTTTTGCCCCTTCTCCAGGGTATGAATTAGTGAAGTGCACTACTTGACGTGGCCAGCAGAGGGCGCAGGCTCTTCTTGTCACCGTCACATTAGTGGGGCACTTTGCTGGCTGTGGATGGTACAATGACAAGTCATATTTATTTCCTGCGTCTGCTGAGAGAGGGAACGTTGGGCGAAGTGAAGCGTCACTCATCATGTGCAGCTGTGCGAATGAACTGATCAATAATACATTTCATCTTTTTATATGTACATTGCTTTTATTGGTGACTTACTATTTATGACTTGTTTTGTTGGAAGCAGGGTTGGCGATGTTCAGGGTATTGTGGTCTTTCGGTGAAATACATGGCGGCTCATTAGAGAATACTCTATACAAGAGCGCCCAGGGCACAGCGATACGTGTATGGTGCACTACCCACCGCGACCTCTCCCGGTCCCCAACACTGCACTAGCTTCTATTACATCATTCTGATTGGTTGATGTAGATTACATCTATGGCCCATCAGTCTCTGCACCAGAGGAGCTTACACTCTAATGTCCCCCCCCCCCCACTATTATTATACATTTATTTAGCTTTGACATATACCGTAGTGCTGTACAGAGGACAATCAGCCAGTCATGTTAGTCGCTGCACCAGAGGAGCTTACACTCTAATGTCCCTCCACAGAAATGATGTGAGGACAAAAGTAGACAATGTAGATTAGCAGTGACAGGGTGAGGATAGGGGGGGGGGGGATAAATACAGAGGAAGGAGTGACATGTGGAGGGGGGAGTGACATGTGGAAGGGGGGGTGACATGTGGAGGGGGGGTGACATGTGGAGGGGGGTGTGACATGTGGATGGGGGCTGACATGTGGAGGGGGGGGCGACATGTGGAAAGAGGAGGAGTGACATGTTGAGAGAGGGTGTGACGTGGAGGGAGGGGGATAACATGTGGAGGGGGTTGACGTGGAAGGGGGATAACATGTGGAGGGGGTGACATGTAGAAGGCGGATTACAAGTGGAGGAAGGGGGTGATATCTGGAAGGGGGTGACGAGTAGAGGAAGGGGGTGACATGTGGAAGGAAGAGGGGTGATATGTGGAAGGAGGGGTTACATGTGGAGGGGGGGGGTAACATATGAAGGAAGGTGGATGACATGTGGGGGGGGTGATATGTGGATTGGGGAGTGACGTGGGGGGGGTGATAAGTGGAGGGAAGTGGGGTAATATGCAGAGGGAGGTGAGGGGTGATATGTGGATTGGGGGGTGACGTGGGGGAGGGTGATACATGGAGGGAAGTGGGGGTAATATGCAGAGGGAGGTGAGGGTGATATGTGGATTGGGGGGTGACGTGGGGGAGGGTGATAAATGGAGGGAAGCGGGGGTAATATGCAGAGGGAGGTGAGGGGTGATATGTGGATTGGGGGGTGACGTGGGGGGGTGATAAGTGGAGGGAAGCGGGGTAATATGCAGAGGGAAGTGAGGGGTGATATGTGGATTGGGGGGTGACGTGGGGGGGGGGGTGATAAGTGGAGGGAAGTGGGGTAATATGCAGAGGGAGGTGAGGGGTGATATGTGGATTGGGGGGTGACGTGGGGGGGGTGATAAGTGGAGGGAAGTGGGGTAATATGCAGAGGGAGGTGAGGGGTGATATGTGGATTGGGGGGTGACGTGGGGGAGGGTGATAAGTGGAGGGAAGCGGGGTAATATGCAGAGGGAGGTGAGGGGTGATATGTGGATTGGGGGGTGACGTGGGGGGGGGGGTGATAAGTGGAGGGAAGTGGGGTAATATGCAGAGGGAGGTGAGAGGTGATATGTGGATTGGGGGGTGACGTGGGGGGGTGATAAGTGGAGGGAAGTGGGGTAATATGCAGAGGGAGGTGAGGGGTGATATGTGGATTGGGGGGTGACGTGGGGGAGGGTGATAAGTGGAGGGAAGTGGGGTAATATGCAGAGGGAGGTGAGGGGTGATATGTGGATTGGGGGGTGACGTGGGGGAGGGTGATACATGGAGGGAAGTGGGGTAATATGCAGAGGGAGGTGAGGGGTGATATGTGGATTGGGGGGTGACGTGGGGGAGGGTGATAAATGGAGGGAAGTGGGGTAATATGCAGAGGGAGGTGAGGGGTGATATGTGGATTGGGGGGTGACGTGGGGGAGGGTGATAAATGGAGGGAAGTGGGGTAATATGCAGAGGGAGGTGAGGGGTGATATGTGGATTGGGGGGTGACGTGGGGGGGGGTGATAAGTGGAGGGAAGTGGGGTAATATGCAGAGGGAGGTGAGAGGTGATATGTGGATTGGGGGGTGACGTGGGGGGGGGTGATAAGTGGAGGGAAGTGGGGTAATATGCAGAGGGAGGTGAGGGGTGATATGTGGATTGGGGGGTGACGTGGGGGGGGTGATAAGTGGAGGGAAGTGGGGTAATATGCAGAGGGAGGTGAGGGGTGATATGTGGATTGGGGGGGTGACGTGGGGGAGGGTGATAAGTGGAGGGAAGCGGGGGTAATATGCAGAGGGAGGTGAGGGGTGATATGTGGATTGGGGGGTGACGTGGGGGGGGGGTGATAAGTGGAGGGAAGTGGGGTAATATGCAGAGGGAGGTGAGAGGTGATATGTGGATTGGGGGGTGACGTGGGGGGGTGATAAGTGGAGGGAAGTGGGGTAATATGCAGAGGGAGGTGAGGGGTGATATGTGGATTGGGGGGTGACGTGGGGGAGGGTGATAAGTGGAGGGAAGTGGGGTAATATGCAGAGGGAGGTGAGGGGTGATATGTGGATTGGGGGGTGACGTGGGGGAGGGTGATACATGGAGGGAAGTGGGGTAATATGCAGAGGGAGGTGAGGGGTGATATGTGGATTGGGGGGTGACGTGGGGGAGGGTGATAAATGGAGGGAAGTGGGGTAATATGCAGAGGGAGGTGAGGGGTGATATGTGGATTGGGGGGGTGACGTGGGGGAGGGTGATAAATGGAGGGAAGTGGGGTAATATGCAGAGGGAGGTGAGGGGTGATATGTGGATTGGGGGGTGACGTGGGGGGGGGTGATAAGTGGAGGGAAGTGGGGTAATATGCAGAGGGAGGTGAGAGGTGATATGTGGATTGGGGGGGTGACGTGGGGGGGGGTGATAAGTGGAGGGAAGTGGGGTAATATGCAGAGGGAGGTGAGGGGTGATATGTGGATTGGGGGGTGACGTGGGGGAGGGTGATAAGTGGAGGGAAGTGGGGTAATATGCAGAGGGAGGTGAGGGGTGATATGTGGATTGGGGGGTGACGTGGGGGAGGGTGATAAATGGAGGGAAGTGGGGTAATATGCAGAGGGAGGTGAGGGGTGATATGTGGATTGGGGGGTGACGTGGGGGGGGGTGATAAGTGGAGGGAAGTGGGGTAATATGCAGAGGGAGGTGAGGGGTGATATGTGGATTGGGGGGTGACGTGGGGGGGTGATAAGTGGAGGGAAGCGGGGTAATATGCAGAGGGAGGTGAGGGGTGATATGTGGATTGGGGGGTGACGTGGGGGGGTGATAAGTGGAGGGAAGTGGGGTAATATGCAGAGGGAGGTGAGGGGTGATATGTGGATTGGGGGGGTGACGTGGGGGAGGGTGATAAGTGTAGGGAAGTGGGGTAATATGCAGAGGGAGGTGAGGGGTGATATGTGGATTGGGGGGTGACGTGGGGGGGTGATAAGTGGAGGGAAGCGGGGTAATATGCAGAGGGAGGTGAGGGGTGATATGTGGATTGGGGGGTGACGTGGGGGGGGTGATAAGTGGAGGGAAGCGGGGTAATATGCAGAGGGAGGTGAGGGGTGATATGTGGATTGGGGGGTGACGTGGGGGGGGGTGATAAGTGGAGGGAAGTGGGGTAATATGCAGAGGGAGGTGAGGGGTGATATGTGGATTGGGGGGTGACGTGGGGGAGGGTGATAAGTGGAGGGAAGTGGGGTAATATGCAGAGGGAGGTGAGGGGTGATATGTGGATTGGGGGGGTGACGTGGGGGGGGGTGATAAGTGGAGGGAAGCGGGGTAATATGCAGAGGGAGGTGAGGGGTGATATGTGGATTGGGGGGTGACGTGGGGGGGTGATAAGTGGAGGGAAGTGGGGGTAATATGCAGAGGGAGGTGAGGGGTGATATGTGGATTGGGGGGGTGACGTGGGGGGGGTGATAAGTGGAGGGAAGTGGGGTAATATGCAGAGGGAGGTGAGGGGTGATATGTGGATTGGGGGGGTGACGTGGGGGGGGGTGATAAGTGGAGGGAAGTGGGGTAATATGCAGAGGGAGGTGAGGGGTGATATGTGGATTGGGGGGGTGACGTGGGGGAGGGTGATAAGTGGAGGGAAGTGGGGTAATATGCAGAGGGAGGTGAGGGGTGATATGTGGATTGGGGGGTGACGTGGGGGAGGGTGATAAGTGGAGGGAAGTGGGGTAATATGCAGAGGGAGGTGAGGGGTGATATGTGGACTGGGGGGGTGACGTGGGGGAGGGTGATAAATGGAAGGAAGTGGGGTAATATGCAGAGGGAGGTGAGGGGTGATATGTGGATTGGGGGGTGACGTGGGGGGGTGAAGGTGGAGGGAAGTGGGGTAATATGCAGAGGGAGGTGAGGGGTGATATGTGGATTGGGGGGTGACGTGGGGGGGCGGTGATAAGTGGAGGGAAGCGGGGGTAATATGCAGAGGGAGGTGAGGGGTGATATGTGGATTGGGGGGGTGACGTGGGGGGAGGGTGATAAATGGAGGGAAGTGGGGTAATATGCAGAGGGAGGTGAGGGGTGATATGTGGATTGGGGGGGTGACGTGGGGGGGGTGATAAGTGGAGGGAAGTGGGGTAATATGCAGAGGGAGGTGAGGGGTGATATGTGAATTGGGGGGTGACGTGGGGGAGGGTGATAAATGGAGGGAAGTGGGGTAATATGCAGAGGGAGGTGAGGGGTGATATGTGGATTGGGGGGTGACGTGGGGGAGGGTGATAAATGGAGGGAAGTGGGGTAATATGCAGAGGGAGGTGAGGGGTGATATGTGGATTGGGGGGTGACGTGGGGGAGGGTGATAAGTGGAGGGAAGTGGGGTAATATGCAGAGGGAGGTGAGGGGTGATATGTGGATTGGGGGGGTGACGTGGGGGGGGGTGATAAGTGGAGGGAAGTGGGGTAATATGCAGAGGGAGGTGAGGGGTGATATGTGGATTGGGGGGTGACGTGGGGGGGGGTGATAAGTGGAGGGAAGTGGGGTAATATGCAGAGGGAGGTGAGGGGTGATATGTGGATTGGGGGGTGACGTGGGGGGGGGTGATAAGTGGAGGGAAGCGGGGGTAATATGCAGAGGGAGGTGAGGGGTGATATGTGGATTGGGGGGTGACGTGGGGGGGTGATAAGTGGAGGGAAGCGGGGTAATATGCAGAGGGAGGTGAGGGGTGATATGTGGATTGGGGGGTGACGTGGGGGGGGGTGATAAGTGGAGGGAAGCGGGGTAATATGCAGAGGGAGGTGAGGGGTGATATGTGGATTGAGGGGTGACGTGGGGGAGGGTGATAAATGGAGGGAAGTGGGGTAATATGCAGAGGGAGGTGAGGGGTGATATGTGGATTGGGGGGGTGACGTGGGGGGGGTGATAAGTGGAGGGAAGTGGGGTAATATGCAGAGGGAGGTGAGGGGTGATATGTGGATTGGGGGGGTGACGTGGGGGAGGGTGATAAGTGTAGGGAAGTGGGGGTAATATGCAGAGGGAGGTGAGGGGTGATATGTGGATTGGGGGGTGACGTGGGGGGGTGATAAGTGGAGGGAAGTGGGGTAATATGCAGAGGGAGGTGAGGGGTGATATGTGGATTGGGGGGGTGACGTGGGGGGGGGGTGATAAGTGGAGGGAAGCGGGGTAATATGCAGAGGGAGGTGAGGGGTGATATGTGGATTGAGGGGTGACGTGGGGGGGGTGATAAGTGGAGGGAAGTGGGGTAATATGCAGAGGGAGGTGAGGGGTGATATGTGGATTGGGGGGGTGACATGGGGGGGTGATAAGTGGAGGGAAGTGGGGTAATATGCAGAGGGAGGTGAGGATTGATATGTGGATTGGGGGGGTGACGTGGAGGAGGGTGATAAGTGGAGGGAAGTGGGGGTAATATGCAGAGGGAGGTGAGGGGTGATATGTGGATTGGGGGGTGACGTGGGGGGGTGATAAGTGGAGGGAAGTGGGGGTAATATGCAGAGGAGGTGAGGATTGATATGTGGATTGGGGGGTGACGTGGGGGAGGGTGATAAGTGGAGGGAAGTGGGGTAATATGCAGAGGGAGGTGAGGGGTGATATGTGGATTGGGGGATGACGTGGGGGGGGGTGATAAGTGGAGGGAAGCGGGGTAATATGCAGAGGGAAGTGAGGGGTGATATGTGGATTGGGGGGTGACGTGGGGGGAGGGTGATAAGTGGAGGGAAGCGGGGTAATATGCAGAGGGAGGGTGAGGGGTGATATGTGGATTGGGGGGTGACGTGGGGGGAGGGTGATAAGTGGAGGGAAGTGGGGTAATATGCAGAGGGAGGTGAGGGGTGATATGTGGATTGGGGGGTGACATACACACTTAAAATTTAGTTATAGAGTTATATAGCTCTGGCATATTCCACAGTGCTGGGGGGGGGTGACATGTGGAAGGGAAAAGGGGATATGTGGGAAGGTGATATGTGGGGGGGTGACATGTGGAGGGAAGGGGGATATGTGGGAAGGTGATATGTGGGGGGGGGGGGTGACATGTGGAGGGAAGGGGGATATGTGGGAAGGTGATATGTGGGGGGGGGGGGTGACATGTGGAGGGAAGGGGGATATGTGGGAAGGTGATATGTGGGGGGGGTGACATGTGGAGGGAAGGGGGATATGTGGGAAGGTGATATGTGGGGGGGGGGTGACATGTGGAGGGAAGGGGGATATGTGGGAAGGTGATATGTGGGGGGGGGGGTGACATGTGGAGGGAAGGGGGATATGTGGGGAAGGTGATATGTGGGGGGGGGTGACATGTGGAGGGAAGGGGGATATGTGGGAAGGTGATATGTGGGGGGGGTGACATGTGGAGGGAAGGGGGATATGTGGGAAGGTGGTATGTGGGGGGGGGGGGTGACATGTGGAGGGAAAGGGGATATGTGGGAAGGTGGTATGTGGGGGGGGTGACATGTGGAGGGAAGGTGGTATGTGGGGGGGGGTGACATGTGGAGGGAAGGGGGATATGTGGGAAGGTGATATGTGGGGGGGGGGGTGACATGTGGAGGGAAGGGGGATATGTGGGAAGGTGGTATGTGGGGGGGGGGGGTGACATGTGGAGGGAAGGGGGATATGTGGGAAGGTGATATGTGGGGGGGGGGTGACATGTGGAGGTAAGGTGATATGTGGGGGGGGGTGACATGTGGAGGGAAGGGGATATGTGGGAAGGTGATATGTGGGGGGGGGGGTGACATGTGGAGGGAAGGGGGATATGTGGGAAGGTGATATGTGGGGGGGGTGACATGTGGAGGTAAGGTGATATGTGGGGGGGGGTGACATGTGGAGGGAAGGGGGATATGTGGGAAGGTGATATGTGGGGGGGGGTGACATGTGGAGGGAAGGGGGATATGTGGGAAGGTGATATGTGGGGGGGGGGGGGGTGACATGTGGAGGGAAGGGGGATATGTGGGAAGGTGATATGTGGGGGGGGGGTGACATGTGGAGGTAAGGTGATATGTGGGGGGGGGGGGTGACATGTGGAGGGAAGGGGGATATGTGGGAAGGTGATATGTGGGGGGGGGGGGGGGTGACATGTGGAGGGAAGGGGGATATGTGGGAAGGTGATATGTGGGAGGGGGGTGACATGTGGAGGGAAGGGGGATATGTGGGAAGGTGATATGTGGGGGAGGGGGGTGACATGTGGAGGGAAGGGGGATATGTGGGAAGGTGATATGTGGGGGGGGGTGACATGTGGAGGGAAGGGGGATATGTGGGAAGGTGATATGTGGGGGGGGGGGTGACATGTGGAGGGAAGGGGGATATGTGGGAAGGTGTTATGTGGGGGGGGGGGTGACATGTGGAGGGAAGGGGGGTATGTGGGAAGGTGATATGTGGGGGGGGGGGTGACATGTGGAGGGAAGGGGGATATGTGGGAAGGTGATATGTGGGGGGGGGGTGACATGTGGAGGGAAGGGGGATATGTGGGAAGGTGGTATGTGGGGGGGGGGGGTGACATGTGGAGGGAAAGGGGATATGTGGGAAGGTGGTATGTGGGGGGGGTGACATGTGGAGGGAAGGGGGATATGTGGGAAGGTGGTATGTGGGGGGGTGACTTGTGGAGGGAAGGGGGATATGTGGGAAGGTGATATGTGGGGGGGGGGTGACATGTGGAGGGAAGGGGGATATGTGGGAAGGTGATATGTGGGGGGGGGGGGGGTGACATGTGGAGGGAAGGGGGATATGTGGGAAGGTGATATGTGGGGGGGGGGGTGACATGTGGAGGTAAGGTGATATGTGGGGGGGGGTGACATGTGGAGGGAAGGGGGATATGTGGGAAGGTGATATGTGGGGGGGGGTGACATGTGGAGGGAAGGGGGATATGTGGGAAGGTGATATGTGGGGGGGGGGTGACATGTGGACGTAAGGTGATATGTGGGGGGGGGGGGTGACATGTGGGGGGGGGGGGGTGACATGTGGAGGGAAGGGGGATATGTGGGAAGGTGATATGTGGGAAGGTGATATGTGGGTGGGGGGTGACATGTGGAGGAAGGGGGATATGTGGGAAGGTGATATGTGGGGGGGTGACATGTGGAGGGAAGGGGGATATGTGGGAAGGTGATATGTGGGGGGGGGTGACATGTGGAGGGAAGGGGGATATGTGGGAAGGTGATATGTGGGGGGGGGGGTGACATGTGGAGGGAAGGGGGATATGTGGGAAGGTGATATGTGGGGGAGGGGGGTGACATGTGGAGGGAAGGGGGATATGTGGGAAGGTGATATGTGGGGGGGGGGGGGTGACATGTGGAGGGAAGGGGGATATGTGGGAAGGTGATATGTGGGGGGGGCGGGTGACATGTGGAGGGAAGGGGGATATGTGGGAAGGTGATATGTGGGGGGGGGGGTGACATGTGGAGGGAAGGGGGATATGTGGGAAGGTGATATGTGGGGGGGGGGGGTGACATGTGGAGGGAAGGGGGATATGTGGGAAGGTGATATGTGGGGGGGGGGGGTGACATGTGGAGGTAAGGTGATATGTGGGGGGGGGGTGACATGTGGGGGGGGGTGACGTGGAGGGAAGGGTGATATGTGGGAAGGTGATATGTGGGGGGGGGTGACATGTGGAGGGAAGGGTGATATGTGGGAAGGTGATATGTGGGGGGGGTGATATGTGGGGGGGGGGGTGACATGTGGAGGGAAGGTGATATGTGGGGGGGGGGGGTGACATGTGGGGGGGGGGGGTGACATGTGGAGGGAAGGGGGATATGTGGGAAGGTGATATGTGGGGGGGGGGGGGTGACATGTGGAGGGAAGGGGGATATGTGGGAAGGTGATATGTGGGGGGGGTGACATGTGGAGGGAAGGGGGATATGTGGGAAGGTGATATGTGGGGGGGGGTGACATGTGGAGGGAAGGGGGATATGTGGGAAGGTGATATGTGGGGGGGGGGTGACATGTGGAGGTAAGGTGATATGTGGGGGGGGGGTGACATGTGGAGGTAAGGTGATATGTGGTGGGCGGGTGACATGTGGGGGGGGGGGGGTGACATGTGGAGGTAAGGTGATATGTGGGGGGGGGTGACATGTGGAGGTAAGGTGATATGTGGGGGGGGTGACATGTGGGGGGGGTGACATGTGGAGGTAAGGTGATATGTGGGGGGGGGGGGTGACATGTGGGGGGGGGGTGACATGTGGAGGGAAGGGGGATATGTGGGAAGGTGATATGTGGGGGGGGGTGACATGTGGAGGGAAGGGGGATATGTGGGAAGGTGATATGTGGGGGGGGATGACATGTGGAGGGAAGGGGGATATGTGGGAAGGTGATATGTGGGGGGGGGTGACATGTGGAGGGAAGGGTGATATGTGGGGGGGTGACATGTGGAGGTAAGGTGATATGTGGGGGGGGTGACATGTGGGGGGGGGGGTGACATGTGGAGGTAAGGTGATATGTGGGGGGGGGTGACATGTGGAGGTAAGGTGATATGTGGGGGGGGTGACATGTGGGGGGGTGACATGTGGAGGTAAGGTGATATGTGGGGGGGGTGACATGTGGAGGGAAGGGGGATATGTGGGAAGGTGATATGTGGGGGGGGGGGTGACATGTGGAGGGAAGGGGGATATGTGGGAAGGTGATATGTGGGGGGGGGTGACATGTGGAGGGAAGGGGGATATGTGGGAAGGTGATATGTGGGGGGGGGGTGACATGTGGAGGGAAGGGGGATATGTGGGAAGGTGGTATGTGGGGGGGGGGTGACATGTGGAGGGAAGGGTGATATGTGGGGGGGGGTGACATGTGGGGGGGGGTGACATGTGGAGGGAAGGGGGATATGTGGGAAGGTGATATGTGGGGGGGGGTGACATGTGGAGGGAAGGGGGATATGTGGGAAGGTGATATGTGGGGGGAGGGTGACATGTGGAGGGAAGGGGGATATGTGGGAAGGTGATATGTGGGGGGGGGGTGACATGTGGAGGGAAGGGGGATATGTGGGAAGGTGATATGTGGGGGGGGTGACATGTGGAGGGAAGGGGGATATGTGGGAAGGTGGTATGTGGGGGGGGGGTGACATGTGGAGGGAAGGGTGATATGTGGGGGGGGGTGACATGTGGAGGGAAGGGGGATATGTGGGAAGGTGATATGTGGGGGGGGTGACATGTGGAGGAAGGGGGATATGTGGGAAGGTGATATGTGGGGGGAGGGTGACATGTGGAGGGAAGGGGGATATGTGGGAAGGTGATATGTGGGGGGGTGACATGTGGAGGGAAGGGGGATATGTGGGAAGGTGATATGTGGGGGGGGGTGACATGTGGAGGGAAGGGGGATATGTGGGAAGGTGATATGTGTGGGGGGGGTGACATGTGGAGGAAGGGGGATATGTGGGAAGGTGATATGTGGGGGGGGGGTGACATGTGGAGGGAAGGTGATATGTGGAGGGAAGGGGGATATGTGGGAAGGTGATATGTGGGGGGGGGGGGTGACATGTGGAGGTAAGGTGATATGTGGGAAGGTGATATGTGGGGGGGGGGGGGGGTGACATGTGGAGGGAAGGGGGATATGTGGGAAGGTGATATGTGGGGGGGGTGACATGTGGAGGGAAGGGGGATATGTGGGAAGGTGATATGTGGGGGGGGGGGTGACATGTGGAGGGAAGGGTGATATGTGGGAAGGTGATATGTGTGGGGGGGGTGACATGTGGAGGGAAGGGGGATATGTGGAAGGTGATATGTGGGGGGGGTGACATGTGGAGGGAAGGGGGATATGTGGGGGGGGGTGACATGTGGAGGGAAGGTGATATGTGGGGGGGTGACATGTGGAGGGAAGGGGGGATATGTGGGAAGGTGATATGTGGGGGGGGGTGACATGTGGAGGGAAGGGGGATATGTAGGGGGGGGTGACATGTGGGGGGGGGGGTGACATGTGGAGGGAAGGGGGATATGTGGGAAGGTGATATGTGGAGGTAAGGTGACATGTGGGGGGGGGTGACATGTGGAGGGAAGGGGGATATGTGGGAAGGTGACATGTGGGGGGGGGGTGACATGTGGAGGGAAGGGTGATATGTGGGAAGGTGATATGTGGGGGGGGTGACATGTGGAGGGAAGGGGGATATGTGGGAAGGTGACATGTGGGGGGGGTGACATGTGGAGGGAAGGGGGATATGTGGGAAGGTGATATGTGGGGGGGGGGTGACATGTGGAGGTAAGGTGACATGTGTGGGGGGGGGGGGAGTGACATGTGGAGGGAAGGTGATATGTGGGGGGGGTGACATGTGGAGGGAAGGGGGATATGTGGGAAGGTGATATGTGGGGGGGGTGACATGTGGAGGGAAGGGGGATATGTGGGAAGGTGATATGTGGGGGGGGTGACATGTGGAGGGAAGGGGGATATGTGGGGGGGGGTGACATGTGGAGGGAAGGGGATATGTGGGGGGGTGACATGTGGAGGGAAGGGGGATATGTGGGAAGGTGATATGTGGGGGGGGTGACATGTGGAGGGAAGGGGGATATGTGGGAAGGGGGATATGTAGGGGGGGGGGGTGACATGTGGGGGGGTGACATGTGGAGGGAAGGGGGATATGTGGGAAGGTGATATGTGGGGGGGTGACATGTGGGGGGGGGTGACATGTGGAGGGAAGGGGGATATGTGGGAAGGTGACATGTGGGGGGGGGGTGACATGTGGAGGGAAGGGTGATATGTGGGAAGGTGATATGTGGGGGGGGGGGTGACATGTGGAGGGAAGGGGGATATGTGGGTAGGTGACATGTGGGGGGGGGGTGACATGTGGAGGGAAGGGTGACATGTGGGGGGGGTGACATGTGGAGGGAAGGTGATATGTGGGGGGGGGGGGGTGACATGTGGAGGGAAGGGTGATATGTGGGAAGGTGATATGTGGGGGGGGGGGGTGACATGTGGAGGGAAGGGGGATATGTGGGAAGGTGACATGTGGGGGGGGGGTGACATGTGGAGGGAAGGGTGATATGTGGGAAGGTGATATGTGGGGGGGGGGGTGACATGTGGAGGGAAGGGTGACATGTGGGGGGGGTGACATGTGGAGGGAAGGTGATATGTGGGGGGGGGGTGGACATGTGGAGGGAAGGGGGATGTGTGGGGGGGGGTGACATGTGGAGGGAAGGGTGATTTGTGGGGGGGGGGTGACATGTGGAGGTAAGGTGACATGTGGGGGGGGGGGGTGACATGTGGGGGGGGGGTGACATGTGGAGGGAAGGGGGATATGTGGGAAGGTGATATGTGGGGGGGTGACATGTGGAGGGAAGGGGGATATGTAGGGGGGGGTGACATGTGGGGGGGTGACATGTGGAGGGAAGGGTGATATGTGGGGGGGGGGTGACATGTGGAGGTAAGGTGACATGTGGGGGGGGGTGACATGTGGGAAGGTGATATGTGGGGGGGGGGTGACATGTGGAGGGAAGGGTGATATGTGGGAAGGTGATATGTGGGGGGGGTGACATGTGGAGGGAAGGGGGATATGTGGGGGGGGGTGACATGTGGAGGGAAGGGTGATATGTGGGGGGGTGACATGTGGAGGTAAGGTGACATGTGGGGGGGTGACATGTGGGGGGGTGACATGTGGAGGAAGGGGGATATGTGGGAAGGTGATATGTGGGGGGGGTGACATGTGGAGGGAAGGGGGATATGTAGGGGGGGGGTGACATGTGGGGGGGGGGGTGACATGTGGAGGGAAGGGTGATATGTGGGGGGGGGGGGTGACATGTGGAGGTAAGGTGACATGTGGGGGGGGGGGGTGACATGTGGAGGGAAGGGTGATATGTGGGAAGGTGATATGTGGGGGGGGTGACATGTGGAGGGAAGGGTGATATGTGGGAAGGTGATATGTGGGGGGGGGGGGTGACATGTGGAGGTAAGGTGACATGTGGGGGGGGTGACATGTGGAGGGAAGGGGGATATGTGGGAAGGTGATATGTGGGGGGGGGGTGACATGTGGAGGGAAGGGGGATATGTGGGAAGGTGATATGTGGGGGGGGGGGTGACATGTGGAGGTAAGGTGACATGTGGGGGGGGTGACATGTGGAGGGAAGGGGGATATGTGGGAAGGTGATATGTGGGGGGGGGGGGTGACATGTGGAGGGAAGGGGGATATGTAGGGGGGGGGGTGACATGTGGGGGGTGACATGTGGAGGGAAGGGGGATATGTAGGGGGGTGACATGTGGGGGGGTGACATGTGGAGGGAAGGGGGATATGTAGGGGGGGTGACATGTGGGGGGGGTGACATGTGGAGGGAAGGGGGATATGTGGGGGGGGGTGACATGTGGGGGGGGGGGTGACATGTGGAGGGAAGGTGATATGTGGGAAGGTGATATGTGGGTGGGGGGGTGACATGTGGAGGGAAGGGGGGATATGTGGGAAGGTGATATGTGGGGGGGGTGACATGTGGAGGGAAGGGGGATATGTGGGAAGGTGACATGTGGGGGGGGGGTGACATGTGGGGGGGGTGACATGTGGAGGGAAGGGGGATATGTGGAAGGTGATATGTGGGGGGGTGACATGTGGAGGAAGGGGGATATGTAGGGGGGGGTGACATGTGGAGGGAAGGGGGATATGTAGGGGGGTGACATGTGGGGGGGTGACATGTGGAGGGAAGGGGGATATGTAGGGGGGGTGACATGTGGGGGGGGGGGGTGACATGTGGAGGGAAGGGGGATATGTGGGGGGGGTGACATGTGGGGGGGGGGTGACATGTGGAGGGAAGGGGGGATATGTAGGGGGGGGGGGTGACATGTGGGGGGGGGGGGGTGACATGTGGAGGGAAGGGGGATATGTAGGGGGGTGACATGTGGGGGGGTGACATGTGGAGGGAAGGGGGATATGTAGGGGGGTGACATGTGGGGGGGGTGACATGTGGAGGGAAGGGGGATATGTGGGAAGGTGATATGTGGGGGGGGGGTGACATGTGGAGGGAAGGGGGATATGTAGGGGGGGTGACATGTGGGGGGGGGTGACATGTGGAGGGAAGGGGGATATGTGGGGGGGTGACATGTGGGGGGGGGTGACATGTGGAGGGAAGGTGATATGTGGGAAGGTGACATGTGGGGGGGGGGTGACATGTGGAGGGAAGGGGGATATGTGGGAAGGTGATATGTGGGGGGGGGGTGACATGTGGAGGGAAGGGGGATATGTGGGAAGGTGACATGTGGGGGGGGTGACATGTGGAGGGAAGGGGGATATGTGGGAAGGTGATATGTGGGGGGGGGGGTGACATGTGGAGGGAAGGGGGATATGTAGGGGGGGTGACATGTGGGGGGGGGGTGACATGTGGAGGGAAGGGGGATATGTAGGGGGGTGACATGTGGGGGGGTGACATGTGGAGGGAAGGGGGATATGTAGGGGGGTGACATGTGGGGGGGGGTGACATGTGGAGGGAAGGGGGATATGTGGGGGGGGGTGACATGTGGGGGGGGGTGACATGTGGAGGGAAGGGGGATATGTGGGAAGGTGATATGTGGGGGGGGGTGACATGTGGAGGGAAGGGTGACATGTGGGGGGGGGGGGTGACATGTGGAGGGAAGGTGATATGTGGGGGGGGGTGACATGTGGAGGGAAGGGGGATATGTGGGGGGGGGTGACATGTGGAGGGAAGGGTGATATGTGGGGGGGGTGACATGTGGAGGTAAGGTGACATGTGGGGGGGGGGGTGACATGTGGGGGGGGTGACATGTGGAGGGAAGGGGGATATGTAGGGGGGGGTGACATGTGGGGGGGGGTGACATGCAGAGGATGTTTGTCCGCAGCACAGCTGAGCCCTGGAATCCCAGGAATGTGTCTTGTACTGCGCTCCCTCCTGGGAGGAGACACACAGCCTCTTCTGTTTCCCTTTGGAGGGTCTCCTGCCATAAAGCACAGCCCTGACCCCCCCCCCTTCCTGTGTGATAAATATCTGGACACCTGGAGAGGCAGGTCTGTCCCTCTCCCTGACATTTCCCTCTATAATACACACAGGCATGAGATGTCTTCTTCTGGCCAAGTGTCCCAATGTGCCCTTTATGACATTGTCATGTACTAAGTGTATGGAGACCCAGTGCAGTTCTTGGTTTGTGTTCACAAATGTCTGAAACAGGTCAACCCCTGTTGCAGCCTCTTGTGACTTGCTACAAGGTTACAATGTACAGTCTGATCACTGGGGGGGGGGGGGGGGGGGGACTGAGGAAATCCTCTTTTAAAGATGATACAATATCTGTAACCTTTGACATATTGTAACATGTATAGTGATGCAGTGAATTCATGTGGGATGTCAGTTCAGAGTGGGGTGTCAGTTCAGAGTGGGGTGTCAGTTCAGAGTGGGGTGTCAGTTCAGAGTGGGGTGTCAGTGGGGTGTCAGTTCAGAGTGGGGTGTCAGTTCAGAGTGGGGTGTCAGTTCAGAGTGGGGTGTCAGTTCAGAGTGGGGTGTCAGTGGGGTGTCAGTTCAGAGTGGGGTGTCAGTTCAGAGTGGGGTGTCAGTGGGGTGTCAGTTCAGAGTGGGGTGTCAGTGGGGTGTCAGTTCAGAGTGGGGTGTCAGTTCAGAGTGGGGTGTCAGTTCAGAGTGGGGTGCCAGTTCAGAGTGGGGTGTCAGTTCAGTGTGGGGTGTCAGTGGGGTGTCAGTTCACAGTGGGGTGTCAGTTCACAGTGGGGTGTCAGTGGGGTGTCAGTTCAGAGTGGGGTGTCAGTTCAGAGTGGGGTGCCAGTTCAGAGTGGGGTGTGAGTTCACAGTGGGGTGTCAGTTCACAGTGGGGTGTCAGTGGGGTGTCAGTTCACAGTGGGGTGTCAGTTCACAGTGGGGTGCCAGTTCAGAGTGGGGTGTCAGTTCAGAGTGGGGTGTCAGTGGGGTGTCAGTTCAGAGTGGGGTGTCAGTGGGGTGTCAGTTCAGAGTGGGGTGTCAGTGGGGTGTCTGTTCAGAGTGGGGTGTCAGTGGGGTGTCTGTTCAGAGTGGGGTGTCAGTTCAGAGTGGGGTGCCAGTTCAGAGTGGGGTGTCAGTGGGGTGTCAGTTCAGAGTGGGGTGCCAGTTCAGAGTGGGGTGTCAGTGGGGTGTCAGTTCAGAGTGGGGTGTCAGTGGGGTGTCAGTTCAGAGTGGGGTGTCAGTTCAGAGTGGGGTGTCAGTGGGGTGTCAGTTCAGAGTGGGGTGTCAGTGGGGTGTCAGTTCAGAGTGGGGTGTCAGTGGGGTGTCAGTTCAGAGTGGGGTGCCAGTTCAGAGTGGGGTGCCAGTTCAGAGTGGGGTGTCAGTGGGGTGTCAGTTCAGAGTGGGGTGTCAGTTCAGAGTGGGGTGTCAGTGGGGTGTCAGTTCAGAGTGGGGTGTCAGTGGGGTGTCTGTTCAGAGTGGGGTGTCAGTGGGGTGTCTGTTCAGAGTGGGGTGTCAGTTCAGAGTGGGGTGCCAGTTCAGAGTGGGGTGCCAGTTCAGAGTAAGGTGTCAGTGGGGTGTCAGTTCAGAGTGGGGTGTCAGTTCAGAGTGGGGTGTCAGTTCAGAGTGGGGTGTCAGTGGGGTGTCAGTTCAGAGTGGGGTGTCAGTGGGGTGTCAGTTCAGAGTGGGGTGTCAGTTCAGAGTGGGGTGTCAGTGGGGTGTCAGTTCAGAGTGGGGTGTCAGTTCAGAGTGGGGTGTCAGTGGGGTGTCAGTTCAGAGTGGGGTGTCAGTTCAGAGTGGGGTGTCAGTGGGGTGTCAGTTCAGAGTGGGGTGTCAGTGGGGTGTCAGTTCAGAGTGGGGTGTCAGTTCAGAGTGGGGTGTCAGTTCAGAGTGGGGTGCCAGTTCAGAGTGGGGTGTCAGTGGGGTGTCAGTTCAGAGTGGGGTGTCAGTTCAGAGTGGGGTGTCAGTGGGGTGTCAGTTCAGAGTGGGGTGTCAGTTCAGAGTGGGGTGTCAGTTCAGAGTGGGGTGTCAGTTCAGAGTGGGGTGTCAGTGGGGTGTCAGTTCAGAGTGGGGTGTCAGTTCAGAGTGGGGTGTCAGTTCAGAGTGGGGTGTCAGTGGGGTGTCAGTTCAGAGTGGGGTGTCAGTTCAGAGTGGGGTGTCAGTTCAGAGTGGGGTGGCCCTTTAAAATATCTGGATAAGGTAGAAAAGGAGCAGTAGATTTGCTGAAATATTTATAATGATCCAGCGAAGGTGACTCCCGGGGAACACCCATTACGGAACCGCACATTCTCCGCCACCCCCACCCCCACCCTGGAGTTTATGACATAATTGATTTGAATCCTTCACAAATGAGACAAGTCGGCTTTCAATCGGCATTTCCTATTGGATTTGGTGGCTTCTCGGAGAACAAGGATCTAATGATCAATAAATAAAATCCCTAATGCTGCCATGATGGCCCCGCTTTAGAAGGAATAACAATGACTCTCCAGCCCCTGCAGCTTCCAAACTCAATTAATGCTACCTGTAGACAAAGACCTAAAAGGGCCCCAAAGCCCCAGGGGGCCCGAACTTTGACCTCACAGTGGATAGGGGCTTGACTTCTGCCACCCGACCTTTGCCCCCTGGAAATCTTTAAAGGCTGTTATGTGACAGGGGGTCAGCTGCCGGTTTATTCATGGGCTGGGCGATGGCCTTGATAGCAGCAGCACAGAGATGTGTGTGTGCCGAGGGCCCCGCCTGATGGGGGCCACCAGGGCCGGTCTCTGGGGTGAGAGCTCAAGCTGTGTGTGTTACTCCATGCCACCTGTCCTCTCTATGACAGAAGCCTCTTTATGTGTTTGTTTACAAGAATGCAGTTTATCCTTTCATGAATGAGTGATGAGGACGAGGCATGGGGCACTCAGAGCCTCATGCTGCTTTAGCATCAAGCATGCATGTAGAGACCTTGAAGTCCATCCAGTCCAGAGATTTATACAGCTCTGCTACACAGCACAGTCCTCAATACAAGATACAATTGCACTCAGTGCACGACCTGGAACACCCAGGAGAAGACACAGGAGACTTAGGAAGAGGTAGGGGACACTCAGGAGAAGACCTGGGGCAGTCAGGAGAAGACCTGGGACACTCAGGAGAAGACCTGGGACACTCAGGAGAAGACCTGGGACACTCAGGAGAAGACCTGGGGCAGTCAGGAGAAGACCTGGGACACTCAGGAGAAGACCTGGGGCAGTCAGGAGAAAACCTGGGACACTCAGGAGAAGACCTGGGGCAGTCAGGAGAAAACCTGGGACACTCAGGAGAAGACCTGGGGCAGTCAGGAGAAGACCTGGGGCAGTCAGGAGAAAACCTGGGACACTCAGGAGAAGACCTGGGGCAGTCAGGAGAAAACCTGGGACACTCAGGAGAAGACCTGGGGCAGTCAGGAGAAAACATGGACATTCAGTACAAGACAAAAGACACTTAGTACAAGGCACAGGACACTGAGGAGAAGACACAAGGCAGGAGAAAACACCGGCCACTTAGGAGAAGATCCGTGAGTTTTAAGAGGAGACCTGGGCAAGGGGCATTCAGTAGAGGATGAAGACACAGTGCATTCAGTAGAGGGCACGGGGCATTCAGTAGAGGACACGGGGCATTCTGTAGAAGACACGGAACATTCTGTAGAAGACACGGGGCATTCAGTAGAGGACACGGGGCATTCTGTAGAAGACACGGGGCATTCAGTAGAGGACACGGGGCATTCAGTAGAGGACACGGGGCGTTCAGCAGGAGACACAGTGCATTCAGTAGAGGACACGGGGCATTCAGTAGAGGACATGGGGCGTTCAGTAGAAGACACGGGGCATTCAGTAGAAGACACGGGGCATTCAGTAGAAGACACGGGGCATTCAGTAGAAGACATGGGGCGTTCAGTAGGAGACACGGGGCGTTCAGTAGGAGACACGGGGCGTTCAGTAGAGGACACGGGGCGTTCAGTAGGAGACACGGGGCATTCAGTAGAAAACACGGGGCATTCCGTAGAAGACACGGGGCATTCAGTAGAAGACACGGGGCATTCAGTAGGAGACACGGGGCATTTAGTAGAAGGCACGGGGCATTCAGTAGAAGACACGGGGCATTCAGTAGAAGACACGGGGCATTCAGTAGAAGACACGGGGCATTCAGTAGTAGAGGACACGGGGCATTCAGTAGAGGACACGGGGCATTCAGTAGAAGACACGGGGCATTCAGTAGAAGGCACGGGGCATTCAGTAGAAGGCACGGTGCATTCAGTAGAAGGCACGGGACATTCAGTAGAAGACACGGGGCATTCAGTAGAAGACACGGGACATTCAGTAGAAGACACGGGACATTCAGTAGAAGACACGGGGCATTTAGTAGAAGACACGGGACATTCAGTAGAAGACACGGGACATTCAGTAGAAGACACGGGGCATTCAGTAGAAGACACGGGGCATTTAGTAGAAGACACGGGACATTCAGTAGAAGACACGGGGCATTCAGTAGAGGACACGGGGCATTTAGTAGAAGACACGAGGCATTTAGTAGAAGACACGGGCATTCAGTAGAAGACACGGGACATTCAGTAGAAGACACGGGACATTCAGTAGAAGACACGGGGCATTTAGTAGAAGACACGGGGCATTTAGTAGAAGACACGGGACATTCTGTAGAAGACACGGGACATTCAGTAGAAGACACGGGGCATTTAGTAGAAGACACGGGGCATTCAGTAGAAGACACGGGGCATTCAGTAGAAGGCACGGGACATTCAGTAGAAGACACGGGGCATTTAGTAGAAGACACGGGACATTCAGTAGAAGACACGGGACATTCAGTAGAAGACACGGGGCATTCAGTAGAAGACACGGGGCATTCAGTAGAAGACACAGGGCATTCAGTAGGAGACACGGGGCATTCAGTAGAAGACACGGGGCATTCAGTAGAAGACACGGGGCATTCAGTAGGAGACACGGGGCATTCAGTAGAAGACACGGGGCATTCAGTAGAAGACACGGGGTATTCAGTAGGAGACACGGGGCATTCAGTAGAAGACACGGGGCATTCAGTAGAAGACACGGGGCATTCAGTAGAAGACACGGGGCATTCTGTAGAAGACACGGAACATTCTGTAGAAGACACGGGGCATTCAGTAGAGGACACGGGGCATTCTGTAGAAGACACGGGGCATTCAGTAGAGGACACGGGGCATTCAGTAGAGGACACGGGGCGTTCAGCAGGAGACACAGTGCATTCAGTAGAGGACACGGGGCATTCAGTAGAGGACATGGGGCGTTCAGTAGAAGACACGGGGCATTCAGTAGAAGACACGGGGCATTCAGTAGAAGACACGGGGCATTCAGTAGAAGACATGGGGCGTTCAGTAGGAGACACGGGGCGTTCAGTAGGAGACACGGGGCGTTCAGTAGAGGACACGGGGCGTTCAGTAGGAGACACGGGGCATTCAGTAGAAAACACGGGGCATTCCGTAGAAGACACGGGGCATTCAGTAGAAGACACGGGGCATTCAGTAGGAGACACGGGGCATTTAGTAGAAGGCACGGGGCATTCAGTAGAAGACACGGGGCATTCAGTAGAAGACACGGGGCATTCAGTAGAAGACACGGGGCATTCAGTAGTAGAGGACACGGGGCATTCAGTAGAGGACACGGGGCATTCAGTAGAAGACACGGGGCATTCAGTAGAAGGCACGGGGCATTCAGTAGAAGGCACGGTGCATTCAGTAGAAGGCACGGGACATTCAGTAGAAGACACGGGGCATTCAGTAGAAGACACGGGACATTCAGTAGAAGACACGGGACATTCAGTAGAAGACACGGGGCATTTAGTAGAAGACACGGGACATTCAGTAGAAGACACGGGACATTCAGTAGAAGACACGGGGCATTCAGTAGAAGACACGGGGCATTTAGTAGAAGACACGGGACATTCAGTAGAAGACACGGGGCATTCAGTAGAGGACACGGGGCATTTAGTAGAAGACACGAGGCATTTAGTAGAAGACACGGGCATTCAGTAGAAGACACGGGACATTCAGTAGAAGACACGGGACATTCAGTAGAAGACACGGGGCATTTAGTAGAAGACACGGGGCATTTAGTAGAAGACACGGGACATTCTGTAGAAGACACGGGACATTCAGTAGAAGACACGGGGCATTTAGTAGAAGACACGAGGCATTTAGTAGAAGACACGGGGCATTCAGTAGAAGACACGGGGCATTCAGTAGAAGGCACGGGACATTCAGTAGAAGACACGGGGCATTCAGTAGGAGACACGGGGCATTCAGTAGAAGACACGGGGCATTCAGTAGAAGACACGGGGCATTCAGTAGGAGACACGGGGCATTCAGTAGAAGACACGGGGCATTCAGTAGAAGACACGGGGTATTCAGTAGGAGACACGGGGCATTCAGTAGAAGACACGGGGCATTCAGTAGAAGACACGGGGCATTCAGTAGAAGACACGGGGCATTCAGTAGAAGACACGGGGCATTCAGTAGGAGACACGGGGCATTCAGTAGAAGACACGGGGCATTCAGTAGAAGACACGGGGCATTCAGTAGAAGACACGGGGCATTCAGTAGGAGACACGGGGCATTCAGTAGAAGACACGGGGCATTCAGTAGAAGACACGGGGCATTCAGTAGGAGACACGGGGCATTCAGTAGGAGACACGGGGCATTCAGTAGGAGACACGGGGCATTCAGTAGGAGACACGGGGCATTCAGTAGGAGACACGGGCATTCAGTAGAAGACACGGGGCATTCAGTAGAAGACACGAGGCATTTAGTAGAAGACACGGGGCATTCAGTAGAAGACACGGGGCATTCAGTAGAAGACACGGGGCATTCAGTAGTAGAGGACACGGGGCATTCAGTAGAGGACACGGGGCATTCAGTAGAAGACACGGGGCATTCAGTAGAAGGCACGGGGCATTCAGTAGAAGGCACGGTGCATTCAGTAGAAGGCACGGGACATTCAGTAGAAGACACGGGGCATTCAGTAGAAGACACGGGACATTCAGTAGAAGACACGGGACATTCAGTAGAAGACACGGGGCATTCAGTAGAAGACACGGGGCATTTAGTAGAAGACACGGGACATTCAGTAGAAGACACGGGACATTCAGTAGAAGACACGGGACATTCAGTAGAAGACACGGGGCATTTAGTAGAAGACACGGGACATTCAGTAGAAGACACGGGGCATTCAGTAGAGGACACGGGGCATTTAGTAGAAGACACGAGGCATTTAGTAGAAGACACGGGGCATTCAGTAGAAGACACGGGACATTCAGTAGAAGACACGGGACATTCAGTAGAAGACACGGGGCATTTAGTAGAAGACACGGGGCATTTAGTAGAAGACACGGGACATTCTGTAGAAGACACGGGACATTCAGTAGAAGACACGGGGCATTTAGTAGAAGACACGAGGCATTTAGTAGAAGACACGGGGCATTCAGTAGAAGACACGGGACATTCCGTAGAAGACACGGGGCATTCAGTAGAAGACACGGGGCATTCAGTAGAAGACACGGGGCATTCAGTAGAAGACACGGGACATTCAGTAGAGGACACGGGACATTCAGTAGAGGACACGGGGCATTCAGTAGGAGACACGGGGCATTCAGTAGGAGACACGGGGCATTCAGTAGAAGACACGGGGCATTCAGTAGAAGACACGGGGCATTTAGTAGAAGACACGGGGCATTCAGTAGGAGACACGGGGCATTCAGTAGGAGACACGGGGCATTCAGTAGGAGACACGGGGCATTCAGTAGGAGACACGGGGCATTCAGTAGGAGACACGGGGCATTCAGTAGAAGACACGGGGCATTCAGTAGGAGACACGGGGCATTCAGTAGGAGACACGGGGCATTCAGTAGGAGACACGGGGCATTCAGTAGAAGACACGGGGCATTCAGTAGGAGACACGGGGCATTCAGTAGGAGACACGGGGCATTCAGTAGAAGACACGGGGCATTCAGTAGAAGACACGGGACATTCAGTAGAAGACGCGGGGCATTTAGTAGAAGACACGGGGCATTTAGTAGGAGACACGGGGCATTCAGTAGAAGACACGGGGCATTCAGTAGAAGACACGGGACATTCTGTAGAAGACACGGGGCATTCTGTAGAAGACACGGGGCATTCAGTAGGAGACACGGGGCATTCAGTAGAAGACACGGGGCATTCAGTAGGAGACACGGGGCATTCAGTAGAAGACACGGGGCATTCAGTAGAAGACACGGGACATTCTGTAGAAGACACGGGGCATTCAGTAGAAGACACGGGGCATTCAGTAGAAGACACGGGGCATTCAGTAGAAGACACGGGGCATTCAGTAGGAGACACGGGGCATTCAGTAGGAGACACGGGGCATTCAGTAGGAGACACGGGGCATTCAGTAGGAGACACGGGGCATTCAGTAGGAGACACGGGGCATTCAGTAGGAGACACGGGGCATTCAGTAGGAGACACGGGGCATTCAGTAGAAGACACGGGGCATTCAGTAGAAGACACGGGGCATTCAGTAGAAGACACGGGGCATTCAGTAGAAGACACGGGGCATTTAGTAGAAGACACGAGGCATTTAGTAGAAGACACGGGGCATTCAGTAGGAGACACGGGGCATTCAGTAGGAGACACGGGGCATTCAGTAGAAGACACGGGGCATTCAGTAGAAGACACGGGGCATTCAGTAGAAGACACGGGGCATTTAGTAGAAGACACGAGGCATTTAGTAGAAGACTCGGGGCATTTAGTAGAAGACACGGGGCATTCAGTAGAAGACACGGGGCATTCAGTAAAAGACACGGCGCATTCAGTAGAAGACACGGGACATTCAGTAGAAGACACGGGGCATTCAGTAGGAGACACGGGGCATTCAGTAGAAGACACGGGGCATTCAGTAGAAGACACGGGACATTCAGTAGAAGACGCGGGGCATTTAGTAGAAGACACGGGGCATTTAGTAGAAGACACGGGACATTCCGTAGAAGACACGGGACATTCCGTAGGAGACACGGGGCATTCAGTAGGAGACACGGGGCATTCAGTAGGAGACACGGGGCATTTTGTAGAAGACACGGGGCATTTGGTAGAAGACCTGGAACACAAGCTCTTGGTGCAGGGTCTAGCAATGCCACTGCTTAGCATTGTCATTGGTTGTGAATAAATGAATGTTACATTTTCTATTTTTTACCAGTTGTCACCCTCATCCCACATTACATCCCAGTATCACAGACAATCTTACAGGAACACCATTCATTTCCCTGTCAGTCTTTTTCCAGGAGAATGGACCCATAACACCGGCACAGACTCTGCAATCATCAAGTGAACTGATTAGGAAAAAGGAAAATCAGAGAGTAAGTCTTGTAGATTGCAGCGTGTGTGGGCGCAGGGTATGTATGGTGATAACTGCAGGGCGGGTGAGGGATGGGAAGGGGCACCATGTGAAGTTCTCGCTCTGTGCGGCAGGCTAGGAGGTGCTGATTACCCCCTCCTCCAGTGATTAGTAGTCCGGGGAGAGGCTGGTATTGCATCCTTGTGTGGCAGCACTGGAAGGGAATGCATTGGCAGCCTTTAGTATTCTAGGAGAGGAAAGAGATAAGTAGCCTGCAATCTGCTCCTCTCACACAGCTGATAAGCGGGGGCACCCAGCAACTGCCTGCCATCTGCCACTCGCAGGCCTATTATTTGTCACTCAGCATCCCAGTACTGAGCTCCCGCCTAAGGAGGGGGGAGGGGGGGCAAAGGCTTCTGGGACTTCCCAGGCTGCACTTGCTCCGTCCGGGGATTTGCCGCACGCTGTCCCGCAGCTTCATTTTTCCACACTAATCACATAGCGATGTTGTAAGAGCCGGAGCTGGTAGCTGGGGATTATCCGGCCTTTCCAAATGTCACTCCCAGGGAATCTGTCACCGAGTAGAACACCTGCGTGAGTGGGCTCCGGGAGAAGCTAGATAATGCGGCTCACACTACAAATCGATCGCCGAATCTTCCTCCTGAAAATCAAAAAACCAACACCATGACCTTTCCCCTCATCTTTAACCCCTTTGCGCCTAATGCCTTGTACACGCGATCAGAATTTCCGATGAAACAAGTCCGATGTCATCGGAAATTCCAGTCGTGTGTGGGCCCCATCTGACTTTTTTCCATCAGTGTTTAGATTAGAAATAGAACATGTTTTAAATTTTTCCGATGGAAAAAAAAACGATCGTCTGTGTGGAACTCCGACGGAGAAAAAACCCACGCATGCTCAGAATCAAGTCGACGCATCCTCGGAAGCATTGAACTTCATTTTTCTCGGCTCGTCTGAGTGTTTTACGTCAATGCGTTTTGGACGGTCGGAATTTAGTCTGACAGTGTGTATGCAAGACAGCTTGAACGGAATTCCGATGAAAAATTCCATCGGATTTTAGACCATCGGATGCTCCGATCACGTGTACAGGGCATAAGGGTAAAACAAATCTAAAAGACTAAGCACAATTTCGCAACTTTGACATGTGCTAGTAAACCTGTACATATCATCACAACGACTTTGTGCATCCGGGTGGATAATACCACGTTTTTTTTTTCAGGACGGATTGGACTTTCATTTGGTGGTAAATGTTTTTTTTTTTTTAATTATTATTATTATCTAAGGAAAACTGGCCCAAAATAGTAAAAAAAAAAAACATTTATTTTAAAATTGAACTGTATATTTTTTGCTACAACCATAATCCACCACCAAAGAACAACCTAAATCAAATTCTCCTGCTCCTAACGATCGCAGCGATACCTCATATGTGTGTATAATGCCGCGTACACACGGTCGGAATTTCCAAGGAAAAAAGGCAGACGGAGATTTTTTAATCGGATATCCCGACCGTGTGTGCGCCCAATCGGACTTTTTTCCATCGGAAATTCCGACGGAGTTAGAAAGAGAACATGTTCTATCGGAAATTCTGTTCGTCTGTATGGAACTCCGAAGGAGAAAAAAAACATGCAAGCTCAGAATCAAGTCGACGCATGCTCGGAAGCATTGAACTTCATTTTTCTCGGCTCGTCGTAGTGTTGTATGTCACCGCATTCTTGACGGTCAGAATTTGGTGTGACAGTGTGTATGCAAGACAGCTTGAACGGAATTCCGTCGGAAAAACCCATCGGAGTTTGTTCCGACGGAAAATCCGACCGTGTGTACGAGGCATTGGTTGTTGTTTGTACCTGTATTTTAGATCAGAACCAATATTGCGCAATTTGCTTTTTTTTTATCCTGACTAAAACGCACTTATTTAAAAAAGGAAAAAAAAATGTTGTCCAAAAAATCCTGACCTTTGACCTTGACCCAAACATTAACCCTGTTTTTTGTGCGCTTTTTGTGCGTTCCCACCAGCCCATTAATTTCAGTGCACAGGAATGCACAAAAAGTAGAGTAGGCGTGACTTTTAAATTTGTGCCGCACCAAATTGCATGGTACTGCAGTACCATGCGTTGTGGTGGCTGTGAATGCACCCATGTTTCGGAGATGCACAGGGGGGCCATTAAGGATTAATGGAAGCAGCACACATCTGCAACCAGCAGTACGTTCCCATGCAAACGTGCGCTTGGTGTGAATGGTGGGCAGTGCCTAAGTGGTTGGCTCCTCCGCCTAGCAGCACTAGGGTTATCGGTTCAAATCCCAACCACGGCACTACCTGCCTGGAATTTGCATGTTCTCCCTGTGCCTGGGTGGGTTTCCTCCGGGAACTCCGGTTTCCTCCCACACTCCAGAGACCTGCTGGTAGGTTAATTGGCTCCTGGGTAAATTGGCCCTAATATTTGTATGTATGAATGTGAGTTAGGGACCTTAGATTGTAAGCTCCTTGAGGGCAGGGACTGATGTGAATGCACAATATACAGTATATGTAAAAGCGCTGCGTAAATTGGCGGTGTTCTGCCGAAAACTCCAACTTGTCAAAAACTCCAACCATGTCCCTTCCGGTGGCTCTCCAGCAGCAATAATTGTAGATTTCCATGTGTTGGCTGTTTTCACAGAACACCGGCAGCGTATACAGTACAGTACACGATGAGTTGGCTGCTTGGACAGAACACCAGGTAAGGAGGAAAAATGTTGTCGCCGCCTTGGAGGCTACTAACCGCCTTGGAGGCAGCCATCTTGTTGGTTAGTAGCGGGCAGACTAACAAGGTTTACTCATATCCTATAGACATGTGCAATTTGTTTCGCTCCGTTTTTCGTCAAAATTCTGCATATTCGTTCATTTGCAAGCATCCAAATGAACGAAAAACTATTTGACAAGTTTTCTAAAAGAATGAAAATTCGAAAATCCAAAAGATGTAAAACATTCGGATAATTTTGTTTTTCGTATTTTCTATTATAATTTAATTATAAACCATTATTATAGTTTTTTTTTTAATTAATATTTATTAATAATAATAAATAATAATAATAATAAAAAACTATAATAATAGTTATAAACTGTTAAATTATAGATATTGGAATTTCCTTTCAAATTTGGCTAACTATTAGTGAATGTAACGAATACGAATTTATCTGAAGTTACGAATTATTGGAATAACGAATGCCGATCATAACGAATGATCCAATAAACGAAAAAAACCCGAAAAAACGAATGAAACGAAAAAAAAACAACAGATTTTTCGGCAGTGCACATGTCCAATATTGTGTACCTTAGTGCAGTGATGGCGAACCTTGGCACCCCAGATGTTTTGGAACTACATTTCCCATGATGCTCATGCATTCTGTGGTGTATTAGAGCATCATGGGAAATGTAGTTCTAAAACATCTGGGGTGCCAAGATTCCCCATCACTGCCTTAGTGTATACGCTGTCCGTGTTCTGTGATAACAGCCAAGTCATGGAAATCTACAAATACTGCTTCTGGAGAGACACCGGAAGTGATGTAACTAGATACTTTGACGAGTTGGCTCTTTTGACAGAACAGCGGCACTATATAAGTACCCCTAATAAAAAATAACGGACCCCTAAAGTGATATTTAAAAAACGCCTGATTTGTCACAATATACAGGTTCAGTATCAGATTTCAGAAAAGCTCCACCTTTTATCATTAAAAAGCCATCCTTGGGCTACGGTCAGTGACTTTGCCTAGGCTGAGATGATGTCATCAGTCTGCTGCAGGCAGGAGGAAGCATTTTCTAAATCTCCCCTCCCCCCCAGTGATCAGATTGTAACTTTTTAGCCAGTCACAAGGTGAGAGGCTGGCATTAGGGGCTGATCTGTGTCAGACATTTAGTAGAAGGTGACCCTGGATGTCTAAGCAAAGATGGCGCCATCCATCTGGAGAGAAAAGCAGATGATGGCATTGTCAGGAGTGCTGTGTCGCGGTGTTCCTCCTTTGCCGCTGACCTTTCCGCTCGGTGACCATTTCAGGATAACGCATTCCCGTATCTGTCCTGTAAACTGTCATTTTCACGCAGAGCGGGAGGGTGGAGGGGAATTTACAATAAGGGCGCGAGTCACCTTTAATCAGCGTTGGCTAATGACAGCGGGCGCACAATGCCAGTCTGCCGGCTATTGATACCCGACATTGATGTTGTGCGAGTGGCGGGCGAACATAATGGCGGTGTTATCAGCGCGGAGCAGCGTGGAGGCTCGTCCCTGGTGCTCTTTTATCCGCGATAACAGAGCGCTCACAATGGATTCCTAATGGGAGGGCCGGCTAATCTGTAACGAGGTCCCCGATCCAGGCGGCGTTCTCTCCTCCCGAATCGGCGAGGAGCTCGGCGTGGTGGGTCTCGGCGGAGATCCTCGGAATAGATTTGACAGGAGATGTCTGGAAACGCTCAGCGGGCCTCGGGCCGTTAACTCTCGGTGGTTTGTGGCCCATCCGTACCGTGCAATGTGCAGCTCACAGCAGCCTCCGAAGCGGGGCCACAGGGGACATCCAAAGATATATTTTGCAAACACAAAACTCTGGCTTTGCAGAGAAAGTAAAAAAAAAAAAAAAAAGAAAGTTCTCCAACTATTGTTAAAGCTGCTGGGCGCACACTGAAGGTTTTCCTTGGTGATCCTGCCAGTTACACACTTCCTGTCCTGGGGTGACAACGCTCACTCCCCGTACTTTGTCTATGGAGGAGAAACATTGTCACCCCAGGACAGGAAGTCCAAGGACTACAGAACACCTTCCCCTCCTTGTCCCAATAACATAGATAGAGGGTGGTGTTTTGTAGTCCTTGCACACTTTCTGGCCAAGGATGACAGAGCTCGCTGACTGTACTTTATCTACGGAGAAGTGTTGTCAGCACGTCCGGCCGGCAGGCTGTACTGATTTATCAGCAGATCTGATTAGATGGGGCGGCTGCATTAGTTTTCTGGCCAGTAACACACCTCCTGTATTAGAGCGCCCCCACTCTGTACGAAGGAGCAACAAAAACGGGTTTGAACAGCAGCCTTGTCTGGGGGAGGGGAGTGTTAGGGCCCCATACACACGGTCAGACTTTTTGCCAACAAACTTAAAAATGAGCAAGTTTTCCAAAAAAATCCGAGCGTGTGTACGCTCCATCGGACAAACGTTTTCGGTTTTCATCGGACAAAAGTTGGTTCTGTAAACTTTTCGGCAACAAAAGTCCGATGGTGCAAAGTCCGACCGTGTGTACAGAAATCCATCAGACTTTTGTCCGAAGTAGAAACACGCATGCCCAGAACCAATGTTAACATCGACCAACAATAGCAGAAGTTGACCAAAGGGTGGCGGTAAAGAGCAGAAAAACCACGTGATGTTGGGAAAGTTTGCAAAAAAGTCCTGCCATGTGTGTATGCTATGGGTGTTCCCGGCCAACTCCCTTCGGACAAAAATCCACGGAAAAGTTTGAAATCCGACCGGCTTTAGATGTACTGGCAGATTTAGCCAAACTCCAGCTAACACTTTATAAGCAGTTACAACAAACGCTTTGTTTCCTTTTGGGATGAAGGTTTTCCATATATAAAGCTGATCATTGTATGCAACCCTGTCAGTGGTAAATGGTTTGCCTCATCCCTGTAACTTAATACACTGCTGGAGAGCTTGTTCTCTTCAAAAAACGACAGACCGACGGGCTGGATCACCAGATAAAAATAGGAAGTTTAAAAAAGAAAAGGAATACAGCCCTCACATCTAAGAACTGGTAAGCTGCAATATAATAAATGTTTGCTTTTGGGTTCATTACCACTTTAATTAACGGCTGAATAATGCCCATTTAATGGGTTGGTCCTGCACAGTCCCCACCTCTAAGTAAGCAGGGACCGCCCACCATGCTCACCTTATGGGTAGGACCTGGACAGACCCCGCCTCTAAATATGCAGGGACTGCCCACCATGCTCACCTTATTAGTAGGACCTGGACAGACCCACCTTTAAATATGCAGGGACCCCCCACCATGCTCACCTTATTAGTAGGACCTGGACAGACCCACCTTTAAATATGCGGGGACTGCCCACCATGCTTTCCTTATTAGTAGGTCCTGGACAGACCCCACCTCTAAATATGCAGGGATCCCCCACCATGCTCACCTTATGGGTAAGTCCTGGACAGACCCCGCCTCTAAATATGCAGGGACTACCCACCATGCTCTCCTTATTAGTAGGTCCTGGACAGACCCCGCCTCTAAATATGCAGGGACTGCCTACCATGCTCACCTTATGAGTAAGTCCTGGACAGACCCCGCCTCTAAATAAGGGACTGTCCACCATGCTCACCTTATGGGTAGGACCTGGACAGACCCACCTTTAAATAAGGGACTGCCCACCATGCTCACCTTATGGGTAGGACCTGGACAGACCCACCGTTAAATATGCGGAGACTGCCCACCATGCTTTCCTTATTAGTAGGTCCTGGACAGACCCCGCCTCTAAATATGCAGGGACTACCCACCATGCTCTCCTTATTAGTAGGTCCTGGACAGATCCCGCCTCTAAATATGCAGGAACTGCCCACCATGCTCACCTTATGGGTAAGTCCTGGACAGACCCACCTCTAAATATGCAGGGACCACCAACCATGCTCACCTTAGGGTAGGTCCTGGAAAGACCCCACCTCTAAGTAGGCATGGACCGTTTACCATGCTCACCTTTGGGGGAGGTCCTGGAAGACCCCGCCTCTAAATACACATGGACCGCCCACCATGCTCACCGTAGGGGTAGGTCCTGGACAGGCCCCGCTTCTAAGTAGGCATAGACCGTTTACCATGCTCACCTTAGGGGTAGGTCCTGGAAGACCCCGCCTCTAAATACACATGGACCGCCCACCATGCTCACCGTAGGGGTAAGTCCTGGACAGGCCCCGCCTCTAAGTTGGCATGGACCGTTTACCATGCTCACCTTAGGGGTAGGTCCTGGAAGACCCCGCCTCTAAATACACATGGAACGCCCACCATGCTCACTGTAGGGGTAGGTCCTGGACAGGCCCCGCCTCTAAGTAGGCATGGACCGTTTACCAATGCTCACCTTAGGGGTAGGTCCTGGAAGACCCTGCCTCTAAATACATGGACCGCCCACCATGCTCACCGTAGGGGTAGGTTCTGGACAGACCCCGCCTCTAAATACACATGGACCGCCCACCATGCTCACCGTAGGGGTAGGTCCTGGACAGGCCCCGCCTCTAAATAGGCATGGACTGTTAACATGCTCACCTTAGGGGTAGGTCCTGGACAGACCCCGCCTTTAAATATGCAGGGACCGCCCACTCGTGGCCCTGTTTGCCTCAATGAATGCCTGTGCAGTATCTGAATAATTAGGGTTGATGCTGTGGTCCCGGGTCATCACCTGGACACTGGATCGGCAGTACAGAGGGCCAGTATGTGGGACTGTCCTGGCCAGTCTGGGACATTTCCCATCAATGGTGGAGACAACCTGTAAGATGCGACAAAGACGCTGCGCTCCTGGAAAGCGGACAAGTGTGAACGGCGTCCGACGCTCGCGTTTCTCTCTCGACGTCTTCCCTCAGTGAGCCTTTCCCATGCCCCCCTCCCCCTCCTCTTCCGGGATGGTCACAAACCTTTTAATTAGGATCTGGAAAGGCTGCCAAATTTCCTTTAATTGGCATATTGGTGGTTGGAGATTGGAGGGCGGGGGAGTCTGCAGAGGGCACATTACGCTCGCTGTCTGGGCGGGGGCGCTCGCGGCACGATCTGCCCGTGATTTCACTGCCAGATCCCTCACTGTCATGGGCAGATAATCGGCTTACTGCCCGGGGGGGGGGGAGGGAGGGAGATGCCGTCTCTGGATCTTCCCATGTCTGGTGTCTCTAGGCGGGCATTAAAGGGACCGGCGGATTGCTCCAAAGCCGACCACTCATCATACAATACGATTGTACAAAGATTAGGGCCGCAGTCACACTGAATACAACTTGACTTGAAGCCGCGCCATTTCAAAGTCGCATGTCAGTGAGACTTCAGGTGTGACTTGGAAGACATCTGTGCGACTTCTTCATGCACCTGAACTTGCAGAAGTAGCGCAGGAACTACTGTGATAGAGTCGGAGTTGCACCAATTTGAACGCTTCCATTGCGGACCATATGGTGCGACTTATCATGCGACACGCACAGGTGTGACCGGGGACTTAATGACAACTATATAGTTCTAAATCTGACCTTCCCTTCAGTCTTACACAGTTGTAGCGGCTCCTCTCCTGGACAGAAATGGCTTCCTCTGATTTCACTGCACACTGTGAGCTTCTCACAATGTGCATTAGAAGCTGCAGCCAGTCAGGTAGAGCCCCGCCTCATTTCCTGGCTGGAGGATGTCCAGCTTCATCTAGCACTTTCCTCCCCCGCCTGATTGTCCCCGGCCCGCCCCTTTCATTCATTGGATTTCAGTTCTCTCAATCATGGAGGCTCAGCATCACATGTGGGCAGACTACAAATACAGCCTGCCTGGGAACGCCCACTCCTCCAGACTGACACCCGATTATCAAGGCTTTTTTTTTTTTCACATTTGCATAACTCCTCCCTAGAGCCAGCCCACTGCTTGCATTAGAACTGGAGGCTCAGTATCAAATGTGGGCGTTACCTAGGATAATCTGCTTAGGAACACCCAGACTGACAGCAGCCCAATCAAGGCATTTTGATATTTGCATATCTCCTCCCACTGCTTGCATCGGGACTGAGGGCTTTTGAGAGGAGTACTGAGGGTGGGTGCTTTTCAGGAAGCTCTGTACAGCCCCCTGCTGGCCCCTCCCACCAGCCATGATCTGCCTGCATTGTATAGAGAAGCACAGAGATCCAATGATGACATCACTTGTTCTAAAATACGAAAACAGGTTTTATTGAAATGTTTAATTGGCATGTTGATGGGGGGAATTATAAGCAGATTAAACTTTATCTTTAAAGGGGTTGTAAACCCTCGTGGTTTTTCACCTTAAAGCGGAGTTCCACCCAGAAATGGAACTTCCGCTGTCCGGATTCCTCGCCCCCTCCGATGTCACATTTGGCACCTTTCAGGGGGGAGGGGGGGAACAGATGCCTGCCTAATCCAGGTATTTGCTCCCACTTCCGGCTAAAGATCGTCACAGTATTCCACGGCGATCTACGCCATGTCCAGCCCCTCCCCCGCTGTCCTCTGGGAGACACGCAGGTCCCAGAAGACAACAGGGGACCACTCAGAAAGCGCAGCACGACTTGCGCATGCGCAGTAGGAAAGCAGGCTGTGAAGCCGCAAGTCTTCACTTCATTCTTCCCTTACTGAAGATGCCGATGCCTCCACCCGGACCCGATGGATAGGTCGGCTTTGGGTGTGGACATCACGGGCGCTCTGGACAGGTAAGTGACTTTATTTTAAAAGACAGCAGCTGCAGTATTTGTAGCTGCTGACTTTTAATTTTTTTCTTTTGCAGGCGGAACTCCTCTTTACTGCATTCTATGCATTAAGGTGAAAAACCTTCTTTGCTGCAGCAAAGTCAGGTAGAGCCCCCCCCCCCCCCCCCCCCGCCTTTTTTTCTTACCTGAACCCGATTGTTCCAGCAATGGGGATGATCACACTAGCTCCAGCCGCTGTCTCAGGTCCTCATTGGATAGATTAATAGCAGCAGGAGCCATTGGCTCCCGTCCCGCTGCTGTCGATCGAATCCAGTGACACGGGAGCCGGGGGGAGGGGCCGAGTCTTGCTGTCTGTGTCAATGGATGCAGCAGCAGGACTCGCGAGCGCGCCCGCACAGGTGCCCCCATGGAAATCGGCTCTCCATGGGGGCACCTGAGGAGGAGCACCGCGGGGGACCCCAGAAAAGGAGGATCGGGGGCCACTCTGTGCAAAACTCTGGCACAGTGGAGGTAATTATAACATGTTTGTTATTTAAAAAAAACAAAGCTTTACAATCACTTTAATAGCTTGACGATGCCAACTGGCATCATCTTTGCCCCCTTCTCTCTGCCAGTTGCCTGTATAACACATTGTAGCTCTGGCTCTCCCCTGGACACTAATTAGTCAGGTCAAGTTCATCTAATTGACCGTTAAATGTAGCCGCTGTCTTGTGATTTAAATAGAAATTGCAGGAAGGAGATGGACTCGTCTCTCCCTGCAGCAAATCTCTATCTGTGCAGACATAGAAGTGTCCCAGACAAGTCCTGTCTCCACTGGTACCAATGCCCACAGCACCCAATCAGCTTCCAGCTTTCATATTTTTTCATATTTTCTACACAGCTTAGAAAATGAAAAGCTAATTGGCTGCTCAACGTTTTTCAACCTTTTTAATAATTCCCCCCATTGTGTTAATCTATTCTGTGCTGCAGCCTCTCTAATTGTTCACCAGAAAATTAAATAAAGTCGTTAAAAAAGTCCAAATGTCTTTTTTTTCCCATAGTGTGTTACCTGCAATAAGGTAAAAAGCACTTGTTCTGCCCCCCCCCCCCCCCAAAAAAAACACTCACCTGTCACCTCTCTCCATCCAGCTCTGTCCCCGCAGGCAGCCCCACTCTCACAGGCTACACCGAGAGCCATTGGCTCCTGCTGCTGTCTGTCAAATCCTGGGCGGGGCTGAGTCAGACTGTGTCTGTCAATGGCTGCACACTAAGGATGAGCACCGGCGTGTTCGCAAACATCACATGCAGAGCCTGCCAGGAAGTCGGCACTGCACAGCGCTAATCACAGGCACTAAGACATTTCCCAGTGCGAGGCTGCACAGATCGGGAAATGTCTCACTGCCTGTGATTAGCACTGTGCAGTGCCGACTTCCTGGCGGGCTCTGCATGTGATGTTCGCGAACACGCCGGAGCTCATTCTTACTGCACACAAACCGGGCTACGGATAGCACAACGCTTTCTATGGGGCACATGCAAGAGAGGAGGAGCAGAGACCGCTGTTGGGGGACACCAGAAGAAAAGGTAGGGGGCCGCTCAGAGCTGGCCCAAGACATTGGGCTGCCTGGGTCTAAGAAAAAAATGCAAAATGATGACATACCATTTTGTTTAATTCCAAGTGGCGGACTTGGGCAATATAGGGGCAGGCTAGGGCAGTATATAGACAGGCTAGGGTAGTATATGGACAGACTAGGGTAGTATATAGCCAGGCTAGGGTAGTATATAGACAGGCTAGGGTAGTATATAGACAGGCTAGGGTAGTATATGGATAGACTAGGGTAGTATATGGACAGGCTAGGGTAGTATATGGACAGACTAGGGTAGTATATGGACAGGCTAGGGCAATATATAGATGGGATAGGGTAGTATATGGACAGGCTAGGGCAATATATAGATGGGCTAGGGTATTATATGGACAGGCTAGGGCAGTATACAGACAGGCTAGGGTAGTATATGGACAGATTAGGGTAGTATATGGACAGGCTAGGGCAGTATATAGACGGGCTAGGGCAGTATATGGACAGGCTAGGGTAGTATATAGACAGGCTAGGATAGTATATGGACAGGCTAGGGTAGTATATGGACAGGCTAGGGTAGTATATAGACAGGCTAGGACAGTATATAGACATGCTAGGGTAGTATATGGACAGGCTAAGGCAGTATAGGGGCAGGCTGGGGTAGTATATGGACTGGCTAAGTTAGTATAGGGGCATGCTAGGGTGGTATATAGACAGGCTAGGGTAGTATATGGACTGGCTAAGGTAGTATAGGGGCATGCTAGAGTAGTATATAGACAGGCTAGGGTAGTATATGGACAGGCTAGGGCAGTATACAGACAGGCTAGGGTAGTATATGGACAGATTAGGGTAGTATATGGACAGGCTAGGGCAGTATATAGACGGGCTAGGGCAGTATATGGACAGGCTAGGGTAGTATATGGACAGGCTAGGGCAGTATATAGACAGGCTAGGGTAGTATATGGACAGGCTGGGGTAGTATATAGACAGGCTAGGGTAGTACATAGACAGGCTAGGGTAGTATATAGACAGGCTAGGACAGTATATAGACAGGCTAGGGTAGTATATGGACAGGCTAGGGTAGTATATAGACAGGCTAGGGTAGTATATAGACAGGCTAGGACAGTATATGGACAGGCTAAGGCAGTATAGGGGCAGGCTGGGGTAGTATATGGACTGGCTAAGGTAGTATAGGGGCATGCTAGAGTAGTATATAGACAGGCTAGGGTAGTATATGGACAGGCTAGGGTAGTATATGGACAGGCTAGGGTAGTATATGGACAGGCTAGGGTAGTATATGGACAGGCTAGGGTAGTATATGGACAGGCTAAGGCAGTATAGGGGCAGGCTGGGGTAGTATATAGACAGGCTAGGGTAGTATATGGACAGGCTAGGGTAGTATATGGACTGGCTAAGGTAGTATAGGGGCATGCTAGGGTAGTATATAGACAGGCTAGGGTAGTATATGGACTGGCTAAGGTAGTATAGGGGCATGCTAGGGTAGTATATAGACAGGCTAGGATAGTATATGGACATGCTAAGGCAGTATAGGGGCAGGCTGGGGTAGTATATGGACAGGCTAAGGCAGTATAGAGGCAGGCTGGGGTAGTTTATAGACAGGCTAGGGTAGTATATGGACAGGCTAAGGCAGTATAGGGGCAGGCTGGGGTAGTATATGGACTGGCTAAGGTAGTATAGGGGCATGCTAGAGTAGTATATAGACAGGCTAGGGTAGTATATGGACAGGCTAGGGTAGTATATGGACAGGCTAGGGTAGTATATGGACAGGCTAGGGTAGTATATGGACAGGCTAAGGCAGTATAGGGGCAGGCTGGGGTAGTATATAGACAGGCTAGGGTAGTATATGGACAGGCTAGGGTAGTATATGGACTGGCTAAGGTAGTATAGGGGCATGCTAGGGTAGTATATAGACAGGCTAGGGTAGTATATGGACAGGCTAGGGTAGTATATGGACAGGCTAAGGCAGTATAGGGGCAGGCTGGGGTAGTATATAGACAGGCTAGGGTAGTATATGGACAGGCTAGGGTAGTATATGGACTGGCTAAGGTAGTATAGGGGCATGCTAGGGTAGTATATAGACAGGCTAGGGTAGTATATGGACTGGCTAAGGTAGTATAGGGGCATGCTAGGGTAGTATATAGACAGGCTAGGGTAGTATATGGACATGCTAAGGCAGTATAGGGGCAGGCTGGGGTAGTATATAGACAGGCTAGGGTAGTATAGGGGCAGGAAGAGCGGCCAGGGGTCAGCTGTCATCATGACGCATAAAACTGCTGGACATCAATTTGCTGGGTAAATAGAAGAGAAGGAGAGGTGGCTGTGGTTCAGTTTGCTGCCCCTCTCAAAGTGCTGTCTGGGTCTAATGGACCCACTGGGACCCCTGGTAGAGCACTGCCCCTGAACCCACCCAGTTGTATGACCTGTCTTCTACCTGAGACCCGTCACCCAATTTGCCAAAAGGAGAAGCAATCCTATTGACCTAGGAGGAGGGGAGAGACGCACGGCAGAAGCCGCCGTGATGCCGAGGAGGAGGAGACACAGGGGAAGCCATCGCCGGAGGAAGCGCTGCCCGCGACCTAGATGGGGCAAGTGCGGGGCCGGTGATCGACCGGGGGGTTGCAGATGACCCGACCCCCCCCCCCAAAACAAATACACCAGCCACCACTGGACCACGCTATAGCCGAATCATGGCTAGAGTGGGGACGGCTAGTTCTGGGAGGCTTTCACATGGCTGCCTCCCGTGATCGCGTGGTAAAGAGCCAATCAGTGTCTCTTTACCACATGATCAGCTGTGTCCTATCACAGCTGATCACAGATGTAAATAGGAGCCGGCTATCTACACTCCTTTCCTCATGCTAACAGCATGAGGAGAGAAGAGAGCCGATAACCGGCTTCTCTAAAGGGACATGGACACTGATTATCATTGTCCTGATTATCAGTGCAGTCGACACAGTGCCCTCCAGTGCTGCCAATCAGTGCTGCCAATCAGTGCCTCCTCATCAGTGCCGCTTATCAGTGCCACCTATCAGTGCCTCCTCATCAATGCCCATCAGTGCCGCCTTACCAGCGCACATCAGGGAAGGAGAATTTTTTTTTTTGAATTTTATAACAAGCTGAAATTTTTTATTTTTTTTATTTTTGGTAACTTTTCATTTATTTAGCAAAAAATAGAAAACCCAGAGGTCATTAAATACCACCAAAAGAAAGCTCTATTTGTGTGAAAAAAAATATAAAAAATATAAAAATGTCATTTGGGTACAGTGTTGCATGACCGCGCAATTGTCATTCAAAGAGCGACAGCGGTGAAAGCTGAAAATTGGCCTGGGCAGGAAGGGGGCATAAGTGCCCAGTAAGCAAGTGGTTAAAAGGATTGAAAATCACAAGCCTGATACAAAATTGTAGGATGCTCATTGATATAATGTATGAATTATTATAATGTATGTAGAAATTTCCCTGAACACAGTTATAAACCCAAAAAGGTGATGGTATAAATTGGACGCCGGTGTACCCTGGCGGGATCGGCCGATGAAAGGGTTAATGGGCCGGGGAGCTCACGCCTCCTTTAATGTACAATCCTTCGATCCTTATCTCGCCTAATTTATTGAACAGTAACTGCCGGCTGTGATGGATTCTCGCGGCTCAGACCTTGGCTTCTAAATTTCAGTATTAATAATCTCCCCTTTCCATTCTCCCGCTCCAGATGTCTTTAATTTATCTGCAAGCTCAGGCAGGGCACAAACCTAGTGCCCCACTGTGCCAGCGCTAATGTGGTGTGCCGCCAATAAATCTCCCCCTGCAATAATATTTCCGCTTGAATGGACTGACCCCTTTCTGGCGGCTCTCCTGGTCCCTCTCCCTCCCTGGAGCTTTCTCTCTCTCCTTCCATCCCCACCGCTTCCCTTATCAGTCTCTGACGGCTCTCCTCTGTCCCCTCTGGTCCTCCATCTACATGGGGCGCCGGCGGCGGTATGATGTTATACTGATCCTTGTGATTAACAAAGATACACATTTTCTGGATGTCCATGGCTGTGAAGGTCAGGAACACACTTATAAGTCTAGGTTCACATCTATGCGGTTGATACGGGTTTCAGGCGCATTTTGCGTTTTTAAACCCACGTCTTTGATGCGTTTTTGCATGCAGTTAAAAAACACACTGTATATAGTTGGTTACTAAGGAGCAGGCTGAGAAGCCAGCTGCTGCGTCCTTAACAACTGATGAGTCATCAGCCGTCAGGGGGTTCCCCCCTGACAGCTGAATGTAAAAAAAAGAATTCCTGGCAAAAACAAAATGGGGGAGGGGGGTGTGACGTGGCATCCCGCCCCCCCCCCCCCCAAATCCATACCAGGCCCTCTGATATGGATTTGGAGGGGAACCCCACTCCAAAATTTAAAAAATAAATGGCACGGGGTCCCCCCAAAATCCATGCCGGATTGTTACCTGAGCATTCAGCCAGGCAGGTCAGGTAAAGGTAGGGGACGAGCGGCGGCACAGAAGGGCCTGGTATGGTTTTGGGGAGGTGGGAAAATGCATAGATGTGAACGTGTACCATAGTTTGACTTGCAACAGACAGAATGGACTAATGTGACCCAGGAATTTGATCTTGATACCTCGGAGGGGTCAGGAAAGAATATTGTTCCCCTGGGAGGTAATATTGAGCACAGTTGCCCATGGGAGGGTTTCTTGTGGCTCCCTCTGGACTTCCGGGCCCCGTGTTTGATGGACACGTCTTTACCCTACGTTCCCACCTATGAGTTTTTTGGTGCGCTTTGCAGTTTGCAGAAATGCACTGCAGTCAAGTTAACAAGTCTCACATTTGGCTTTTTACATCCCAAAATTTGATCTGCAGCTTGGCATTGAGTGTTTACTGAACGGTGAACCGGAAATCCTGCATTCTTCCCTATTGTATCCAAATCATTCAATACCACCAAGGTGGATACATTTTATTATTACAGATATTTATATAATGCCATTGTAGCGGGGTATTCCCCTTTAATACACAGAGACTACATCTCCCAGTACATCTTGCAGCACCCAGGGTGCATTGCCCCGTGCAAAGACTGCTGGGGCAGACTTTATAAAGGGGAGGCGGAGTTTGTTCTGTCTCTTTGGACACCCCCTCTCCTAGCAAGAGGATCTCTGTGCTGAACTGCTGTGTGCACAAGGCCTGAAGCCTGGGCCTTGTGCATTTCTCCAAAGAGCCCTCTGCCAGCCTAGCGGAACCTCAGAGACATTTCCTCATCCTTGCTGTACTACACCAGAAGGACCGAAGGCCTGGATGTCGGTGGATTCTTGTTCCTAGAGGAATCGGTGGAGGAAACGGACTTGGACTTGTCCGGGTGGTGAGAGAGCACTTGCTCATAGACAGATACTTTGTCTTCATTATTCGTTTTGGATTATAAATTTGTTCATCAAGTGCACCACCGAAAGATTGCATGCAAAGATTTGTGTTCCCTGAACTTCCTTTTAGATCAGTCAGGCCTGACTGCGTGGGTAGACATTTCTGAGAGTCAGTCTGCCCACAAGGGGAAGTGATTGTAAAAGGGCAGCGCTAGAGCCGCATCGCATTACTTGAGTAGTCTGATTGTTCTGTTCATTTTAAATACTGTTTATTGCAGGGATCTGCAACTTGTTATACTGTTATTTAATTACTTGACCATTAGCATCAGTAAAATATCTGGGTAAAGTACATTTGGTGTCAGTTTCGCTTACTTTAATAGGAGTTTTAAAGTATATTCTGTGTATGTTTGCTATAAGACTGTGTCACCAACAGTTGCGGTCACGCGGTCCTATCCCGCTATCACTAGCTGTGCCACGGGAGGTTAGAGCCGATTGCCAGGGGTTGACAGCGGTGCACTACAGGGCCCAAATCAATACCAGCGGCCCTCTTAACTGGGGGTGTCGCTACACCATCAATGTACACAGACCTTTACATACTGTACATTCACATCAGTCTATCATTTAACTGCCCCTTGTCAGTGGAATTAAAAATTACATAAAACCTGTGATCAGTAAGAGGCCGAATAGTGCCCCATCATTGGTGTCAATGGGAGGAATAGTGCCCCATCATTGGTGTCAGTGGGAGGATATTGTTCCTTTATTGGTGTCAGTGGAATAAATAGTGCTAGGGCTGGGGAAAAAATCGTTTTGAATCGAGTTGAGAGGTCAAATCGATTAAAATTTTCAGCAAATCAATTTTTTTTTTTTTCACCAAGACCGGCGCTGACACCGCGCCGGTCCTGAGGAGCTGCGGGCAGGAGTTTTTAGGTGAGGCCGCAGCTTCGGCCTAGTCCGCAGCTCCTCAGGACCAGTGCGGTGTAGATCAAAAAAAAAAAAAAAAACTTGGTTCGAATCGTGAATCGAGTTTTTTTTTTTTAAATCGCAGATCTTTTGAGGGGAGAAAATCGCCCAGCTCTAAATAGTGCCCCTTCATTGGTATCAGTGGGAGGAATAGTACCCCATCATTGGTATCAGTGGGAGGAATAGTGCCCCATCATTGGTGTCAGTGGGAGGAATAATGCCCCATCATTGGTATCAGTGGGAGGAATAGTACCCCATCATTGGTATCAGTGGGAGGAATAGTGCCCCATCATTGGTGTCAGTGGGAGGAATAGTGCCCCATCATTGGTGTCAGTGGGAGGAATAGTGCCCCATCATTGGTGTTAGTGGGAACAATAGTAACTTATTATTTGTATTATGTACATATTGGTACATCCCAGCCCCCTGACTCAGTACTCCTCTCAGGAGTCCTCAGTCCTGATGCAAGCAGTGGACTGGCTCTTGGGTGGAGTAATGCAAATATCACAATTTCTTGATGGGCTGCTGTCAGTCTGGAAGAGTGGGCCTTCCTAAGCAGACCACCCTAGGTAACGCCCACATTTTGATGTTAATCCTCTATGATTGGGAGAAATGCAATCCAATGAATGAAAGGGGCGGGCCTGGGACAGTCAGACTGGGGAGGAAAGGGCTAGATAAGCTTGAGTCTGGCTGTAACTGACTTGCTGCAGCTTCTAATGCACATTGTGAGAAGCTCACAGTGTGCGGTGAAATCAGAGGAAGTCATTTCAGGCCAGGGGAGGAGCCAATACAACTGTGCAAGACTGAAGGGAAGGCCAGAGGTCAGATTGGAAATAAGTGAAGATCCGTGGGAGATGTGGTGAGTCATCCTTGTAATGATAGAGTCTCTGGTAGCTCCCTGTAAGCACAGGTAATGAGTGCCGGTATTAATTACTCTTCCGGTATCAGGTTATAAACCTCAGTGGAAAGTTTTCTATGTCACGGGTGACAGATCTCTGGTGCTGGGTTATATAAAGGGACTTCACACCACAACCACATCTATTAGTGAGAAGTAATACGTAGGTAACCATCGCTGCTGCTGCTGCTGCGTCTATAATGTGCATTTCCTATCACATGATTGTGTGCGGTGCAACCTCCCTCCTGTGCTGCAAGAGGTGCTGGAAGCTGGCAGTACATGTACATGTTTTTATATTCTGGTGACAAATGCAGAGCTAAATGTAGTCTACAAGGGAAACTATCTGTTCTAAAAAAATATATATATATATATATATATATATTGTGACAGCAGGAAGGTAAAGTCACCTGGTTGCATCCAGGGGGGTAGATATATTTCGCCCAGATTCAGGCTTTACGCCGATTTATACAGCTAGGTGGAGAGTTGTATAAGCCCAGCTGAGACTAGTGGGCTCATTGATGACTCATACCTCTAGGGAGAGGGCTGGGCGTCGTGCAGACAGGGAGTTGATGAGTCCAGCTGAACCTTGTCAGCTCATTTAGGCCTCTATAAGAAAGCCCAGCTTCATTAGATGTTAGCTCATGCCTGGAAGCAGACCTGTGTGGACTGTCTAGGGAGAGTGAACCCCTGTGCGGTGAGAGAAAGCCTGTGTGGCTATATTTTGCTTGGACATTTAAAACCAGGGACTAGGACAGCACTAGGCTGATCCCAGTCGTTAGTTAGGAAACCTGTAAGTTTAGTCAGAGGTCAAGTTGACCAGGATTTATTTTGTGTTTGTTTTTTTTGCCTTGCTGTGTTTTTGTCACTGTAAATAGAAAATAAACCGCACCTTTTTTTTGATTTTGAAAACCACAACCTCCGTCTGCTGGGCCTGTTTTTGGGTGGGGAGCCCATCCCGGGGGTCACACATACCCGCTGCCGAGCTAGCCCCCTCACAGTTGGTGGAGAACCAGTGGCAGTTTTTTTTTAAGCCAGCATGGAGGAGATACTGAAACAGCTGGCTCTAGCAAATGCCAATCAACAGCAGACAAATGCAGGTTTGCAAAGGAGCCTTGCAGCCCAGCAGCAAGCTCATCAACAGAGCCTTGCAACTTTACAACAGAGTCTGGAGGCTCAGCAACAAGCCCAACAGCAATCTGAGGCCCGCTTCATAGACCTGTTGCAGAAGCAAGAGCAGAGACTACAACAACAGATGGAAGCAGTAATGCAGCAACGTCCGCAGACCGGTGAGGAAAGCCGTCCCACTAATACCGCGTCCTTTGGGGTGAGTCGTTTATTGACAAAAATGACTGGAGAGGATGATCCAGAGGTATTTTTGACCACATTTGAAAGGACCGCTGAAAGAGAAAAGTGGCCTGAGGAGCAGTGGGCTGGACTGGTGGCTCCTCTGTTAACGGGTGAATCGCAGAAAGCTTACTATGACCTAGAGCCTGACCAAGCAAAAGACTATGTGATGCTAAAAGCTGAAATATTGGCAAGGCTGGGTGTCACCCTGGCTGTCCGGGCTCAGCGTGTGCATAACTGGACTTTCCAGCTTGGAAAACCCCCCAGGTCTCAAATGTATGATCTCATTCACCTGAGCAGAAAGTGGCTACAGCCAGAGACTTTGTCCGCACCAAAGATTGTGGAACGTGTTGTAATGGATCGGTTTTTGAGAGCTCTTCCTACTGCCATCCAAAAGTGGGTAAGCCATGGAGACCCAGAGACGGCCGATGGTCTTGTGGATCGTGTGGAGAAATACTTGGCTACAGAGAACCTGACGGCCTCTTCCAGAGACACTCGGACTTTCCACCCTAAGACCAGACCATCCCCAGGGGCGGATAAGATGATTCCAAGGGGTAAGGGTGGAGAGAGTGAGAGGGTGGGAGCTCTACCCCAAGTTTGGCGAGAACAGCCTGGGAAATCAGCGGCTCAAGAGGCGGCAAGAAGGATCATTTGCTACCGCTGCCGGCAAGCGGGACATATTGCAGCAAATTGCCCGGTTTTGGAGGAACCCATGCAGTGTGACTTTCTGACGGGCAGACGTCAGTCGCTGTGTGCGACAGTCGCATGCACTGCCATTCGGGGAACTGAGAAACATTTATGCAAAATGTGTATTAATGGTAGAAATGTTGTGGTATTGCTGGATTCAGGTAGCCTTGTGACCCTGATAAAGGCTGAGTTAGTTAAAACAGAGGTCTCTGGGAATAGCAAGGTAGCCGTTATTTGTGTGCATGGGGACACCCGAGAGTATCCAGTGACTACAGTGTGTTTCGAGACCCCCAAAGGTACCCTTTCTCATCCAGTGGGCTTAGTGTCTCAGTTACCGCATGACGCCATTGTGGGAAGGGATTTTCCGAAGTTCTGGGAACTGTGGGATGATCATGAGCCCCCCACTGGTGCCCCTATGTACCAGGAATATGATAGCCAGAACTCCTCTGAGAGTGGTGAGGACTCTCCCGAATTTCCCTTGTCAGTATTGGCAGGGGAGACTCAAGAAACTGGAGAGGAGCCCACCTCCTCAGACGAAAACCTACCGTCTGTGGAGTTTTCTGATCTTGAGGTTCACAGGGAAAACTTTGCCACAGAACAGTTGAAAGACCCCGCCCTAATAAAGGCACGGGAAAACGTAGTGAAAATAGATGGCGAGTTAGTGAACCCAGATAATACCTGCACTTACCCATACTTCAGCGTAGAGAAGGACCTACTGTATCGGGTGGCAAAAAGGGCAGAAGAAACCGTTGAGCAGCTGGTGGTGCCCAAACCTTACAGGAAGTTGGTGTTGGAGTTGGCCCATGGGCACATTCTTGGAGGTCATCTGGGGACAGAGAAAACCCGAGAGAGGGTATTACAGAGATTCTATTGGCCTGGGGTGATGAAGGACATAGAAAATTATTGTTCCTCCTGCCCTGTGTGTCAGAGGTCGGCCCCGATGCCACACTTCCGTAGCCCGCTGGTCCCTCTACCCATCATTGAGGTCCCGTTTGAGAGAATCGCAATGGATTTGGTAGGTCCTATAATCAAGTCCGCTAGGGGGCACCAGTACATATTGGTTATAATGGACTATGCCACCCGTTATCCAGAAGCGATCCCTCTCAGAAATACCTCGGCCAAAACCATAGCCAAAGAGCTATCTCTTGTTTTTAGCCGGGTGGGTATTTGTAAAGAACTGCTTACGGACCAAGGTACACCCTTTATGTCCCGGGTTATGAAGGAGCTGTGTAAATTGTTCAAAGTGACGCAATTACGTACATCTGTGTATCACCCCCAAACCGATGGGCTGGTTGAAAGATTCAACAAAACCCTAAAACAAATGTTGAAGAAAGTGGTGGATAGGGATGGAAAGGATTGGGACTGTCTACTTCCTTATTTGATGTTTGCTATTAGGGAGGTGCCCCAATCCTCTACGGGATTCTCCCCCTTTGAGTTACTGTATGGGAGACACCCAAGAGGGCTGTTGGATATTGCCAAGGAAACTTGGGAAAGTGAGAGTTCTCCCCACAGGAGTGTGATTGAGCATGTCGCCCTGATGCAAGATCGAATTGCACAGGTAATGCCCATCGTGAAGGAACATTTGGCCCAAGCGCAGTTGGCACAGCAGAGAGTGTACAACCGTGGAGCCAAGACCCGTACCTTTTCCCCGGGGGATAGGATATTGGTACTTGTCCCTACGGTTGAAAGTAAATTCCTTGCCAAATGGCAAGGCCCCTACGAGATAATGGAAAAAGTGAGCGAAGTGAATTACAAGGTCAGACAACCAGGAAGGCGAAAGCCCGAACAGATCTATCACGTTAATCTGTTGAAAGCCTGGAGGGATAGAGAGTCCCTAGTCGCAGACACTTGGTCACCAGCTCAAACTGGTTGCGTGATTCCTGAGGTTGGAATCGCAGCCACCTTGTCACAACCCCAACAACAGGAGGTTAAGGAGTTTGTGCTTCGCAACAAGGAGGTATTCTCTGAGCTGCCGGGACAAACATCTGGGGTAGAGCATGACATTATTACCCCGCCCGGTGAAAGGGTGAAGTTAAAACCCTATCGGATCCCAGAGGCCCGACGGGAGGCAATACGGGAGGAAGTACAGAAAATGCTGAACTTAGGGGTGATAGAGGAGTCCCAAAGTGATTGGTCTAGTCCCATTGTGTTGGTGCCTAAACCGGATGGGAGCTGGCGATTTTGTAACGATTTTCGTCAGTTGAACAAAGTTACAAAATTTGACACCTACCCCATGCCACGTATAGATGAGTTGATCGACCGGCTGGGAACAGCCCGATACATGACGACTCTTGACCTCACAAAAGGATATTGGCAAATCCCCCTGGCCAAGTCAGCCAAAGAGAAAACCGCATTTGTAACCCCAGACGGGGCGTTCCAATATAAAAGAATGCCGTTCGGGTTACAGAATGCGCCGGCCACATTCCAGCGGAAAATGGACCAGATGCTGAGGCCCCATCGGAAGTATGCTGCGGCTTACCTGGATGACGTAATTGTCCATAGCACAGATTGGGCCTCACATCTGCCAAAAGTGCAAGCAGTCCTGGACTCTGTTCGGGAAGCAGGGTTTACGGCTAACCCCAAGAAGTGTACCATTGGGCAGGAGGAGGCCAAATATCTTGGGTACACCATTGGGAGGGGAGTAATAAAACCCCAACTCAACAAAGTCGAGGCCATCCAGAGTTGGCCACGTCCCAACAGCAAGAAGCAGGTACGAGCCTTTCTGGGAATCGCTGGGTATTATCGGCGATTCATTCCCCACTTTGCTTCTAAGGCTGTGCCCCTAACCAACCTGACGAAGGGGAAAGGGTCGGTCATGATTAAATGGACCCCCGAGGCTGAGGCAGCATTCCAATTCTTGAAACAAGCCTTATGTAGCCAGCCAGTGTTGTACTCACCCGACTTCTCTAAAGACTTTGTCGTACAAAGTGATGCGTCAGATGTGGGGTTAGGAGCAGTATTGTCCCAGGTCTGGAACGGGGAAGAGCACCCAGTCATTTACCTCAGCAGGAAGTTGAAGTCCCATGAGGTAAATTACGCCACCGTTGAAAAGGAGTGTTTAGCGGTGAAGTGGGCTCTAGATTCCCTTCGGTACTACCTGCTAGGTAGGCACTTTGACATGGTTACGGATCACGCTCCGTTAAAGTGGATGGCTCAAAACAAGGAAACAAATAGAAGAGTGAATAGGTGGTTCCTGGCCCTCCAGGAATTCAACTTCACAGTAAAGCATCGCCCTGGCGTTCAAATGGGGAATGTGGATGCTTTGTCTCGAGTACATGAATGCCTGATTGCTGGTGTTCCAACCCCGAGGTTAAAACAAGAGGGGGGGGTATGTGACAGCAGGAAGGTAAAGTCACCTGGTTGCATCCAGGGGGGTAGATATATTTCGCCCAGATTCAGGCTTTACGCCGATTTATACAGCTAGGTGGAGAGTTGTATAAGCCCAGCTGAGACTAGTGGGCTCATTGATGACTCATACCTCTAGGGAGAGGGCTGGGCGTCGTGCAGACAGGGAGTTGATGAGTCCAGCTGAACCTTGTCAGCTCATTTAGGCCTCTATAAGAAAGCCCAGCTTCATTAGATGTTAGCTCATGCCTGGAAGCAGACCTGTGTGGACTGTCTAGGGAGAGTGAACCCCTGTGCGGTGAGAGAAAGCCTGTGTGGCTATATTTTGCTTGGACATTTAAAACCAGGGACTAGGACAGCACTAGGCTGATCCCAGTCGTTAGTTAGGAAACCTGTAAGTTTAGTCAGAGGTCAAGTTGACCAGGATTTATTTTGTGTTTGTTTTTTTTGCCTTGCTGTGTTTTTGTCACTGTAAATAGAAAATAAACCGCACCTTTTTTTTGATTTTGAAAACCACAACCTCCGTCTGCTGGGCCTGTTTTTGGGTGGGGAGCCCATCCCGGGGGTCACACATACCCGCTGCCGAGCTAGCCCCCTCACAATATATATATACTGTGAGGGGGTTAGCTCGGCAGCGGGTGTGTGTGACCCCCGGGATGGGCTCCCCACACAAAAACAGGCCCAGCAAACGGAGGTTGTGGTTTTCAAAATCAAAAAAGGTGCGGTTTATTTTCTATTTACAGTGACAAAACACAGCAAAGCAAAAGAAACATAAATAAAATAAATCCTGGTCAACTTGACCTCTGAGTAAACATACAGGTTTCCTAACTAACAACTGGGATCAGCCTAGTGCTGTCCTAGTCCCTAAGTCCCTGGTTTTAAATGTCCAAGCAAATAGCCACACAGGCTTTGTCTCACCGCACAGGGGTTCACTCTCCCTAGACAGTCCACACAGGTCTGGTTCCAGGCATGAGCTAACACCTAATGAATCTGGGAGTTCTTATAGAGGCCTAAATGAGCTGACAAGCTTCAGCTGGTCTCATCAACTCCCTGTCTGCACGACGCCCCACACTCTCCCTAGAGGTATGAGTCATCCATGAGCCCACTAGCCTCAGCTGGGCTTATACAACTCTCCAGCTAGTTGTATAAGTCGGCGTAAAGCCTGAATCTGGGCGAAATATATCTACCCCCCTGGATGCAACCAGGTGACTTTACCTTCCTGCTGTCACATACCCCCCCCCCCCTCTTGTTTTAACCTCGGGGTTGGAACACCAGCAATCAGGCATTCATGTACTCGAGACAAAGCATCCACATTCCCCATTTGAACGCCAGGGCGATGGTTTACTGTGAAGTTGAATTCCTGGAGGGCCAGGAACCACCTATTCACTCTTCTATTTGTTTCCTTGTTTTGAGCCATCCACTTTAACGGAGCGTGATCCGTAACCATGTCAAAGTGCCTACCTAGCAGGTAGTACCGAAGGGAATCTAGAGCCCACTTCACCGCTAAACACTCCTTTTCAACGGTGGCGTAATTTACCTCATGGGACTTCAACTTCCTGCTGAGGTAAATGACTGGGTGCTCTTCCCCGTTCCAGACCTGGGACAATACTGCTCCTAACCCCACATCTGACGCATCACTTTGTATGACAAAGTCTTTAGAGAAGTCGGGTGAGTACAACACTGGCTGGCTACATAAGGCTTGTTTCAAGAATTGGAATGCTGCCTCAGCCTCGGGGGTCCATTTAATCATGACCGACCCTTTCCCCTTCGTCAGGTTGGTTAGGGGCACAGCCTTAGAAGCAAAGTGGGGAATGAATCGCCGATAATACCCAGCGATTCCCAGAAAGGCTCGTACCTGCTTCTTGCTGTTGGGACGTGGCCAACTCTGGATGGCCTCGACTTTGTTGAGTTGGGGTTTTATTACTCCCCTCCCAATGGTGTACCCAAGATATTTGGCCTCCTCCTGCCCAATGGTACACTTCTTGGGGTTAGCCGTAAACCCCGCTTCCCGAACAGAGTCCAGGACTGCTTGCACTTTTGGCAGATGTGAGGCCCAATCTGTGCTATGGACAATTACGTCATCCAGGTAAGCCGCAGCATACTTCCGATGGGGCCTCAGCATCTGGTCCATTTTCCGCTGGAATGTGGCCGGCGCATTCTGTAACCCGAACGGCATTCTTTTGTATTGGAACGCCCGTCTGGGGTTACAAATGTGGTTTTCTCTTTGGCCGACTTGGCCAGGGGGATTTGCCAATACCCTTTTGTGAGGTCAAGAGTCGTCATGTATCGGGCTGTTCCCAGCCGGTCGATCAACTCATCTATACGTGGCATGGGGTAGGTGTCAAATTTTGTAACTTTGTTCAACTGACGAAAATCGTTACAAAATCGCCAGCTCCCATCCGGTTTAGGCACCAACACAATGGGACTAGACCAATCACTTTGGGACTCCTCTATCACCCCTAAGTTCAGCATTTTCTGTACTTCCTCCCGTATTGCCTCCCGTCGGGCCTCTGGGATCCGATAGGGTTTTAACTTCACCCTTTCACCGGGCGGGGTAATGATGTCATGCTCTACCCCAGATGTTTGTCCCGGCAGCTCAGAGAATACCTCCTTGTTGCGAAGCACAAACTCCTTAACCTCCTGTTGTTGGGGTTGTGACAAGGTGGCTGCTATTCCAACCTCAGGAATCACGCAACCAGTTTGAGCTGGTGACCAAGTGTCTGCGACTAGGGACTCTCTATCCCTCCAGGCTTTCAACAGATTAACGTGATAGATCTGTTCGGGCTTTCGCCTTCCTGGTTGTCTGACCTTGTAATTCACTTCGCTCACTTTTTCCATTATCTCATAGGGGCCTTGCCATTTGGCAAGGAATTTACTTTCAACCGTAGGGACAAGTACCAGTATCCTATCCCCCGGGGAAAAGGTATGGGTCTTGGCTCCACGGTTGTACACTCTCTGCTGTGCTAACTGCGCTTGGGCCAAATGTTCCTTCACGATGGGCATTACCTGTGCAATTCGGTCTTGCATCAGGGCGACATGCTCAATCACACTCCTGTGGGGAGAACTCTCACTTTCCCAAGTTTCCTTGGCAATATCCAACAGCCCTCTTGGGTGTCTCCCATACAGTAACTCAAAGGGGGAGAATCCCGTAGAGGATTGGGCCACCTCCCTAATAGCAAACATCAGATAAGGAAGTAGACAGTCCCAATCCTTTCCATCTCTATCCACCACTTTCTTCAACATTTGTTTTAGGGTTTTGTTGAATCTTTCAACCAGCCCATCGGTTTGGGGGTGATACACAGATGTACGTAATTGCGTCACTTTGAACAATTTACACAGCTCCTTCATAACCCGGGACATAAAGGGTGTACCTTGGTCCGTAAGCAGTTCTTTACAAATACCCACCCGGCTAAACACAAGAGATAGCTCTTTGGCTATGGTTTTGGCCGAGGTATTTCGGAGAGGGATCGCTTCTGGATAACGGGTGGCATAGTCCATTATAACTAATATGTACTGGTGCCCCCTAGCGGACTTGATTATAGGCCCTACCAAATCCATGGCGATCCTCTCAAACGGGACCTCAATGATGGGTAGAGGGACCAGCGGGCTACGGAAATGTGGCATCGGGGCCGACCTCTGACACACAGGGCAGGAGGAACAATAATTTTCTATGTCCTTCATCACCCCCGGCCAATAGAATCTCTGTAATACCCTCTCTCGGGTTTTCTCTGTCCCCAGATGACCTCCAAGAATGTGCCCATGGGCCAACTCCAACACCAACTTCCTGTAAGGTTTGGGCACCACAAGCTGCTCAACGGTTTCTTCTGCCCTTTTTGCCACCCGATACAGTAGGTCCTTCTCTACGCTGAAGTATGGGTAAGTGCAGGTATTATCTGGGTTCACTAACTCGCCATCTATTTTCACTACGTTTTCCCGTGCCTTTATTAGGGCGGGGTCTTTCAACTGTTCTGTGGCAAAGTTTTCCCTGTGAACCTCAAGATCAGAAAACTCCACAGACGGTAGGTTTTCGTCTGAGGAGGTGGGCTCCTCTCCAGTTTCTTGAGTCTCCCCTGCCAATACTGATAAGGGAAATTCCGGAGAGTCCTCACCACTCTCAGGGGAGTTCTGGCTATCACATTCCTGGTACATAGGGGCACCAGTGGGGGGCTCAGGATCATCCCACAGTTCCCAGAACTTCGGAAAATCCCTTCCCACAATGGCGTCATGCGGTAACTGAGATACTAAGCCCACTGGATGAGAGAGGGTACCTTTGGGGGTCTCGAAACACACTGTAGTCACTGGATACTCTCGGGTGTCCCCATGCACACAAATAACAGCTACCTTGCTATTCCCAAAGACCTCTGTTTTAACTAACTCAGCCTTTATCAGGGTCACAAGGCTACCTGAATCCAGCAATACCACAACATTTCTACCATTAACACACATTTTGCATAAATGTTTCTCAGTTCCTCGAATGGCAGTGCATGCGACTGTCGCACACAGCGACTGACGTCTGCCCGTCAGAAAGTCACACTGCATGGGTTCCTCCATAACCGGGCAATTGGCTGCAATATGTCCCGCTTGCCGGCAGCGGTAGCAAACGATCCTTCTTGCCGCCTCTTGAGCCGCTGATTTCCCAGGCTGTTCTCGCCAAACTTGGGGTAGAGCTCCCACCCTCTCACTCTCTCCACCCTCACCCCTTGGAATCCTCTTATCCGCCCCTGGGGATGGTCTGGTCTTAGGGTGGAAAGTCCGAGTGTCTCTGGAAGAGGCCGTCAGGTTCTCTGTAGCCAAGTATTTCTCCACACGATCCACAAGACCATCGGCCGTCTCTGGGTCTCCATGGCTTACCCACTTTTGGATGGCAGTAGGAAGAGCTCTCAAAAACCGATCCATTACAACACGTTCCACAATCTTTGGTGCGGACAAAGTCTCTGGCTGTAGCCACTTTCTGCTCAGGTGAATGAGATCATACATTTGAGACCTGGGGGGTTTTCCAAGCTGGAAAGTCCAGTTATGCACACGCTGAGCCCGGACAGCCTGGGTGACACCCAGCCTTGCCAAAATTTCAGCTTTTAGCATCACATAGTCTTTTGCTTGGTTAGGCTCTAGGTCATAGTAAGCTTTCTGCGATTCACCAGTTAACAGAGGAGCCACCAGTCCAGCCCACTGCTCCTCAGGCCACTTTTCTCTTTCAGCGGTCCTTTCAAATGTGGTCAAAAATACCTCTGGATCATCCTCTCCAGTCATTTTTGTCAATAAACGACTCACCCCAAAGGACGCGGTATTAGTGGGACGGCTTTCCTCACTGGTCTGCGGACGTTGCTGCATTACTGCTTCCATTTGTTGTAGTCTCTGCTCTTGCTTCTGTAACAGGTCTATGAAGCGGGCCTCAGATTGCTGCTGGGCTTGTTGCTGAGCTGCAAGGCTCTGTTGATGAGCTTGCTGCTGGGCTGCAAGGCTCCTTTGCAAACCTGCATTTGTCTGCTGTTGATTGGCATTTGCTAGAGCCAGCTGTTTCAGTATCTCCTCCATGCTGGCTTAAAAAAAAACTGCCCGCATTCTCCACCAACTGTGAGGGGGTTAGCTCGGCAGCGGGTGTGTGTGACCCCCGGGATGGGCTCCCCACACAAAAACAGGCCCAGCAAACGGAGGTTGTGGTTTTCAAAATCAAAAAGGTGCGGTTTATTTTCTATTTACAGTGACAAAACACAGCAAAGCAAAAGAAACATAAATAAAATAAATCCTGGTCAACTTGACCTCTGAGTAAACATACAGGTTTCCTAACTAACAACTGGGATCAGCCTAGTGCTGTCCTAGTCCCTAAGTCCCTGGTTTTAAATGTCCAAGCAAATAGCCACACAGGCTTTGTCTCACCGCACAGGGGTTCACTCTCCCTAGACAGTCCACACAGGTCTGGTTCCAGGCATGAGCAAACACCTAATGAAGCTGGGAGTTCTTATAGAGGCCTAAATGAGCTGACAAGCTTCAGCTGGTCTCATCAACTCCCTGTCTGCACGACGCCCCACACTCTCCCTAGAGGTATGAGTCATCCATGAGCCCACTAGCCTCAGCTGGGCTTATACAACGCTCCAGCTAGTTGTATAAGTCGGCGTAAAGCCTGAATCTGGGCGAAATATATCTACCCCCCTGGATGCAACCAGGTGACTTTACCTTCCTGCTGTCACAATATATATATTTTTTTTTCCCCGTCCTCTTTTACATCTCAATGGGGTCAATTCACTAAGAGTTAAATAAAACTGAAACAAAATGCGGTAAAATAACGCATGCTGAAACAATTGTTCAAATGTTCAATTCACCACGAATTGTGCAGTAAATAACTGCTGTTTCAATAATGCGGTTATTTATAATTTATCGCATTGAGCTGGTTGCTATTGAGTGGGCTGGAAAGTCAGCCATCGTGTCCTTAACAACAGATGACTCATTAGCTGTCACCGGGTTCCCCACTGACAGCTGAATGTAAAGAAAACATGGCAGCAATTAAAAACTGTAAAAGACAAAACAAAAACAACGTGGGTTCCCCCTCATGCATACCAGGCCCTTGGAGTCTAATATGGATTTTAAGGGGAACCCCACGCCAAAATTAACAAAAAAAAACAGCATGGGGTCTCCCCCCACCCAAATGCATACCAGGCCCTTTGAGTCTGATATGGATTTTAAGGGGAACCCAACACCAAATGAACAAAAAAAAAACAGCGTAAGGTCCCCCTCAAAATCCATACCAGACCCTTATCCGAGAATGCAGCCCAGCAGATCAGAAAAGGGAGAGGACGAGCGAGCGCCCCCCCACCCCACCCCCTCCTGAACCATAACAGGCTACATGCCCTCAACATGAGGGTGGGAGGTGGCTTAACATAGAGGCCTTGTCCCTCTGTTGATGGAAGCACCTTGTCCCCATGTTGATGGGGACAAGGGCCTCTAACCCACAACCCTGGGCGGTGGCTGTGGGGATCTGCGGGCGGGGGGGCTCATAAGATCAAACAAAAACAGAAACCGCTCAGGTGTGGACGTCCTCCAGGTGACTATCTCCTCCCAACAGCCAAGGGTGCAGACAATGCAATTTCAGGCAAAACAAAAGATCAAGTCTTCTGGACAGCAGCACTCCAATAAAAAGCCTTTATTATGTAAAATCTTCAAAAATCCAAATACAGCACAGCAAGTCACAAAATTCTGGTTAGAGCTGACTAGTTTCACACTTTCTTAGTGTTTAATCATAGCTATAACTAAGAAAGTGTGAAACTAGTCAGCTCTAACCAGAATTTTGTGACTTGCTGTGCTGTATTTGGATTTTTGAAGATTTTACATAATAAAGGCTTTTTATTGGAGTGCTGCTGTCCAGAAGACTTGGGCTCATAAGATCCCGGCAATTTGAGTGCCATAGACTGAAATGTTAAATCACAAAAAGTCGCAAGGAAGTTGCAAAGAAATCACAAGTAAGTCGCAAGCAAGATGCACAACTTTGGGGTCACAGCAGTGTGAACCAAGCCTTATGTTCCCGCAGCAGGACCCCATCACATGTTTTGCAGCAGCCCCCCTTCCTGCCGTCTTGGCGCCCCCCCCCCCCCCATGCTGGCAGAACGGCAGGGCCCCCGTTGCAAGTGCGACCTTTGCGACCCTGGTAGTTGCACCACTGAGCCACTTCCTTTCTACATGCACTTTAGTGATGGCTGCATGACATTTTTAGGGTGTGTTTCCTGAGGGTGACAACAGTAGACCACCATGTCTGTGTAATGTTGGTTGGAACGGCCACTTGCAGTCTCCATGAGAACCGATGTGACAGGGTGACAACACAGGGGGAACAATTGGGAGTCAGGGACAGAATGTGGTCACGCCAAAGCAGGAAGTGCCTGAACAAGACATTTCATGACCGTATCACTGGGGATTATTTGGTGAAAGCTGCAGATTTATACATTTTAATAACAATGTTTGAAAAGATATAACATGTTAAAGGAGGGTAAATCCTGAATAAAGGATAATTCCATGTGACCTCACTGGAAGTCTCACATCTGTCCAGCTGTGGCGGAGACAAGGCGCTGTTGGCGCGGCAGTTGGGAACTGTTCGGCAGCTGCAGGCACTGTGATTGAATTCTTCGGGTGGAAAGTGGTGCTGGGAGAACGGGAGCAGGCACCCTCTAGTGGTTGGAGGGTGACAGTGTAGGTTGTGTTGGCTCTTTTATTCCCCCGCTCACCCCCCACTGCGCGGCTTGGTCCCCAGCAGGCCACGGACTGGCACCGGTCTGTGGCCCGATGTGTGTTAAAGACAATATGAGATTTTAATGATATGGTTTACATCCGCTTTAATTTATTTATCAGGCGATTGTTTGTAATGAGCCCCGTAATGTCGTACAAATAACGTTTTACTCGGGTTTCACACAATGAAATAGTTGTTTTCATGGAGCCAGCCTTTGTTACTGCCACCGGCAGTGACTAGGTGTGGTGTGTGTGACACCTTCGCCTGCTAATTATGCTGAAGAATGTTTTAGCACCCAGCTAATTACTGTGATAGAGAAGGTGACATCACTTGTTGCCTCATCTAGAGAAACCGGCGCTGTAATTACTGACACTCAGAGACGATACCGATCCAGGAGATCCAGGACTGATGGTGATATTAAATCTGGAGTATAATCTGTGTATATTTTGCCTTCTCTGATTCCGAGCCATCAACTATGTAGTATAATGGGGTCTGTCTGATTCAATACAAATTGAATAGAAACTGTAGAGAGATTGTATAGAGTATGGCCAGCTTAAGTTACGTTAAAGCTGAATTTTGGGATAATAAACCCATTTGGCATTCCAGATCTGTGCAGTAATCCAGTGTGAGACTTTCCCTCTGTGCGGGAGCTTCCTGTAATAAAGACCAATCAATGCCGCTCCCTCTCTTTGTGCAGGGTGACTGGTCTTGTCTCCGCCCCCTCCTGTAGTTTCCTGCAGGCAGCCAGTAGTGGGTGGAGCCTGTGGGTCCCTCCCACAGCTCTGTTCTCTGCATAGGCTATGTACAGCACAGTGACGATGTTACTGCTACTTTTACAAGGTCATATCTGGTTTGGTGCACACAAAACGCATTTATATCCTTTGTTGAATTCATTTAAATGAAAGTTCTTGTGCCCAGGGTTCAGCTTTAAATGTAGAATCTTCCTATTTGATTGGAGAGTGAGAATATGAGACTGGAGGTCAGACACTTGGCTCCAAATATATGCCTGTGTCAGTCTGCATGCAGCCAGTGCTGTCACTGTTTCTGTGCACAGCGTGTTTGTCTGTCACCGTATCTGGCAGCTTCCCGCAATCACATTATATCATAACATATATGACAAAATCTTCTTCATTCTTAGCAAAATCCAAAAATTTAAACAGCAACAGAAGGGACCAAATATCCTTCCTTCAGGCGGTGCTGCTCCAGATCCCCTTCATCGCTGGTCATGTGACCAAATCCTTGGTGTTTGGTCACATGATCTCTGCTGGTGGGGTTAGTCCGCTATCTGACCGGGGGATCATCTCCCTCAGCAAAGGTCATGTAATCAAATGATCAGCCTTTTGGTCATGTTAAGAGACTGGTCCTATACAGCTGGTCCTATACCGCTCACCCCATATGGCTGGTCCTATACCGCTCACCCTATATGGCTGGTCCTATACCGCTCACCCCATATGGCTGGTCCTATACCGCTCACCCTATATGGCTGGTCCTATACCGCTCACCCTATATGGCTGGTCCTATACCGCTCACCCTATATGGCTGGTCCTATACCGCTCACCCTATATGGCTGGTCCTATACCGCTCACCCTATATGGCTGGTCCTATACCGCTCACCCTATATGGCTGGTCCTATACCGCTCACCCTATATGGCTGGTCCTATACTGCTCACCCTATATGGCTGGTCCTATACCGCTCACCCTATATGGCTGGTCCTATACCGCTCACCCTATATGGCTGGTCCTATACCGCTCACCCTATATGGCTGGTCCTATACCGCTCACCCTATATGGCTGGTCCTATACCGCTCACCCTATATGGCTGGTTCTATACCGCTCACCCTATATGGCTCGTCCTATACTGCTCACCCTATATGGCTGGTCCTATACCGCTCACCCTATATTGCTGGTCCTATACTGCTCACCCTATATGGCTCGTCCTATACCGCTCACCCTATATGGCTGGTCCTATACTGCTCACCCTATATGGCTGGTCCTATACTGCTCACCCTATATGGCTCGTCCTATACCGCTCACCCTATATGGCTCGTCCTATACCGCTCACCCTATATGGCTCGTCCTATACCGCTCACCCTATATGGCTCGTCCTATACCGCTCACCCTATATGGCTCGTCCTATACCGCTCACCCTATATGGCTCGTCCTATACCGCTCACCCTATATGGCTGGTCCTATACCGCTCACCCTATATGGCTGGTCCTATACCGCTGATCCTATACAGTTCACCCCATATGGCTGGTCCTATACTGCTCACCCTATATGGCTGGTCCTATACTGCTCACCCTATATGGCTGGTCCTATACTGCTCACCATATATGGCTGGTCCTATACTGCTCATCCTAAATGGCTGGTCCTATACAGCTGGTTCTGTATGGCTGATCCTAGACTGATTATCCTATACAGCTGGTCCTAAACTGCTCACCCTATATGGCTGGCTCTATACAGCTGGTCCTATATAGCTAATCCTACACACCTGGTTCTGTGTGGCTGATCCTATACTGCTCACCCTATACGGGTGATCCACTACTGCTTACCCTATATGTCTGGTCCTATCCTGCTAATCCTGTATGTCTGGTGCTATACGGCAGGTCCTATACATCTGGTCCAATACCGCTCACCCTATATCACTGGTCCTATACAGCTAGTCCTGTTTGGCTGGTCCTATAGTGCTCATCCCATAGGGCTGGTCCTAAATGGTGGGTCCTATACAGATGGTGCGATACTGCTCATCCTTTATGGATGGTCCTATATGGCTGATCATATACTGCTGGTCCTATACGTTGCGCTCTATACAGCTGGTCCTATATGGGTGATCCTCCACGGCTGATCCTATATCGCTGGCCCTATGTAGCTGGTCCTATATGGCTGGTTCTTTGCAGCTGGTCCTATAGGGCTATTCCTATACAGCTGGTTCTGTATGGCTGTTCCTATACTGCTTACCATATACGGCTGTCTTATACTGCTCATCCTGTATGGCTGGTTCTATATGTCTGGTCCAATACTGCTCATCCTATAAGGCTGGTCTTATTCAGCTGGTCCTGTTTAGCTAGTCCTATATTGCTCATCCTATATGGCTGGTCCCAAATGAAGGGTTATATACAGCTGGTGCTGTACTGCTCACCCTTTACGGATGGTCCTGTATTGCTGATCATATACTGTTAGTCCTATACAGTGCGCCCTATACAGCTGGTCCTATAAGGTTGGTCCTATAAGGCTGGCCCTATGTAGCTGGTTCTATACTGCTTATCCTATATGGCTGGCCCTAAACTGCTAGTCCTATTTGGCCGGTCCTATATGGCTGGTCCTATATGGCTGGCCCTCTGTAGCTGGTCCTATATGGCTGGCCTTATTCAGATTGTCCTGTTTGGCTGGTCCTATACTGCTGATCCTATATGGCTGGTCCTAAATGGTGGGTTCTATGCAGCTGGTGCTGTACTGCTAACCCTTTACGGCTGGTCCTACCTATACTACTGGTTGTATACAGCTGGTCCTACACAGATGGATCTTTATATTCAGCAGAGGTTCTGACTATTGCAATGTTTGTATAGTTGGCAAATGTCAAACCCCCAATGAAATGATCCCCCCAGTACCATGGTGGTAAAGTACTGTACAATGATTCTCCCCCCCCCCTGATCGCCACACTGTACAATGAATCCCCCCGATCACCACACTGTACAGTGATTCTTCCCCCCCCCCCATCACCACATTGTACAATGATTCTTCCCCCCAGTCCCCACATTGTACAATGATTCTTCCCCCCAGTCCCCACATTGTACAATGATTCTTCCCCCCCAGTCCCCACATTGTACAATGATTCTTCCCCCCAGTCCCCACATTGTACAATGATTCTTCCCCCCAGTCCCCACATTGTACAATGATTCTTCCCCACATTGTACAATGATTCTTCCCCCCCAGTCCCCACATTGTACAATGATTCTTCCCCCCCGGTCACCACATTGTACAATGATTCTTCCCCCCCGGTCACCACATTGTACAATGATTCTTCCCCCCCAGTCACCACATTGTACAATGATTCTTCCCCCCAGTCCCCACATTGTACAATGATTCTTCCCCCCAGTCCCCACATTGTACAATGATTCTTCCCCCCCAGTCCCCACATTGTACAATGATTCTTCCCCCCAGTCCCCACATTGTACAATGATTCTTCCCCCCAGTCCCCACATTGTACAATGATTCTTCCCCACATTGTACAATGATTCTTCCCCCCCAGTCCCCACATTGTACAATGATTCTTCCCCCCCGGTCACCACATTGTACAATGATTCTTCCCCCCCAGTCACCACATTGTACAATGATTCTTCCCCCCAGTCCCCACATTGTACAATGATTCTTCCCCCCAGTCCCCACATTGTACAATGATTCTTCCCCCCCAGTCCCCACATTGTACAATGATTCTTCCCCCCAGTCCCCACATTGTACAATGATTCTTCCCCCCAGTCCCCACATTGTACAATGATTCTTCCCCCCAGTCCCCACATTGTACAATGATTCTTCCCCCCAGTCCCCACATTGTACAATGATTCTTCCCCCCAGTCCCCACACCGTACAATGATTCTTCCCCCCAGTCCCCACACCGTACAATGATTCTTCCCCCCCCAGTCCCCACATTGTACAATGATTCTCCCCCCCCAGTCCCCACATTGTACAATGATTCTTCCCCTCAGTCCCCGCATTGTACAATGATTCTTCCCCTCAGTCCCCGCATTGTACAATGATTCTTCCCTTCAGTCCCCGCATTGTACAATGATTCTTCCCCTCAGTCCCCGCATTGTACAATGATTCTTCCCCTCAGTCCCCGCATTGTACAATGATTCTTCCCCCCCCCCAGTCCCCACATTGTACAATGATTCTTCCCCCCCAGTCCCCACATTGTACAATGATTCTTCCCCCCCCCCCAGTCCCCACATTGTACAATGATTCTTCCCCCCCCAGTCCCCACATTGTACAATGATTCTTCCCCCCAGTCCCCACATTGTACAATGATTCTTCCCCCCCAGTCCCCACACCGTACAATTATTCTTCCCCCCCAGTCCCCACATTGTACAATGATTCTTCCCTCCCAGTCCCCACATTGTACAATGATTCTTCCCCCCCAGTCCCCACATTGTACAATGATTTTCCCCCCAGTCCCCACATTGTACAATGATTCTCCCCCCCCCCCCCAGTCCCCACATTGTACAATGATTCTTCCCCCCCAGTCCCCACATTGTACAATGATTCTTCCCCCCCAGTCCCCACACTGTACAATGATTCTTCCCCCCCAGTCCCCACATTGTACAATGATTCTTCCCCCCAGTCCCCACATTGTACAATGATTCTTCCCCCCAGTCCCCACACTGTACAATGATTCTTCCCCCAGTCCCCACACTGTACAATGATTCTTCCCCCCAGTCCCCACATTGTACAATGATTCTTCCCCTCAGTCCCCACATTGTACAATGATTCTTCCCCCCCCAGTCCCCACATTGTACAATGATTCTTCCCCCCAGTCCCCACATTGTACAATGATTCTTCCCCCCCAGTCCCACATTGTACAATGATTCTTCCCCCCCCCAGTCCCCACATTGTACAATGATTCTTCCCCCCCAGTCCCCACATTGTACAATGATTCTTCCCCCCCCAGTTTCCACATTGTACAATGATTCTTCACCCCCAGTCCCCACATTGTACAATGATTCCTCCCCCCCCCCCAGTCCCCACATTGTACAATGATTCTTCCCCCCCAGTCCCCACATTGTACAATGATTCTTCCCCCCCAGTCCCCACATTGTACAATGATTCTTCCCCCCCAGTCCCCACATTGTACAATGATTCTTCCCCCCAGTCCTCACATTGTACAATGATTCTTCCCCCCAGTCCCCACATTGTACAATGATTCTTCTCCCAGTCCCCACACCGTACAATGATTCTTCTCCCCAGTCCCCACATTGTACAATGATTCTTCCCCCCAGTCCCCACATTGTACAATGATTCTTCCCCCCCAGTCCCCACATTGTACAATGATTCTTCCCCCCAGTCCCCACATTGTACAATGATTCTTCCCCCCCAGTCCCCACATTGTACAATGATTCTTCCCCCCAGTCCCCACATTGTACAATGATTCTCCCCCCCCAGTCCCCACATTGTACAATGATTCTTCCCCCCCCCAGTCCCCACATTGTACAATGATTCTTCCCCCCCAGTCCTCACATTGTGCAATGATTCTTCCCCCCAGTCCCCACATTGTACAATGATTCTTCCCCCCCAGTCCCCACATTGTACAATGATTCTTCCCCCCCAGTCCCCCACATTGTACAATGATTCTCCCCCCCCCCCAGTCCCCACATTGTACAATGATTCTCCCCCCCCAGTCCCCACATTGTACAATGATTCTTCCCCCCCAGTCCCCACATTGTACAATGATTCTTCCCCCCAGTCCCCACATTGTACAATAAGTTCTTCCCCCCAGTCCCCACATTGTACAATGATTCTTCCCCCCCAGTCCCCACATTGTACAATGATTCTTCCCCCAGTCCCCCACATTGTACAATGATTCTTCCCCCCCAGTCCCCACATTGTACAATGATTCTCCCCCCCCCCCAGTCCCCACATTGTACAATGATTCTTCCCCCCCAGTCCCCACATTGTACAATGATTCTTCCCCCAGTCCTCACATTGTGCAATGATTCTTCCCCCCAGTCCCCACATTGTACAATGATTCTTCCCCCCCAGTCCCCACATTGTACAATGATTCTTCCCCCCCAGTCCCCACATTGTACAATGATTCTCCCCCCCCCCCCAGTCCCCACATTGTACAATGATTCTCCCCCCCCCCCAGTCCCCACATTGTACAATGATTCTCCCCCCCCCCAGTCCCCACATTGTACAATGATTCTTCCCCCCAGTCCCCACATTGTACAATGATTCTTCCCCCCAGTCCCCACATTGTACAATGATTCTTCCCCCCCAGTCCCCACACCGTACAATGATTCTTCCCCCCAGTCCCCACATTGTACAATGATTCTTCCCCCCAGTCCCCACATTGTACAATGATTCTTCCCCCCCAGTCCCCACACCGTACAATGATTCTTCCCCCCAGTCCCCACATTGTACAATGATTCTTCCCCCCAGTCCCCACACCGTACAATGATTCTTCCCCCAGTCCCCACACCGTACAATGATTCTCCTGTATACGGATGATATATGCAACTGAAGCCTTTCTCTGCTAATTACTGTTTGTTACAGTGTTAGCTGTGATGGATTGCTGCACATTGCACATCCTCATGGCTCTGCGCTCTGCCTGTACGTGGAGGAAATGATTTAAATAGAATTGGAATTATAACCAAGAGCCCGTATCCCCCCCTCCCCCCCAAATCTGATCAAAGCTGAAAAACATTGCAGATCTCAGATAAATGCAAGAAAATCCTCACCGCACAGAGCCAAGCAATGCACACACTTTGCTGCCCAGCCGTTCTCTTCTCTTTAAAGTGGACCTGTCAGTAACTTTAGAAGTCTCCATGAATGAATTCCTGGCATCACAATATACAATAATAGGTTCATTGTTCAGAAAAGCCCCACCTTTTATCATTAAAATATCATCCTTGAGCTCCAGTCAGTGACTTTGCCTAGGCTGAGATGTTGTCATCAGTCTGCTGCAGGCAGGAGGAAGCATTTCCTCAGTCTCCCCTCCCCTACTGATCAAGACTGCAATCTTGTAACTTTGTACCAGTCACAAGATAAGAGGCTGCAGCAGGGGCTGATCTGTATCAGGCATTTGTGACCACAGCCAGGAACTGTACAGGTACCAGGATTTACCTGATTGTATCATCTCTGAGACGGAATCTCAGTCCAAGAAGAAGATGGTGACCCTGGATGATGTCTAAACAAAGTTGGCGCTCTCCTTCTGGAGAGAAAAGCAGATGAAGGCATTGTCTGGGGGGAAAAAGAAATGATAAATCACTATGGCTCAAAATTGGACACAATTGATAGTGTGGAAAAGGAATAGTCAGGGGATAGAACATCAAAAGTCTTTGGGGTGAATTTAAATTGGATTATGGGCCAAAAAGTCAATATATAATTTCTGCAGCTTCTCGGTTCCCAAGTCTTGAGTATGACTTAGTAAACAGATAATAAATAAAAGAGAGAGGGCGCCACCACCTAAGTGTAGCCATTTCTTAAAAACATACTGTTTATGCACTCACTGCCAGTTCAGAGATAGGTATATCAATCATATCTTCCATGCAGAGTCCAATCTGGGAAATGGCCGGGGATTGCATAGTTCAGCATGGAGATGGCCGATGTATGCAGAGTTGCGCCGGCAAGCTACTAGATGTAAATGGCAGGACCAGATCCACGCTGGTATACAAGCTGGGATAGATGCGCTGGGGACTTCCAGAAGGGCTTGGCTTGGCTGCTCTTGGCCGGTGACATCAGGACATCAGCATGAGTGGGAGTGGCTACGCGTTTCAAAGCAATGTACGCCCCTTTGTCAAGCCCAATATGCATGGTACATTTTTCTGTCCTTTTCTTCTGTTCCTGTCTTATCATTTAAAGTGTAGTAGTTTTTTTTTTAATTATTTGTATTGTATGTTGTTATTGTTATTATATTGTTTATTATCATCTTATTAATAATAATAACAACAATATTTAATAAATACACAAGAAATAAAGAAAAAGGTTACAAATTAAAAATAAGAAAAGCTTTAAATAAGAAAACAGGAACAGATGAAAAAAAATACTTTATTATTAACAATAATAATGCATTTATTTAAATATGTATTTACATTAATATTATTTAATTTTCTTTTTCTTATTTAAGTATCATTAGATTTTTTTTTTTAGATCACTCTATTATCATTACATATCTTGCTGATCATTTTCAGTAGTTTTACTACTTTATTTTTTATTTAATTTATTCAAATCCAAACTTTTGACTTTTAATTTTGAATAGTTTATTTTTTTTATTGTGTGGAGTTACTGACAGCAGTGTTTTTATGTCCTGACCAATTTTTTCTATTCATGTTACAATGTGAAACTATGGGGGGGGGGGGGGGGATTTACTAAAACTGGAGCACTCAGAATCTGGTGCAGCTGTGCATGGTCGCCAATCGGCTTCTTCTTCTTTTTTTTTTTTTTTTTTATTCTTTATTTAGGATTCAAAAGGTAGCCAAGACAATATATCAAATCAGAACATTAGAAAAGTAGTCTAGTTAAATAAGTGCATCAGGATCAAAACCCAGAATGTTTAGGCAATAGTAGCACTACTATTGTATTCAGAGTATTCTCAAGCTACTCCTCAATAATTTAAATCATTCATAGCTTTGCTATAATGGAGTATTAAACTTTTTGATTGATAATTGTATTCATGAAATGATATGTTTCTCTAGATGTTATAGATAAGACGCCTCTTGAAGAAGCGGCTGTAGCCGCGAAACATGTTGAGGACACGTCGTAATGTACATCATTATTACATCTCTACCTACCTGTGGAGTTTGTGACCGTTTTTAATATAATTCTGTGTGTTTTGTCACATCTGTGACTTTCGAGTTTTGTATATTATATAACCTTTTGTAATAAATTGTTAATCTTTTAAAACAATTGTTTGTTTCTGGGTACCGTAATAGTCCTACCACCATTGGCGATTAGGGCCTTAGGCGTAGTCCCTTTTTATATATCTCCACCTTTCCTTCCTCAATTATTATAGGATGATGGTACCCACCCCTATCCCCAATCAACTAACGAGGCAATCCCCATAATTCAGAGTCTTGCCCCGTTCACACGATCGTATATTCCGACAAGAAAACCGTGGATTTTTTTCCGACGGAATTTCGGCTCAAACTCGTGTTGCACACACACGGTCACACAAATCTTGCCGAAATTTCCGAAGGTCAAGAACGCGGTGACGTACAAGATGTACGACGAGCCCAGATCAATGATGTTCAATAGGCAGTTCGGCTCTTCTGCTTGATTCTGAGCATGCATGTTTTTTTTTTCGCACGTCGGAATTGCATACAGACGTTCGGAATTTCTGATAGGAACTTGCTCTCAATATTTTGTTGGCGGAAATTCCGACAGCAAAAGTCCAATGGAGCATACGCACGGTTGGAATTTCCGAAACAAAAGCTCCCATCGAACTTTTCTTGTAGGAATTTCCGATCGTGTGTACGCGGCATATGACTACTAAGATGATCACTAAAAGTTTTTCCGTGGAGTATGACCAATCGGCTTCTAACTTCAGCTTGTTCAGTTAAGTTTTGACAATAAAAACTGGAAGCTGATTGGTTTCTACGAAGAGCGGCACCAGATTTTGCAGTCTCCAGTTTTAGCAAAACTCCCCCATGTATTTTATTTTATTTATAAATTATTTTGTTATTTTTCTGTCGCCCTGATGAAGGGGGCGATGTCTGACCACTCCCCCCGAAACACTTTGGCTTGTTTATTACGTCTTCTATCTGATCTTACATTGGAGTAAATGTGTATGTGGACTATGAAGTTATGGCTTAGTTTCCAGCCACTCATATGGGTTTATTATTATTATTATTATTATTATTATACAGGATTTATATGGCGCCGACAGTTTGCACAGCACTTTACAACATGAGGGCAGACAGTACAGTTACAATACAATTTAATACAAGAGGAATCATTAATTGGTGACAATTGTTTGGTGTGTAGAAGCCGGCAGCCCGGAATTCCGACACCCAATCCGGACGCCACTGCGACACTACCGGAGAAGAACGGCGGTGAGATCATTCCAAGGCTCTTCTCTACCGTTTCTTCTGTCGGTTCTTCCCGGCAGAGCTCCTTCATCATATGTATGCGGTATATTCAGAGGCCGGCCTGATACCTGACAGCCATTTCTCTAGCAGGCGGCTGTACAAACCGCGCTGATTATGAATTAAAGACGGTAATTATGGTGCCTTTGCGGTCGTGTACTCCGAAGCGGAGGTCTTTTCCGTTCATTGGCCTGGAGAGGAGCGGCGGTGGAGATGATTGCCCTGCCTGGCCTCGTTTTTTTTCAGCGCGTAGTTGATGTGGGTAGCCAGGCCCCCCTCTGGTAATTACAGGCGGAAAATAAATACAGAGATTAATTGGCGCGGTGCTGATGCTTCTTTTCCCCAGCGTGTCGTATCACAACACCTCAACGCTTCCACAGAGTTAAATGTTTCCTAACAGGAAGACGCGATCTGTCAAAGGAGACAAACGTGGCTGTTTTTTAATAAGACAAAGAGCAATGAGCAGCTTACCTTCATTGGCGCTTTAGATTATAAACCGTGGACAGATTCAGCAGGCTTTTCACAGTGATTCTGAGCAGGGCTGTAGCTTCTGGTCACATGATTGTGTAGTATTTAAGGTCCCCCACCTTGCTTTATTCTTCATGCACAGCCACAGGAGGGCCGTACAGTGTACTGTACAGCGATATACTCGCATCCGATTGGCACTTGCGTCCAGGGATGTATGAGCTGCCACGCACGCTTCAGGAACTTGCGCAGTGGGGTGGATTTACTAAAAGCAAATAGACTGAGCACTCTGCAAGAGCAGTTGTTTCAGAACTTAGTAAATGAGGGGGAAGTGTTGCTACTTTCCATCATCCAATCATGTGCAAGCAACAATTCTGTTTTTCCTCTTGCATGTGATTGGGTATTCTTTGCAAAGCATTGGTGTGTGCAGCTTATTGCATTAAAACACAAACATATATGCATGTATATCAGCAGAGCAAGTGGACGGTGTCAGTAGAGCAGAGATTGGTGTCAATAGGGCACTGGATGGTGTATTCACTTTTTATTTGTTTATTGCCAACCCCAACCGCTGGTGTGAATGAGCCCTGGTAGGTCAACTTCTACCCTCTGGGTCTACAAGTCCCATGAGGCATTGCAGGACTCCCAGAGGCATGATGGGACTTGTAGTTTTGCAACAGCTGGAGGTCCACAGTTTGCCAACTCCTGTCTTACAGTATGTAGTACAGTACAATCTATGAATCTATTTAGTTGAGTTTAAGATATGTTGCTTTGCAAATTAACTTTCAATAAATGGTTTTGGGGTGCTGCAACCCACAACTGTTGCTTTGCTTTTTCTGTATATTGGGGACTGCTTGGGTAAACCTGCCTATACACAGAGAGCATGTCATCCGGTTCCTGATAAGATGGTGGCGCCTTGTCAACACCATTCCACCTGACATAGTTCAATTTGAACATCAACAGAGCTGGGCAGAAAGTTGTCAGCCAAGAGCGGCTGCATCCGAACAGCTGCGGGCATAGATGTGCACAGCCTATTGTATAGGGTGTGCATCCCAAAGCTCAATTGTGTCAGTAGAGCAGTGGACAGTGTCAGTAGAGCAAAGGTCGGTGTCAGTAAGGCAGAGGACAATGTCAATATAGCAGTGGACTTTGCCAGTAGGGTAGAGGACGGTGTCAGTAGAGCAGAGGACGGTGTCAGTAGAGCAGAGGACGGTGTCAGTAGGGCAGAGGACGGTGTCAGTAGGGCAGAGGACGGTGTCAGTAGGGCAGAGGACGGTGTCAGTAGAGCAGAGGACGGTGTCAGTAGGGCAGAGGACGGTGTCAGTAGGGCAGAGGACGGTGTCAGTAGGGCAGAGGACGGTGTCAGTAGGGCAGAGGACGGTGTCAGTAGGGCAGAGGACGGACGGTGTCAGTAGGGCAGAGGACGGACGGTGTCAGTAGGGCAGAGGACGGACGGTGTCAGTAGGGCAGAGGACGGACGGTGTCAGTAGGGCAGAGGACGGACGGTGTCAGTAGGGCAGAGGACGGTGTCAGTAGGGCAGAGGACGGTGTCAGTAGGGCAGAGGACGGACGGTGTCAGTAGGGCAGAGGACGGACGGTGTCAGTAGGGCAGAGGACGGACGGTGTCAGTAGGGCAGAGGACGGACGGTGTCAGTAGGGCAGAGGACGGACGGTGTCAGTAGGGCAGAGGACGAACGGTGTCAGTAGGGCAGAGGACAGTGGATGAGTGAGTTTGCGGTGGAGGAACTTGACTGGCCTGCACAAAGTCCTGACCTCAAGCTGGTAGAACACCTTTGGGATGAATTAGAGAGGAGACTGCAAGCCAGGACTTCTCGTCCAACATCAGTGCCTGACCTCACAAATGTGCTTCTGGAAGAATGGTCAAACACTCTTAAACCTTGTGGACGGCCTTCTCAGAAGAGTGAAAGCTGTTATAGCTGCAAAGGGTGGGCCAACTTAATATCCACCAGCTCCGTAATGTCGTCATGGAGGAGGGGAAGAGGACTCCAGTGGCAACCTGTGAAGCTCTGGTGAACTCCATGCCCAAGAGGGTTAAGTCAGTGCTGGAAAATAATGGTGGCCACACAAAATATGGACACTTTGGGCCCAATTTGGACATTTTCACTTAGGGGGGTACTCACTTTTGTTGCCAGTGGTTTAGACATTAATGGCTGTGTGTTGAGTTATTTTGAGGGGACAGCAAATTTACACTGTTATACAAGCTGTACACTCACTACTTTACATTGGAGCAAAGTGTCATTTCTTCAGTGTTGTCACATGAAAAGATAGAAGAAAATATTTACAGAAATGTGAGGGGTGTACTTACTTTTGTGAGATACTCTATATATATGTGTGTGTGTGTGTGTGTGTGTGTATGTATATATATATATATTGTGACAGCAGGAAGGTAAAGTCACCTGGTTGCATCCAGGGGGGTAGATATATTTCGCCCAGATTCAGGCTTTACGCCGACTTATACAACTAGGTGGAGAGTTGTATAAGGCTAGTGGGCTCATGGATGACTCATACCTCTAGGGAGAGTGTGGGGCGTCGTGCAGACAGAGATGAGGAGACCAGCTGAACCTTGTCAGCTCATTTAGGCCTCTATAAGAACTCCCAGCTTCATTAGATGTTAGCTCATGCCTGGAACCAGACCTGTGTGGACTGTCTAGGGAGAGTGAACCCCTGTGCGGTGAGGCAAAGCCTGTGTGGCTATTTGTTTGGACTTTAACTAAACCAGGGACTTAGGGACTAGGACAGCACTAGGCTGATCCCAGTTGTTAGTTAGGAAACCTGTATGTTTAGTCAGAGGTCAAGTTGACCAGGATTTATTTTGGTTATGTTTCTTTTGCTTTGCTGTGTTTTGTCACTGTAAATAGAAAATAAACCGCACCTTTTTTGATTTTGAAAACCACAACCTCCGTTTGCTGGGCCTGTTTTGTGTGGGGAGCCCATCCCGGGGGTCACACACACCCGCTGCCGAGCTAACCCCCTCACAGTTGGTGGAGAACCAGTGGCAGTTTTTTTTAAGCCAGCATGGAGGAGATACTGAAGCAGCTGGCTCTAGCAAATGCCAATCAACAGCAGACAAATGCAGGTTTGCAAAGGAGCCTTGCAGCCCAGCAGCAGACAAACGCAACTTTGCAACAGAGTCTGGAGGCTCAGCAACGAGCCCAGCAGCAATCTGAGGCCCGCTTCATAGACCTGTTGCAGAAGCAAGAGCAGAGACTACAACAACAGATGGAAGCAGTAATGCAGCAATGTCCGCAGACCAGTGAGGAAAGCCGTCCCACTAATACCGCGTCCTTTGGGGTGAGTCGTTTATTGACAAAAATGACTGGAGAGGATGATCCAGAGGTATTTTTGACCACATTTGAAAGGACCGCTGAAAGAGAAAAGTGGCCTGAGGAGCAGTGGGCTGGACTGGTGGCTCCTCTGTTAACTGGTGAATCGCAGAAAGCTTACTATGACCTAGAGCCTAACCAAGCAAAAGACTATGTGATGCTAAAAGCTGAAATATTGGCAAGGCTGGGTGTCACCCAGGCTGTCCGGGCTCAGCGTGTGCATAACTGGACTTTCCAGCTTGGAAAACCCCCCAGGTCTCAAATGTATGATCTCATTCACCTGAGCAGAAAGTGGCTACAGCCAGAGACTTTGTCCGCACCAAAGATTGTGGAACGTGTTGTAATGGATCGGTTTTTGAGAGCTCTTCCTACTGCCATCCAAAAGTGGGTAAGCCATGGAGACCCAGAGACGGCCGATGGTCTTGTGGATCGTGTGGAGAAATACTTGGCTACAGAGAACCTGACGGCCTCTTCCAGAGACACTCTGACTTTCCACCCTAAGACCAGACCATCCCCAGGGGCGGATAAGAGGATTCCAAGGGGTGAGGGTGGAGAGAGTGAGAGGGTGGGAGCTCTACCCCAAGTTTGGCGAGAACAGCCTGGGAAATCAGCGGCTCAAGAGGCGGCAAGAAGGATCGTTTGCTACCGCTGCCGGCAAGCGGGACATATTGCAGCCAATTGCCCGGTTGTGGAGGAACCCATGCAGTGTGACTTTCTGACGGGCAGACGTCAGTCGCTGTGTGCGACAGTCGCATGCACTGCCATTCGAGGAACTGAGAAACATTTATGCAAAATGTGTGTTAATGGTAGAAATGTTGTGGTATTGCTGGATTCAGGTAGCCTTGTGACCCTGATAAAGGCTGAGTTAGTTAAAACAGAGGTCTCTGGGAATAGCAAGGTAGCTGTTATTTGTGTGCATGGGGACACCCGAGAGTATCCAGTGACTACAGTGTGTTTCGAGACCCCCAAAGGTACCCTCTCTCATCCGGTGGGCTTAGTATCTCAGTTACCGCATGACGCCATTGTGGGAAGGGATTTTCCGAAGTTCTGGGAACTGTGGGATGATCCTGAGCCCCTCACTGGTGCCCCTATGTACCAGGAATGTGATAGCCAGAACTCCCCTGAGAGTGGTGAGGACTCTCCGGAATTTCCCTTATCAGTATTGGCAGGGGAGACTCAAGAAACTGGAGAGGAGCCCACCTCCTCAGACGAAAACCTACTGTCTGTGGAGTTTTCTGATCTTGAGGTTCACAGGGAAAACTTTGCCACAGAACAGTTGAAAGACCCCGCCCTAATAAAGGCACGGGAAAACGTAGTGAAAATAGATGGTGAGTTAGTGAACCCAGATAATACCTGCACTTACCCATACTTCAGCGTAGAGAAGGACCTACTGTATCGGGTGGCAAAAAGGGCAGAAGAAACCGTTGAGCAGCTTGTGGTGCCCAAACCTTACAGGAAGTTGGTGTTGGAGTTGGCCCATGGGCACATTCTTGGAGGTCATCTGGGGACAGAGAAAACCCGAGAGAGGGTATTACAGAGATTCTATTGGCCGGGGGTGATGAAGGACGTAGAAAATTATTGTTCCTCCTGCCCTGTGTGTCAGAGGTTGGCCCCGATGCCACATTTCCGTAGCCCGCTGGTCCCTCTACCCATCATTGAGGTCCCGTTTGAGAGGATCGCCATGGATTTGGTAGGTCCTATAATCAAGTCCGCTAGGGGGCACCAGTACATATTAGTTATAATGGACTATGCCACCCGTTATCCAGAAGCGATCCCTCTCCGAAATACCTCGGCCAAAACCATAGCCAAAGAGCTATCTCTTGTTTTTAGCCGGGTGGGTATTTGTAAAGAACTGCTTACGGACCAAGGTACACCCTTTATGTCCCGGGTTATGAAAGAGCTGTGTAAATTGTTCAAAGTGACGCAATTGCGTACGTCTGTGTATCACCCCCAAACCGATGGGCTGGTTGAAAGATTCAACAAAACCCTAAAACAAATGTTGAAGAAAGTGGTGGATAGAGATGGAAAGGATTGGGACTGTTTACTTCCTTATTTGATGTTTGCTATTAGGGAGGTGCCCCAATCCTCTACGGGATTCTCCCCCTTTGAGTTACTGTATGGGAGACACCCAAGAGGGCTGTTGGATATTGCCAAGGAAACTTGGGAAAGTGAGAGTTCTCCCCACAGGAGTGTGATTGAGCATGTCGCCCTGATGCAAGATCGAATTGCACAGGTAATGCCCATCGTGAAGGAACATTTGGCCCAAGCGCAGTTGGCACAGCAGAGAGTGTACAACCGTGGAGCCAAGACCCGTACCTTTTCCCCGGGGGATAGGATATTGGTACTTGTCCCTACGGTTGAAAGTAAATTCCTTGCCAAATGGCAAGGCCCCTACGAGATAATGGAAAAAGTGAGCGAAGTGAATTACAAGGTCAGACAACCAGGAAGGCGAAAGCCCGAACAGATCTATCACGTTAATCTGTTGAAAGCCTGGAGGGATAGAGAGTCCCTAGTCGCAGACACTTGGTCACCAGCTCAAACTGGTTGCGTGATTCCTGAGGTTGGAATAGCAGCCACCTTGTCACAACCCCAACAACAGGAGGTTAAGGAGTTTGTGCTTCGCAACAAGGAGGTATTCTCTGAGCTGCCGGGACAAACATCTGGGGTAGAGCATGACATCATTACCCCGCCCGGTGAAAGGGTGAAGTTAAAACCCTATCGGATCCCAGAGGCTCGACGGGAGGCAATACGGGAGGAAGTACAGAAAATGCTGAACTTAGGGGTGATAGAGGAGTCCCAAAGTGATTGGTCTAGTCCCATCGTGTTGGTGCCTAAACCGGATGGGAGCTGGCGATTTTGTAACGATTTTCGTCAGTTGAACAAAGTTACAAAATTTGACACCTACCCCATGCCACGTATAGATGAGTTGATCGACCGGCTGGGAACAGCCCGATACATGACGACTCTTGACCTCACAAAAGGGTATTGGCAAATCCCCCTGGCCAAGTCGGCCAAAGAGAAAACCGCATTTGTAACCCCAGACGGGGCGTTCCAATATAAAAGAATGCCGTTCGGGTTACAGAATGCGCCGGCCACATTCCAGCGGAAAATGGACCAGATGCTGAGGCCCCATCGGAAGTATGCTGCGGCTTACCTGGATGACGTAATTGTCCATAGCACAGATTGGGCCTCACATCTGCCAAAAGTGCAAGCAGTCCTGGACTCTGTTCGGGAAGCGGGGTTTACGGCTAACCCCAAGAAGTGTACCATTGGGCAGGAGGAGGCCAAATATCTTGGGTACACCATTGGGAGGGGAGTAATAAAACCCCAACTCAACAAAGTCGAGGCCATCCAGAGTTGGCCACGTCCCAACAGCAAGAAGCAGGTACGAGCCTTTCTGGGAATCGCTGGGTATTATCGGCGATTCATTCCCCACTTTGCTTCTAAGGCTGTGCCCCTAACCAACCTGACGAAGGGGAAAGGGTCGGTCATGATTAAATGGACCCCCGAGGCTGAGGCAGCATTCCAATTCTTGAAACAAGCCTTATGTAGCCAGCCAGTGTTGTACTCACCCGACTTCTCTAAAGACTTTGTCGTACAAAGTGATGCGTCAGATGTGGGGTTAGGAGCAGTATTGTCCCAGGTCTGGAACGGGGAAGAGCACCCAGTCATTTACCTCAGCAGGAAGTTGAAGCCCCATGAGGTAAATTACGCCACCGTTGAAAAGGAGTGTTTAGCGGTGAAGTGGGCTCTAGATTCCCTTCGGTACTACCTGCTAGGTAGGCACTTTGACATGGTTACGGATCACGCTCCGTTAAAGTGGATGGCTCAAAACAAGGAAACAAATAGAAGAGTGAATAGGTGGTTCCTGGCCCTCCAGGAATTCAACTTCACAGTAAAGCATCGCCCTGGCGTTCAAATGGGGAATGTGGATGCTTTGTCTCGAGTACATGAATGCCTGATTGCTGGTGTTCCAACCCCGAGGTTAAAACAAGAGGGGGGGGTATGTGACAGCAGGAAGGTAAAGTCACCTGGTTGCATCCAGGGGGGTAGATATATTTCGCCCAGATTCAGGCTTTACGCCGACTTATACAACTAGGTGGAGAGTTGTATAAGGCTAGTGGGCTCATGGATGACTCATACCTCTAGGGAGAGTGTGGGGCGTCGTGCAGACAGAGATGAGGAGACCAGCTGAACCTTGTCAGCTCATTTAGGCCTCTATAAGAACTCCCAGCTTCATTAGATGTTAGCTCATGCCTGGAACCAGACCTGTGTGGACTGTCTAGGGAGAGTGAACCCCTGTGCGGTGAGGCAAAGCCTGTGTGGCTATTTGTTTGGACCTTTACTAAACCAGGGACTTAGGGACTAGGACAGCACTAGGCTGATCCCAGTTGTTAGTTAGGAAACCTGTATGTTTAGTCAGAGGTCAACTTGACCAGGATTTATTTTGGTTATGTTTCTTTTGCTTTGCTGTGTTTTGTCACTGTAAATAGAAAATAAACAGCACCTTTTTTGATTTTGAAAACCACAACCTCCGTTTGCTGGGCCTGTTTTGTGTGGGGAGCCCATCCCGGGGGTCACACACACCCGCTGCCGAGCTAACCCCCTCACAATATATATATATATATATACCCTAGGTTGGCCAAATGTGCAAGTTCCATGGAAGAGTCACACATGCACAACTGATCACCATGTGTTGTCTGTAGGCGGATTATAATCGCCATCAAATATTGCCAGGGAGTCAGTCGGCGGCTGTATGCAGCCTCTCCTCCCCGGCACTGAAGTAGTTAAGCCGCCTTGAATTTCTGATGACCGTGAGAGGTGCTTTTAAAGGACTGTGAAAGCGTTCTGCAGAAACCTTGCAGTGTAATGAGATCAATTAACACCTCCAGTGTGGAGGGTCTGCAGTACATTATGTCAGCTCAGTGCTAACACCTAACAGCTTTTTTCCCTCTTCCTCGTACTGCGCCCACCACCACCCCGACGTCACTCCCCGAAAAGGTGACAACAAAGGACGCCGTGTGCCCCGTGTCGAGCGCACCTGATATCACACTAACAAACGCGCCTTGCTAATTAATGGTGGTGTCTGCGCACCGAGGCGAGCCGATCTGTGAAACGTGCTTCGTGCAAGAGCAGGCATTAAATAAAGGTGTAATTATTGCCTGAATAATTGAAGAACAAGCAGCATGCGACGGCACTCAGTGTAATGCGCTTTGATCTGCTGCCAGCGCGGCTCTCTCTCATACACGCACTGGAGGCTGACAGCGTCGCCTCTTTTGAGTTCTAAGGGCCCCCATAGAGTACTGGGGGCAGGGAAGCAGCTACAGATCATGGGGCCCCGTGGCAAAATCTTGATGGGGCCCGCTCGGCAAGCTCACTACTGTCATTGATCCTAACATAAAGTATGTCTAAATCAAGGACAGGTTGTAGGAGAGCTGTCAGTACCTTACTGGGGACCGGGGATGGGGACTAAAGTTGTCAGGGAAAAGCATCAGTGCAGGGAAATAACTTGAACTTTCATTTCCCGGCGCACCTTCTGTCTGCAGGAGCTCCTCAGTCTGGACATAATTGTTAGTATTCCTGCACACTGTTTTTTGCAGAACTACGAATAGCTGTCATTTTTTAGCTGAGGAGACACTGGATCACTTTCTGTGACCCCTGGAGTGAACCCCCCCCCCCCCCCATGCTTCCCGGGCTCCTCTGTCCCACCTGCAGTCCCAGGACCTGCTTGGCAGGTGTCACTGGATGGAGAGGAGGGAGACCCGCAAACATCTGTTTTTGATCTCCCATAGCTAGAAAGAACCCGAGAGCTATGTAAGATGTCACTTCCGGTTTCTGGTGTCACTTTTCCTGGCCTTTGTGGCCATCAGTGTTAATTTTGTCGACTAAAACATTTTATTTGACAAAATTTAATACTATTTTAGTCAACTAAAATACGACTAAAACTAAAACAATTGACATGACTAAAATACGACTAAAACTAAAATGCCATTTTAGTCAAAAGACTAAGACCCCTTTCACACTGGGTCATTTTGCAGGCGCTATTGCGCTAAAAATAGCACCTGCAAACCGACCTGAAACAGCGGCTGCTGTGTCTCCAGTGTGAAAGCCCGAGGGCTTTCACACTGGAGCAGTGCGCTAGCAGGACGGTAAAAAAAGTCCTACTAGTAGCATCTTTGGAGCGGTGAAGGAGCGGTGTGTATACCGCTTCTCCACCGCTCCTGCCCATTGAAATCAATGGGACACCGCATCTATACCGCCGGCAAAGCCCTCTGCGCTTATCTACCTATTTATATATATATTTTTATCAATAGTGGCATTTTATATTTTTTTCCACATTTTCTCAGTTTGTTCACATGCCCCCACTAAGGGCTTCTGATTTATGTGGTTTATGTACTTTTTATGATTGTTCTATCTCAAAAGTTTAGCGCATCTGTTTCTCAGCAGTATATGAGTTTGGAAAGTGTAGAGAAATGTTAACTCTAATGCATTACAATTTAATTACACCCATTAGATTTTAGACGACTAAAATTTGTTTTAGTCGACTAAAATGTACTGGAGATTTAGTCGACTAAAACTAAAATAATTGCAGAAGACGAAAATGGGACTAAAACTAAAATGCCATATTAGTCCTAAGACTGAAGCTTCGTACACACGGCCGGTTTTCTCGGCAAGAAAACTGCTGGGAGAGCTTTTTGCAGAGAAAACCGGTTGTGTGTATGGTTTCTCGTCGGGAAAACTGCCGGGAATCTCGAAGAGAAAAATAGAGAACCTGCTCTCTATTTTCTCGGCGGGATTCTCGTCGGCCTGTTTCCCGACGAGAAAACCGTGCGTGTGTACGCTTACCTGTCTCCGGGTAAATCCGCGCATGCTCGATGAGACTTCGACGCATGCGCGGTAGCTTACAAGGGTAGTGCAGGGTGAAGCCAGATGGCGGCGATGGCATCGAATGTGACGAGCGCATGCTCGTCGTAGTCGATGACGTCACCGCGTTCTAGCCATTCAAAAGAATGGCGGTTCTTTTGAATGTGCCGTGCGTACAATCGGCGAGCAAGAAAAGCTTGCCGGGAATCTCGTCGGGAAAACCAACGTTTTTTTTCCCCGACGAGATTCTTGCCCGTGTGTACAGGGCTTCAGACTAAAACTAAATCAAAATTTGCTGCCAAAATTAACACTGGTGGCCATGAAGAAGCTAATGGAGCATGATCTGTGCTGTATTAGCTTCAATAGAAGACAGGTGAGACATCAGGGGTCTAAAAGACCCCTGATGTCTAATTAAAGAGAATTGAATATTAAAAATATATTTTTTTAAATATGATATCATGCAGGGGACTTAAATAAAGTTTTATTGAATGTATGGGTTTCCTCCGGGTACTCCAGTTTCCTTCCAGACTCCAATGACGTGCTAGTAGGTTAAATTGGCTCCTAGTATGAATGTGAGTAAGGGGCTTTAGATTGTAAGCTTCTTGAGGGCAGGGACTGATGTGAATGCATAATACATATGTAAAGCGCTGCGTAAATTGACAGCACTATATACCTATAAGTACCTGAAATAATGGTTTAAAAATTTTTTTTTTTAAAGTTCCACCTAAACACATTGACCCCCTTTCACACTGAGGTGCTTTTCAGGCATTTTATCGCTAAAAATAGCGCCTGTAAAGCACCTGAAAAGCACCTCTCAAGCCACCAGTGTAAAAACCCGAGTGCTTTCACATTGGGGCGGTGCGCTTTCAGGATGAGAAAAAAAGTCCTGCAAGCAGCATCTCTGGTGCGGTGCAGGAGCGGTGTATACACCGCTCCTCCACCTCCCCATTGAAATGAATTTGGCACCGCTGCCGAAGTGCCTGCAAAGCGCTTTAGCAGCGGCACTAATCTAAAAAAAATCTCTTCTGCCCTCTCCACTTTCTGTCATTTCTCTCTTCTCTTCTCTTTTTTTCTTCTCTTCTCTTTTTTTTTTCTTCTCTTCTTCCTTTCTCTTCTCTTCCCTTCCCGTCCTATCCCGTCTTCTCTTCCCTTCCCATCTCATCTCTCTATCATCTCTCTTCCTTTCTCTTCTCTTCTCTTCCCGTCTCATCTTCTATCATCTCTCTTCTCTTCCCTTCCCTTCTCTTCTCTTCTCTTCCCGTCTCATCTTCTATCATCTCTTTTCTTCTCTTCTCTTCTCTTCTCTTCCCTTTCCCGTCTCATCTTCTATCATCTCTTTTCTTCTCTTCTCTTCTCTTCCCTTTCCCGTCTCATCTTCTATCATCTCTTTTCTTCTCTTCCCTTTCCCATCTCATCTTCTATCATTTCTCTTCTCTTCTCTTCTCTTCCCTTCCCATCTCATCTTCTCTCTTCTCTCGTCTCTCTTTTCTTCCCTTCCCGTCTCATCTTCTATCATCTCTCTTCTCTTCTCTTCCCTTCCCATCTCATCTTCTCTCTTCTCTTCTCTCATCTCTCTTTTCTTCCCTTCCCGTCTCATCTTCTATCATCTCTCTTCTCTTCCCTTCCCTTCCCCATCTCATCTTCTCTCTTCTCTTCTCTCATCTCTCTTTTCTTCCCTTCCCGTCTCATCTTCTATCATCTCTCTTCTCTTCCCTTTCCTTCCCGTCTCATCGTCTTTAATTTCTCTTCTCTTCCCTTCCCTTCTCTTTTCTTTTCTCTTCCCTTCCCATCTCATCTTCTCTCTTCTCTTTTCTCATCTCTCGTTTCTTTTCTTCCCTTCCCGTCTCATCTTCTATCTTCTCTTCCCTTTCCATCTCATCATCTCTTATCTCTCTTCTCTTCCCTTTCCTTCCCGCCTCGTCTTCTATCATATCTCTTCTCTTTTTTTCCCTTCCCTTCCCTTACCCATCTTCTATCTTCCCTTCCCATCTCATCTTCTATTACCTCTCTTCTCCTTTCCCTTCCCATCTTCTCTCTTCCCTTCCAGTCTCATCTTCTATTACCTCTCTTCTCTTTTCCCTTCCCATCTCATCTTCTATTACCTCTCTTCTCTTTTCTCTTCCCATCTCATCTTCTATCATCTCTCTTCTCTTCTCTTCTCTTCCCCTCCCTTCCCTTCTCATCTCTTTCCTTCCCATCCTGTCTTCTATCATCTCTCTTCTCTTCTCTTCCCTTTCCTTACCTTCTCTTTGTGGTCCATGTACTAGTTTAACAGTATAGTATCCAGTTTATCATTCTCAACCGCTAGCTAGTAGATAATCCAAATCCATGATAGTATCCAGCTCCCCAATCTTTTCCAAAATGGGTGGGATCTCAGAGGACCCCCAAAGCCGAGGCATGACAGTCTTGGCCGCCATCAGAAAATGATGGCGCACATCTTTTTTAACCATTTTGATGGATGCCGGTATCATGGAAAGTATTTGGGGGTTTGACTGTATATGTGTGCCTGTTACTTTATAAGATGTATTCAGTATAGATTCTCAGAATCCGTGACCCAGATATGAGTCATATTGCCCTCTGAATTATGACATCTCCAGAATATGTTAGGCAGGGTCGGGAATGATACCCTTTGGAGATTTTGAGGTTAAAACTTTCTTTAGTGAAGAATGGCAGAGACATTTTTTGCTTTGCGGGTTTGAAGAAGGATCGTTGGGCTGTGGATTTGCAGCTGCCAGTTTAATTGGATGTGTGTTTTTCAGCAGCATACCGCAGCTAGCGGGAAGAAAACATTCTGCTTTCAGATTTATGCAGAATTTGTCAAATTGGTAAAAAAAGGTTTTTTTTTTTATTTTTTTATTAAAAAGTCTGACATAACTTGTAGACCTTTCTTTATAACTTGTAGACACATCTTCTCGCCCTGTCATGCAGCCACATAGACGGGAAGAAGCAGCCAAAGGCTGCAGGAGATCCGCAGCGCTGAGATGCAGGCACAGGTTCAAGGCCCTCTTGTGAAACTAGGCCGGCACGGTGCCCAAGTACTGAGCGCAGTGAGTCCCTCTCCTGGCGCGGGGAGGGCGGAGGAAGCGGCGAGGGTCTCGGTGTGAATGCGGAGGTGTTGGCAGTGACAGTTGGCAGATTCTAAGCCGATACAGCGTGGAGTTAATCTGCTGCCAGCCGCTCCTTTACTTCTCGTTCCTCACGTCGGCTGTTACCCCATATGTCCCGGCCCCCGTCAGCTGCTGCTGACTTTTCTCTCTCTCGCATTTTATTATTTTTTCACGCTGAAAGCGTGTTCGCCATTCTAAACAGCGACACGTGTGCATGTAATATACTTCATTGCATAACGATGATGTTCGATGATACACATTCACAAGCCGGTCTTAGGACATAGTGGGAAAGCCTGTGCCAAGGTAGCAAGGTGTGCGTATGGAGCACCTATATGGGGGTTTTTATGATGTCACCACCCTGTATAAACCTTCAAGTGATTGTAAAGGTTCAAATTTTATTTATTTAAAATAACAAATACATGTACCTGCTCTGTACAATAGTTTTGCACAGAGCAGCCCCAATCCTCCTTTTCTGGGGTCCCCTGGCTTGCTATGGGGGCTCTAATGCATGCTCAATCCTGAGCCATGCTCTGTGTGTCCATTGACACAAAGCGCGGCTTGGCCCCGTCCCCCGTTTTCTGCTCACTGGCCGTGATTGACAGCAGCGGGAGCATACTAGCACATTATGAGAAACTTACCTTAGAATGAAGCCTTCCAGGAACTTGATGCATGCTGCTGCGGTATTCTTCCCATAATGCTATTTTCTAACAGTGGCCACTTATTCGGTATCATGGGTCACTTTGCTCGGATTGACCTCGCTGCCACAGCTCACTGGAAATTGCAGTTCATCAGTATTTGGCAAACCAAAGAATACCCATAGCTAACATTGTATGAGTCCTAGAGACATAATTTGGTTCAATTGTAAGTCATATATTTTTAAAAAGTAGTGCAGAAAATCAGGGTCATCCATTTAAAGTGATGTTAAGTTAGACTTTTATTTTTCTAAAAGAATAAATATTTTATACTTACTTGCTCTGTGTAATGGTTTTGAACAGAGCAGCCCCGACCTTCCTCTTCTTGAGACCCCCGCCGGCGCTCCTGGCTCATCCCCTGCTTCAAGTACCCCCCCCCCTTTCCCCCCAGCAAGCAGCTTGCTGGGGGTATTTGCGCGGGCTTGATACAGAGCTGTACTGCGTGCGTCTATTGACACACATAGTACAGCTTGGCCCCGCCCTTTCGTCACTGGATTTGAATAAAAGCAGTCCAGAGAGAGAGCAGCACCACTGTTCTCATGCACAGCTGTGGACTGAGATCGGGATCAGGTAAGTATGTAGGGGAGCGGCAGGGGGGAGCTGCACCTAAAAGTTTTTTTTTACTAATGCAGAGAAAATTGGCGCGATCATGAAATGAAAATAAACCACACATGAAAAAAGCTATCTAATGCAGCACCACATCTAATTACTAGTGAGCTGCAATATATAACATTTTTGTTCTTGGGTTTAGATACACTTCAAGGACAAGTGGAGCGAGTTTAACAAGCCGACCGGAATCATCAACACTTGAGAGAGTTCCATACGATACTTATAAATCTGCTGAGTGTTGTCACTCTTCCCATCTACGAGCGACCAGCTCTGCCTCACTTTTTCCGTAATTGTTCTCATAATTGCATCCGGCTCTCCCGAGGACGGGCAAAGCCATCTTGCCAACAGCGTGATATGTGCCATGTTACCAGGCTCTCCCATCTTTAATCGTTGTCTTTTTATATAGTGACATACTCTGCAGTGCTGTACAGAGAACACTGAGCCAGTCACATCATTCCCTGCACCAGAGGAGCTTACACTCTAATGTCCCCCCCACAGTCACACACTATTATTATTATTATCCACTTGACCCCCCCACAGTCACACACTATTATTATTATTATCCACTTGACCCCCCCACAGTCACACACTATTATTATTATTATCCACTTGACCCCCCCACAGTCACACACTATTATTATTATTATCCACTTGACCCCCCCACAGTCACACACTATTATTATTATTATCCACTTGACCCCCCCCACAGTCACACACTATTAATATTATTATCCACACGAAGACCAGACTTTTTCTGGCACTTTTTGTTTATGGGTTTAAATCAGTATTTTTTGCTAGAAAATGATTTATAACCGGCAAACATTACATATATATATATATTTTAGCAAAGACCATAGGGTATAAAATGGCTATCGTTGCAATTTTTTATGTCACATGGTATTTGCGTAGCGGTTTTTCAAACGCATTTTTTTGGGGGGAAAACACTTTAATGAAAAAACAAAACATAATATATACCCCCATTGTTTTGTAAAATTTTTAAAAATTATTTTACGCTGAGTAAATCGATACATAACATGTCAAGCTTTAAAATTGCGCACGTTCGTGGAATGGCGAAAAAACGACAGTAGTTAAAGCGGTGTTCCAGTCGTTTTTTTTTTTTTTTTTTAAAGTCAGCAACTACAAACACTGTAGCTGCTGACTTTTAATAAGGGCACTTACCTGTCCAGCGAGCCCGCGATGTCGCCCCCCCCCCCCCCCCCGAGGCCGATCGGTCCATCGGATCTGGTGACGGCGCCGCCATGCAACTAAGGGAAACCGGCAGTGGAGCCTCGCGGCTTCACTGCCCGTTTCCTACTGCGCATGCGCAAGTCGCGCGGCGCTTTGTGAATGGCCCCGTCGTCTCCTGGGACACACACACAGGTTCCAGAAGACAACGGGGGAGCTCGCCGAAGAGGAGGAAGTGACGGAACAGCTCTGCGGAGTAGGAAGAGGCAGATTAGGAAGACTGCCTAGCAACAGGGGTTTCTGGTAAGTAAAAAATATTTTTTTTCTCTGTTTTTTCATTTATTTCAAAGAAAATTTTAATGTATAAATGTTTTTTAGGGTGGACCTCCGCTTTTAAAAATCTCCATTAGTGACACTTTAAATATTTTTTACAGGTTACCAGTTTAGAGTTACAGAGGAGGTCTAGTGCTACAATTATTGCTCCCGCTCTAACGTTCGCGGTGATACCTCACATGTGTGGTGCAAATACCGTTTTCATATGCGTGTGCGACTTACATTTGTGTTCACTTCTGTGCGTGAGCATGGAGAGAAGGGGGCCAATTACATTTTGTTTTCTATTTATCTTTTTCTATTTTTACACTATCTCTTTTAAAAAACAAATTGTAATCACTTTTATTCCTATTACAAGGAATGTGAACATCCCTTGTAATAGAAATAAGGATGACAGGTCCTCTTTATGGAGAGAACTGGGGTTAAAGGACCCCAAATCTCTCCTTTTACCTCTAAAGGCAAAGGATCAAAAAAAAAAAAATTGCTTTTAAAAAAAGAAAAATTTTACTTCCGCCCTAGACCGAAAGTGACGTCATGATGGCGCTTCGGTCTTCCAAGGCCATAGAGGCGATCAGAGACGATCTGGTCTCTGTCCGCCTCTGTGAGCAGCTGGCCGCACCGTCTGATCGTTTATCGGTAAGCCCGAGAAACACAGACGAGAGGGTCTCCACTCTGGTAAACCACTTGCAAACTGCAATGTATATACAGTATACTTATTGCAGTCGGCAAGTAGTTACTATACATTTATATAGCTCTGACATATACCGCAGTGCTGTACAGAGAACACTTAGCCAGTCACATCAGTCTCTGTACCAGAGGAGCTTACATGGAAGGAGCCATCAGAAGATGGGGACACTGTAGTCATAAAGGGATGGACATGGTCAGCAACAATACTCAGGTAGGTCGTGGTGTTTAAACAATGCTCAATTGGTACTAAGGGGCCCAAAGTGTGCCAAGAAAAATATCCCCCACACCATTACACCACCACCAGCCTGACCCGGTGATACAAGGCAGGATGGATCCATACTTTTATGTTGTTTACACCAAATTCTGATCCTACCATCTGAATGTCGCAGATGAAATGGAGACTCATCAGACCAGGCAATGTTATTCCAATCTTCTATTGTCCAAATTTGGTGTTCCTGTGCGAATTGTAGCCTCAGTTTCTTGTTCCTAGCTGACAGGAGTGGCACCCGGTGTGGTCTGCTGCTGCTGTAGCCCATCTGCTTCAAGGTTCCATGTGTTTTGCGTTCGGAGATGGTATTCTGCATACCTTGGTTGTACCAATTAGTTATTTGAGTTACTGTTGCCTTTCTATCATCTAGAACCAGTCTGCCCATTCTCCTCTGATCTCTGACATTAACAAGGCATTTTCCTCCACACAACTTCCCGCTCACTGGATATTTTAACTTTTTCTGACTATTCTCTGTAAACCCGAGAGATGGCTGTGTGTGAAAATCCCAGTAGATCAGCAATTTTTGAAATACTCAGACCAGCCCGTCTGGCACCCACAACCATACCACGTTCAAAGTCACTTAAATCCCCTTTCTTCCCCATTCTGATGCTCGGTTTGAACTTCAGCAAGTCATCTTCACCATGTCTAGATGTCTAAATGCATTGAGTTGCTGCCATGTGATTGGCTGATTAGCAATTTGTGTTACCGAGCAATTGAACAGGTGTACCTAATAAAGTGGCCGGTGAGTGTATATTTATGCCGTGCAGAATTTTCTGTGTGTGTCATTTTAATCATTGTTGTAATACATTTCTTGATTTTATGCCAGTGTTTGTGTTTTCTACATGTCTATACATGCATTGCATTTGCATTGTAAACCTTATGTGGATGTAGAAATATAGCGCACTTTGTCCTTCTGGGAAAAATGATGGCACAGTGCATAGCAGGTCATGCATTTTACAACTCATTATTGCAATGCTAAGGTGTAAAATCATTACCAGTGACACGGCCGCCCGTGTATGGTCACTGGGGGAGATAGCGATTGGAGCAGCCAGGTGCAGAAAATTAATGCTATACTAAATGTTATATTTGACTGGAGCATTCCGTTAAAGTGGCCAATATGTAAAACCCTATATTCATTTTCAGGCTGTATATTTCAATTATTTCTAGCCTAGTCCTATTAATCTGAACCATCTTGAAGTTTGTAAACTTACTTTACAGTAAGGTATCAGTGCATCCCTAGCTATGTCACATATTTCGCAGAGCCTGCCTTCTGATAGGAGGGGTTTCAGGAGGCGGAGTCAGTGCAGGAATCACTGCTTGCAGGCAGGCAGCAAGGTACCATGGGATATATAGTCCTTAGAAATGAGGGATAAGCTGCAAAGCATGCAGGAAATCCAGGCAGACAAGCAGCACTCTCAACATTAACGTTTTTCAAGTAAGGTTATATTGGATTGTCAAAAATAAATAATGTTTGTGTTATTACAATGCTGATGTTAAAGAATAAACGTAAACACTTTGACCATAGATCTCCTTAAATTAAAGGAAAATGGCACTTTAAAAAAAATATATATAAAATTTCTACAGTGCATCCAGAAAGTATTCACAGCGCTTCACTTTTTCCACATTTTGTTATGTTACAGCCTTATTCCAAAAAGGATTACCGTATATACTCGAGTATAAGCCGATTTTTTTCCAGCACATTTTTTTTGTGCTGAAAATGCCCCCCTCGGCTTATACTCAAGTCACCTTTTTGCGCCTGATCTCCCGGAATTTGGGGACCGGTACTGGCCGACCGTAGGTTCCCTGGACCCCAAACTTAGCACACATGTAGCCCCCCTCTTCCTCTACAAGTGTAGGAGCACCGATTTTTCAAAGCCAGGCACCCCTTCTATAGACTCCCATGTTAAACAGTAATTTCTCCGGTAAATTTGGGGACCAAGTACCGGCCGGTCGTAGGTCCCCTGGACCTAGAACTTGGCACACATGCAGCCCTATTTCTCCTCTACATGTGTGCAAAGTTTTTTGTCTGGAGGACCAACGGCCGGTGAGCACCGATTTTTCAAAGCCGGGCACCCCTTCCATAGACTCCCATGTTAAACGTCAGTCTAGTCATGGACACAGTGAGGCATGGACACAGTGAGGCATGGGCACAGTGAGGCATGGGCACAGTGAGGCATGGGCACAGTGAGGCATGCACATGGACACAGTGAGGCAAAGTGAGGCACAGTGAGGCATGCAGATGGACACCCTGGGCTTATACTCGAGTCAAAAAGTTTTCCCAGTTTTTTGTGGTAAAATTAGGTGCCTCGGCTTATATTCGGGTCGGCTTATACTCAAGTATATACGGTAAATTCATTATTTTCCTCAAAATTCTACAAACAATACCCCATAATGACAACGTGAAAGAAATTTGTTTGAAATATTGGCAAATTTATTAAATATCCCATGTACACAAGTATTCACGGCCTTTGGCATGACACTCAAAATTTAGCTCAGGTGCATCCTGTTTCCACTGATCATCCCTTGAGATGTTTCCACAACTTGATTGGAGTCCACCTGTGGTCAATTCAGTTGATTGGACATGATTTGGAAAGGCACACACCTGTCTATATAAGGTCCCACAGTTACCAGTGCAGGTCAGAGCACAAACCAAGCCATGAAGTCCAAGGAATTGTCTGTAGACCTCCGAGACAGGATTGTATGGAGGCACAGATCTGGGGAAGGGTACAGAAAATGTTCTGCAGCATTGAAGGTCCCAATGAGCACAGTGGTCTCCATTATCCATAGATGGAAGAAGTTTGGAACCACCAGGACTCTTCCTAGAGCGGGCTGCCCGGCCAAACTGAGCGATCACGGGAGAAGGGCCTTAGTCAGGGAGGTGACCAAGAACCCGATGGTCACTCTGCAGCATTTCTCTATGGAGAGAGAAGAACCTTCCAGAAGAACAACCATCTCTGCAGCACTCCACCAATCAGGCCTGTATGGTAGATTAGCTAGATAGAAGCCACTCCTCAGAAAAAGGCACATGACAGCCCACCTGATCTTTGCCAAAAGGCACCTGAAGGACTCTCAGACCATGAGAAACAAAATTCTCTGGTCTGATGAAACAAAGACTGAACTCTTTGGCCTGAATGGCAAGCGTCATATCTGGAGGAAACCAGCACCGCTCATCATCTGGCCAATACCACCCCTACAGTGAAGCATGGTGGTGGCAGCATAATGCTGTGGGGATGTTTTTCAGCGGCAGGAACTGGGAGACTAGTCAGGATTGAGGGAAAGATGAATGGAGCAATGTACAGAGACATCTTTGATGAAAACCTGCTCCAGAGTGCTCTGGACCTCAGACTGGGGGAAGGTTCATCTTCCAAGCAGGACAACGACCCTAAGCACACAGCCCAGATAACAAAGGAGTGGCTACGGGACAACTCTGTGAATGTCCTTGAGTGGCCCAACCAGAGCCCAGACTTGAACCCGACTGAACATCTCTGGAGAGATCTAAAAATGGCTGTGCACCGACGCTCCCCATCCAACCTGATGGATCTTGGGAGGTCCCGCAAAGAAGAATGGGAGAAACTGCCCAGAAATAGGTGTGCCGAGCTTGTAGCATCATACTCAGAGACTTGAGGCTGTAATTGGTGCCAAAGGAGCTTCAACAAAGTATTGAGCAAAGACTGAGAATACTTATGTACATGGGATTTTATTTAGTTTTTTTATTTTTAATAAATTTGCAAAGATTTCAAACAAACTTCTTTCACGCTGTATTGGGGTGTGTTTGTAGAATTTTGAGGAAAACAATGAATTTAATCCATTTTGGAATAAGGCTGTAACATAACAAAATGTGGAAAAAGTGAAGCGCTGTAAATACTTTCCGGATGCACTATATGTATGTTACTATGTAGTTAAAGTGCTAAAGTGGCGTTTCCCTTTAGCCTGTGTCTGGCTCTGTTTGACATTGACATCACCCTTTCCCTTGGACCCCAGATGACTATTCTTTTATAATATCTGCCAAACAGCAATTGATTTCAGTCATTTCCTTCAGATTCTTCACTTAAGTACAGTTAGAAAGAAAAAAATAAAGCCCGTAATCAGATTTATATCAATTGCTAGCCGGTGTAAATCAATTAGCATTGAGCCTGGGTGCCGTGCAGCCGATTAGCCTCTGCATGTTTGGATAAATTAACACCGGCCGGGTTCACAGAGTGAGGTCAGCGTCGTTAGCCGGCGGTGGGGCCCGAGCAGCAGACTGGAAGGTTCCAGATCACGGAAAGACAGATATGCTCCGTTACATCCTGCCACTCTAAAATGTAGAACTGGGACGTGACTTTCTCCAAGATTGTCTAGAAAATATGGCATAGTATTGGTTACAGAATGCTGTGTGCTGGTGTGATAAAAACATTTATCAAAACAAATATCAGTCTATGTATAATTTTATAGAGAAGGTCAGGAGCAGAGTATTTTCCACCTTTATGGAGTGTCATGTTGGAGGTGTGATATCCCGGTGATGAGTGTAATCAGAAGGTAGAGAGAAGGTCAGGAGCAGACTATTCTATAACTTATGGAGGGTCATGTTGGATGTGTGATATGCTGGTGGTGGGTGTAATCAGGAGGTAGAGAGAAGGTCAGGAGCAGAGTATCTTCTACCTTATGGAGGGTCATTTGGATGTGTGATATGCTTGCTGGGGGTGGGTGTAATCAGAAAGTAGAGGGAAGGCCAGGAGCAGAGTATTTGTTATCCTATGGAGGGTCATGTTGAAGGTGTGCTATCCCGGTGATGAGTGTAGAGGGAAGGTCAGGAGCAGACTATTCTCTAACTTATGGAGGGTCATGTTGGAGGTGAGATATGCTGATGGTGGGTCTAATCAGAAGGTAGAGAGAAGGTCAGGAGCAGAGTATTTTCTATCTTATGGAGGGTCATTTTGGAGGTGTGATATTCTGGTGGTGGGTGTAATCAGAAGGTAGAGATAAGGTCAGGAGCAGAGTATTTTCTCCCTTTTTGGAGGGTAATGTTGGGTGTGTGATATGCTGGTGGTGGGTGTAACCAGAATGGTAGAGAGAAGGTCAGGAGAAAAGTATTTTCTATCTTATAGAAGGTCATGTTGGAGGTGCGATATTCCAGTGGTGATCAGAAAGGTCAGAGGTCAGGAGCAGAGTATTTTCTACCTTCTCCAAGTGCACCCCATGTTTCCAAATGCACCCGAGACTCCTAGTAAATCCCTGTGTCTCCAATCGCACCCATGTGTACACCCTGTGTTTCCAAGTACTGTATTCTCTGTGTACTCTGTGTCTCCAAGTATGCCCTGTGTTTCCAAATGAGTCCCTGTATGCCCTCAGTCTTCTAGTGTGCCAGTGGGTGTCCCATGTTTTCCAGTGCGCCCCTTGTTGCCTCCATGATTCCTGTATCTCTGTGTAGCCTACAGTGTGCCCCTTGTTGCCTCCATGATTCCTGTATCTCTGTAGCCTACAGTGCTCCCCTTGTTGCCTCCATGATTCCTGTATCTCTGTGTAACCTACAGTGTGCCCCTTGTTGCCTCCATGATTCCTGTATCTCTGTGTAGCCTACAGTGGGCCCCTTGTTGCCTCCTTGATTCCTGTATCTCTGTGTAGCCTACGGTGCGCCCCTTGTTGCCTCCATGATTCCTGTATCTCTGTGTAGCCTACAGTGTGCCCCTTGTTGCCTCCATGATTCCTGTATCTCTGTGTAGCCTACAGTGGGCCCCTTGTTGCCTCCTTGATTCCTGTATCTCTGTGTAGCCTACGGTGCGCCCCTTGTTGCCTCCATGATTCCTGTATCTCTGTGTAGCCTACAGTGCGCCCCTTGTTGCCTCCATGATTCCTGTATCTCTGTGTAGCCTACAGTGTGCCCCTTGTTGCCTCCATGATTCCTGTATCTCTGTGTAGCCTACAGTGGGCCCCTTGTTGCCTCCTTGATTCCTGTATCTCTGTGTAACCTACGGTGCGCCCCTTGTTGCCTCCATGATTCCTGTATCTCTGTGTAGCCTACAGTGCGCCCCTTGTTGCCTCCATGATTCCTGTATCTCTGTGTAGCCTACAGTGCGCCCCTTGTTGCCTCTATGATTCCTGTATCTCTGTGTAGCCTACAGTGCTCCCCTTGTTGCCTCCATGATTCCTGTATCTCTGTGTAGCCTACAGTGCTCCCCTTGTTGCCTCCATGATTCCTGTATCTCTGTGTAGCCTACAGTGCTCCCCTTGTTGCCTCCATGATTCCTGTATCTCTGTGTAGCCTACAGTGCGCCCCTTGTTGCCTCTATGATTCCTGTATCTCTGTGTAGCCTACAGTGGGCCCCTTGTTGCCTCCATGATTCCTGTATCTCTGTGTAGCCTACAGTGCGCCCCTTGTTGCCTCCATGATTCCTGTATCTCTGTGTAGCCTACAGTGCGCCCCTTGTTGCCTCTATGATTCCTGTATCTCTGTGTAGCCTACAGTGCGCCCCTTGTTGCCTCTATGATTCCTGTATCTCTGTGTAGCCTACAGTGCTCCCCTTGTTGCCTCCATGATTCCTATATCTCTGTGTAGCCTACAGTGCTCCCCTTGTTGCCTCCATGATTCCTATATCTCTGTGTAGCCTACAGTGCTCCCCTTGTTGCCTCCATGATTCCTGTATCTCTGTGTAGCCTACAGTGGGCCCCTTGTTGCCTCCATGATTCCTGTATCTCTGTGTAGCCTACAGTGCGCCCCGCAGTTGTCTGTCCTGCTACACTCCACTGTCCCTACCCTCTGCTGCCTCTCCACCATCAGGTACTGCAATATTTTTTTCTCATTGGACCCCTGTCTGTGGCACCCACCGCCCGTTCTCATGAATTTGGCAGTTGTTATGATCTTATCTGATCTGCCGGGAGGCCACACACACACACACACACACATATTAATACAAGGGAAGAAGCATAGACAGCCCGCTGTGCTCATCTTCCACTCCTTATATTTCTCTTTTATTCCCTCCCTCGTTTTGTTCCCGCCATCATTATTCTGCATCACATTTACCGCTCTCATCATCACAACCTGAAAATCCCATTTATTTTGTATGGGATCTGCGGGGGGATTTGGTTGCGGCCCGCCTCTCCCCGCCCTCCGCCTGTTAGGAAACGGTGCTTATTGTGGAGAAAGTCTCACATCCGTCCCCGGGGGAAACGATCCGCACAAATTCAGCGCTGATAATTTGTTTTCAATAAGATTCAATCAATTAAGTGTCCTCCCCGGATAGCCAGAAGCCGGCTTGTAATTAGTGGGAATAAATTTCTTTTAACGCGCCGAACGTCATCGACGTCTGCGCGCACAGCTATAGATCGGCTGAATATATAATATCGGCGCAGGCAAGCTGGCGGCATGTGCATTAAAAAAAATTAAAAAATAAGCGGAGAAGCCAAATAACTAATCAGGGGTTTGCTTTAAATTCTTGACCAATGCTGGAAAATTGTATTGGAGTTGCAGCACTTCCAGTCTGCAGCATTGTCTGATGATGCAAATACGCCGAGATGTGCATGCATAATAAGAAACATGTCAGTATAACACAGGGGTCTCCAAACTTTTCAAACAAAGGGCTACTATATTGTCCTTCAGACTTTAGGAGGGCCGGATTGTGGCCAGCGGGGGCAGAAAATGTCCCAGTGAGAATACATGTGGCCTCAGGGTTGGTGGTCAGTAGGAGGAGGAGTAGGGCCCCTATCAGTAGGAGGACTAGTATCCCATCATTGATATTAGTAGAAGAAATAGTGCCCCCTTGTTGGTGTCAGTGGAAGGAATAGTGCCTCATATCAGTTGGAGGAATAGTGCCCCAAGGGCCGCATAAAAGCTAGCAAAGGGCCACACCTGGCCCTCGGGCCACAGTTTGGAGACCCCTGGTATATCACTTCCAGGTATTTATTACCTTTTACAGAGGTCACAGTACTCCCCCATACAATGCCTTCATCTGCTTTTCTTTCCTGAAGGACAGCACCATCTTTGTTCAGACATCATCCAGGATTACCATCCACTTCCTGGACTGAGAGAGAGAGGACATGCTCCTGTAAATCCTGATGCCTGTGCAGTTCTTGGCTGTGTTCACAAACGTCTGAAAAGACCAGCCCCTGCCGCAAGGTTCCAGTGTTGCATTAAGACCACTGGGGGAGTGTCACGTACCTTTGGTGTGAGCCTGACGTGCAGAGGGAGACCTCCCGTACAACCCCGGCTCGGAGACCACTGGAGTGGGGACAGTGGTGGTAAGAGCGCGGTGAGGTAAGGGTGCCTGCTTGGTCCTCTTGGCTGGGTGTAGTAAAGCCAAGCGAAAGCTGGAACAGCTGGAACTGGGAGCAGCGGATGCAGGTCAGCAGGTGCAGGTATGCAGAGCAGCGGATGCAGGTCAGCAGGTGCAGGTATGCAGAGCAGCGGATGCAGGTCAGCAGGTGCAGGTATGCAGAGCAGCGGATGTAGGTCAGCAGGTGCAGGTGTGCAGGACCGCGGATGCAGGTCAGCAGGTGTAGGTGTGCAGGACCGCGGATGCAGGTCAGCAGGTGTAGGTATGCAGAGCAGCGCAGTCAGACAAGCCAGGTCTTTCACATCAGGGTAAACAGCATAAACAGCAGGCAGAGAGTAGTCAGAGTCCAGGCTGGGTCTTGGCAACAGATGATCAGACAGGTAACTTAGCAGGGTCAAACAAGCCAGAGTCAGGACTGGAGATAGGAGGGAGGTCAGGAAGCCGGGTCATACACAGGAACACGATACAGGCACAGAGTCAGGAACAGAAGCAGATCAAACCGCAAGGGGCAACATCTCTGGAACGTCTTTTATAGGAAGTTCATGGGAGGAGCAAGGGGTTCAGGGTTCAACATCAATCAAGACACCAAGCAGAGTAGTCTAATCCATTAGATAGGTTATCCAGCAGATCAGGCAGGGAGCTGTCCAGCATCCCAGATAGCTCAGTGGGAAGAGTCAATGCCAGACACAGACGAGGTCCCAGGTTCAAGCCCAGTATGTCCCTGACAGTGCCCCCCCCCCCTTAAGGGCAACCTCCGGGTGCCCAAGAGAGCTCTTTTCTGGGGGTGACTGCGAAAAAATGCCTGGATTAACTCTCGGGCATGAATGTTCCGTTGGGGTTCCCAGGAGTTCTCCTCCAGACCATACCCCTTCCACTTAATCAGGAATTGAAGTTGGTTCCCCCTTCTTCTACAGTCCAAGACGGCCTCCACCTCAAACTCCTCATCCCCGTCAACCATTACAGGTTCAGGCGGTCCTGATCCCCTGTTTGGGAAGGGATCCGGCACTGTAGGTTTCAGTAGTGACACGTGAAACACTGGGTGAACCTTCAATGAATCTGGTAAAGAAAGTTCATAGGAGACTTCATTTAATCTCCGTTTTACTGGGAAGGGGCCAATGAACTTGGGTGCCAGTTTCCTTGCGGGGCAGGTCATCCTAAGGTTGGCGGTAGACAGCCATACTTGATCGCCTTGTTGAAGGCATAACTCCCCTCTCCTCTTTCTGTCAAACATCCTTTTATTGGTTGCCTGCGCCTTGGTCAAGGCTTCCTGTAATATTTTGTTGTTACGGGTCAGGAAATCAACGGTACTCTGGACTGCTGGGACTGTTGAATCAGAAATGAGATCAGGTAGGAAGGTCGGGTGGAACCCATAGTTGGAGAAAAACGGAGACTGACCTGTAGCCGAGTGACTGGCATTATTAAAGGCAAACTCCGCCAGGGGTAGTAGTGTTACCCAGTCATCTTGAACAAAGGTGGTAAAGCATCAGAGATATTGCTCGAGCGTTTGGTTCGTCCTCTCGGTTTGCCCATTGGTCTGAGGGTGATAGGCAGAGGACATGGACAGCTCGATCTTCAGGACCTTGCACAAAGCCTTCCAGAAGCGAGAGGTGAACTGCACCCCTCTGTCTGAAACAATGTCTGTTGGAACCCCATGTAACCTTACTATCTCTTTTATGAAGACCTGGGCAGTTTCCATGGCAGATGGCGTGCTCTTCAGTGGCACTAAGTGGGCCATTTTAGATAGACGGTCGACCACTACAAAAATGGCTGAGCAACCTTCTGACGGGGGAAGTTCCACTATGAAGTCCATAGCAATCCTTTGCCAGGGTCGATCAGGAACTGGTAAGGGTCTGAGAAGACCCCAGGCCTTGCTTCTAGCGGTCTTACTACGGGTACAGGTGGCACATGAATTTACATACTCCCTGCAGTTCCTTTCAAGATCCGGCCACCAAAATGTGCGTTGAATTAGTTCCTGGGTTTTATGCATTCCGAAGTGGCCGGCCAGGGGATGATCATGGCACAGATTTAATACGGTTACTCTGACATCTTCTGGTACAAAGATCTTGTTGTCTTTCCATAGTAACCCATCCTTGGGTAACAGGGTAATCCCAGGAGGCCCTGACATATTTGCTGAAGCTTGTTTCAAGCCGGACATTAGATTTGTTTGCAAGAGTAGAAAGTTACCTTCCGATAGGATGGTATCAGGAGCTGACACTTCTTTCGGATCATCGAACATGCGAGAAAGGGCGTCTGGTTTGGTGTTCTTTGAGCCGGGCCGGTAAGTTATGTGAAATGAAAACCTAGAGAAGAATAAGGCCCATCGTGCCTGGCGTGGTCTCAGACGCTTGGCAGCTCTCAAATACGCCAGGTTTTTGTGGTCTGTATAAATGAGTATGGGATGCGCCGCTCCTTCCAACAGATACCTCCATTCTTCAAGGGCGGACTTGATGGCCAGGAGCTCCTGGTCCCCCACGTCATAGTTCTTCTCGGCCGGAGTAAGCTTACGAGAGAAGAAGGCTATTGGGTGCATCAAGTCCTTGAGACCCTGGCGTTGAGAGATAACGGCTCCTAACGCTGTCTCTGAGGCATCTACCTCGAGTAGATAAGGTAGAGCAGGGTCAGGGTGACTCAGAATAGGAGCTGACGTGAACAGTCCTTTTAAATTTGTGAAGGCAGCCTGTGCCTCGGGATTCCAACAAAACCGGACATTCTGCTTGGTCAGCTGCGTAATCGGGGAAATAATAGCGGAGAATCCCTTGATGAACCTCTGGTAGAAGTTGGCGAAGCCAACGAAGCGCTGCACCCCCTTCTTGTCTGAAGGTGAAGGCCAATCCAGAATAGCTGAAACTTTTTGCGGATCCATCTTGAATCCCTCTGTTGAAATTACCAAGCCGAGGAACTGAATACTCTATCGCTCGAATTCGCATTTTTCTGGTTTTGCGTACAGTCCATGTTGACGGAGTCGACAGAGTACGATCTTGACATGTTCCCGGTGCTGCTCAATTGAAGTGGAAAAAATCAAAATATCGTCTAGATAGACAATTACGTAAATGTCCAGGCAGTCCCTAAAAATGTCATTGACTAGATGCTGAAAAGTAGCAGGGGCGTTACATAGGCCAAAGGGCATTACTAGGTATTCGTAATGGCCGAACCTGGTCCGAAAAGCAGTCTTCCATTCATCCCCTGCGCGGATGCGGACCAGGTTGTACGCCCCCCGCAGGTCTAGCTTGGTAAACACAGAAGAGGTCCTGAGCCTCTGAAAGAGTTCGGGTACCAGGGGCAGAGGGTACCGATTCTTGACCGTAATTTTATTTAATTCCCGGTAGTCCACACAGGGCCGGAGAGAATGGTCCTTTTTCTCCACAAAAAAGATTCCCGCCCCTGCTGGAGAAGTGGAAGGACGGATGAACCCCCTCTTTAGGTTTTCGTCAACATACTCTTTCAGAACCTCTAGCTCCCGTTCAGATAAGGGGAAGATCCGTCCAAAGGGAATTTCAGCCCCAGGGAGAAGCTCGATTGGACAATCGTATGGACGATGAGGCGGAAGGGTCTCAGCTCCCCGTTTGCTGAAAACGTCCAGGAATCCATGGTATTGTTTGGGCACAGCTGCACGTACCTCTGAATCCGGCTCCAGGCATAACAGAGGACCAGAAGTGCTGAGACATGGAGGCATGCAGTGGTGTTGGCAATAAGGCGACTGGAACCTAATACTCCCGGACCCCCAATCGATCTGTGGGTTATGGGCCTGAAGCCAGGGTAGACCCAAGATGACTGGAAACAGAGGGGATGCAATGGCATTCAGGCTTAATAGTTCCTTATGATCTGTAGAGGTGGTTACAAGCAAAGGAGGGGTTTCTTGAGTCACTACTCCTGACTTAATATGGGACCCGTCTGCTAAAAAGATGGAAAGTCCCTGAGTCTTTGGCTGGAGTGGGATGTGCTGTTGTGCTGCAAAGTTAAGATCGATGAAACAATTACATGCTCCTGAGTCAATTATCGCGGTGACTGGTATTGTCCTTCCTGGCAATTGGAACGAGATAGGTAGGGCCAGGTGGGTGGTGTTGGCAGAGGGAGGTGGACCACTTGGAGAAGGGGTAGCTGGGACCTTGCGCAGCTTAGCAGGACATGAGGAAACGTAATGGCCGGCTCCTCCACAATATAAACAAAGATCATTCTGTCGCCGGGGAAGTCGTTCTTCGGCCGACAGGGAAGGTCTCATCAGTCCAAGCTGTCTCGGCTTTATGGTAACAGAAGTCTGATTGGCAGGTAAGGAGTTAACTGGAACTGAACTGGCAACAGCAGGAGATACCCGGGGTAGCATCCAGGCTGGACGGAGATGCTGGGTAGCCCTCTCTGTTCTGCGCTCCCAGAGTCGTCGGTCTATCTGAATAGACAGGGTGATTAAAGTCTCTAGGGCATCAGGAACACCGACCTGGGCTAACTCGTCTTTCAGTCCCTCAGAGAGACCGAGACGGAACTGGTGCCGTAGGGCTGCATCATTCCACTGGGCATCCGCGCTCCAGCGTCTGAAATCAGTCACATAGTCCTCGACCGCTCTGCGGCCTTGCTGGAGCGCGTGGAGGGCAGCCTCGGCGGTGGAAGTCCGTTGAGGGTCATCATAGAGTCGAGCCATGGCATCAAGAAAAGATGAGAGAGAGTCCAGAGCTTCATGGCGGACTTCCAGCAGATGGTGGGCCCAAGCCTGAGGTTCCCCCTGTAGTAGAGCGATAACAAACCCTACTTTGGTGACCTCTAATGAAAAAGTCAGAGGTAGTAAGGAAAAGTATAGTTCACATGCGTTGCGAAACGCCCGGAATTTGCTTCGATCCCCAGAAAACTTATCGGGAACGGGGACCCTAGGCTCAGGAGGTGGTGGCGTTCCAGAGGAGGAAGTTGGGACTGAAGGTGCATCTGCAGTGATGGTCTGGGTTTGCGTCTGCCTATCCACTTGAACGTAACTGCCTTGTAGAGACTTCACGACCCGGTTGAGGGCTGCGAGGTGCTGACTGACGTCATCCATAGGCGAGGTCCCTCTTGCAGGCTCAGACATGGCGGTTTGATACTGTCACGTACCTTTGGTGTGAGCCTGACGTGCAGAGGGAGACCTCCCGTACAACCCCGGCTCGGAGACCACTGGAGTGGGGACAGTGGTGGTAAGAGCGCGGTGAGGTAAGGGTGCCTGCTTGGTCCTCTTGGCCGGGTGTAGTAAAGCCAAGCGAAAGCTGGAACTGGGAGCAGCGGATGCAGGTCAGCAGGTGCAGGTATGCAGAGCAGCGGATGCAGGTCAGCAGGTGCAGGTATGCAGAGCAGCGGATGCAGGTATGCAGAGCAGCGGATGCAGGTCAGCAGGTGCAGGTATGCAGAGCAGCGGATGCAGGTCAGCAGGTGCAGGTATGCAGAGCAGCGGATGCAGGTATGCAGAGCAGCGGATGCAGGTCAGCAGGTGCAGGTGTGCAGGACCGCGGATGCAGGTCAGCAGGTGTAGGTGTGCAGGACCGCGGATGCAGGTCAGCAGGTGTAGGTATGCAGAGCAGCGCAGTCAGACAAGCCAGGTCTTTCACATCAGGGTAAACAGCATAAACGGCAGGCAGAGAGTAGTCAGAGTCCAGGCTGGGTCTTGGCAACAGATGATCAGACAGGTAACTTAGCAGGGTCAAACAAGCCAGAGTCAGGACTGGAGATAGGAGGGAGGTCAGGAAGCCGGGTCATACACAGGAACACGATACAGGAACAGAGTCAGGAACAGAAGCAGATCAAACCGCAAGGGGCAACATCTCTGGAACGTCTTTTATAGGAAGTTCATGGGAGGAGCAAGGGGTTCAGGGTTCAACATCAATCAAGACACCAAGCAGAGTAGTCTAATCCATTAGATAGGTTATCCAGCAGATCAGGCAGGGAGCTGTCCAGCATCCCAGATAGCTCAGTGGGAAGAGTCAATGCCAGACACAGACGAGGTCCCAGGTTCAAGCCCAGTATGTCCCTGACAGGGAGAATGAGGAAATACTTACTCCTGCCTGCAGCAGACTGATGACATCATCTCAGCCTAGGCTGGAGCTTCAGGGACAGCTTTTTAATGATAAAAGGTGGAGCTTTTCTAAAAAAAAAAAAAAAAGATCCTGTTGCTGTATAATGTTATTGGGACTTTATATATGGATACTTTTAAAGTTACTGACAGGTCCAAGGAAAATATTCATTCAAAAGCCACACATCATGAAGCAGACCCATGTGCAAATGTAAGCCTCAGCCTGGACTCCAGCCAGGCCACGCCCCCAACGTGTTTCACTCCACCCCTTGGGGCTTAAAGTGATTGTAAAGTTTTGTTTTTTTTCCTATAAAAATAACAAACATGGCTATACTTACCTGCTCAGTTGCAGTGGATTTGCACAGAGCAGCCCTGATCCTCCTCTTCTCGAGTCCCTCTTCTGTACTCCTGCCCCCCCCCTCCTGTTCAGTGCCCCCACAGCCAGCAGCTTGCTATGGGGGCACCCGAGTCGAGTCACAGCTCCCTTTACCCATTCAGACACGGAGCCCCGATTTGGCCCCGCTCCCTCTCTCCCCTGATTGGCTAGCTGACTTTGTTTAACAGCAGTGGCAGCACATTTGGCACCGCTGCTGTGCCAATCACGAATGAGTATCTCGGACAGCTGAGACACTCGTGGACATCGCTGGACAGAGAGGGAACTCAGGTAAGTATTGGGGGAGCTGAGGGCGGCTGCTGCATACAGAAGGTTTTTTATCTTCATGCATAGAATATATTAAGATAAAAAAACCTTCTGACTTTACAACCCCTTTAATCATGGGGAACTGACAGGTCCACTTTAAGCCCTCATGCACATTGACATTTGACACGTCAAATCACATGACAAGTCGCACCCTATTGCCGACAATTGCACTGTTCAAAATGGTGCACCGCCGACTTAGCACTACTTTTGCCGATTTCAGGTGCGACTTGCATAGACATTTGTGCATGAAGCCGCACAGATGTCTTCCAAGTGGCACCTGAATTCGCACTGACATGCGGCTTTGAAATCGTGCGCTTTTAGATGAAGTCGTATGATTTCAAAGCCGCAGTCAATGTGATCGAGGGGTAACACTTTTACTCCTCATGGGAGAAACCATGGCTCATGCAGCAGAAAATAGGTCTGAGACCATCTCACCGAGAACATGGAGGTCGGTGGACACACACAGGAGCAAAAATTGAAATCAGTAAACATATGCAGCTAGATCCTTAAAGGGGTTGTAAAGTCAGAAGTTTTTCTTATCCTAGTGCATTCTATGCATTAAGATAAAGCACCTTCTGTGTGCAGCAGGCCCCCCCTAACACTTACCTGAGGTCTCTCTCTGTCCAGCGATGTCAACGAGTGTCTCAGCTGTCTGAGATTCTCCCTCCTGATTGGCTGAGACACAGCACAGGCACCATTGGCATGCCGCTGCTGTCAATCAAAGTCAGCTAGCCAATCAAGAGAGAGAGGGGGCTGGGTCGGGGCTCTGTGTCCAAATCAGCCGGTCTCCAAACTTTCTATACAAAGGGCCAGTTTACTGTCCTTCAGACTTTAGGGGGGCCGGATTGTGGCCACCGGGAGTAGAAAAGGTACCAGCATCGGATGGAGTAAACAATGCCCCGTCTTTGGTGTCAGTGAGAGGAATTGTGCCCCATCCATGGTGTCTTTGGTAGGAATTGTGCCCCATCATTGGTGTCATTGGTCCCCATTGTTAATGTCATTGGGAGGAATAGCGTCCCATTGTTTGTGTCATTAGGAGGGATTGTGCCCTATCTTTGGTGTCATTGGGAGTAATTGTGCCCCATTGTTGGTGTCATTGGGAGGAACTGTGGCCCATCTTGGTGTCATTAGGAGGAATGGTCCCCCCATCATTGGTCTCATTGGGCCCCCTTGTTGGTGCTAATCTTTTTATTTTATTTTGTGGACAGGATCTAGATACAAACAGCGGCTCCCAGAGTTCCCCCTTCAATAAACTATGAAATAGAAACCCCGGCACCTTCTCAGGGAGCCATTCAAAGCATTGCTGGTTATACAAGTTTCCCTGCCCCCCCCCCCCCCCAGTGCATATGGCGAGAGGCGAACACCCCTGCTGGGATATGAACTGGCGGATTTCAGCTTTGCTCACACGTTTCAGGTGTTCAGTCATTACCGCATTCAGGAGCGAAGAGGTAAAGAGCGTTCGTCGGCGGTAAGAGCTGCTTCTTCAGGGGTCCCTGATGTGCGGAAGACTGTGAGAGTCACGTAACGGTGATTAATGATGCAGCGTGCGACATCTGAGAACGCACCAGGGCCGCGCAGCTACCTACAGGGTCTGCTGACTCCGAACATTGACTGGCAATGGAGCTTCTGCCTTCCATGTGAACTCTGCAGATACGAGTTCTTGCCTTAGAGCCGATTCTCACAATGCAATGGCAGGGGGTCACCTGTGACGGCCGGCCTTCCGCTCTTAGAGCAGGACCTCGCTATTCAACCAAGGAAAAAACATTAAGGGACAATTTGCACCACATGCAGTCCAGTGCGTTTTTTCTCTACATCCGAAACGCATGGATGGTAGCTTATATGGTTTCCAATGGCATAGTTCACACCAGTGCGGTTAGTTCCAGTGCATTCCACTTCCAGAAAAAAAAAAATGCTGCATTTTTTTTTGCACTGAACTGAAACGTGGTAAAACGCACTGGAATGCACCTGAGAACAAACTGGAACGCACATGTCCCCATTTAAGGGGAAGGAAAAAAGAGAGGAAAAATGCACTGGAAACGCGTCAAAATGCGACAAAAACACGCATGCAGAAAAACATGTGGAACGCACACGGACTAAGTTTCAGTGGTGTGAACTGGTCCTGAATGTTACTTTAATACAGATAGTATGGTTACCTGAATCTGGATTTATATTAGCATCCTTTCATCCTCTGCACATGGGCCCACAAAAGCAAGGTCATTAGGGAATACTAAGAAATAATAATAAATAATAATAAAAGAGCGATATTTGTATGGTGCACTACCCACAGCGACCAGTCCAGGTCCTTAACACTGGACTAGCTTCAGTCAAATCATCCTGATTGGATGATGTAAATTAAATCTGCCAGTCCACCGGAGAAGCTTACACTCTAATGTCCCCCTATAGGCCCTCACTATTATTATTATAAATGTTTTTGGCTCTGACATATACCACAGTGCTGTACAGAGAACACTGAGCCAATCACATCATTCCCTGCACCAGAGGAGCTTACACTCTAATCCCCCCACAATTATACCCTATTATTATACATTTATATAGCTCTGACATATACCACAGTGCTGTACAGAGAACACTGAGCCAGTCACATCAGTCTCTGCACCAGAGGAGCTTACACTCTAATGTCCCCCCCACAGTCACATTATTATTATACCACAGTGCTGTACAGAGAATATGGAGCGATCCACATTATTCTCAGCACCAAAGGAGCTTACACTCTAATGTCCCCCCACAGCCAAACAGTATTATTATTATACACTAATATAGCTCTGACATATACTGCAGTGCTGTACAGAGAACACCAAGCCAGCCACATCATTCCCTGCACCAGAGGAGCTTACACTCTAATGTCCCCCCACAATTATACCCTATTATTATACATTCATATAGCTCTGACATATACCGCAGTGCTGTACAGAGAACACTGAGCCATTCCCATCAGTCTCTGCAGAAGAAGAGCTTACACTCTAATATCCCTCACAGTAATACACTATTATTATTATACATTTATATACAGTAGCTCTGACATACTGTATGTCAGAACTATATCCTGTAGATGTATACTAATAATAGTGTGTGACTGTGGGGGGGACATTAGAGCGTAAGCTCCTTTGGTGCAGAGGCTGATGTGACTGGTTCAATGTTCTCTGTACAGCACTGCGGTATATGTCAGAGCTATATAGATGTATAGGAATAATAATAATACATAAATAGACATTGGATAGGATAGGGACTTTCAAGGTGCTACATCAGTTATCCAGACATAACTGTTTTAATTGATAATGTTTATCACATATCCATATTAAAATCCTTAATAAATTACACAAAAAATATATATTTTTCTGAGATTGATGGTGTTTTCAAGGTCCTTTATGCATGTTCTTCTACATATTTTGCCACTCGGCTTCTTCAAGAAGTATGCATGTAGGATAGATGCATACTGGTAAAATATACAACATTGTTGGGTAAAGTAGATACATCATATAGAGAGATAGAGGACCCACCCACACATAGACCATCCACCTCGACACCAGAGTCCCACCAAGGATGAGCCAACCATGAGCCAAGCCTAGTGACGCTCCATTGGTGTGACTCTGGTGTTGAGGTGGATGGTCTATGTGTGGGTGGGTCCTCTATCTCTCTATATGATGTATCTACTTAAACCAACAATGTTGTATATCATACCAATGTGCATTTATATTTTGTCAGTATCCTATATTATTATTATACATGATTTATATAGTGCCAACAGTTTGCACAGCGCTTTGCAATGTAGAGGGGGGGACAACACAATTACAATACAGTTCAATACAGAAAGAACAGGAGGGCCCTGCTTGTAAAGCTATATGCATACCTCCTGAAGAAGCCAAGCAGCGAAACATGTAGAACATGCATAAATGACCTTGATAACACCATCAATCTCAGAGGATGATGTCATATATGTTTTTTGTGTAATTTATTATGGATTTTAATATGGATTCGTAATAAACATAATCAATTTTAACAGTTATGTCTGGAAAATTGATGTAGCACCTTGAAATCCCCTATTCTATCCAATGTCTTTTTATGTATTGCTTATAGGGATGTGGTGCTGTTAAAATCCTTTCTCTCCATCTGCACATACATGTCTAAGTATAATAATAAGTGTGTGACTGTGGTGGGGGCATTAGAGTGTAAGCTCCTGTGTGGCAGAGACTGGCTTAGTGTTCTCTGTACGGCACTGTGGTATATGTCAGAGCTATACTATATAAATGTTTAATAATAGTAGTGTTTGGGGGGGGGGGGGCATCTGTGTTCTGTGTACAGCACTGTGGTATATGTTAGCGCTATACTGTATAAATGTTTAATAGGAATAGTGTGTGGGAGGCATCGGTGTTCTCTGTACAGCGCTGTGGTATATATTAGCGCTATACTGTATAAATGTTTAAAGGGGTTGTAAAGGTTCATGTTTTTTCACCTTAATGCAACCTATGCATTAAGGTGAAAAAACATCCAATGCTTACTGCCCCCCCCCCCCCCTCTTTACTTACCTGAGCCCTCGAGAACACGCTGGATTCCGGCCGGTCTTCTCGGTCATTGGATAGATTGATAGCAGCGCAGCCATTGGTTTGCGCTGCTGTCAATCAAATCCAATGACGCAACGCCGGGGGGGGGGCGGGGCCGAGTCCGCCATTCATGTCTATGGACGCAAATGCTGGACTCGGGAGCGCGCCCGCAAGGTAACCCCCCTTCGGAAAGCGCTTCCCAGGGGGGTTAGCTGATGCGGGGAGAAGCCAAGACAGCCGCCGAGGGACCCCAGAAGACGTGGATCGGGGCCAATCTATGCAAAACGAGCTGCACAGCGGAGGTAAGTATGACATGTTTGTTATTTTTTTTACATTTTTTTATTCGAACCTTTAGTACCACTTTAATAATAATAATGTGTGGGGGGCATCAGTGTTCTGTGTACAGCACTGTGGTATATGTTAGCGCTCTACTGTATAAATGTTTAATAATAATAGTGTGTGGGGGGCATAGGTGTTCTGTGTACTGCACTGTGGTATATGTTAGAGCTATACTGTATAAATGTGTGTGGGGGACATTGGTGTTTTCTGTACAGCACTGTGGTATATGTCAGAGCTATGTACTTAATAATGCCCTGCTAAAATGTGCCCCTAGGACATCTGCACAGCAAGGGTGCGGTGTGCTATTCAGTTACCCCCCCCCTTTATGGTAAGACACCAGCAGGTATGCATTCTGGGTCTTGTAGTTCCTGAAGAACTGTAGGCTGGGAAGGTTCTCCTCTTCTATATAATATAGGGAATTAGAGTGATCAAGACACAGATTCAAATAATAGGCACCATCGTCCCTTAAAATGAACAAAGAAGAAAAACCATATTGGGGGATATGGGACTTAAAGGGTGCTTATTGATACAAATGGATATATCACACTGAATTTAATAAAAAAAAAAATGTATTTTTATTACAAAAGAGAATAACATTAAAAAAGTCACTTCCTTCATACAGTTTTTAACGCAATCATTCTACATGTTTCACCTTACGGCTTCTTCAGGAAAATGCGTGGACTTTATCTCTAGTATCTGTGTATCTATTAACAAGAGGTAAAGTCCATGCATTTTCCTGAAGAAGCCGTAAGGCGAAACACGTAGAATGATTGCGTTGAAAACTGTATGAAGGAAGTGACTTTTTTAATGTTGTTCTCTTTTGTAATAAAAATACATATTTTTTATTAACCACTTACGGACCGCCGCACGCCGATATACGTCTGCTGTTTAAAGAGGGATATCTCTGTTATGGCAGCAGCTAGCTGCCATAACCCAGGTATCCATCTCTTCAGCCGGCGGTCCGGTTTCCAATAATGGTGGTCTCTGCGGCAGATTCGCAGCGAGATCACCGTTGTCGGCGGCGGGAGAGGCCCCCCCCCCTCCTGTGCCCTCTGCCGCTTACCGGAGCCGTCTGTAGCGGCGGAGGCGATCGGGTCCTCTCTGTGGCTCTTAAAGGGCCTTTTCTTTTTTTTCTTTTTTTTTAAATGACAACATTTTTTATTAATTTTTTTAATTGCATTTTAGTGTAAATATGAGATCTGAGGTCTTTTTGACCCCAGATCTCATATTTAAGAGGACCTGTCATGCTTTTTTCTATTACAAGGGATGTTTACATTCCTTGTAATAGGAATAAAAGTGACACAATTTATTTTTATTTTTTTAAAGAACAGTGTAAAAAATAAAAATAAAAGGTAGCTAAAATAAATAATAATAAAAAAAAAAACATTTTTAAACGCGCCCCATCCCACTGAATATGAATACGGAGTTTAAACCACACATGTGAGAGGTATCGCCGCGATCGGTAGAGCGAGAGCAATAATTCTAGCCCTAGACCTCCTCTGTGACTCAAAACATGCAACCTGTAGAATTTTTTAAACGTCGCCTATTGAGATTTTTAAGGGTAAAAGTTTGTCGCCATTCCACGAGCGGGCGCAATTTTGAAGCGTGACAAATTGGGTATCGATGTACTCAGTGTAACATTATCTTTTACGATATAAAAAAAAATTGTGCTAATTTTACTGTTGTCTTATTTTTTAAGTCAAAAAAGTTTATTTTTTCCAAAAGAAGGGCGCTTGTAAGACCGCTGTGCAAATATGGTGTGACATAAATTATTGCAACGACAGCCATTTTATTCTCTAGGGTGTTCGAAAAAAAAAAGTATAATGTTTGGGGGTTCCAAGTAGTTTTCTAGCAAAAAAACGTGTTTTTAACTTGTAAACATCAAATCTCAGAGGCTCGGTCCTTAAGTGCCGGTTCACACAGGGGCAACCCGACTTACAGCGGGACTTTGCAAGGCGACTTCAGCGCGACTTGGAGCAACTTACAACGCAACTTTAAGTCGCCTCCAGGACAGGTGACTTTGGCTGTGGCCAATCACAGAATAATCAGCTCTGTGGGAGGGAGGGGTTTGCCAGGGTTAACTATTTTCTCTTCCTGTAAAGTTGCTTGCACTAACATGGACATCCGACTTTGGAGGCGACTTCCATTGAAATCAATGGGTACAAGTCGCCTAGGCCTTGAAGTAGTACAGGAACCTTTTCTGAAGTTGGAGCGACTGCAGTAGTGTACATTAGAAAGGATGAAAGTGGGTTTACATCCACTTTAAACTACTGCCATAGTGCTGATCTATATGGATATAGATGCCTCCTGCATGTATCCTTATCTGTCAAATGTCTCCCCTCTGTCTGTTATAAGAACTGAAAAACTGCAGATTCTGTGGGTGGATCTGTTGTCTGGAGCTCGGTGGGTGGAGTCGTGATGTCAGTAGACTCCCCGCCCACCTCTACACTCCCCTTGTCAACATGCATTTTCTCCTGTGTATTCCTTCTGCTATGATCACTAACATCCAGTCAAAATCCAGAAAAGTAACCACATGACTTCAGAAAAGAAGTGGGGGGTGGGAATAAAAAAATAATGCCTGTCTAAAGCTAGTGCACGAGATATGTAAATAACCTGTCACTCGAAGCAAGGGGGCGGAACGGACAAAGGTTTTTCTCTGTTTGTCCGTTTTATCTCACTGAACAATAAAAGAGGATTGCTCAGAGCTGGATTAACTCTTTGTGGCAAGACCTGGCACAAATGATAGGAAATCTTATACTCCAAATTGTGACAGCAAAAAAATAAATAAATAAATTTGGGTTTACATCCACTTTAAAGCGGAGCTCCGCCGTTAAAAAAATATTAAAAGCCAGCAGCTACACATACTGCAGCTGCTGACTTTTAATATTAGGACACTTACCTGTCCTGGAGTCCAGCGACGTCTGCAGCAGAAGACGAGCAATCGCTCGTCTATCTGCTGCCCCCACCGCCATCCTCGGTGAGGGAATCAGGAAGTGAAGCGCTACGGCTTCACTGCCCGGTTCCCTACGGCGCATGCGCGAGTCGCGCAGCGCCATCCTCACTGGTCACCGTTGTGTTCTGGGAGCCGAGTGTTTCCCAGAACAGAACAGTCGTTCTGCGGGAAGTGACGCACTACCCGCAGAATACCCGCAGTGAGGACTCCCGGAAGTGGGTGCAAATACCTGTCTTAGACAGGTATCTGCACCCCCCCTCCCCCCTGAAAGGTGCCAAATGTGACACCGGAGGGGGGGGGACTTCCGATGAGCGGAAGTTCCAGGAGCTCCGCTTTAAGACGGCTCTCGTTCACTTCAATGGTATTTCTAATGTGACACGACGTGGGGGCGACACAAGTCGGATCCCAAGTCGCTGTAGTGTGAACGGGCACTACGTGGTTAAATTCAGTGTGATATTTCCATTTGTATCAATAAGCACCCTTAAAGTCCCATATCCCCCAATATGGTTTTTCCTCTTCTATATAATACTCAACTGCTGTCCCTGTGCCCTGTGTAATGGTATAGGTTTTATATATGCAGAAATGTGTGGGGGGAGGATGCTGGGGGGGGGGGGGGGCAGTTGTGGTCCCTTCAGTCCCCTCCAATTATCCATCACCATCGCAGCCCAGCTGTTCACATTTTCTGCAGCTGGAGGGTCAGTGAGTGTACTGCACAGCGGAGAATGATATTCTGCAATAATACGATAAAGAGGACCCCCCACCCCCACCTCCTCCAGTAGCTTGATGAAGGAAGGCGGAATTGAAGTGCATCCGTAAAATTATAGTTCGCACAGCCAAGGCAGGAGGGAGAGGAGGGGGGGAGGGGAGGAGGGGGGGGGGGTGATGTGTTACATGGAGCCTGATACATCCCCATGCTTAATTACCACCCAGCGCTCCAAAGTGTTCAATCTAAATTAATTAAAGACACCAGTGACCCAAATTACGAGTGCCTGCGCCTTATGCCGCGATGTATTTTTATCCGGAGAGGGAAAAATCGCTCTCTCTGTTTCCAGCAGCTTCTCTGAAATGTCACAGCAAGGTGCAGAGTTGTACCTAAGCCGCGTTTGCCGCCCTCCTTGTTCGTAATAAAATACCCCCCCCTCCCCTCCCCCCCCCCCCTCCGCTCCCCACTCCGATTCTTCAAAGCATTTTGACTTCACAGAATGAAAACAATGAACAATAACTTCCCCGGCGCTCCTGGTAGACGTTCGCATGCCTCCCGCCGCGCTGTGAAAGGATAATTATCGTTATTTTTCTGTAAGGCTCCAAGCGGGGCGCGCTACAAAGGTTTTACCGAGTCCGACTCAAAGGGATCATTTGAGGGTCTTTGAAGGAGGTGCGGGGACCTCCAGCGACAGGTGTACGGACAATGGCGAGGACCGCTATGGTGGACATGCTGCGGTCCCCATTGTTTTATCAGAGCCACTACCCTACAGTATAGTTATTTATCATTTTCTGAACTCACTTTGCAACCCCAAAAGAAAACATTCCCGACGTGTCACGATATCGATTATCAGAAAAGATCCACCTTTCGTCAATAAAAAGCTGTCAGTTCAGTGACTTTGCCTAGGCTGAGATGATGTCATCAGTCTGCTGCAGGCAGGAGGAAACATTTCCTCAGTCTCTCCTCCCCCAGTAAACAGACTGCAACATAGTAACTTTGTAACCAGTTGTGACTATTTAAATTGTAACCAGGTACAGGGGCTTATCTGTGTCAGACAATTGTGAACACATATGCTGGCTAGGTTCGGAAACTTTGGTCATGTGGTCTCTGCTAAACGAGGGATGAGTTTTTCTGTAGAGGCTCTTTAGATTATGAAGCATTCCCTTGGAGCTTGAAATCTGATTCTGACTGGACCAGCACAGCAGGTATGACCTATTGTAGTGGTCTCCATACTGTGGCCCCAGGGCCGGATGCAGCCCTTTGCTTGATGCTCTCTGGCCCTTGGGCACTATTTCTTCCACTGTGATACAAGGCACTATTCCACCCACTGACACCAACGAATGGGCACTATTCCTCCCACTGACACCAATGATGGGGCACTATCCCCCCCCACTGACACCAATGATGGGGCACTATCCCCCCCCACTGAAACCAACGAAGGGGCACTATTCTCCCCACTGACACCAATGATGAGGCAATATTCCTTCTACTGACACCAATGATAAGGGACTATTCATCCCACTGATATTAATGATGGGGCACTATTTCCCCCCAATGACACCAACAAATGGGCACTATTCCTCCGACTGACACCAATGATGAGGCACTATTCCCCCCCCCACTGACACCAACGAAGGGGCACTATTCCTCCCACTGACACCAATGATGAGGCACTTTTCCTCCCACTGACACCAATGATGGGGCACTATTCCCCCCCACTGACACCAATGAAGGGGCACTATTCCCCCACTAACAACAATGATGAGGCACTATTCCCCCCCACTGACACCAACGAAGAAAAACTATTCCCCCCACTGACACCAACGAAGGGGCACTATTCCCCCACTGACAACAATGATGAGGCACTATTCCCCCCCACTGACACCAACGAAGAAAAACTATTCCCCCCACTGACACCAACGAAGGGGCACTATTCCCCCACTGACACCAATGATGGAGCACTATTCCCCCCACTGATATTAATGAAGGGGCACTATTCCTCCCACTGATATTAATGATGGAGCACTATTCCCCCCACTGACACCAACAAAGAAAAACTATTCCCCCCCACTGACACCAATGATGGAGCACTATTCCTCCCACTGATATTAATGATGGAGCACTATTCCTCCCACTGATATTAATGATGGAGCACTATTCCTCCCACTGATATTAATGAAGGGGCACTATTCCCCCCACTGACACCAATGATGAGGCACTATTCCTCCCACTGATATTAATGATGGAGCACAATTCCTCCCACTAACACCAATGATGGGACATTGATTACTTCCAATGACACCGGGGCATTTTCTACTCCCAATGACCACAATTCGGCTCCCCTAGTCTGAAGAACAGTAAATTGGCCCTTTGTTTAGAAAGATTGGAGACCCCTGACATATAAAAAAAAAATAAAAATTCTACAGACCCATTACATGAAAGAACTACGTAGTAGGCAATTGTGTATATTATATTTTTTCATGTTGTATTTTGTAGCCCTGATAAAGAGGAACTCTGAACTATGAAACGCGTTGACTTAAAGTGACTTTTATTAAAATGAACTTCATGCTTTTCTGACCAGGATGAGACAAGTATGGCCCATGGCCGTTACTCCTTGGAGACCAATTCTCCATACACTAGTATCACTTACCTTCCTCTTTCCTGCACCGCCAGGCTCCTTCTGAGTTTCACTCGAGGCCTTGTGGTCAATGATGTCATAAGCAATATCCTCCTAAAATGAGTGCGCCTATTTTAAGCATTAGCCTCCATATGTCTAGCGTCTGAGCAATGCTTGTTTCCTGCATGTTCCTTCTTTGGGCTGGCTTCCATGTACCGACCTTAGCTCCCTCCTGGAATCACTTTTTTGCTGCCTGCCCTGACCTCTGGTCTGTGTTCAAGTCTGTTCCGGTGAGATCCACAGCCTTGCTGCCTGGTCAAGTCTGCTGTTCATCCAGTATGCTCTGGTGCGTGGGTCTGGTATTTTACTGCCTGGTCTTATCCACTATTCATCCAGTACGCTTGGCGCTAGGATTCTCGCTTCCTGGTCTGATATGTTTTTCATCCAGTAGACTCCAGTAGTTGTTCTGGGGTTGACCATTTTGCTGCCTGGTCTGGTCCACTGTTCAAACAGTATGCTCTGGTGCAGAGGTCCGCCATCTTGCTGCCTGATTTGGTCCGCTGTTCATTCAGTATGCTTTGGCACTGGGGTCCACCATCTTGCTGCCTGGTATGATCCACTGTTCCTTTCTATATGGTCTGGTGCTGAGGTCTGCCATCTTGCTGCCTGGTCTGATCCTTCGTTCATAGGCTCCATTGCTGGTGTCCGCCATCTCACTGCCTGGTCCAGTTTTCTGTTGCTCTAGTATGCTCTGGTTCTGGGGTCCACCATCTTGCTGCCTGGTATGGTCCACTGTTTATCCAGTAGACTCTGGGGTTCGCCATCTTGCTGCCTGGTCTGATCCGCTGTAAATCCAGTAGACTCTGGTGCTGAGGTCCACCATCTTGCTGCCTGGTCTGATTCGCTGTAAATCCAGTAGACTCTGGTGCTGGGGTCCACCATCTTGCTGCCTGGTCTGATCCACTGTTCATTCAGTAGACACCGGTGCTGAGGTCCACCATCATGCTGCCTGGTCTGATCCACCATTCATCCAGTAGAATCTGGTGCTGAGGTCCAGTTTGCTGTTCATTTACTATGCTCTGGTGCTGTAGTCCGCCATTTTACTGCCTGGTATGATTTGGAGTCTACTGGATGAACAGTGTATCATGCCAGGCAGCAAGATGGCAGACCCTAACACCAGAGCATACTAGATGAACAGCAACCTGGACCAGGCAGTGAGATGGCAGACACCAGCACCAGTAGACTGGTGCTGAGGTCCTGCATCTTGCTGCCTCGTCTGATCAACCATTCATCCAGTAGACTCTGGTGCTGGGGTCTGCCATCTCGCTGCCTGGTCCAGTTTTCTGTTCCTCTAGTATGCTCTGTTGCTGGGGTCCGCCATCTCGCTGCCTGGTCCAGTTTTCTGTTCCTCTAGTATGCTCTGTTGCTGGGGTCCGCCATCTCGCTGCCTGGTCCAGTTTTCTGTTCCTCTAGTATGCTCTGTTGCTGGGGTCTGCCATCTCGCTGCCTGGTATAATCCACTGTTTATCCAGTAAACTTTGGCGCTTGGGTCTGCCATCTTGCTGCCTGGTCTGATTGCTATTTGTGTGTCTCAGCTTGCTCTGGTGGACTCTGCAGTCTTTAGTTCCTATTTGTATTGCTGCCACTAGAACACTCTTGTGCTCATCTGCTTCTGTTATGGTAGGTTAGCCTCTACACATTAGGGTAGGGGGTACCTATGGGTTGTGACCTGGGGTGAGCATGCAGCTGAGCCTCTGTGAGGGGTGTGAGGGGGTTAGCTCGGCAGCGGGTGTGTGTGACCCCCGGGATGAGCTCCCCACACAAAACAGGCCCAGCAAACGGAGGTTGTGGTTTTCAAAATCAAAAAAAGGTGCGGTTTATTTTCTATTTACAGTGACAAAACACAGCAAAGCAAAAGAAACATAAACAAAATAAATCCTGGTCAAGTTGACCTCTGACTAAACATACAGGTTTCCTAACTAACAACTGGGATCAGCCTAGTGCTGTCCTAGTCCCTAAGTCCCTGGTTTAGTAAAAGTCCAAACAAATAGCCACACAGGCTTTGCCTCACCGCACAGGGGTTCACTCTCCCTAGACAGTCCACACAGGTCTGGTTCCAGGCATGAGCTAACATCTAATGAAGCTGGGAGTTCTTATAGAGGCCTAAATGAGCTGACAAGCTTCAGCTGGCCTCATCAACTCCCTGTCTGTACGACGCCCAGCCCTCTCCCTAGAGGTATGAGTCATCCATGAGCCCACTATCCTCAGCTGGGCTTATACAACTCTCCACCTAGTTGTATAAGTCGGCGTAAAGCCTGAATCTGGGCGAAATATATCTACCCCCCTGGATGCAACCAGGTGACTTTACCTTCCTGCTGTCACAGGGGTCACTGGCAGAACAGCAACTGGCCCTTAGACTCCGAGACCTGGTAGGGGATTCTACGTCACCTGCTCACGATTTACTACATTCACCTTCATGACAACTACATCCAATCATTGACTGGAACAGATAGTTGGAGCAGTGATCTGGTGCCCTATACCTCCTTCCAATCATAATGGAGGGTGGGGTCCTTTGAGATAATGATATGAAATTCGCTGACAAACACTGGCTCATCATATATGTCCCTGGACATCAATCAAGATTATTGATAACTTTCACCTCCACATCCAGCGCACGTATAAGGGGGCCATAGACTGCACACGAATGGTCAGCTTCCCTTGTTCCATTTTCCCGGTGATCTCATAATTCTTCTTGCTGCTTGCCGAGTGGTGAATTTATCCCCCCATTTTACGATAGTGCTCTGTCGTGCCCGTCGGCTGCAGGTAAATAAAATAATGCGCCAGTAAACAGGTCAGCTTGGGAATACGGAAAGTTTTAATGAGGTGACGGCGTGATTCATTTCTTTAATTTGTCTGACAAACAAGGCGGATAGGGCCAACGGTGAGAGATCTGGCCACCGGCGCGATGACTGCTGACTTGGCATACGCCGGCCTGCGCGTGAACCCGTCTCCCCTCCCCACCATCGTTCTCTATTTCCAAGACAAGCTGTTCCCGCTCTGATTGGCATTCCCTGCGTGCTAAGTGCTGACTCTCCGCTATTTCTGCAGAATCAGTGCTGCCTTCCCATTCTGCCCATATTGCTTAAAGAGGAACCGTCGGCAAATTTTATGACGCCATTGTGTTCGTTTTACGCAGCGTGGGACGGGGAGCACAATTGTGCCGCCGGCTGTACATCTGCGGCAGGAGTTCTGCATCCATTCAGACTTCGGTGTAGTTGCAATACTTCTAACAGTCTAACATATAGGGCAATCCAATACGATGGTTAGAAATTGTACCCGTCAAAAGACAACATGCTTTTTTGATGAGATTTTGATGCTTCGATGATGCTTTTTTTGAAGCTTTAATGAAGCTTGGCAAATGCCTGGTGTGTTGATTTTTTATTGTTTTAACAGGGCCCAGTAGGACCCCAGCTCATTAGTACCCCCATTCAGCAAATCCCCAGTTCATTGGTATCCATGTTTAGCAGATCCCCAGCTTATTAGTACCCTCCTTCAGCAGATCCCCTGCTTAGTAGTACCCCCAGCTTTGCTGATTCCCCACTCAGTATTAACCCCCAGCTCTGCTGATCCCCAGCTCATTAGTAACCCCCAGTTCTGCTGATCCCCCACTCAGTAGTAACCCCCAGCTCTGTTGATCCCCCACTCAGTAGTAACCCCCAGCTCTGTTGATCCCCCACTCAGTAGTAACCCCCAGCTCTGTTGATCCCCCACTCAGTAGTAACCCCCAGCTCTGTTGATCCCCCACTCAGTAGTAACCCCCAGCTCTGCTGATCCCCGGCTCAGTAGTCACCCCCAGCTCTGCTGATCCCCTACTCAGTAGTAACCCCCCAGCTCTGCTGATCCCCTACTCAGTAGTAACCCCCCAGCTCTGCTGATCCTTTGGTTTTCTGATCCTCCTCTTTCTCTGGTTCCCACTCACCTCCTGCTATATTACTCCCATGCTTTGCACCACATGTGACATCTCCTAGTTTCTCGGGCTTCGGTCCCCCAGCTTTGCTAATCCTCTGCTGGTTGAGTCCTCACTCTTCAATCCCCTTCACCTTCTGCTATAGCGGTCCCATGTTGCGGTGTGCCGCCTGCTAGTTGCTCCGCTCCATTCCAGACCCCGCTCACCTTTCTGCTGCTCCACGCTGCACACCAGATGTGACATCTGCACCAGACACTTCCAGAATATATTCACCTGAACTGGAAGTGACACTCCCACTGTAAGCCCTGGTTCACACCAGTGTGACTCAAACGCATCACTAGTTGCGGCCTGTTGTCGGCAAAAGAACTATTCAAATCGACTTTGCAGTGCCGCACAGATTTAACAAAATAAAATTCTGCACTACTTTTGGCGATTTCAGGTGCGACCTGTGTAGACATCTGTGCATAAATTATTATTATACAGGATTTATATAGCGCCAACAGTTTACGCAGCGCTTTACAATATAAAAGGGAGACAATACAGTTATAATAAAATACAAGAGGATTAAGAGGGTTCTGCTCAGAAGAGCTTACAATCTAATAGTGATGCCTGATTTGGCTTTTACGTGGCATGCGGCCACTTGCACCAGAATTTCCAGGGTCTGTCCACATCTCTGCTTCTGGCTGTGATATAATATACTATGATCAACAGCAAAAAATAAACCTCCACGTAAATGTTCATTCCATCTTATCGCATAAGGGATAAACAGTGCTGTAGTGCGCGTTACTGCGTGTTTTTATGCAGTTTTCCCGCACAGAAAGTGTGGACCGCCTGTTTCCCCCCCATAAAGTAGATGTGAACCCAATCCCTAAAATCTCATCTAAGCTTCTAGAAATTAGTGGAATTTCAAAAATCCTTTTTTAATCTCATTAAAGTAGTTCTAAAGGCAAGACATTACCTTAATGCATCCCTGGCAATAAGGTAAAAAAACGTCCCAGTATTTATATCACCCTCTCACCTCCCTAAATACTGTCCTGTCTCTATCCAGCACTGGGCCCATCTGCAGTAGTGCTGCTCTCTCTTCCTCTCCTCACAGGACACAGAGGCAGCAATGGGAGCCATCAAGCAAATCCTAGGAGGAGGGAGCAGGGGGCGGAGCCAATCTGGGTTGTGTGTGTGTCTATGGATACGCACAGGAAGGATCAGGAGCGAACCTGCACGTGTGTAGGTAAAAGAAAGCCGGCAGCTCAATCTTCAGTAATGAATGAGTTTATTATTCCAGGTGTAGTAAAAAATAATACAGGGCTTACACGTTTCGGCATGTCTTAAATCGGAGCTCCACCCTAAAGTGGAACTTCCGCTCATCGGATTCCTCCCCCCCCCCCTCCGGTGCCACAATTGCCATCTTTCGGGGGGGGGGAGGGGGGACAGGATACCTGTCTTTGACAGGTATCCTTTGCCACTTTTGGGAGTCCGGCAGCGGCCGTGACGTCACTGCGGGGCTCCCTCCTCCCCGGCCGCCGGGCTAATAGGAGAGAGAAGCGGGGCCTCGCGCATGCGCAGTAGGGTTCCCGGCGTGAAGCTGAAAGGTTACACTGCCGGGTTCCCTTACCCGCAATGGCGGCAGCAGCACCCGACAGCTGTTGGAAACATTAGCTGCGGTGCTGACATCGAGGGACTCCAGAACAGGTAAGTGTCCATTTATTAAAAGCCAGCAGCTGCAGTATGTGTAGCTGCTGGCTTTTACATTTTTTTTTCCCCCCGGAAACCCAGGAGCCTGCATTTACTATATCTGGTCTCCCACAGTACACAGAACATGGAAATGCAATTATCTTAGTAAATATAAACTTCAAAATACCTTTTCTCATCAGCAGTATATATATAGCAGTCTTGTGACTTCTATCAGTGTCTGGTTAAAGCTTGTAGGAGGAGTTTTTATTCTCCCCTGATTGTCCTATGAGGCTGCAGGACCCCTGACCTTGTCTGGCCAGTGCTGATTGGCCATGTGCTGACCACATGCATACAAGAAAAAAAAAATCTTTCCAGCAATACACACCAATCTGAGCATGTGCAGAGTGCCTCCAAGGCTCTGTTCTATAAGGAGATGGATTGGGGACTGTGGAAGAAGGGGAGGATCATAGAAGACAGGATCAAGTAGCCTTTTTACACAAAGCAGAAGAAACAGTGAGTAGAACAAGCATGTTGTACTGTATATACAGACTGTTTTTACTGTTGTGGGTTTAGTAATATTTTAACTATAGCCATAAAATCTTGCCTGGGTGCCCCCAAAGCACACAGCTTGCTAGAATACATCTTCAATAGAATAGAATTTTATTTTTTAAAACAGAGTTTACTTTAAAGCAAGGGTCTCAAACTGGCGGCCCTCCAACTGTTGCAAAACTACAAGTCTTATCATGCTTGGAGCTGTCAGCCTTGCAATGCCTCATGGGACTTGTAGTTTTGCAACAGCTGGAGGGCCGCCAGTTTGAGACCCTTGCTTTAAAGTGTTACTAATCCCAGGAGCCTGAAGTCGCCATATCTGGTCTCCCACAGTACACAGAACATGGAAATGCAATTATTTTAGTAAATATAAACTGCTAAATACATTTTCGTATCAGTAGTATATAGCAGTCTTGTAACTTCTATCAGTGTCTGGTTAAAGCTTGTAGGAGGAGTTTTCATACTGCACTGAACTATCGGGACAGACCCTCTGTCTGGACAGTGCTGATTGGTGCTGTGCTGATCACATGCACCCTCCCAAGAAAAGGAAAAAAACACTCTAGCAATACACACCAAACTGAGCATGTGCAGCCTGACTCCATTTACTCTGTCTTACCTGGGCATGTTTTGGGGGCAATGCAAGAAGGGGAGGATCAGAGAAGACAGGATCAAACAGCCTTTTTACACAATGCGGAGGATTAACCTCTTAGGTTCCACAGTGAGTATAACAAGCATGCTTTACTGCAGTTACAGACTGATTTTACTGTTGTGGGTTTAGTGACACTTTAAGCTAACCATACATGTTTCCACTAGTGCGAACCCCAAAGTCGCGCGATTTAGAGTGCGACTTTGAATGCAGCTTTGATCCAACTTTACACTCTCTGGATCAAAGTAGTGCAGGAACCGTTTGAATGTCATTGATTTTTTTTTAAGCCACATAGATGGGAACGGGGTGCTATTGAAATCAATGGGCTGTGACTTGTCATGCGGCTTTATTGACAAGTCGCACTAGAGGAAGCGAAGCCTTAGATTTATCAAAAGGTATGTAGTACAAGGGCCTGACTGATTGAATAGTTTAGGGAGTATTTCACCTAGTATTGCTAGATCTAAGGTTGGTTGTACAGAGATTGTAACGTGTATGGTGACCTTTATAATAAGGAGAAGACTGAAACTTCTTTGCAAAGATTTCCCAGCACGTTGGTTGCAATGACTCTCATTGTTGGAAATGGTGGCCAAATCTGCTGTACGGCTTATTATTGCCCAGCTGTGACGCCCCCCCCATGCATGAGAGGGGAATACAGAGCGAACGCAGACTCATTCCTGCCTCTGACGTTTTTCCTTGAACCCGCCAGCAGAGCGCGGGACTTTAATTTGTAACCTGATTCCGGCAGGGTTGCTGAATAGAGATATTGCCTGAGATTTATCGGGCGGCGTTAGAGGACAAAGGCAATCGGAACTGACACAAATATAGATGAATGCGTCTCCGCGAAAACCCTCGGACTGGCAAATTAAAATGGAGTTCTGGGCGCGGTGCGAGGAGCGATCGCCGTGATTGATTCCCTCTCCAGACACCCAAACCAACCAAATATGTCACGGCGACAAGCACTTTAGGAGCTCCTGCAGGCCGCGATTTATTGCACGGCCGCATTACAGGCCATCAATTCTCCCCGCAGATTATTGATATGAAATCACAGGCTGTAAGTAAGCGCCTCTCCCCCGATCGATGGCGAGCGCAGGATTTAGCCCGGCTCCGTGCATGCAAATCCCGGAAAACGTTCGGAAAGGACAGGCTCAAAGTCACTTCTACAAAGTGGAGTGGGGAGGCTGAGATTTAAGGCTTGTTCCAAGCAGGAGGTATAAATGGGATTGGTTGGTATCGGTTTTGGGCCCCCACAGCTGACTCCTATACCCGCTAGATTTTCGGGGGCCCCAACCCGTCCAGTCCTGGGCAGATTAAAGCGTTATTAATCCCAAAATCAAACATTTTTTACATTGCAGCTTACTAATTCTTAGATGGGATGGCTGCATTCGTTTTCTTTTTTAAGCTTTATTTCTTCTATTTTCATCTGGTGATCCAACCAGCAAGTCTGTTGTTTTTTGAAAAGCACAAGCTCTCCAGCAGAATGTATCAGTTTACATGGATGAGACAATTCACTTCCACCCGCGATTTTTTTATTTTTTTAAAGTCAGCAGCTACAAACACTGTAGCTGCTGACTTTTAATAAGGACACTTACCTGTCCTACTCGCCCGCGATGATGGCCCCCCCCCCCCCCGAGGCCTATCCCTCGATCCTGACAGGTCCCGGCGCCGCCATCCTCACTAAGGGAAACAGGCAGTGAAGCCTTACGGCTTCACTGCCCGTTTCCTACTGCGCATGCGCGAGTCTCACGCGTCGCTTTGTGAATGGGCGGCTGCTCTCTGGGATACACACAGTTCCCAGAAGGCAGCGCGCCCCATTCACCAGAAGACAACGTGAGTAGGAGGGATGAAGAGGATCCACCTCGGATAAGGAAGAGGCAGATTAGGGACTTCTGCATAGCAACAGGTATTTTGGCTGAGTAAAACATTTTTTATTTTCAATTTTTTTGCTGCGTTTTCGTGTGTTTTTTTTTTTTTTTTTTTTTTTCAGGGTGGAACTCTGCTTTAACACTGGCAAGGTTGCTTACAATGATCAGCTTTTATTTATTCATTGCAAAATTATATTAAATCAGCCAAGTATAGGTGGAACAAGGCACCACATTCCAAATTGATTGAAAAATATAAAGATTGGAATGGGGGGACTTTTAAGGTGTCTGGAAAAAATGAAAAATGATATCATGTACAGTAAAGGTAACACGTTTTATTTAATACATCTATTTAAAAAGATAGAACAATCTTGGATTTAAATTGCATATTTAGATCAAGGCAATGATGATTGAAACATTGCTACTGTACAGAAAACATAATTCTTGACATGTTTCGCTAGAATATATGGCTTCTTCAGGAGATTTGTAGTTGTCTGTGTACAGAGCGTATTCACTGCAATATAAAAAAAAAAGGACATAAGACAAAAATACAGTGGTGACAATATACTCATAGTTTTTAGACGCTATAACATTTTGCGTAAACCCATCAATATACGCTTATTGGGATTTTATTTACCAAAAAACATGTAGCAGATTACATATTGGCCTAAACCAGAGGTTCTCAATCTTTTTTCAATCAAGGCACCCTTTAAAATTAGGCACAATCTTGAGGCACCCCCATTCTAAAAAGAAACAAATAGTTTTACGTAATGCAGCGGCATCGACACACATAGGACACCCAACATTAGGCCCCTTTCACACTGAGGAGTTTTTCAGGTGTTTTAGCGCCTAAATCCCGCCTGAAAAACGCCTGCCCTGCAGTCTCCGTGTGAAAGGGCGAGGGCTTTCACACTGGAGCGGTGCGCTAGCGGGACCGCTCCAAAAGTCCTGCTAGCCGCATCTTTGGAGCGGTGAAAGAGCTGTGTGTTTACCGCTCCTCCACCGCTCCTTCCTATTGAAAGCAATGGGAAACCCTTTTTCGGCCGCTAGCGGGGGATAAAACCGCACCGCTAGCGGCCGAATACCCCTGCAATTCCGACGGTATAGCGCCGCTAAAAATAGCGCCCCAGTGTGAAAAGGGGCCTTAGAGATGATTTATTTTATACACCTTTACACACTGGTACTGACTAGTATCCCAATGTTTCTCTTCTCCCTCATTTTTCCTTCCCTCATTGAGATAATGTGACCCCAGTGCTGACAGAAAAGGGGGCAAACAAGGACATCCTCAGGTGCTCAATGTCTTCCTTATCAATTTATGACATCATCATTTGTTAGAATCCCAGCAGCTGGCTCGCATGGTGCCCAAGGTTGTAATGCTGCACAAATGAAAACCTGTGGCTTTGTGTAAGGCGAGATCCATCTGCCAGCATGCTGATCATTTTGGGCAATTTGAGGCTTTTTTTTGGGCATTTTACCAAGGCCCCCTGAAGAGCCCAGAGGGCACCCCAGTGTGCCACGGCACCCTGGTTGAAAAAGCCTGATCTAAACTGATGAAGAATTTTTTTTTTTTTTTTTATTGGATATGTTTTATAGCAGAAAGTCCAAAAAAAAATTTTTCATTTATTTTTTTCAAAATGGTCAGTTTTGTATAGTGCAAAAAATAAAATCCGCAGAGGTGATCAAATATCACCAAAAGAAAGCTCAATTTGTGGGAAAAAAATTACATAAATTTAATTTGGGTACAGCGTCCCACACCCGCGCAATTGTCATTTAAAATAAGGCAGTGCCGTATCACCAAGAATGCCCTGGTCATGAAGGGGGGTAAACCTTCCAGAGGTCAAGTGGTTAAAGCGGGATCCCGCCCGCGATTTTTAGATTATTTTTCAAGTCAGCAGCTACAAACACTGTAGCTGCTGACTTTTAATAAGGACACTTACCTGTCCTCGCCCGCGATGATGGGCCCCCCCCCCCGATGCTGATCCCTCGATCACTGTGGGTCCCGCGCCTTATGGCTTCACTGCCCGTTTCCTACTGCGCATGCGTGAGTCTCGCGCCGATTTGTGAATGGGCGGCTGCTCTCTGGGATTACACACAGTTACCAGAAGGCAGCGCGCCCCATTCACTAGAAGAGGATGTGAAAGAAGACCAGCCGCGGATAAGGAAGAGGCAGATAAGGGACATCTGCATAGCAACCGCTATTTCGGGTGAGTAAAGATTTTTTTTTTGCTGCATTTTTGTGTAATTTTTTTTTTCAGGGTGGAACTCCACTTTAAATGTTTTTTTTTTTTTTTTTGAAGAACCTGAATGTGACCTTTCTATCAGCCTCTCTCAGTCCCTGGACAGCAGAGCCAGAGTGGAAGAGCAGAGTGACAGAGAGATTAGCCTATCACTGTGCTGCTTCTCCTTTTACTGTCCAGTTACAGACTGGAGGCGGGTCTAGGACAGCCTGAGCTCACAGGAAGTGGGTTGAATGATGCTTCCCATCAGACTGAGGACATCTAGTGGCGAAAAAAAAAAAAAAACATACCGCAGGGCGAATCTCTGGAGTGAAAAAGAAAATATTGCAGATAAAGCTGTTTTTGTTATTGTTTCTTGTTATTTTTGACTGGAGTTCTGCTTTATTGTATCAGTACCCAAACTAAATATACAGATCAGGTGCCCCGACTTCACTGGCTACATGCTTGTTCCCTTGTTAGCATCTCACTAGTCAGGAAAGGATGGCGGCACCTGGAAAAAAAAAAAAAAATGTATTTTATTTTTTTCCCTAACAGGTCCTCCTTTAATAAAATCATCCAATTCCAAAGGGGAGATGGCACAAGGGTTTATTTCTGCTCTATAAAGGGGTTAATCTCGGGGCCGCGGCACAAGGCCACGTCTTGCTCTCCGGCTGTGATAATCTGTTCCCTGACACAGCTGCCGGCAAGTGGAAGGATTGGGCGTCTCTCCAGCGGTATTAGAAATCACGCGGTGACAGCGCTTCCGTTTCATCTGTGAATGAGGCTGCCCGTCCTCTCTTCTCTCTCTCGTATTCTCTTCCACCGCGCCCTCCTCCTCCTCGCCTGTCACCCACACACAGACTGAGCTCCTCATTAAATAGTCATTAACATGAATAAAGCACAATGTTCACTTTCCCCCTCTGGTTGTACAAAGCTGGCATTCGCCTGCGTTGCACCGATGGCGCTGTGATTGCCGCCTCCCCCCCCCCAAACACCCTCAGCTTGGCGCTCCGCTCCCCACTTCTCTGAGCGCTCGCTGCCGACCCCCTCCCCTCTCCTTGACACGGGCTGACAAGACCCATTTCCAAGATGGATTGATTCAATTTAGCAGGCATTTGGCGGGGTTGGGGAAGGTAGGGCTTCCGTGTTCGAGCAGCACTGATATGTGACTAGTCCGGCCTAGAAATGTATTAGTCCTCTGTGTGCGGCCAGTAGACTGGGGGGTGGCGGGGCAGATCGTCCGGCGTCTATCCGGTCCAGTCCGCCATCCTCTCTCTCACACCGAACACACCCGGGACCACTGACTGCTGGGTCTTCATCCTTTATGTTGAGCCCAGAGATTCACCACGGGTAAAAAAACATCACTTGATAGTTAAAAATCTCTCATTATTATTGTATTGGTTTTAGGTTTTCCAATTCAGAGTTTTCCAATTCCGTATCGTCCTCCGATTGAAGGCCAATATTCCCACAATTAACCTCCTTCCAAATCCCACCATTTACATCTGGTCAACTGCAGTCCCCTCCACTAGATTCTACTGTCCCTACAACATTTCTGCTGCACTTTACTGCTCTCTGTCCTCGTCTACTGCACTCCAATGGCCTGGTCCTCATCTACTTAACTTTAATTTCAGCAGTCCTCATCTACAACACTCTACTACTTCCCATTATCATCCACTGCGCTCTACTGTCTGTAGCCCTCATCCACTGCACTCTACTATCCCCGGTCTTCATCTATTGCACTCTACTATCCCCTGTCCTCATCCACTGCACTCTACTATCCTTAGTCTTCATCTACTGCACTCTACTATCCCCTGTCTTCATCTACTGCACTCTACTATCCTTAGTCTTCATCTACTGCACTCTACTATCCCCTGTCTTCATCTACTGCACTCTACTATCCTTAGTCTTCATCTATTGCACTCTACTATCCCCTGTCCTCATCCACTGCACTCTACTATCCTTGGTCTTCATCTATTGTACTCTACTATCCCCTGTCCTCATCCACTGCACTCTACTATCCTTAGTCTTCATCTATTGCACTCTACTATCCCCTGTCCTCATCCACTGCACTCTACTATCCTTGGTCTTCATCTATTGTACTCTACTATCCCCTGTCCTCATCCACTGCACGCTACTATCCTTAGTCTTCATCTATTGCACTCTACTATCCCCTGTCCTCATCCACTGCACTCTACTATCCTTGGTCTTCATCTATTGTACTCTACTATCCCCTGTCCTCATCCACTGCACTCTACTATCCCCTGTCCTCATCCACTGCACTCTACTATCCTTAGGCCCCATGCACACGAGACGCTGTTATTTGCTGTTGAACGCGCGTTCAGAGGCAGTTGGACGCTTTTTTCAACTGCTCCTGAACCCATTCAATGTTATCCTATGTGTCCATGCACACACTCTCGTTTTTTGGCGTTTACAAGCAGTTGCGTTTAACCTCGTTTTTCCAGAAGCAAAAAAATGGGTTCAGACGCAAAAGTTTTCCACGTTTCAGACGCTAAACGCTGCTAAACGCGGCTAAACGCGATACCGGCGTTTTGCCGCGTTTGCGTTAATAAGCGTTTTTAAAGGTGACCTATTTTTTAACATTAGAAATCTCAAAAATGATGGCAAATGATGAAAAACTATTAAAAAATATAAAAGAAAACTGTAATTGCTTGCATTAAATTGTGGACAATCCACAACTTGTGGCAGGTAACGTGGCAAGTGGACAATCAACAACTTGTGTCAGGTGATGTGGCCAGGTGACGTGGCAAGTGGACAATCCACAGCTTGTGGCAGGTGACATGGCCAGGTGACGTGGCAGGTGACGTGGCCAGGTGACGTGGCAGGTAACGTGGCCAGGTGACGTGGCCAGGTGACAAGGCAAGTGGACAATCCACAACTTGTGGCAGGTGACGTGGCCAGGTGACGTGGCAGGTGACATGGCAAGTGGACAATTCACAACTTGTGGCAGGTGACGTGGCACGTGATGTGGCCAGGTGACGTGGAAAGTGGACAATCCACAACTTGTGGCAGGTGACGTGGCTAGATGACGTGGCAGGTAATGTGGGCACTGGGCAGGTAACATGGCTAAGTGACGTGGCCAGGTGACGTGGCAAGTGGACAATCCACAACTTGTGGCAGGTGACGTGGCCAGGTGACGTGGCAGGTGACGTGGCAAGTGGACAATTCACAACTTGTGGCAGGTGACGTGGCCAGGTGACGTGGCACGTGATGTGGCCAGGTGACATGGCAAGTGGACAATCCACAACTTGTGGCAGGTGACGTGGCCAGTTGACGTGGCAGGTGACGTGGCAAGTGGACAATCCACAACTTGTGGCAGGTGACGTGGCCAGCTGACGTGGCAGGTAACGTGGCCAGGTGACGTGACAGGTAACATGGCCAGGTGACGTGGCCAGGTAACGTGGCAAGTGGACAATCCACAACTTGTAGCAGGTGACGTGGCACGTGATGTGGCCAGGTGACGTGGCAAGTGGACAATCCACAACTTGTGGCAGGTGACGTGGCCAGGTGACGTGGCAGGTGACGTGGCAAGTGGACAATCCACAACTTGTGGCAGGTGATACACTAAATACAAGTACACTACTGCTCTCTCAGCTGCTGCTACTCACTCTGGTCTCACAAACTGGCTGAAATGGTTAAAATTTACTGTTTTTTGAGCTTAGGGAGGGTCTATGATGAAACGCTTATAATCGCAAACGCGGTAAAACGCCGCTAAACGCGGCCGCAAACACGGCAAAACGCGCGTTTTTAAACGCCGGTTTCAGCGTTTAAAAACGTGTGTTCAGCAGAGTTTGCACCTGCGTCTCGTGTGCATGGGGCCTTAGTCTTCATCTATTGCACTTTACTATCCTTTGTCCTCATCTACTGCACTCTACTATCCTTAGTCTTTATCTGCTGCACTCTACTATCCTTTGTATTTATCTACTGCACTCTACTATACTTAATATTTATCTATTGCACTCTACTATCCTCTATCCTCTTCTACTGCACTCTAATATCCCTAGTCATCATCTCTTGCACTCTACTATCCCTTGTCCTTATCTACTGCACTACTATCCTTAGTCCTCATCTACTACACACTTTACTACTCTTATGCCTCGTACACACGACTGATTTTCCAGACGGGAAAACTGGCATGTTTGCTTTTGGTCGGGAAAACCGGCCGTGTGTATGCTCCATAGTAGTTTTCCCGACAGGAAAACTGCGAGCAAAAAAATGAGAACTTGTTCTCTTTTTTTCCGCCGCGATTCTCAGCGTTTTTTTGCTTGGCAGTTGTCCTATGAGAAACACTGCAGTGGAGCATACACACGGCCGGTTTTCCGACCAAAGCTGTCATGGCAGTTTTCCTGTCGGGAAAACCGGCCGTGTGTACATAGTTACATAGTTACATAGTTAGGTTGAAAAAAGACACAAGTCCATCCAGTTCAACCGTAAAAAAAAAATAAAAAATAAAAATAAACATATATCGTACAATCCCATATACCCAATTCTATACCCACAGTTGATCCAGAGGAAGGCAAAAAAAAAACAGCAGAGCATGATCCAATTTGCTACAGCAGGGGAAAAAATTCCTTCCTGATCCCCCGAGAGGCAATCGGATATTCCCCGGATCAACTTTACCTATAAATGTCAGTACCCAGTTATATTATGTACATTTAAGAAAGAATCCAGGCCCTTCATAAAGCAATCTACTGAGCTGGCCAGAACCACCCCTGGAGGGAGTCTATTCCACACTTTCACAGCTCTTACTGTGAAAAAACCTTTCCGTATTTGGAGGTGAAATCTCTTTTCCTCTAGACGTAAAGAGTGCCCCCTTGTCCTTTGTGTTGACCGTAAAGTGAATAACTGAACACCAAGTTCACTATATGGACCCCTTATGTATTTGTACATGTTGATCATATCCCCCCTTAATCTCCTCTTCTCAAGAGAGAATAAATTCAGTTCCTCTAATCTCTCCTCATAGCTGAGCTCCTCCATGCCTCTTATCAGTTTGGTTGCCCTTCTCTGCACTTTCTCCAGTTCCCCAATATCCTTTTTGAGAACTGGGGCCCAAAACTGAACTGCATATTCCAGATGAGGTCTTACTAATGATTTGAACAGGGGCAAGATTATATCTCTCTCTCTGGAGACCATACCTCTCCTAATACAAGAAAGGACTTTGCTCGCTTTGGAAACTGCAGCTTGGCATTGCATGCCATTATTGAGCTTATGATCTACCAAAACCCCCAGATCCTTCACTACGGATCCCCCCAGTTGTACTCCCCCTAGTATGTATGATGCATTCATATTATTAGCCCCCAAGTGCATAACTTTACATTTATCAACATTAAACCTCATCTGCCACATAGTCGCCCAATTAGACAGTGCATTGAGGTTGGCTTGTAAATTGGAGACATCCTGTAAGAACGTTATTCCACTGCATAGCTTGGTGTCATCTGCAAAGACAGAAATGTTACTTTTGATCTCAGACCCAATATCATTTATAAACATATTAAAAAGTAAGGGTCCCAGCACTGAACCTTGGGGTACACCACTGATAACCTTAGACCATTCAGAGTAAGAATCATTAACCACTACTCTCTGAATTCTGTCTTTTAGCCAGTTTTCTATCCATTTACAAACTGATATTTCCAATCCTGTAGACTTTACCTTACACATGAGCCGTGTGTGCGGAACTGTATCGAACGCTTTTGCAAAATCCAAGTATAACACGTCCACTGCCACCCCTCTGTCCAAGGTCTTACTTACCTCTTCATAAAAAGAAATCAGGTTTGTTTGACAATTTCTGTCTTTCATGAATCCATGCTGTCTGTTGCTTAAATAGTTTTTTTCCAGCAAGAACTCATCTATGTGGTCTTTTATTAATCTCTCCAGTATTTTCCCAACTATAGAAGTTAAACTAACAGGTCTATAGTTACTTGGTAAACACTTAATTCCCTTTTTAAATATAGGCACCACATTTGCCCTGCGCCAATCCAGTGGTACTATTCCTGTCATTAATGAGTCCCTAAAAATTAAATACAATGGCTTTGAAATTACAGAGCTCAATTATTTTAGGATCCGTGGGTGTATGCCATCTGGTCCAGGTGCTTTATCCACCTTTATTCCATCTAAATATTTCTGGACCATATCACTTTTGAGCCATTGTGTACACGGGGGAAAAGCAACCTAGCAGGTTCTCGGTTTTCCCCTTGGGTTTCCCGGCGGACTTTTGACCGCCAGGAAACCCGATCGCGTGTAAGAGGCATGTGTCTTCATCTATTGCTTTCTACTTTCCCTTGTCATCATTTACTGCACTCTACCACCCCCAATCCTCATCTGCTGCCCCCTACTATTCCCTGTCCACGTCTACAGCTCTCTACTACCCTGTCATTCATTGCACTCTACTACACCTTGTCCTCACCTACTGCACTCTACCATCCATAGTCTTCATCTACTGCACTCTACTACTCCCTTTCCTCACCTACTGCACTTTAATATCTGTAATCTTCAATCACTGCACTCTACTACCACTGCCCTCATTTACTGCACTTTGCTCTAGTTTTCATTTACTGCACTATGCTTTCCCCTGCACTGTTCTACTGCACTCTATTATCTCTAGTGTTCATCTGCTGAACTCAACTACCCCCTATCCTCATCTACTGCACTCAACCACTCCCTGTCCTCCTCTGCCGCACTCTACTACCCCCTGTCCTCATCCACTGCACTCTACTATTCCCTGTCCACACCTACTGCTCTCTACTATCCCTATTCTTCATCTTCTGCATTCTACTACTTCATGTACTCACCTACTGCACTGCACTATCTAAAATCACCTTCCACTACACTTTACTACCACTGTCCTCATTTACTGCACTTTGCTACCTCTAGTTCTTTAAGCATTACACTCTACAGCACCTAATCTTCTACTATTACACTCTGCTACTCCCAGTTCTCATTCACTACACCTCACTACCCCCTTTTCTCATGTACCACACTCTACTGCCTCAATCTATACACATTGCATTTACCTACCCCTGCTTTTCATCTACTGTGCTCTTTTTCCTCCTGTATCCTCCTTCACTACATTTCTCTTCCTAGTCCTTATCTACTATATGTCACTGGCCTTAGTCTTCATCTATTATGCATTTCAGTATATAATCCTCATTTGATTCCCCTAGTCCTCAGCTCCTGCACTCTACTGTCTCTAGTTATTATTGTCTACAACCCCCTTCTCTCTGTCATCACTGTGCTTTCTCCAGTCCTTATCTATTATATCTGCTTTCACCTAATACGCTACACCTTAATCCCCAACTTCTGATTTACTACGCTGACCCCCCCCCCCCCCCTCAGGTCTTTATCTCCTACTCTGTCCTTCCTAACGCCTCTTCTCTTCTACTACACTTTACTCCCACCAGCTTATAATTTACTATACTCTACTTCTACAACTCTTGATTTATTATACTCTACTCTCCCCCCTTCCCTCCACCTACCCTGATTTACTATACTTTACTCCCTCATCTTCATGTCTGCTACCACCGAGTAGCTCTGGAGCATTCCTGTTTCCTATCTCCTGCATGCACTCTTCTGTAATGATGTGTTAGAATTATTAATGTGCATCATCGAGCTGCTATGTATGTAGTTCACCATCGTGTGAGTCTGGCCTGCAGGATGAGGAATTTCCAAACCAATGAAATTGGGGGTCATTATTCCGAACTTCTTTTGCTCGTCGTTGATATGTTTCTGGACCACATAGGACCGAACGAAGGAGTGGCCTGATTGTGGCGGTCAGTGTGAAGGCCAAACGCTCTCCCTTCTGGATATGAATCACGTGTGAGTTGGGATCCTTGTGTGACGTGTCCCTCAGATTTCTCCTGGCTGGGCTCAGTGTCACACGTGGCATGTCTTCCAGGGGCTCATGTGTGTTCTCGAGCCTACAGGTGAACAAACAGGAAAGACACACTGTACACCTTATACCATTCCATCATTAAACTATTTACTATTCGTTATACTTGGCACTTCCTTTTGGCATCAACCTCCTCCATATTATAAGTTTGTTTTCTCAGGAAGAGTAATGCCGCGTACACACGACCGTTTTTCATGACGAGAAAACTGCCATTTTTTAGATTGGTCGTGAAAAACGGTCGTGTGTATGCTCCATAGCAGTTTTCTCAACAAGAAAACTGCCCGCAAAAAAATTAGAACCTGCTCTATTTTTTCTCGTCGTTTTTCCCGTCATACTTTTTCTCGTTGCGAAAACCGCTCGCGTGTCTGCTTTTCCGAGGGGGGGGAAAAACCACGCATGCTCAGAATCAAGTATGAGACGGGAGCGCTCGTTCTGGTAAAACTAGCGTTCGCAATGGAGATAGCACATTCGTCACACTGTAACGGACTGAAAAGCATGAGGCTGAAAAGCGCGAATCGTCTCTCACCAAACTTTACTAACACGAGATCAGCAAAAGCAGCCCAAAGGGTGGCGCCATCCGAATGGAACTTCCCCTTTTATAGTGCCGTCGTACGTGTTGTACGTCACCGCGCTTTGCTCATTTTTTTTTTTTCCGGAACGTGTGTATGCAACGCAGGCTTGAGAGGAATCACGACGAATCACGTCAAGGAAAAACGTCAATTTTTTTGCATGACAGGAAAAACTGTCGTGTGTACGTGGCATAAGACTTCATTTTCTGAGTCTGAATTTATTTCTCAGCTATAGAGAGTCCCAACTCCACCTCCTGCTGATGTCTCAATTTCAGAACTTTAGACCCAAGGAAACATTGTGAGCATAAGGTTCCTGACTGCCATGGTTTAAGTGGTGTCTCCAGTGAAGGGTCCTGTTAACACTACATCATACAAACACATTGTAGACAATTGTCCTCTTCCAACCTTGTGGTAACAGTTTGGGGAAGACCCTTTTAGGTGGGTCCCAACACTGGAAGATGGCGTTCCTGGTCATGTGACCACTGTCCCACCGGTTCATGGTTGGAAATGGTGATCAGGAGATGTTGGTGACAGCTCGGTCAATGTGCTTCCAGCACACAACAGTAGAGCCCACTATAATATTGTGGTAACAGTTTGGTGAAGACCCTTTTCTGTTCCACCATGACTGTGCCCCTGTGTACAAAACCAGCTCCATAAAGACATGGTGTGACCAGTTTGGTGTGGAGGAACTTAAGTGTCCTGTACAGAGCCCTGTCACCAACTCTACTGAGCAGCTTTGGGATGAACTGGAATGCCGATGGTGAGTGGTCTTCTCATCCAACATCAATACTTGACCTCACAAATGGGCCCAATTTCCCACAGACACCCCCCAAAATCTTGTGGAAAGTCCCAGAAGAGTGGAAGATGTTGTAACAACAAAGAGGGGCACTTCCATATTAATGTCCATGGGGGGGAGGAGGCAGTCCCATAATAATGGCCGGGTGGGGGAGGCAACTTCATATTAATGATTATGGGGGGGGAGAGATAGCGCCATGTTAATAGCCTTGGGGGGAGGAGGGCAACTCCATATTAATGTCTATGGGTGGAGGAGGCAACTCCATATTAATGTCTATGGGTGGAGGAGGCAACTCCATATTAATGTCCATGGGAAGGAAGGTAATTCCATATTAATGTCCATGGGGGAAGGAGGTAACTCCATATTAATGGCCATTGGGGGAGGAGGCAACACCATATTATTTGTCCATGGGGGAGGAGGTAACTCCATATTAATGGCCATTGGGGGAGGAGGCAACACCATATTATTTGTCCACGGGGGGAGGAGGTAACTCCATATTAATGGCCATTGGGGGAGCAGGCAAAGCCATAATAATGTCCATGGGGGGAGGAGGCAACTCCATATTGGTCCATGGGAAGGAAGGTAATTCCATATTAATGTCCATGGGGGAAGGAGGTAACTCCATATTAATGGCCATTGGGGGAGGAGGCAAAGCCATATTATTTGTCCATGGGGGAGGAGGTAACTCCATATTAATGGCCTTGGGTGGAGGAGGTAACTCCATATTAATGGCCATGGGAGGCTTCGGGCCCAAATTTTTGCCTGAATTCGGACCTGAAATGGAGCAAAAGACGCACAGGACCCCTGTGAAATCTGCTCCGCAGCCGCCCCGGAGATGTGTGAACCGTCTACATTGAGAGCCGGTCATAGTCTCCTGTCATGCGAATTGGATGTGGGAAAACCCGCTGCTGCAGCCTCTTGCCTTGTGACTTGCTAGATAGTTCCAATGTACAGTCTGATCACTGGGGGAGGGGAGACTGAGGAAGTACTTTCTCCTGCCTGCAGCAGACTAATGACATCATCTCTGGCCTAGACAAAGTCACTAGATGGAGCTTAAGGACTTTTTAATGATAAAAGGTGGAGCTTTTCTGAACAATGATGCTGCCGCTGTATATTGTGAAGGGATTTTATTTATGGACATTTGTGAGATTCAGTCTAGCTGGGAAGACATACATCCAGCCGGGATGGAAGTCACAATAATAATGTTATTACTTTACAAATATTTTGGCGGCTATTTACTCAGAATAGTCAGAAATCTCCATTTTCCTGATCCTGCAGTCCGGGTTCACAGTGCGATGATGGTTACAGCGGCGCAGTCGTTTGGAAGATCGCAGCGGATGACCCCTGTTGCCGCCTGTCTTCACAGCTCATAAACTTTAATACTGCGGCAGAACTTGCCCCTCGCATCGGAATGGTTCCGCTCGGCGCAGCTAGCGGGCTAATGACACGGTAGCAGCGGTGACTCAGGGACAAATGAAATCTCATCTTTAGTGGTCCGTGGCTTTCCCAAATAGGCGGCGTGAGCCAGCAGCCTGAACCGCCAGCTGACACAATTACACATCTCGGCTGTAAAGGACGGCCGGCCTCATTAGTTTTTATGTGGGATTAACTGCGACCCGGCTGCCCGCTGAAGGTCGACGGGCCATCGCACCTCGCCGTCGTTTTACCGAGACGCCGAACATGTTGCGGTTCAGCCGTTGAAAGGTGTTATTGGTGTGTTTACGAGGAAAACGAGACCCTTCCAACATATGACACCTTCCTGTGAATGGTGTCAGCATATAAAACATGACGGCGTGCGACAATCCGAGAAAACGTCTTCTGTTTACTATTCCAATAAAAGACTCCTAATGGAGAACTCTGGGCTATAGTGGAACTCCTGGCTATAGTGGAACTCCTGGCTAGAGAGGAACTCCGGGCTAGAGAGGAACTCCGGGCTAGAGAGGAACTCCGGGCTAGAGTGGAACTCCGGGCTAGAGTGGAACTCCGGGCTAAAGTGAGACTTTGGGATAAAGAGGAACTTCAGGATAAAGTGAAACTCTGGGATAAAGAGGAATTCTGGGATAAAGAGGAACTTCAGGATAAAGAGGAACTCTGGGCTATAGTGGAACTCCTGGCTATAGTGGAACTCCTGGCTAGAGTGGAACTCCTGGCTAGAGTGGAACTCCGGGCTAGAGTGGAACTCCGGGCTAGAGTGGAACTCCGGGCTAAAGTGGAACTCCGGGCTAAAGTGGAACTCCAGGCTAAAGTGGAACTCCAGGCTAAAGTGGAACTCCGGGATAAAGAGGAACTCCAGGCTAAAGTGGAACTCCGGGATAAAGAGGAACTCCGGGATAAAGAGGAACTCTGGGATGAAGTGGAACTCTGGGATAAAGTGGAACTCTGGGATAAAGTGGAACTCTGGGATAAAGTGGAACTCTGGGATAAAGTGGAACTCTGGGCTAAAGAGAGACTTTGGGCTAAAGAGAGACTTTGGGATAAAGAGGAACTTCAGGATAAAAAGGAACTCTGGGATAAAGAGGAACTCTAGGATAAAGAGGAACTCTGGGATAAAGTGGAACTCTGGGCTAAAGAGAGACTTTGGGATAAAGAGGAACTCTGGGATAAAGAGGAACTCTGGGATAAAGTGGAACTCTGGGCTAAAGAGAGACTTTGGGCTAAAGAGAGACTTTGGGATAAAGAGGAACTTCAGGATAAAAAGGAACTCGGGGATAAAGAGGAACTCTAGGATAAAGAGGAACTCTGGGATAAAGTGGAACTCTGGGCTAAAGAGAGTCTTTGGGATAAATAGGAACTCTGGGATAAAGAGGAACTCTGGGATAAAGTGGAACTCTGGGCTAAAGAGAGACTTTGGTCTAAAGAGAGACTTTGGGATAAAGAGGAACTTCAGGATAAAAAGGAACTCTGGGATAAAGAGGAACTCTAGGATAAAGAGGAACTCTGGGATAAAGTGGAACTCTGGGCTAAAGAGAGACTTTGGGATAAAGAGGAACTCTGGGATAAAGAGGAACTCTGGGATAAAGAGGAACGCTGGGCTAAAGTGGAACGCTGGGCTAAAGTGGAACTCCGTAATAAAGAGGAACTCCAGGATAAAGCCGAACCTCTGGATAAAATAGAACTCTGGGCTAAAGAGGAACTCAGGATCAATAGGAACTCCTGGCTAAAGTATAACTCTGGGCTAAAGAGGAACTCTAGGCTAAAATTGAACTCTGGGATAAGGAGGAACTTCTAGTTAAAGTAGAACTCTGGACTAAAGAGGAACTCCAGGCTAAAATGGAACTCCAGGATAAAGTAGAATTCCAGGATAAAGAGAAACTCTGGGCTAAAGAAGAACTCTGAGTTAAGAGAAGCTCTGGGCTAAAGCGGAACCCCAGGCTAAATAGGAACAATGGGATTATTAGGAACTCCAGGCTAAATATGAACCCCAGGCTAAAGAGGAACTCCAGGCTGCATTAGAACTCTGGGCTAAAAAGGAACTCTGAGCTAAATAAGGAACCCCGGGGCTAAACAGGAACTCTGGGCTAAAAAGGAACTCTGAGCTAAATAAGGAACCCCGGGGCTAAACAGGAACTCTGGGCTAAAGGAAAGGAAATTTGCTTTAAAATAGAAGTAAACTCTGCCAGGATGACATTTTAGTTTCATCTGTACATAACAAACAATTGTTTTTTTATAAGATACTGTTTTTACCTTCTTTTTATCCTGGTGTATCTCAGTGCTGCTGATGTCCTTCAGCCTTTTTCAGCCTCTTTCTGTCTCTATGAACTAGATGATGACCTTGGAAGATGCCTGAACAAAGATGGCTCCTTCCTTCTTGAGAAGAAAGCAGATGAAGGCATTGTCAGGGGGAGTCCTGTGATCTCTGTCTGAGGTGTAATAAATAATAAATACCTGGAAGTGTTACGATGACTCTTTATGTACATAAAAAATGTATCTGATGATAGATTCGCTTCAAGCCAATCGTTTTGTCATAAAATGGAGTTATTGATTAATTCTCCATCTGTTATGCTGACAGCACATCAGGTCACTGGAACTCCCATATTCCTGAATAGATGACCGGGAATGTTTCTGCTTTCTAGTTATAGTATAACTAGAAATAAATCTTTATTAGATTTAGGATAGAGTGGAGAGGGATTAGAACCTCTGTCAGGATTTATTGTTGTCTGTGCCCCTGTTATTCTCCCTCTCTATTGACCTGTTTTTCATTATCACTATCAATTAAATTCCAAATTGTGGGTTGTCACCAGAACAGGAATAAAAAGGAAATCTTCCAATGGGGACACAAGTTCTGGTGACACACCAGGATTCCCTTACTTTGGAGGAATTTTCTCTCACTTCCTGTTGTGGCTATAGGACAGGAAGTGAAGGGAAATCTCCCCATTAAGACACAGATGGCAAAAAAAAAAAAAAACCTGACAGGGGTTATAACCCTCCCTTTTTCTATTTAAAAAAAAAAAAAAAGTTTTGCATTTAGTTCTACTTTAAAGGGGAACTATGATAATGAACTGGAATATAGAATGTAATAAAATCCTGTCAGTATTAAACATGTATCTTTTCCTAAACATGGCAAGCAGTGTCAGTAATGCATCCGGGACCCCAGCAACTTACCAATCTAATTCCTCTAATAGGGTGACAACACAACTTACCTCTCTATACAAATCGCTGCATTGTCATCCTCTGTGTTGTGCTCTGTTCCTGATCGGCCTACAGTGAGGCGCCATGACATTACAAGGGGAAAGGTTGGAATTGTGGTTACTGTTCCTTACAAGCCCTTGCTTGTCAAACAACATATCGGAGACGCCTAGGCCCTGCCCATTCTTGGATGGCCCTAGGCTCCGCCCACCTACCTGCAAACAGGTGCAATTTGCATAGGACACTCCCATTTGTCAGTCTAGGCCAGGGTCTCAAAACTATGCCTAGCGGGCCACATCCGGCCCACTACAAGATTTTATCTGGCCTGCAGCTATGGTCTCCTTAATGCGCACAGCTTGGAGATTAAGGTCATCAAAGGCTGCCTATGGTCTTGGATTCAAATGCCCCCTCAACATTTAATTGGGGACTCCGATTCTGATGTAAGGACCTCTGATGGGGACCCTAATGTAAGGGGGTCACTAATAGGGACCCTAATGTAGTAAGGGGGGGTCTCTGATTGGGCTGTGATGTGAAGAGAACTCTGATGGGGGGTTTGATGTAAGGTGGTACTATAATGGGGACTCTGATGTAAGGGGGCGTCTCTGAGGGGAACTGTGATCTAAGGGGGGACTGTAATTTAAAGGGAACTCTGATGTAAGGGGGGTCTCTAATGGGGAACCTAATGTAAGGGGGAACTCTGATGGAGATGTAAGGGAGGTCTCTGATGTAAGGGGGTCTCTGATGGGGACTGTGATCTAAGGGTGAATTGTAATGTGAAGGGAACTCTGATGGGGACCCTGATGTAAGGGGGGTCTCTGATTGTGACCCTAATGAAAGGGGGAACTCTGATGGGGACTATGATCCAAGGGAGAACTGTATGGTGAAGGGAACTCTGATGGGGACCCTGATGTAAGGGGGGTCTCTGATGGGGACTGTGATCTAAGGGTGAATTGTAATGTGAAGGTAACTCTGATGGGGACCCTGATGTAAGGGGGGGTCTCTGATGGGGACTGGGATCAAGGTGGACTCTGATGTAAGGGGTGTCTCTAATGGGGAACCTAATTTAAGGGGTAACTCTGGGGGCTGTAATGTGAAGGGAACTCTGATGGGGACCCTAATGTAAGGTGGTATTTTGATGGGGATTCTGATGTAAGGGAAACTCTGATGGTAACTGTGATCTAAAGAGGGGACTGTTCTGTAAAGAGAACTCTGATGTCTCTGATTGTGACCCTAATAAAAAGGGGAACTCTGACGGGGACTGTGATCTAAGGGAGAACTGTATGGTGAAGGGAACTCTGATGGGGACTCTGATGTAAGGGGGGGTCTCTGATGGGGACCCTAATGTATGGTGGGACTCTGATGTAAGGGAGGGTCTCTGATGGGGACCCTGATGTAAGATAGGGACTCTGATAGGGATTTTTTATGGCCTGCAAATATTTGTAAAATATACAATGTGGTCCTTTTACTGAAACGTTTGGAGATCCCTGATCTAGGCCAGTCCCTAACCACTCCCCTTTGAGTGGGCGCGAGAAGAGGAATCCTGGGAAATGTAGTTCTTTAGGGGAGATGCAATGAGGAAACTCCGCCCTTCATCATTACTGGGTTCCTTCGGGGGGTGACGATACAATTCTGTGTCCTTAATGAAGTCAGAATTAATTTGAAGATGTGGAACGTCTATGAGGGTTGTTGTGACTTTATTTTTTTTTTATTCTTGGCATTTATGTCGCTCCAACAATTTACACAGTGCTTTATAAACTGTACATGCACATAACTCCGTGTGCCCAAAGAGCTTACAGTCTTAAGCTCCCTTCCTCTCATACATTTATTACACATACTGTACTAGGGGCCAATTTACCGTATTGGAGCCAATGGACCTACCAGCATGTCTTTGGAGTGCAGAGGGAACCCCACACAAGCACAGGGAGCGCATGCAAACTCCATGCAGATATCGCCTGCTTAGGGTTTTAACTACTGAGGTCTCCAGGGCTGCAAGACAGACATGCTAACCACTAGGCCTCTGTGCTGTAATAATCAAAAATATAAACGTTGCCTTTTAGTTGGCATTTTCTTTGGGAGCTACTCTTTACGTAGCCATCTACCCTTCCACTGATCGCATCTTCTCTACATTTTCTCAAACTGCAGATCACGGAGGGCCGCATGCCCCCCCCCCTCATAACCCTGGGCACTGCCAGCTGTTTCTCCAGCGATTGCCGGCTGCGGCGGGAAGTCGCTGTTGACTCTCCGATATCTCCCTCTGCAGAGATGTTTGTGGTCACCCAGGATGTCAAGACAGATAACCAGCTGCCTGCGGTTTCCACTAACTGCGGAGACGAAGCGCTGCGGCGTTAGATGCCTCCACATTTGCCCCATCAGCATGTGGCGCCGGCTGAGCGGGCACCGGGTCCTTGTCTCGGGCTGAGGACCATCTTCTTATCTCCTCATACAGAGGACATGTTCTTTGTTGGCGGTAGACCCGGCGTTTCATTGCGCTCCTTTGTCACTCTTCCTGCTCCCTCTCCAGGACAGGCCATGGGGGACGAGCGCCGCTCCTCACGGGGGGGGGGGGCGATGATAGGAGCTTGCCACCTCGTTTCCTTTGGCTGAGGTTACTTATCTCTGCTGTCCAGGGGGCTCTTATCAGGCCGCAGCTCTGTGTGGTCACAATCTAAGCAAATCCTGGAATACGGGAGGGAGCCGCCACTTCCAGCGTGTCACAGCTGCTCCCCGTTCCCATTTTTCTTATCTCACAAAACATCACGAGACGCAGAAGTCGTTTTTTGAAATTTTCTGAACGAAAAAAAAAAGTTGATAAAGGCTAAAAAATTTGCAAAAGGCCGACAGTAATTTCAAGGGGCTGTTTGCTGCCAGAGAGACATAAAACGAGGGGAGGGTTGGACCCCCTGTCGTGTTCTTATTACTGTCTATTCATGTCTATGAGTAAAATCTACGAAGAGCGTCCGGGGTGATGGCAGCACCTGCACACCTGTCCTCCACCTGCCTTCTCTGTTAGGCTTGCTTCACATGGGCTTCATAAGAGCAGTGTAAACAGCAAGCTTTCACAAAGCATTCACAGAGCTTTCTTAAAGTAACATTTCAACTTCAGTCTGCATATGTTGATCACTTTAAACAAGCTGCTAGCAGGCTTCAGCAGGTTTTTAACAAGCTTCAAGTAGTGAGCATGAAGTAGTGCCAATTTTAAAAAGAAATTCCAATACCTATAATTTAATAGTTCGTTATTATTGGTTAGTTAGTTAGTTATTATTTAGAATTTTCGGATTTTCTTTCTTATTTTTAGGTTTTTGAATTTTCGGATTTTTTAATTCCCGAATTTTCGATTTTACTAATTCCGAATTTTTGAATTTACGAGTTTAGTAATAGTTAAGTTATTATTAGTTAGTTATTATTTCGGGTTTTTGAATTTTTGGATTTTCGTTCTTATTTTCAAATTTCCGGATTTTCGAATTTTCGAATGTTCGAATTTTCAAATATTAGGGTTTTCATTAATTCGGATATTTTCAAATCAACGAATTTGGTGAAATTCGTTAAATAAATTCAGAACAAAATGAATTGCATGTGTCTAATCATTATGTATTCCCGTTTCTTGACCTTGTGGTAGAAAGAGGACTGCTAGATCATGTGCAAACACAGAGTCCTCCTACCCCAGAATACCGGTCCTTGGTTCAGTCCTCTCCCAGCCCTGATGAAGGGGGATTGGAGAAGACCATGGAATGCATTGGTTTCCTTTTGATTCTTATAATGATAAAATGTAACTGGACTGACAACCTTATATTTCATTCTCTCCTCCTTCCTCCTCCACATACTGCTAGTCCGGTCCGAGTATTCTGATTATCGGCACACAGACGAGGAATGATTTGATTAACAAAACACGTCTTTTACTGCCGCTGGTAATCATTGCAGAGGTGATGTTGGCACCTGACTGTCCTGTGATCAGAAATTCACCTGCACAGGGAACTGCAGAGCATCTGTGCCACCTGTATTGTCCAATCAGATCCCAGCTGTGGTTTTATCCACTGCAGTTAGAAAAGGAAGTCCACCCTTACATCAGAGTCCCCATCGGAGGCCCCCTTTACATCACTGTCCCCATAAGGCTTCTTCTTATATTAGAGTTTCCATTAGAGTCCCCCATTAGATCACTGTCCCCATAAGGCTTCCTCTTATATTAAGGTTCCCCTGTAGATCACAGTCCCTACCAGTGTACCCCCTTATATCAGCACCCCCATCAGAGCCCTCTTTTGCATCACTGGCCCCATAAGACTTCCTCCTTTATCGAAGTTCCAATCAGAGTTTCCCCGTAGATCAGAGTCCCCATCAGCATCCCCCTTTCATCAAAGTCCCTACCAGTGTACCCCCTTATATCAGCATCCCCATCAGAGTCCCCTTTACATCACTGTCCCCATAAGGCTTCCTCTTATATTAGGGTTCCCCTGTAGATCAAAGTCCCTATCAGTGTACCCCCTTATATCAGCACCCCCATCAGAGTCCCCTTTTGCATCACTGGCCCCATAAGGCTTCCTCCTTTATCAAAGTTCCCATTGGAGTTCCCTCCTAGATCAGAGTCCCACCTTATTACATCAGGGTCCCCATCAGTACCCCCCCCTACATCAGGGTCCCCATCAGTGTACCCCTTTCATCAGAGTCCCTATCAGTGTACCCTTTATATGAGGATCCCCTTATTACAGTACCACCTTATTACATTAGGGTCCCCATCAGAGTCCCCCTTTACATCACTGTCCCCATAGGGGTTCCCCTTATATAAGAGTTCCCTCGTAGATCATAGTGCCCCATCAGAGTTCCCCCTTACATCAGGGTCCCCATCAGAGTACCCCCCCCTACATCAGGGTCCCCATCAATGTTTCCCTTTCATCAGAGTCCTTATCAGTGTACCCCTTTTTATCAGCATCCCCATCAGACACCAGCTTTACATCACTGTCCCCATAAGGGTTCCCCTTATATTAGTTCCCATTAGGTCACGGTCCCTATGATGCTTCCTCTTATATTAGAGTTCCCCCATAGATCACAGTCCCCATCAAAGTGCCACCTTACTACATCAGAGTCCCCACTTACATCAAGGTCCCCATCAATGTTCCCTTTTCATCAGAGTGCCTTATATCAGGGTCCCCCCTTATATTACAATTCCCATTAGAGTCACCCTTTGGATTACAGTCCCCATCAGAGTCCTGCCTTATTACATCAGAGTCCCCCTTTACATCACAGTCAGGGTTCCACTTATATCAGAGCCCCCCCCCCCCGAGATCAGAGTCTGCCCTTACATCAGAGTCCCCGGTTACATAGGGGGGGGGGATGTTTGATGTGGAGACTATGGGCAACCTCCACTGACCTGAATCTTCAAGCTGTGCACATTAAGTAGACCCGAGCTGCAGATTAGATCAAATCTTGTAGTGTGCAGGATGTGGGCCGTTGGCCGTAGTTTCACCCCCCCCCCCCCCCCCCCGATGTAGGATCACAACTCCAGTGTCTTTCAGAAAAAAAGCTCTAATGCTGCATAAAGGTAAAACATTTCCTTGTATCTGTATCACCCCCTCGCCCCTCTTTTATACTTACCTGAGCCCTCTGGCGCTTTGCCTGTCTGTAGCGGCTCTCTCCTCTCTCCCTGCTCACAGAGGCGCTATTGGCTCCTGCTGCTGTCAATCGAAATTCTGTGAGCAGGGGGCGGGGCCGAGCCGTGCTGTCTGTGTCTATGGATGCAGGCAGCACACCTCAGGAGCAAGCCCACAGGTGCCCCCCCCCCCTGTAGGAAGCGGCTTCCTAAAAGGGTCCGAGAGGAGGGGGAGCGGAGCGCGCCTGCAGGGGACCTGAGAAGAGGTGCACAGAGCAGGAAAGTACAACATGTTTGTTATTTATAAAAAGAAAAATTGAAAGCTTTCCAATCACATTAACATTTCTGTGCCCGGAGTTCAGAGTACAGAATATATACAGTATATTGTTTTATTCCACTTTACATATTGTGTAGTGCTGGAGCATGTCTCCCGCCTGTGTGTAGAAATGACTCCTATACAAAGCGCTGCTCCAGCCAATTAGCGACATTAGAATAAGGATCCTTGCTCTCCGTGGCCCGCTCTGTCTGGTGAAGTGCCGGTAAGCGATACGGCCGCTCGTCTCCGCCTCGCCACTGAGCTTTCATTAAAAATGGAAAATTGCTACTTGATTCATTAGAGAGGCGAAGGAGGGGGGGAGGGGGCGCTAATGCCTTCATTACGGGAAGAGAGGAGTGCAGGGGCCAATAGGCTATGCCAGCCCGCCATGGCGAGAGCGAGGTAATGCGCCGCCGCTTACAACAGGTGGGAGAGCTCTTAAAGGGCAAGACGATCATGCAGGGGAGAAATGGAATGGCAGCTGGCGGTATGGGCAGAGAGGCAGCTGGCAAAATGTTCTGATCACAAATGTATAAAACGGTCCAAGCGAGGGCGCCGCAACTCGCCATGGGAGCACATTTGATGCATGCTGCAATCATTGCATGCATCAGATACATGTTTATGTTAAATCCATGCATGTATGTGTCAGTAAAACCCTTCCAGGTATGTATTACCTCTCACAGAGATCACAATACTCTCCCTGATAATGCCTTTATCCACTTTTTTTCCCCTAGACGGAAGGTGCCACCTATATTCAGGCATCAATTAGGGTCACTGTCTACTTCCTAGACTGAGATGCCAGCCCAGAGGTCACACAATCATGTCAATCCAGGTGTGCTCAGAATTTTCTGACACAGATCAGCCCCCTGCTGCAGCCTCTTACCTTGTGAGTTGCTACACAGTTTCAATGTTGCAGTCTGAACACTGAGGGAGGGAGGACTGAGGAAATGCTTCTTCCTTGCTGCAGCAGACTGATGGCGTCATCTCAGCCTAGGCAGAGTCACTGGCACTGGGGGAGAGGGGACTGAGGAAATGCTTCTTCTTTGCTGCAGCAGACTGATGACATCATCTCAGCCTAGGAAATGTTGCTGGCACTGGGGGAGAGGAGACAGAGGAAATGCTTCTTCTTTGCTTCAGCAGACTGATGACATCATCTCAGCCTAGGCAGAGTCCCTGGCACTGAGGTTGGGGAGAACAAGGAAATGCTTCTTCCTTGCTGCAGCAGACTGATGGCATCACCTCAGCATCGGCAGAGTCACGGGCACTGGGGGAGGGGAGACCAAGGAAATGCTTCTTCTTTGCTGCAGCAGACTGATGACATCATCTCAGCCTAGACAAAGTCACTGGACTGGAGTTCAAAGATAGCTTTTTAATGATAAAAGGTGGAGATTTTTTTATATATATATATATATAATGTTGCACTTTAAGAAATTATTCCTGCAGACTTGTAATGCTGCCAACTCTCCAGAAGGACAGCACCATCTTTGTTTGGCATCATCAGGGGGTTACCGTCTACTTCATAGACTGCGATGCCGCCTCGCTATCTTGTAAATCCTGGTGCCTGTGCAGTTCTTGTTCACAGATCAGCCCCTGCATCAGCCTCTCACCTTACTACAAAGTCACAATGTACAGTCTGATCACTTGGGGGGGAGAGGAGACTGAGGAAATGTTTTCTCTTGTCTGCAGCAGACTGATGACATCATCACGATCTTGTTGCCATCCCTGACCCCACCACCACTAGCTCAGTCATTTTTTTTTCTTTCCGGTTGGTAAAAGGACCGCAATATGGCTTCTCTACTGATTTTGTGCACCTTTAGTTAGAAACACTTCACCCATTTTGATGCTATCTCTCACAAACCAACAGTACATCAGTACAGTAGGGGAGGGATTGAAAAATGAGCTAAAACTACAGCTAGGGTTGGGACTTTAAATGAGGCAATATCTAATATATACCTCCATCCCTAGAAGGGTTGAAAAAGGAGAACTAACATTTTGGGACTTTTTGATGAAACACACTGTTGACTAATGAACCAACTATAGTAAACATAGTTTATTGATTGCAAATAAGGCATGACATACACATGATGAACAAGGAAAAAATATGGTATAGATGGATAACATAAAGTAAAGTCTAGACCATGCGAGATGATACCTAATTATCTCAGCATAACATACATGGTAATGTATGGTAATCATAGGTCTCGCTATATAAAATCTAGACAACAGAGATGTTTCAGAGATGTTTCAGATAAATCTACGTCCTACTACTGCTACCATCTTATAGCCTTACCCATATGCTACCAATAGGTGAGAGTGTTTGGGACCTTTTTGTTCCCCCTTCTTTCTTCTATACATTATGTTTTCTACCATTAGTATCTTACCTTGGCATTTTTCTAATTTTACTATAGATATTTCTGTACTGTATATCGGCTCCTGACGAGTGGTTATGTATACCACGAAACGCGTAGAGCTTCTGCTATGATGATATGGCACAGTACATGTTTTACTATCTGTTATACAATACTTTTTATGGACCTACTATTATTATTACTCTTTTTATATGTTACTGTTGCAAGTTTGGCTTCCATGCATAAGGCCTAACACCATTTATGTTATCTTAGAGTTAACATGTTACAATTATGTATTGTCTAGATTTTATATAGCGAGACCTATGATTACCATACATTACCATGTATGTTATGCTGAGATAATTAGGTATCATCTCGCATGGTCTAGACTTTACTTTATGTTATCCATCTATACCATATTTTTTCCTTGTTCATCATGTGTATGTCATGCCTTATTTGCAATCAATAAACTATGTTTACTATAGTTGGTTCATTAGTCAACAGTGTGTTTCATCAAAAAGTCCCAAAATGTTAGTTCTCCTTTTTCAACAGTAGGGGAGGGGACAAGACCTGTAATCTAATTACAGCAGACAAAGACCAGGTCCCTAGTAGATGGAGATGTGCTGTGTGGCAGAGCTGTATAAATCTCAGAACTGGATGGACATAGAAGCAGATCCCCAGTGAAATCGAATCGCGTGTATGTACTTTATCTTCGCCTGGCATTCGGCTTTAATATATTTTTGGGTAATAACCTTCTTTATAGTGAATAAGGGACGCTGCCTGTTATTTCCTTGGGGTTGTGCGGGGACATGAAGCGGAGATGGATTGCCACAGATACCCCCAGGGGTGAGCGCAAACGGCCGCCCCGCGGCGTTCGGGGGGGGGGGTTTGATTGCGGCGGAGCACGCTCTCCCGATTTGCGATAAGCTCTTCTCTCACATCTGCTTCCTGTTGGCGTTCTTTTACGGCCCTCCTTAATTCCCCGGGATTACACGTACAGCCGAGGTAATTAATGGTCAGGCTTTCTCTACTGTATCTGATAATGGCAGGCGCTGTAAAAATTCATTTGCAAACATGTCATTACGCGGCAGCCGTACAGCCAATAAACCTGTAATTACAGCCCGGTCCCGGCCAGGACACGGGGGGGGGGTGGGACACCAATCTGTTCCTTTCCTGTCACCGCCGCCGCTAAACAACCCAAGCTTGACGGAGCGCCCCCTGTTCTGCGCCATAACCAATCGCACCCCGGCTTCTCATTTCTACCGTTCTGGCGATAAAGCGTAATGACCGCTCCGCTCCGACCGCCCGAATATAAAGATGAGACGTATTTCCAATGGCCAAAGATTTGTATGGTTGGTGGACCAGAGATGGCGTTCGCCCAATCTTGGTTTTTGGGTGGAGCAGATAGAGATCTTATACCTGTGTGAGCCCTCGGCGGGAAACGCCCTCTTCACGTTTTCTGCCAATAATGTATGGAGCTTGGGGTAGGGGGTCGGCGGGACTTTTTAGGATTTGGTCCCCTGCTGATTTTGTACGTTGTAGTGTGTACTAGGCATTACAATGTTGCAATCTAATTACTGAGGGAAGGGAGACTGAGGAAATGCTTCCTCCTGCCTGCAGGAAACTGATGACATCATTTCAGCCTAAAGTCACTGATTGAGATGGATTCTTAATGATAAAAGGTGAAGCTTTTCTGAATAATGACGCTGTAGCTGTCTATTTATTGCATTGACATACAGTGAGGGGAAAAAGTATTTGATCCCCAGCTGATTTTGTACGTTTGCCCAAGTGACAAAGAAATGATCAGACTATAATTTTAATGGTCGGTTTATTATAACAGTGAGAGACGGAATAACAAATATATCCAGAAAAACGCATTTCAAAAAAGTCATGAATTGATTTGCATTTTAATGAGTGAAATAAATATTTCATCCCCTATCAGCAAGATTTTCTGGCTCCCAGGTTTCTTTTATACAGATAACAAGCTGAGATTAGGAGCACTCCACTAAGGGGAGATTAGGGGAGTGCTCCTAATCTCAGCTTGTTACCTGTTTAAAAGACACCTGTCCACAGAATCAATCAATCAGATTCCAATCTCTCCACCACGGCCAAGACCAAATAGCTGTCCAAGGATGTCGGGGAGAAGATTGTAGACCTACACAAGGCTGGAATGGGCTACAAGACCATCGCCAAGTAGCCTGGTGAGAGGGTGACAACAGTTGGTGTAATTATTCGCAAATGGAAGAAACACAAAATAACTGTCAATCTCCCTCAGTCTGGGGCTCCATGTAAGATCTCACCTCATGGAGTTTCAATGATCATCAGGAATCAGCCCAGAACTACATGGGAGAATCTTGTCATTGATCTCAGCTGGGACCATCGTCACCAAGAAAACAATTGGTAACACACCACAAGGTCCCCCTGATCAAGAAATCACATGTACGGCCCGTCTGAAGTTTGCTAATGAATATCTGAATGATTCAGAGGAGAACTGGGTGACAGTGTTGTGGTCAGATGAGACCAAAATCGAGCTCTTTGGCATCAACTCAACTCACTGTGTTTGGAGGAGGAGGAATGCTGCCTATGACCCCAAGAACACCATCCCCACCGTCATACATGGAGGTGGAAACATTAGGCTTTGGGGGTGTTTTTCTGCTAAAGGGGACAGGACAACTTCACCACATCAAAGAGACGATGGACGGAGGGGCCCATGTACCATCAAATCTTGGGTGAGAACCTCCTTCCCTCAGCCAGGGCATTGAAAATGGGTCATGGATGGGTATTCCAGCATGACAATGACCCAAAACACACAGCCAAGGCCTGACCTCACAAATGTGCTTCTGGAAGAATGGCCAGACATTCCCATAGACACCCTCCTAAACCTTGTGGACGGCCTTCCCAGAGGAGTTGAAGCTGTTACAGTTGCAAAGGGCGGGGCCAACTCAATATTGAACCCTACGGACTAAGACTGGGATGCCATTAACCACTTCCCTACCGCTGGACATCATATGACGTCCTGGACTTTCGGGGGGGATATCTGAATGATGGGCAGCTAGAGGCATTATTCAGATATCATTCTTTCATGCCGGCGATCCTGCGCACCATAAGAATGATCATAGCGGCAGTTCCGCCTCTTGATCGTTCTTATAGGTGACGGGAGGGGACATCCCCCCTCTCCAGCCGCCATCCGGTGCTTCTCGGGGCTCTCCCGTGCCATCGGGGGCCCGGAGAACGAATCAGCCAGTGCCGGATGATCACTATAAATATCTCCAGTCATCTCTATGACCGTCGGAGGCTGTCGGAGGCCCGGGCGTGACGTTATGAAGTAAACAAAGCCGCGATTGCGGCTGTCAGCATGAGATCAGTGAATTTTTTTTCCCGATCTCATGCTTTCCATCCTGGAGGAAAGATGTGGGGTCTTATTGACCCCGCATCTCTCCATAAAGAGGACCTGTCACACACCATTCCTATTACAAGGGATGTTTACATTCCTTGTAATGGGAATAAAAGTGATCAGAAAATAAATAAATGTAAAAATAAAAAAAAATTAAGTAAAATATAAAAAAATACAATTTAAAACGCCCCATGTCCCCGGTAGCTCACGCTCAGAAGCGAACACACACGTAAGTCCCCCCACATATGTAAATGCTGTTCAAACCACACACGTGAGGTATCGCCGCGTGCGTTAGAGCGTGTGCAACAATTCTAGCACTAGACCTTCTCTGTAACTCTAAACTGGTAACCTGTAAAAAAAAAAAAAGTTAAAGCGTTGCCTATTGAGATTTTTAAGTACAGAGGTTTGGTGCCATTCCATGAGTGAGCGCAATTTTAAAGCGTGACATGTTAGGTATCGTTTTACTTGACGTAACATCATCTTTCATATTATACAAAAAAATTGGGCTAACTTTACTGTTTTGTTATTTTTTAATTCGTGAAACCGTTTTTTTTTTTTTTTATCCCCCAAAAAAAGGCGTTTGAAAAATTATTGCACAAATACCGTGCGAGATAAAAAGTTGCAATGACCGCCACTTTATTCCCTAGGGTGTCTGCTAAAAAAAACATATATATAATGTTTGGGGGTTCTGAGTAATTTTCTAGCAAATAAATGATGATGTTTACATGAAGGAGAGAAGTGCCAGAATAGGCCCGGTAGGGAAGTGGTTAAAGATAATGTGCGTGTAAAGGCAGGCGTCCCAATACTTTTGGTAATATAGTGTACACACACGCACACTTGTTCGCACACTGTCTGAAGCTCATGAATTAATCATGTGGTCTTTGGCTAATTAGGATGTGACAGTCCTTTGGCTTTTTTTTTCTCACCCATCATTTGTGATTTCTCGTAGTCTAATTGGCTTTGTCTTTTGGAGTCTCTAGGGTGGGGGTTGGGGAGTTTGGGGGGGGCTGACACGAAGAGGCGGTGCTGTCAGGCTGTGGGAAGTGAAAGGTTAACAGCGGTCGGGTTGTCGTATTCTCGGATAGACGCAGGAAGCTCGCTGTGCAACTTACCTCTTCTGCCTTTGGGTTGCTCAGCCTCGCCCCCTGCAGGTGGGTTCAGTTGCCATCCAGGCTGAGCGATGTCTTGTTGATTGCATAGTGTAGATGCATCCACGACGCTCGCTGAAAGCAGCAGCGGCTTTGTCGCCCACAATGGGGATCCGTCCAAACATTTCCTACCTGGCTGATTACATTTTCAGTCCATGTCTTGCTCAGCTTTCGCCCGGTTATGTCCAAATCCCACCAGTGAGTCCGGCTTCACCACATCGCAGCAACAAAGAACCTGGATTCATCAAGCAGCAATAATGCCTGGAAAGCGATAAATCATACTGAAATGACCCCCATTGATGTCAGTTCAGTGACCACTTTGGCATGCCTTTAACACATTTTAAGGTGCCTTAAATGCAAATGCAGCTTTATGAATCTGAGCCAGAGGCTTCTTCCAGCACATTTCCATTTTTTTTTACTAGTTCAGGATGTTGTGTTATCACTTAGATATTCTGACAGGCAGAGACACAGTACTGAGGAAATATCCCACCATTGTGGGAGGGGCAGAGACACAGTACTGAGGAAATATCCCACCATTGTGGGAGGGGCAGAGACACAGTACTGAAGAAATATCCCACCATTGTGGGAGGGGCAGAGACACAGTACTGAAGAAATATCCCACCATTGTGGGAGGGGCAGAGACACAGTACTGAAGAAATATCCCACCATTGTGGGAGGGGCAGAGACACGACCTACTGGAGGAAATCTCCCCATTGTGGGAGGGACAGAGACACGACCTACTGGAGGAAATCTCCCCATTGTGGGAGGGGCAGAGACACGACCTACTGGAGGAAATCTCCCCATTGTGGGAGGGGCAGAGACACGACCTACTGGAGGAAATCTCCCCATTGTGGGAGGGGTAGAGACACGACCTACTGGAGGAAATCTCCCCATTGTGGGAGGGGCAGAGACACGACCTACTGGAGGAAATCTCCCCATTGTGGGAGGGACAGAGACACAACCTACTGGAGGAAATCTCCCCATTGTGGGAGGGGCAGAGACACGACCTACTGGAGGAAATCTCCCCATTGTGGGAGGGGCAGAGACACGACCTACTGGAGGAAATCTCCACATTGTGGGAGTGGCAGAGACACAACCTTCTGGAGGAAATCTCCCCATTGTGGGAGGGGCAGAGACACAAATTACTGCAGGAAATCTCCCCATTGTGGGAGGGGCAGAGACACAAACTACTGCAGGAAATCTCCCCATTGTGGGAGGGGCAGAGACACAAATTACTGCAGGAAATCTCCCCATTGTGGGAGGGGCAGAGACACAAACTACTGCAGGAAATCTCCCCATTGTGGGAGGGGCAGAGACACAAATTACTGCAGGAAATCTCACCCGTGTGGGAGGAGCAAAGATTGAAACTACTGCAGGAAAACTCCCCATTCGACTTTCTGAGACATGTAAGAATCCAGTGAATTATGTGGCTCATCTATGTGCATGAAATTTCAATCGAGATTGGCCTTTAATTGGTCCTCTGTGGTGTATTTCCCCCATTATCCCCTAGGATCTCACAGATTTGGCGAGACATACTGAGCCTTGGGACACTCGCTGAGCTGGGCGTACTTCAGTTCTCGCCCTCTGGGGGGCAGACGTGTTTGGTCAGACTTGGCAGAACTGTTTACCCGGACTGGACAAAATCCACACAAAGTCCTCTCCAAATGTCAGCGCTGTGCTGCTTTAGCAATAAAATGGTGTTTTGGATGGAAGTCAATATTGACTCAGAAGCCGAGTATCTGAATTGTTACAGCCAGCCCCACGCACTGTGCATCTCTGCGTTCTCTCATGTTGCTTACGTGCTTCTTAAAGCTGAACTCCGGGCACAAAAAATGTCTTTAGAATACAGTATATTCCTCAAAAGCCAAAAAGGATACACAGTAATTCCATTTTGTGTTCAACATATGCCTTTGAAAACCCAGATATTACCTTGCAAAGGGAGCAATGACCTCATCACTGCCTGTATACAGCTTGAGAAGAGATGTGGGAGGGGCCAAGATGACCCCACCTACTACAGGCTGTCTGCAGAAACCTACAGTAAGGGGCAGAGATAAGACCAGTCACCCTGCACAAAGAACAAGAGGAGCAGTGTGTTTTTAGGGGGGGGGGGGGGCAGAAATGGACTTCCCAATCAGTCTGTTACGCCTGATCCCCATCTTAACTAAAGACCAAGAGGTACTCTAGTCCTATCAGTGAGGTGGACTGGTCCTTTAAGAAAATGACATGGAAAGAAAGCTGGAAATGTCAACCTCATGTGTCAGCTTGTGTGAAATCTTGTGTTAGCTCCTTCTTTCTGTAAATCTTCATGGCTGTATAGAGAGGAGGACATGGCTGTATGGAGAGGAGGACATGGCTGTATAGAGAGGAGGACATGGCTGTATGGAGAGGAGGAGATCGCTGTATAGAGAGGAGGAGATTGCTGTATAGAGAGGAGGAGATCGCTGTATAGAGAGGAGGAGATCGCTGTATAGAGAGGAGGAGATGGCTGTATAGAGAGGAGGACATGGCTGTATAGAGAGGAGGAGATGGCTGTATAGAGAGGAGGAGATCGCTGTATAGAGAGGAGGAGATGGCTGTATAGAGAGGAGGACATGGCTGTATACAGAGGAGGACATGGCTGTATACAGAGGAGGACATGGCTGTATAGAGAGGAGGACATGGCTGTATGGAGAGGAGGAGATCGCTGTATAGAGAGGAGGAGATCGCTGTATAGAGAGGAGGAGATCGCTGTATAGAGAGGAGGAGATCGCTGTATAGAGAGGAGGAGATGGCTGTATAGAGAGGAGGACATGGCTGTATAGAGAGGAGGACATGGCTGTATAGAGAGGAGGACATGGCTGTATGGAGAGGAGGAGATCGCTGTATAGAGAGGAGGAGATTGCTGTATAGAGAGGAGGAGATCGCTGTATAGAGAGGAGGAGATCGCTGTATAGAGAGGAGGAGATGGCTGTATAGAGAGGAGGACATGGCTGTATAGAGAGGAGGACATGGCTGTATAGAGAGGAGGAGATCGCTGTATAGAGAGGAGGAGATGGCTTTATAGAGTGGAGGACATGGCTGTATAGAGAGGAGGACATGGCTGTATACAGAGGAGGACATGGCTGTATAGAGAGGAGGACATGGCTGTATGGAGAGGAGGAGATCGCTGTATAGAGAGGAGGAGATCGCTGTATAGAGAGGAGGAGATCGCTGTATAGAGAGGAGGAGATCGCTGTATAGAGAGGAGGAGATCGCTGTATAGAGAGGAGGAGATCGCTGTATAGAGAGGAGGAGATCGCTGTATAGAGAGGAGGACATGGCTGTATAGAGAGGAGGACATGGCTGTATAGAGAGGAGGAGATGGCTGTATAGAGAGGAGGAGATCGCTGTATAGAGAGGAGGAGATGGCTGTATGGAGAGGAGGAGATCGCTGTATAGAGAGGAGGAGATCGCTGTATAGAGAGGAAGAGATCGCTGTATAGAGAGGAGGAGATCGCTGTATAGAGAGGAGGAGATCGCTGTATAGAGAGGAGGAGATCGCTGTATAGAGAGGAGGAGATCGCTGTATAGAGAGGAGGAGATGGTTGTATAGAGAGGAGGAGGACATGGCTGTATAGAGAGGAGGAGGACATGGCTGTATAGAGAGGAGGACATGGCTGTATAGAGAGGAGGACATGGCTGTATAGAGAGGAGGAGATCGCTGTATAGAGAGGAGGAGATCGCTGTATAGAGAGGAGGAGATCGCTGTATAGAGAGGAGGACATGGCTGTATAGAGAGGAGGACATGGCTGTATAGAGAGGAGGACATGGCTGTATAGAGAGGAGGACATGGCTGTATAGAGAGGAGGACATGGCTGTATAGAGAGGAGGACATGGCTGTATAGAGAGGAGGACATGGCTGTATAGAGAGGAGGACATGGCTGTATAGAGAGGAGGACATGGCTGTATAGAGAGAAGGACATCACTATATAGAGAGGAGGACATGGCTGTATAGAGAGGAGGACATCACTATATAGAGAGGAGGACATGGCTGTATAGAGAGAAGGAGATCGCTGTATAGAGAGGAGGAGATGGCTGTATAGAGAGGAGGAGATGGCTGTATAGAGAGGAGGAGATGGCTGTATAGAGAGGAGGAGATGGCTGTATAGAGAGGAGGAGATGGCTGTATAGAGAGGAGGAGATGGCTGTATAGAGAGGAGATGGCTGTATAGAGAGGAGGAGATGGCTGTATAGAGAGGAGGAGATGGCTGTATAGAGAGGAGGAGATGGCTGTATAGAGAGGAGGAGATGGCTGTATAGAGAGGACATGGCTGTATAGAGAGGAGATCGCTGTATAGAGAGGAGGAGATCGCTGTATAGAGAGGAGGAGATGGCTGTATAGAGAGGAGGAGATGGCTGTATAGAGAGGAGGAGATGGCTGTATAGAGAGGAGGAGATCGCTGTATAGAGAGGAGGAGATGGCTGTATAGAGAGGAGGAGATGGCTGTATAGAGAGGAGGAGATGGCTGTATAGAGAGGAGGAGATGGCTGTATAGAGAGGAGGAGATGGCTGTATAGAGAGGAGGAGATGGCTGTATAGAGAGGAGGAGATGGCTGTATAGAGAGGAGGAGATGGCTGTATAGAGAGGAGGAGATCGCTGTATAGAGAGGAGGAGATGGCTGTATAGAGAGGAGGAGATGGCTGTATAGAGAGGAGGAGATGGCTGTATAGAGAGGAGATGGCTGTATAGAGAGGAGGAGATGGCTGTATAGAGAGGAGGAGATGGCTGTATAGAGAGGAGGAGATGGCTGTATAGAGAGGAGGAGATGGCTGTATAGAGAGGAGGAGATGGCTGTATAGAGAGGAGGAGATGGCTGTATAGAGAGGAGGAGATGGCTGTATAGAGAGGAGGAGATCGCTGTATAGAGAGGAGGAGATCGCTGTATAGAGAGGAGGAGATGGCTGTATAGAGAGGAGGAGATGGCTGTATAGAGAGGAGGACATGGCTGTATAGAGAGGAGGAGATGGCTGTATAGAGAGGAGGAGATGGGTGTATAGAGAGGAGGAGATCGCTGTATAGAGAGGAGGAGATCGCTGTATAGAGAGGAGGAGATGGCTGTATAGAGAGGAGGAGATGGCTGTATAGAGAGGAGGAGATGGCTGTATAGAGAGGAGGACATGGCTGTATAGAGAGGAGGAGATGGCTGTATAGAGAGGAGGACATGGCTGTATAGAGAGGAGGACATGGCTGTATAGAGAGGAGGACATGGCTGTATAGAGAGGAGGAGATGGCTGTATAGAGAGGAGGAGATGGCTGTATAGAGAGGAGGAGATGGCTGTATAGAGAGGAGGAGATCGCTGTATAGAGAGGAGGAGATCGCTGTATAGAGAGGAGGAGATGGCTGTATAGAGAGGAGGAGATGGCTGTATAGAGAGGAGGACATGGCTGTATAGAGAGGAGGAGATGGCTGTATAGAGAGGAGGAGATGGGTGTATAGAGAGGAGGAGATCGCTGTATAGAGAGGAGGAGATCGCTGTATAGAGAGGAGGAGATCGCTGTATAGAGAGGAGGAGATGGCTGTATAGAGAGGAGGAGATGGCTGTATAGAGAGGAGGAGATGGCTGTATAGAGAGGAGGAGATGGCTGTATAGAGAGGAGGAGATGGCTGTATAGAGAGGAGGAGATGGCTGTATAGAGAGGAGGAGATGGCTGTATAGAGAGGAGGAGATGGCTGTATAGAGAGGAGGAGATCGCTGTATAGAGAGGAGGAGATGGCTGTATAGAGAGGAGGAGATGGCTGTATAGAGAGGAGGAGATGGCTGTATAGAGAGGAGATGGCTGTATAGAGAGGAGGAGATGGCTGTATAGAGAGGAGGAGATGGCTGTATAGAGAGGAGGAGATGGCTGTATAGAGAGGAGGAGATGGCTGTATAGAGAGGAGGAGATGGCTGTATAGAGAGGAGGAGATGGCTGTATAGAGAGGAGGAGATGGCTGTATAGAGAGGAGGAGATCGCTGTATAGAGAGGAGGAGATCGCTGTATAGAGAGGAGGAGATGGCTGTATAGAGAGGAGGAGATGGCTGTATAGAGAGGAGGAGATCGCTGTATAGAGAGGAGGAGATCGCTGTATAGAGAGGAGATGGCTGTATAGAGAGGAGATGGCTGTATAGAGAGGAGGAGATGGCTGTATAGAGAGGAGGACATGGCTGTATAGAGAGGAGGACATGGCTGTATAGAGAGGAGGAGATCGCTGTATAGAGAGGAGAAGATCGCTGTATAGAGAGGAGGAGATGGCTGTATAGAGAGGAGGAGATGGCTGTATAGAGAGGAGGACATGGCTGTATAGAGAGGAGGAGATCGCTGTATAGAGAGGAGGAGATGGCTGTATAGAGAGGAGGAGATGGCTGTATAGAGAGGACATGGCTGTATAGAGAGGAGATCGCTGTATAGAGAGGAGGAGATCGCTGTATAGAGAGGAGGAGATCGCTGTATAGAGAGGAGGAGATGGCTGTATAGAGAGGAGGAGATGGCTGTATAGAGAGGAGGAGATGGCTGTATAGAGAGGAGATGGCTGTATAGAGAGGAGGAGATGGCTGTATAGAGAGGAGGAGATCGCTGTATAGAGAGGAGGAGATCGCTGTATAGAGAGGAGGAGATCGCTGTATAGAGAGGAGGAGATCGCTGTATAGAGAGGAGGAGATGGCTGTATAGAGAGGAGGAGATGGCTGTATAGAGAGGACATGGCTGTATAGAGAGGAGATCGCTGTATAGAGAGGAGGAGATGGCTGTATAGAGAGGAGGAGATGGCTGTATAGAGAGGACATGGCTGTATAGAGAGGAGATCGCTGTATAGAGAGGAGGAGATGGCTGTATAGAGAGGAGGAGATGGCTGTATAGAGAGGAGGAGATCGCTGTATAGAGAGGAGGAGATGGCTGTATAGAGAGGAGGAGATCGCTGTATAGAGAGGAGGAGATGGCTGTATAGAGAGGAGGAGATCGCTGTATAGAGAGGAGGAGATGGCTGTATAGAGAGGAGGAGATGGCTGTATAGAGAGGAGGAGATCGCTGTATAGAGAGGAGGAGATGGCTGTATAGAGAGGAGGAGATGGCTGTATAGAGAGGAGGAGATGGCTGTATAGAGAGGAGGAGATGGCTGTATAGAGAGGAGGACATGGCTGTATAGAGAGGAGGACATGGCTGTATAGAGAGGAGGACATGGCTGTATAGAGAGGAGGACATGGCTGTATAGAGAGGAGGACATGGCTGTATAGAGAGGAGGACATGGCTGTATAGAGAGGAGGACATGGCTGTATAGAGAGGAGATCGCTGTATAGAGAGGAGGACATGGCTGTATAGAGAGGAGGACATGGTTGTATAGAGAGGAGGACATGGCTGTATAGAGAGGAGGAGATGGCTGTATAGAGAGGAGCAGATGGCTGTATAGAGAGGAGGAGATGGCTGTATAGAGAGGAGGAGATCGCTGTATAGAGATGAGGAGATGGCTGTATAGAGAGGAGGAGATGGCTGTATAGAGAGGAGGAGATCGCTGTATAGAGAGGAGGAGATGGCTGTATAGAGAGGAGGAGATGGCTGTATAGAGAGGAGGAGATCGCTGTATAGAGAGGAGGAGATGGCTGTATAGAGAGGAGGAGATGGCTGTATAGAGAGGACATGGCTGTATAGAGAGGAGATGGCTGTATAGAGAGGAGGAGATGGCTGTATAGAGAGGAGGAGATCGCTGTATAGAGAGGAGGAGATCGCTGTATAGAGAGGAGGAGATGGCTGTATAGAGAGGAGGAGATCGCTGTATAGAGAGGAGGAGATGGCTGTATAGAGAGGAGGAGATGGCTGTATAGAGAGGAGATGGCTGTATAGAGAGGACATGGCTGTATAGAGAGGAGATGGCTGTATAGAGAGGAGGAGATCGCTGTATAGAGAGGAGGAGATGGCTGTATAGAGAGGAGGAGATGGCTGTATAGAGAGGAGGAGATGGCTGTATAGAGAGGAGGAGATGGCTGTATAGAGAGGAGGAGATGGCTGTATAGAGAGGAGGAGATGGCTGTATAGAGAGGAGGAGATGGCTGTATAGAGAGGAGGAGATCGCTGTATAGAGAGGAGGAGATGGCTGTATAGAGAGGAGGAGATCGCTGTATAGAGAGGAGGAGATGGCTGTATAGAGAGGAGGAGATGGCTGTATAGAGAGGAGGAGATGGCTGTATAGAGAGGAGGAGATGGCTGTATAGAGAGGAGGAGATCGCTGTATAGAGAGGAGGAGATCGCTGTATAGAGAGGAGGAGATGGCTGTATAGAGAGGAGGAGATGGCTGTATAGAGAGGAGGAGATCGCTGTATAGAGAGGAGGAGATCGCTGTATAGAGAGGAGATGGCTGTATAGAGAGGAGGAGATGGCTGTATAGAGAGGAGGACATGGCTGTATAGAGAGGAGGACATGGCTGTATAGAGAGGAGGAGATCGCTGTATAGAGAGGAGAAGATCGCTGTATAGAGAGGAGGAGATGGCTGTATAGAGAGGAGGAGATGGCTGTATAGAGAGGAGGACATGGCTGTATAGAGAGGAGGAGATCGCTGTATAGAGAGGAGGAGATGGCTGTATAGAGAGGAGGAGATGGCTGTATAGAGAGGACATGGCTGTATAGAGAGGAGATCGCTGTATAGAGAGGAGGAGATCGCTGTATAGAGAGGAGGAGATCGCTGTATAGAGAGGAGGAGATGGCTGTATAGAGAGGAGGAGATGGCTGTATAGAGAGGAGGAGATGGCTGTATAGAGAGGAGATGGCTGTATAGAGAGGAGGAGATGGCTGTATAGAGAGGAGGAGATCGCTGTATAGAGAGGAGGAGATCGCTGTATAGAGAGGAGGAGATCGCTGTATAGAGAGGAGGAGATCGCTGTATAGAGAGGAGGAGATGGCTGTATAGAGAGGAGGAGATGGCTGTATAGAGAGGACATGGCTGTATAGAGAGGAGATCGCTGTATAGAGAGGAGGAGATGGCTGTATAGAGAGGAGGAGATGGCTGTATAGAGAGGACATGGCTGTATAGAGAGGAGATCGCTGTATAGAGAGGAGGAGATGGCTGTATAGAGAGGAGGAGATGGCTGTATAGAGAGGAGGAGATCGCTGTATAGAGAGGAGGAGATGGCTGTATAGAGAGGAGGAGATCGCTGTATAGAGAGGAGGAGATGGCTGTATAGAGAGGAGGAGATCGCTGTATAGAGAGGAGGAGATGGCTGTATAGAGAGGAGGAGATGGCTGTATAGAGAGGAGGAGATCGCTGTATAGAGAGGAGGAGATGGCTGTATAGAGAGGAGGAGATGGCTGTATAGAGAGGAGGAGATGGCTGTATAGAGAGGAGGAGATGGCTGTATAGAGAGGAGGACATGGCTGTATAGAGAGGAGGACATGGCTGTATAGAGAGGAGGACATGGCTGTATAGAGAGGAGGACATGGCTGTATAGAGAGGAGGACATGGCTGTATAGAGAGGAGGACATGGCTGTATAGAGAGGAGGACATGGCTGTATAGAGAGGAGATCGCTGTATAGAGAGGAGGACATGGCTGTATAGAGAGGAGGACATGGTTGTATAGAGAGGAGGACATGGCTGTATAGAGAGGAGGAGATGGCTGTATAGAGAGGAGCAGATGGCTGTATAGAGAGGAGGAGATGGCTGTATAGAGAGGAGGAGATCGCTGTATAGAGATGAGGAGATGGCTGTATAGAGAGGAGGAGATGGCTGTATAGAGAGGAGGAGATCGCTGTATAGAGAGGAGGAGATGGCTGTATAGAGAGGAGGAGATGGCTGTATAGAGAGGAGGACATGGCTGTATAGAGAGGAGGACATGGCTGTATAGAGAGGAGGAGATGGCTGTATAGAGAGGAGGAGATGGCTGTATAGAGAGGAGGAGATCGCTGTATAGAGAGGAGGAGATCGCTGTATAGAGAGGAGGAGATCGCTGTATAGAGAGGAGGAGATCGCTGTATAGAGAGGAGGAGATGGCTGTATAGAGAGGAGGAGATGGCTGTATAGAGAGGAGGAGATCGCTGTATAGAGAGGAGGACATGGCTGTATAGAGAGGAGGAGATGGCTGTATAGAGAGGAGGAGATGGCTGTATAGAGAGGAGGACATGGCTGTATAGAGAGGAGGACATGGCTGTATAGAGAGGAGGACATGGCTGTATAGAGAGGAGGAGATGGCTGTATAGAGAGGAGGAGATGGCTGTATAGAGAGGAGGAGATCGCTGTATAGAGAGGAGGACATGGCTGTATAGAGAGGAGGACATGGCTGTATAGAGAGGAGGAGATGGCTGTATAGAGAGGAGGAGATGGCTGTATAGAGAGGAGGACATGGCTGTATAGAGAGGAGGACATGGCTGTATAGAGAGGAGGACATGGCTGTATAGAGAGGAGGACATGGCTGTATAGAGAGGAGGACATGGCTGTATAGAGAGGAGGACATGGCTGTATAGAGAGGAGGACATGGCTGTATAGAGAGGAGATCGCTGTATAGAGAGGAGGACATGGCTGTATAGAGAGGAGGACATGGTTGTATAGAGAGGAGGACATGGCTGTATAGAGAGGAGGAGATGGCTGTATAGAGAGGAGGAGATGGCTGTATAGAGAGGAGGAGATGGCTGTATAGAGAGGAGGAGATGGCTGTATAGAGAGGAGGAGATGGCTGTATAGAGAGGAGGAGATCGCTGTATAGAGAGGAGGAGATCGCTGTATAGAGAGGAGGAGATGGCTGTATAGAGAGGAGGAGATGGCTGTATAGAGAGGAGGACATGGCTGTATAGAGAGGAGGACATGGCTGTATAGAGAGGAGGACATGGCTGTATAGAGAGGAGGACATGGCTGTATAGAGAGGAGGACATGGCTTTATAGAGAGGAGGACATGGCTGTATAGAGAGGAGGAGATGGCTGTATAGAGAGGAGGAGATCGCTGTATAGAGAGGAGGACATGGCTGTATAGAGAGGAGGACATGGCTGTATAGAGAGGAGGAGATCGCTGTATAGAGAGGAGGACATGGCTGTATAGAGAGGAGGACATGGCTGTATAGAGAGGAGGACATGGCTGTATAGAGAGGAGGAGATGGCTGTATAGAGAGGAGGAGATGGCTGTATAGAGAGGAGGAGATCGCTGTATAGAGAGGAGGAGATCGCTGTATAGAGAGGAGGAGATCGCTGTATAGAGAGGAGGAGATGGCTGTATAGAGAGGAGGAGATGGCTGTATAGAGAGGAGGACATGGCTGTATAGAGAGGAGGAGATGGCTGTATAGAGAGGAGGAGATGGCTGTATAGAGAGGAGGACATGGCTGTATAGAGAGGAGGACATGGCTGTATAGAGAGGAGGACATGGCTGTATAGAGAGGAGGACATGGCTGTATAGAGAGGAGGACATGGCTGTATAGAGAGGAGGAGATGGCTGTATAGAGAGGAGGAGATCGCTGTATAGAGCGGAGGACATGGCTGTATAGAGAGGAGGACATGGCTGTACAGAGAGGAGGAGATCGCTGTATAGAGAGGAGGACATGGCTGTATAGAGAGGAGGACATGGCTGTATAGAGAGGAGGACATGGCTGTATAGAGAGGAGGAGATCGCTGTATAGAGAGGAGGACATGGCTGTATAGAGAGGAGGACATGGCTGTATAGAGAGGAGGAGATCGCTGTATAGAGAGGAGGACATGGCTGTATAGAGAGGAGGAGATCGCTGTATAGAGAGGAGGACATGGCTGTATAGAGAGGAGGACATGGCTGTATAGAGAGGAGGACATGGCTGTATAGAGAGGAGGAGATGGCTGTATAGAGAGGAGGAGATGGCTGTATAGAGAGGAGGAGATCGCTGTATAGAGAGGAGGAGATCGCTGTATAGAGAGGAGGAGATCGCTGTATAGAGAGGAGGAGATGGCTGTATAGAGAGGAGGAGATGGCTGTATAGAGAGGAGGACATGGCTGTATAGAGAGGAGGAGATGGCTGTATAGAGAGGAGGAGATGGGTGTATAGAGAGGAGGAGATCGCTGTATAGAGAGGAGGAGATCGCTGTATAGAGAGGAGGAGATCGCTGTATAGAGAGGAGGAGATGGCTGTATAGAGAGGAGGAGATGGCTGTATAGAGAGGAGGACATGGCTGTATAGAGAGGAGGACATGGCTGTATAGAGAGGAGGACATGGCTGTATAGAGAGGAGGAGATCGCTGTATAGAGAGGAGGACATGGCTGTATAGAGAGGAGGACATGGCTGTATAGAGAGGAGGACATGGCTGTACAGGATGTGGTCAGAAGAGAGAAGGATTTTACTTTTATTATCTCAAAGTCTGAATAACAGGACTTGGAATTTAAGTGTTTATTTAGATGGAATTGATCAGCTCCTGTCAGAGAGCAGACACCGCGAGAAGCATGGTACTGCCACACTAGAACATTATCTCCTGTGCCCCTCTCTGACTTGGTTTCACTTACAGGCTGCCACTCACTGCAGCAGAGAGCCCTCAGCCTGTGCTTACCTTCCTGCATGTTAGTGGGCAGACAGCTGATTCCCAAGAGCATGACCCCCTAACTGCTCATGAAGATGTCTTATAGGCCAGCAATGAGTCATTACAGCCTCCCCTGTGAATGACTTGATAATATCTTGTGATGTCTGCATAGAGGAGGCTGACAGGGAACCAGACCTTTCTCCACTGTATCCAAAAACTATTTTTGCCTAGTCTGCATGACATGACTTTATCTATAAACAAAGCCACATCACAGCCCTTTGCTGGGTTAGGGTTAAGGTCGATCTCTTTTCCTCAACATTCCTGCATGTTGGTGGGCGGACAGCTGAAGCAGGGCAGTGTCATTCCCAAGGGCTTGACCCCAAGCTGGTCATGTTATCTCTCACAGGCAGCAATGAATCACTACTGCCCTACCTTTTGAGTGACTAGCTGTAAAATCTTGTGCTGTCAATAGGGAAGGAGGCTGCAGATAACCAGAACAGATAGGCACCTTGCCCTATGTGCCCGGGTATCGAGCTGATGTCTTTTCTAGAAGCAGGCACGCTCTACAAGAATTCATTATTCCAGAATAAACTGCTTTGCTTTAAAGGAAATGGGAAGCTTAATTTGTGGCCGGAGCCTGAGGCAGCCAGACCTGAAGGCGGTGGAGTCAGGATGCCCATTATTTCACTTTTTTTCCTTTTATTTTAAATGTTTATTTATGTAATCTGCATGGTAAAACAGATCAGGAATTTTAAAGTGGCCATGTCTCCGAAATAGACTCTGAAATGAAGCCATTTCCTGTAAAGAAGATCATTCGAAAGTATTGGGACGCCCGCCTTTACACACACATGAACTTTAATGGCATCCCAGTCTTAGTCCATAGGGTTCAATATTGAGTTGGCCCACCCTTTGCAGCTATAACAGCTTCAACTATTCTGGGAAGGCCGTCCACAAGGTTTAGGAGGGTGTCTATGGGAATGTCTGACCATTCTTCCAGAAGAGCATTTGTGAGGTCAGGCACTGATGTTGGACGAGAAGACATAGGCACGCAGTCTCCACTCGAATTTCATCCCAAAGGTGTTCTATCGGGTTGAGGTCAGGACTCTGTGCAGGCCATTCAAGTTCCTCCACCCCAAACTCACTCATCCATGTCTTTATGGACCTTGCTTTGTGCACTGGTGCGCAGTCATGTTGGGACAGGAAGGGGCCATCCCCAAACTGTTCCCACAAATGAAATTGTCCAAAATGTCTTGGTACGCTGACGCCTTAAGTGTTCCCTTCACTGGAGTTAAGGGGCCAAGCCCAACCCCTGAAAAGCAACCCCACATCATAATCCCCCCTCCACCAAATGATTTGGACCAGTGCACAAAGCAAGGGCCATAAACAAATCATTTGGTGGAGGGGGGATTATGGCGTGGGGTTGTTTTTCAGGAGTTGGGCTTGGCCCCTTAACTCCAGTGAAGACTGGGATGCCATAAAAGTTCATGTTGTGCGTGTAAAGGCAGGTGTCCCAATACTTTTGACAATATAGTGTATATAAAGTATGGCTTTGACTTGTTTTATGTCACAAAATTGTGGGTGAAGAAGGTCAGTCACTAGAGAAGTGGCTCCAGTGAGGCTGCTCTCAGCACAAATAGGATACCCTTAAACTAGGGTACCCAGCATTTGGGAAGCATGCTACTGCTATATTGTTCCTGGGCACTGTCCACCATTCTTTATTTATAGTGGCTGTGCTGTTTGTGACTCCTCCTAAACTACATGCAGTATTTGAGCCCTGAAGAAGTGGGAGCCCCCGAAACGTGTCTTCTTTTTATGAAAATATTATCAGTATTAAACGTTTTTCTGGACTTTTAGTTCCTAGATCTGTCGCTCTCATTGGACTTTCAATAGCTGTAAAAAAGAGACTGAATACTTACCTCTCCTACTGGTTGCACCATTGGACACCGACCTGTTTAGTAGAATTTTTCCTCCGAATTCTGCTGGGAAATCAACACTTCTGAGAGTTTCCTTCACGCCATTAACAGAGACAGTCTGTCTAGACTGTGCTGTCTATACTGTGCTGTCCTGAGCTCTGAATCTGCCAGTGAAGATCTATTTGGTATCTGCTTACTTGTGTCTGTTCAAGCACAGTCAAAATTGCTAAGCCCTGATGAATGGGAAATTGGCCCCTGAAATGTGTTGTTTTTTTTTTTGTTTTGTTTTTGCTTTGAATCAGTTTTATCATTAAAAATCTTGGACTCGTTGATGTTTGTTTGGTGCTCTCATTGGATTGCATGTATGGGGATTCTCAACGCTTGAGTCCTTTCTATGTTTCTAAGAGGAGTTCTTGATTTGTGGATTGCTGCCGAACCAGAGCCAGTGAGCCCAGTGACTATTTCAGTGACCCTTGGAAAATCTGAATCTGCATTCCTATTCTTAGAATGTTTGTCTTTGTGTCCCAAAAGGAAAGGTTTCTGTGTACTCACCAGGTCTAATAGAGAGGGAAAATCTTCCAAATGGGAACAAAAACTTGTCTAAAAAGTTAAAGGAACACTAAAGGCAATTTTTTTATATTTTTTTTCAAATAACAAACATGTTATACTTACCTCCAATGTGCAGCTCGTTTTTCACAGAGTGGCCCCGAATCTGGTCTTCTGGGGTCCCTCGGCCGCTGTCTGGGCTCCTCCCCACAAGAACTAACTCTCTTCATGCGAGCTCTCTCGCTTGGTGGATAGTTTTTGCGGGTGCGCTCCCGTGATACAGCCGCTCACTGTATCACTCGGCCCCGCCCCCCCGGCGCGCCACATCATTGGATGTGATTGACAGCAGCACGAGCCAATTGCTGCGCTGCTTTTTAATCAACCAATGAATGAGCCGAGAAGCCAGCGCGTTCACGGCGCGGGACTTTTGAGGGGTCAGGTAAGTAAATGGGGGCTCGGGGAGCGCTAATCCTCAGATGTTTTTTCACCTTAATGCATAGAATGCATTAAGGTGAAAAAACTTGTACCTTTACAACCCCTTTTACAGAGATCCAAATCATTCTCCAGTGTCGCCAATAATATTATTTTTTTAGCAAAAATAAAATAAAAAATTGCTTGTATCACCAAGACATGACTTTGTTTATAAACAAAGCCACATCACATCTTGTTTCTGGGGTAGGGTTAAAGTCTATGGGCTCTTTCACACGGAGGTCCGTTCAGGTCCGCCTGTCAGTTTTTTAGGCGGACCTGAAACGGATCCTCCATGTACCCCTATGGAAGCACGGATGTCAGCGGAGACAGGTCCGCTGACATCCGCTCCGCCAAAGTGTGACGGAGGAAAACCCTATTTTTCCTTCCGTCGGCGGAGCGGATCGGATGACAACGGACTCTACGGTCCGTCGTCATCCGATTCCCCATAGGGGAGAGCGGCGCTCTGACAGGTCGGTCCCTGCACAGTGTGCGGGGACCGCCCAGTCATCCGTCGGCTCAGCGGGGATCAACGGAGCGATCCCCGCTGAGCAAGCGGAGCTTCACGGGGCGGATCTGCACGGATCCGCCCCGTGTGAAAGGAGCCTAATCTCTTTTCCCTATAATGCAATATAAGGATACATTTTTGGCACAAGAAGAGGTCTAGGATAGTTGAAGTTCTGTAGCCCTCAGGAGCCACTTAAAACCAATTGCACCCCCTAATATCTTAGTCGTACAATAAAGGACACAGGCTGAATATTCATAGATTCTAGGTTATAGGCTGGTACCTTCAGGTGATTGGACACTGGTGAAGCTTTTGAGGACACACACCCCTGAGGATCCCCCCAGGGCTGCTACTAGAAATCACGGGTCCCCGTACAGTCTACCCTGCTTTTCATCTCAAAACAACCCCCCTTAGTCGAAGCCGGCAGTGCAGGGGAAAGGGGCACACAGGTGGGCCCAGGCAGAAGGGGGTATCGGATCATGGACAGTAAGGGGTGGTCAGTAAGGCAGGGGGGCAATTACTGGAGCCAATCCCCTGTAGTTCCCTCCTGCATCAGCTGACAGCCGTGGGGAATGAGAGGACGGGAAGGCAGCAGTGTGGGGTAAAGGGGCGCACAGGGGGGCACGGCAGAAGTGGGAATCAGATCATGGACAGGAGAGGGTGATCAGTGTGGTGGGGGGGGGGGCAGTTACTGTAACTGATCCCCTTTTGGTTCTCTCCTGCAGCAGCTGAAAGCCGGTTGGAGTAAGAGAAGGGGGAGTCAGCAGTGCGGAGGAAAGGGGCACACAGGGGGGCCCGGGTAGAAGGGGAAATCGGATCATAGATTGGAGGGGGTGATCAGTGCGGGGGGGGGGGCAGGGCAATTACTGGAACCCATCCCCCTGTGTGGTTCTCATTGCAGCAGCTGAAAAATGGCATCTCCTCCTCTCCCTCCTGCCAGCTTTCATCTGCTGCAGGGAGCGCCACACAAGGGATCAGTTCCATTAATTGTCCCCCTCTCCTGCCACATCGATCACCCCCTCCTGTCAACAATCCTTTTCCTCCTACTGCCCAGACCACCCTGCTAAACTGATGGAGCCTGGGCCCCATACAGGAGCCCCGGCTGTACCCCTTATCAGCAGCCCTGATCCCCCCTAAAATCCCACTCCCTCATTGACTCCAATGTATTTTGCTGAATGGCAAATTTGCACTCATTTCCATTACTGAACTTTAGGAGAAGCGTGCCAAGCACCGTCACCGCCCCCCTTTCCCCGCTATAATACTCACCTCTGTTGAATGACCTGTCAGCATCATTTCACCATCTCCGTCCCATCTCACCCCACATAAAACCGTTCCCAGTGCTTTATAGGCAGCTGTAAAAAGGCAGCCTTTGTCTGGGGCGCCATCTCACAGTCCGTAAAACCATCAGACACCTTTTACAAGCCAGACGGGCAAAAGTCAATGCCACTGGGAAGTTACCTTGGGAACCGGTCACCGTCTGACGGCAAAAAAGGTATAAATGCGGATCAGCTGTGGCAAAGGGCAACAAAAAAAAAAAAAAATCTATTTCTGAATATCTCTACCTGAAACCTGCTCTGCCCCCCTCCATTCTCTGAACAGACCCATGTCTTGTCAGCCTGCCAGAATCGCGAGTTGCCAATAATGATTCTTGCATGAAAATTGATGGTGAGAGAAGGGGGGCATTCGCTCTCCTCCTCCCTCTTCCTCTGCTCTTATTCCAACCCTCTATTATTGTAGCCTGGGGGGAGCTCATGTCTTTCCTCTCTCTCTCGCTCTCTCTCTTTATCTCTCTCTCTCATTCTGTGCCAGGACTGCCAGAGATAAGCGACCACCAAAAAGCTTGCAGCGAAGGAGGACCTCCATCCGTCAACATGGACAGTCTCCGCTCTGCCCCCTTCTTGTAGGACCACCATGTGATATCTTTTTATTTTATTTTTTCTAAATTCTACTTCGATCCAAGAAACCAAAAAAGAAAAAGGGATAGATGCTTCTTTTTTTTTTCATTTTCCTTCCCTGGCAACAGGACCTCTTTTCCTCCCCTGAGCCTTAATTTCTATTTCCCCTCTTAATCCCAAGTAGCATGCCCTATTACAGCGATCCATTGACCTTCGCCCTTGACATTCAAATTGCTGAATGGAGAGCCAGGGGGTGCTTTGGCTGTCTGCTTCACAGAGGGATTGCTAAACCTTCTGATTCTTAAAAGAGGAGCCTTAAAAGCTTTGAACACTCCCTCCGTCCCTCCCCGCGATTTTCTTCCTCTCTCTCTTTTTTTTTTTGTCATTATTTGCATTACTGGGCTGGGAGCCTGAAAACACGGAAGAGCCAAAGCAGACAGGACTGAGCTGTGTTACTCTCTGGATCACCCAGAGAGGAAAAGTCCTTCGGTTCCCCCTCCTACCCCCCCTCTTCCCCAAGTCCTGCCGCTAACGTTTCCTTTCACCCCCCCCCCCCCAAAAAAAGACGATGGGACTATAATCCGCCAGCGTTCTTTCTTTCTTTAATTGAACTTCGGAAGCGATCATGTTTGGATTAAAGCCTCCGCTCTACTACTTGCCAGGTAAGAAAGCGACTTACTTTCATAATTTTTTTTTTTGGCATCGTGGTGTCATGTCCTCATCGGCTTTGGGTTTATTATTAGAGTGGCGCGGGTCTTTGCCCGGCATCGCCTTCTGCCCTTTTGACCTCGTCTGAGTGTCAGGGATGCCCCGGCGTCTCAATGCTCGCCAGGGTGACTGACAGCGTGCCATCGGAGATGTGCCGCGAGAGTGAATTCCCTCCCGGTGTTGCGTGTCCATGCATTGTCTGCTGCTAAGTGCAGATCCTTGTTTTATTTAGCAGTAAAAGACAGAGGCACTTAAGGCGAGGTGAGCGAGCATGTCAGGACGGTGTGGTGTTACTGGCCGCAACCAATGCTTAATAGTGTTTTCATGGTTGAGTGGATTACGCTCTGGTACGACGAAAGTCTGATTGTTGCTTTTTTTAATATAGAGCCCCCACCCCCTTCTTTTAATATAGGACTTAAGTGCCACCACTTAGAAGTGCCACCCCTTTGGCATGTGTTTTGTTGCCGGATAATGAGGGACGAAGACAGACCTGGGCCACCCAGCCTGGGTCTTGTAGTACCTCACTAACTGTGTCTTATCCTCTTACAACCTTTAAAATAAACTTCATGTTTTAAGAGCAAAAAAGCAAGATGGGTACAAAACCCAACAAGACCTTGGCCAACCAGATGACCATGGCCAACAAACAAGACCGTGGCCAACCAGATGACCATGGCTAACCAACGAGACCATGGCCAACAAACAAGACCATGGCCAACCAGATGACCATGGCCAACAAACAAGACCATGACCAACCAGATGACCATGGCCAACCAACGAGACCATGGCCAACGAACAAGACCATGGCCAACCAGATGACCATGTCCAACCAACAAGACCATGGCCAACCAGATGTAACCTTTGGTCGATGTCAGGAAGTCAGAGCAGATAAAGGAAACTGCTTATTGGTTGCTAATGGTTCCTGCACTAAAAAGAAAACTGAATCTATTTTTCTCAGAAGGTTGTTACAATGTATCACATCTGCTGATAGCGAATGTTGATAATCTTTCTGGGTTGGTTCCTAAATCTTGACATTCGAGGGGTGCTGGTGGGTTTTTCCAGGACCCTCATAGAGGAAGAAGGGGAGATGGAGATTGTTGGGTAGCTGCAGGGCGACTTCAGATGGATCTTGTATGAGAGGGAGGGGAAGCGTTCAAAGCAGCTGTGACAGAGTGAAAAACTTATATGAGCTGTCAGTGGATTAGATATTTCCGTTCCAGGTTCACAGTGGTAATCAGAAGATGATTTCACCCGTACAGAGAGCACGGCTAAGGGTGAGACACTCTGCCAACAGCCTGGCAGCCGCAGAAAGTTAACCCTGTACGCCTCGGCCGCAGTCTGATTTAGAGCGTCAGCTCTTTAGCTCTGCTCCGCTGGTGCTGTTAAAGAGGAAAGCTGTGACAGGAACTAGAAACATTTATAGGACTAGGAAAAACAAATAAAGAACTATTTTAATACTTAGGCTCCATGTACACAGAAGCTGATAAACTGCAGTTAATGGGCGTTTTGGCGTTTTTTTTAAAAGCCCATTAACTGCACTCTATGTTAGCCTATGTGTTCATGTACACATAAAGTTTTTTAGCTTTTAATGAGCAGTGGAGTTAATGGGCTTTTTTCTGAACGCAGGAAATTTGCGTTTAAAGTGCCGTTTTTCGGCAGAAAAAAACGCAAAAAAACGCAAAACGCCGAAAAACGCTCATAAACGCTCACGCTCAAAAACGCTGGCCTCGAGCGTTTTTTGGTCCATTGAAAATTTTTTTTTTTTTAAAAAGCTACACTGAAAAACGCTAATAAAAGCTAGTAAAAAAAACGCTGATAAAAGCTAGCTTTTTCTGCTGCTTTAAAAACGGCCGTTTTTGAGCTTCTGTGTACATGGAGCCTAAAGCAAACAATAAGATATCACAGGCAGCAACGGGGTGGAGGAAGGGGGGGGGGGGCATATTTACAATTTTTTTTTTTTCTTTGTTGCACTGAAATGATTCAATATCACTAGATATTTGTGTACGATTGTATGATTTCACCTCATTGTGACTAGTATACAACAGATGGGAATGTACCCACGCAATCTCTCGGGCTAATAAGGTTTGTCGAGAAGGGGTCATAGCGAAAAAAATATTTCCAGCAGTTTTTTTTTTTTTCTTTATCCAAAATTCCAGCAGTTTTTTAAATGTATTCAGGTTGATTTGTAGCTTTGAACGTTCAGATGTTTTTGTTTCACAATTATTATTTGTATGTGTTATATTGTAGAAAGCGTTGTGGCAAGTATGGCGGCACCTACGCACAGCGGACGCCCTCGCCGGGGACCCTGATAACGCATCCAGCTGTCACTTCTGAGCCTTTTTCAGCCTAATATGGTCGGGGGCGCGGGTAGAGTCACAGTGTCACCTGACAGAGTTTCAATGCAGGCGTTTGTACTTTTTGTAGCTCCTTTACTTGAAGGAACTTTATTTTTTGTATTTTATTTTTTATTTTTTTTATAGGTTTGGCGGTCTTTGTAATATTGAGAAACACTGCTGAACGTGTGCACTGGTGGTTAAGAGCCGGAGGTAGTGGTGGTCAACTTGTGCTGATAACGTGGTGTGATACTTACTGGCACTTCTTCCTTTTACAGCCCGCTTAAAGGGAATTTCTTTTCTTTCAAGATAACATTTTTAGTTTTGTGTTCGGCGGTTTTGCGGCCTTAACATACTGTTCATGTTTAAGGGCTGCTTCTTCCGGAAATGTCTGTTGCACGCAGACAGTGGGGTGAATTCACCCTTTGCTTGCCAGAGAGTATGGCCAATTTTGTTAGGCAAGAGGCGCTTTGAGTTATGGGGGGGGGGGGGGGTATAATACCTGCTGACATTATATCGATTGGCACTTTTTATTGGGCTCTGTCATTCAAAATAGTCCTGAAAATAAGATGGTTTTACTTCTAACTTTGTGCCTTTATGTATTCTGAAATGTCATGTATTAGAGAATTTTAGGAATGCATGAGTGTACCCGTATTGTTCTGGTGGAACTTTAAAATGTATTATTTATTGGTCTGCTGACATTTGTGACCTGTGCCCCAGTGCTATCATCCTGGTCCCGTCTCCCTGCAAGGCACTGACATGGAACAAGGGTTGGCACGTCTGGTTGTCGGGACATCTGATATACACATACTGTACCTGTTGTGGGTCAGTGACTCATCAAATAGTGAAGTGGGGATGACAGCCATGGAACTGGCACCTTCAAAAACAAGTTTGCAACAGTAACTTTCTATCCTGACAGGGTTCCTTGATTTCATAGAGGTGAAGAAACTAGAAGCATGGCCAAGTAATAAAAAATATGTGAGCCTAGGGAAGATATTGTATGGGTGGTTTTCCTATTTCTTAAATCAACAGCCCTTTTTCCCTCTTCCGGTAGACCTGGCTTTCAGGGCATAGCCTGCTATACTCCTTAAAGTCCCACTGCCTGTCTCTTTAAGCAACACAGCAGGACCTTTCCTCTGTAGGCAAAGTTTTAGAGGAAGGATCCCTTAGCATCACTTACAGTGACAGGCAGCAGGACTCGCTAAGACCATTAGAGGTTCTGGTGGTGGACCCCTAGCCTGGTGGGTCCAGCAAACCTTAATGTGCCACTGCCTGTCTCTTTAGGGAGCATAGCAGAACCTTTCCTGTTTAATCAAAGGTTTGGGGGAAGGATCCCTCTGCATTGCTTACAGTGACAGGCAGCAAGACTCTTAAGACCAATAGAGGTTCTGGTGGTGGACCCCTAACCTAGTGGGTCCAGCAAACCAGTCCTATATGTGCAGATACGGGACTGCAACTTCCAGTGTAGGCAAAGTTTTAGAGGAAGGGTCCCTTAGCATCACTTACAGTGACAGGCAGCAGGACTTTAAGACCATTAGAGGTTCTGGCGGTGGACCCCTAGCCTGGTGGGTCCAGCAAACCTTAATGTCCCACTGCCTCTCTCTTTAGGGAGCATAGCAGAACCTTTCCTGTTTAATCAAAGTTTTAGAGGAAGGATCCCTTAGCATCACTTACAGTGACAGGCAGCAGGACTCTAAGATCATTAGAGGTTCTGGTGGTGGACCCCTAGCCTGGTGGGTCCAGCAAACTTTAAAGTCCCACCTCCTGTCTCTTTAAGCAGCACAGCAGGACCTTTCCCCTGTAGACAAAGTTTTAGAGGAAGGTTCCCTCTGCACTGCTTACAGTGACAGGCACCAAGACTCTTAAGACCAATAGAGGTTCTGGTGGTGGACCCCTAACTTAGTGGGTCCAGCAAACCAGTCCTATATGTGCAGATACGGGACTGCAACTTCCAGTGTATCCTGACAGCCAGAAAGCAGCAGAGTTATTATGGAGTGATACGTCCCATGAAGGCTGAGACTTTAAGTGCGACACCAGCCAGAAAACCGGCACCTGGATTGTTGTAATCACGTCCTGTTAGTTTGATATATCAAAAACATTAAAAATTATAATTTTGTGTTCCGCAGCTGGTATTTTATTCTGGAAGAGAATCTTGGACAAGATGTAGTTTGATCATTAAAGTGAGGGGCTTTCTTTAAGTCAGCCAGTGTCCAGGCAGCGGAAATACATAAAAATTTAAAGCACTCTCGGCACTGTGTCAGCCGGCTTTAAAATGCCAGTGGGATCCATAATTGACCGATATGCTTGATTATCTTGTTTTTTTCCCCCATTCCCAGAACTGATTCCGCCTCTTTATCCAGACTTATCCAGTATATTAGAATCTCATCACCGTCACATGGACCGCCTTATGTCCCCCCCCCCCGTTCTGTAGAATAGAACTGTTCATTACTTACCAGATCCTTTGTATGTGGGATGTGCGGTTGATTAGGAAACTGGCGTGTTGTAATCAAGTGCTGTGTAGTTCTGCTATTATGTAAGATGCAAGGGCGTTCTCAGTTTTGCCTCTCCATTAAGCATGGAACTATATGATTGGGGAGAATAAAGGGTTAAAAAGTGTCAACATCCAGTTTGCCAGCCAAGAGAATCCCCCCCCCCCCCCCAACCCAACCTCCCAGCAGATCACAATGTAAATTATGTAGCATCTGTTATGTTGTGTCACCTGCTCTGGCCCCAAGTCATTGACTTGTAACTGTCTATAGTACTTTCGCCTACATTTAACTAGATTATATATGACTGCACACTAAACAAAGCACGTCTGCAATGTGTACAACTACAGCATAGAGAGCATGGCTGTACTCTATACACTGCAGGATAGAGAGCATGGCTGTACTGTATACATTGCGGGATAGAGAGCATGGCTGTACTGTATACATTGCAGGATAGAGAGCATGGCTGTACTGTATACATTGCAGGATAGAGAGCATGGCTGTACTGTATACATTGCGGGATAGAGAGCATGGCTGTACTGTATACATTGCAGGATAGAGAGCATGGCTGTACTGTATAGATTGCAGGATAGAGAGCATGGCTGTACTGTATACATTGCGGGATAGAGAGCATGGCTGTACTCTATACACTGCAGGATAGAGAGCTTGGCTGTACTGTATGCATTGCAGGATAGAGAGCATGGCTGTACTCTATACACTGCAGGATAGAGAGCTTGGCTGTACTGTATGCATTGCAGGATAGAGAGCATGGCTGTACTGTATGCATTGCAGGATAGAGAGCATGGCTGTACTGTATACACTGCAGGATAGAGAGCATGCGCTGTACTGTATACATTGCAGGATAGAGAGCATGGCTGTACTCTATACACTGCAGGATAGAGAGCATGGCTGTACTGTATACACTTGCAGGATAGAGAGCATGGCTGTACTGTATACATTGCAGGATAGAGAGCATGGCTGTACTCTATACACTGCAGGATAGAGAGCATGGCTGTACTGTATACACTGCAGGATAGAGAGCATGGCTGTACTGTATACATTGCAGGATAGAGAGCATGGCTGTACGTATACATTGCAGAATTGCATAGCAGCGGATCATGGCTCTCATGGTTCTGATACTTGTGCTTTTAATACTGGGTGTTGGGCCTGTCTCGTTGTTCTAGTACTGAGTATTGGGCCTGTCTCATGGTTCAGGACAGGTACTGGCTGTTGGTTCTGTAACTCTTGGTTTTGGTACTAGTTGTGCCCTGTCTCCTTTTTAATAGTACTGGCTTTTGGGCCTGTCCTTGTGGTTCTAGTACTGGGTGTTGATTCTTTCTTTCATGGTCTTGATGCTAGTGGTGGGCCTGTCTCCTGGTTCTGACCCTGTCTCTTTTACTTGTTGGTTCTGTCTCTAATGGTTCTGGTATTGGGTGTTGGACCTGTGTCATGGTTCTAGTACTGAGTGTTGGACCCGTTCCAGTGCTGGGTGCAGGGTCTGTCTCTTGTTTCTAGTACTGGGTGTTGGGCCTGTCTCTCTTGTTTCTAGTACTGGGTGTTGGGCCTGTCTCTTGGTTCTAGTACTGGATGTTGTGCCTGTCTCACGGTTCTAGTACTGCGTGTTGAGCCTGTCTCGCGGTTCTAGTACTGGTGTTGAGCCAGTCTCATAGTTTTAGTACTGGGTGTTGGACCTGTGTCATGGTTCTAGCCCTGAATGTTGGGCCTGTGTCACAGTTCTGGTCCTGAGTCTTCTGGCACTGGGTGTTGGGCCTGTCCCATGGTTCCAGTAAAGGGTGCTGGGCCTGTCTCATGGTTGTATTACTGGATGCTGGGCCTGTCTCTTGTTTCTAGTACTGGGTGTTGGGCCTGTCTCTTGGTTCTAGTACTGGGTGTTGGGCCTGGTCTCTTGGTTCTAGTACTGGGTGTTGGGCCTGTCTCTTGTTTCTAGTACTGGATGTTGTGTTTGTCTCACAGTTCTAGTACTGGGTGTTGAGCCAGTCTCATAGTTTTAGTACTGGGTGTTGGGCCTGTCTCATGGTTCTAAGCCCTGAATGTTGGGCCTGTGTCACAGTTCTGGCACTGGGTGTTGGGCCTGTCCCATGGTTCCAGTAAAGGGTGCTGGGCCTGTCTCATGGTTGTATTACTGGATGCTGGGCCTGTCTCTTGTTTCTAATACTGGGTGTTGAGCCTGTCTCGTGGTTCTAGTACTGGGTGTTGAGCCTGTCTCATGGTTCTCACCCTAGGTGTTGGGCCTGTCTCTTGTTTCTAATACTGGGTATTGAGCCTGTCTCTTGGTTGTAGTACTAGGTTTTGGGCTTGTCTCATGGTTCTGGTCCTGAATGCTGGGCCTAGCTCTTGTTTGTAATACTGAGTGTTGAGCCTGTCTCATTGTTGTAGTACTGGGTGTTGAACCTGTCTCATTGTTGTAGTACTGGGTGTTGAACCTGTCTCATTGTTGTAGTACTGGGTGTTGAACCTGTCTCATTGTTGTAGTACTGGGTGTTGAACCTGTCTCATTGTTGTAGTACTGGGTGTTGAACCTGTCTCATTGTTGTAGTACTGGGTGTTGAACCTGTCTCATTGTTGTAGTACTGGGTGTTGACCCTGTCTCATTGTTGTAATACTGAGTGTTGAGCCTGTCTCATTGTTGTAGTACTGGGTGTTGAACCTGTCTCATTGTTGTAGTACTGGGTGTTGAACCTGTCTCATTGTTGTAGTACTGGGTGTTGAACCTGTCTCATTGTTGTAGTACTGGGTGTTGACCCTGTCTCATTGTTGTAATACTGAGTGTTGAGCCTGTCTCATTGTTGTAGTACTGGGTGTTTGAACCTGGCTCATGGTTGTTGGACTGGTTGTTGGGTCTTACGGTCCTAGTCCTGAATGCCGGACCTGGTTTTAGTACTGGATGTTAGGACTATCTCATGATTCTCACCCTGGGTGTTGGGCCGACCTCTTGTGGTTTTTCTTCAACAAACTTTATCTGCCAGTATGAATCATCTTTATCTTTCTCACTAGAAGATAGCAGATTCTGCATTTTCCCCTTGCTGGCTTTTACTACCTAAAATGGAATTCTGTGTGCCTGTGAAGGCCCGTCACCGAGGACACTAGTCTGTTCCCTATTTACAATCAGTAGAGGCCAACCCACAGACCTGAAGCTGTAGAATTGCTGAAAGTACCAGCATGTCCTTCCAGAGACGTCATCTTGGCCGAGGGACCTTTTTGGAACTATCTCAAGGCTAATAGATGCAAGCGTCTGTCTTGTTGTGTCCCTCTAGACCAGAACACTCTTTATTGGCCGAAGACCCAATAGACGGCAGATCTTCATCAGTTCTTCAGTCATGCTGCTAACAACTTATCCTCATCCTCCCTCCTTTTCTTAAGGGACCTTTCAAAAAAAATACCTTATTGGAAGATGTGCATGTTGGTCGCTTCTGAACATCTGTTGCTTTTCAACACTTATTATCAATCAATGAACCGCACAATGGTTGAGTAAATCTGAGACACAAGTAAGGTTAAACACATCATTTACATAAATCAAAGCTTCATTTTGTGAAAGCCATTTTCAGCTTGTGGGAAGGACTGCAGCTTTCTGTCACATGATTCTTTGCTGACAAATCTTCTTCTATTCCTGGGAACTACAGAGGGTGGTGTTCGGGACCTGGGAACACATCGGTGTGTATTTTCAAAGTCTCAGAGAATTCCCACTGGGAAGATTCACAGTCTCTATTCCTCCTGGTGACCGTTGCCTATATGATATAAAATAATCGTAAATTGAAAGTAATGCTAAAGGCTTTTTTCTTTTTTGTTAAAATAAAAAACAGCTTATGTTCTCAGCACAGAATGGTCCCTTACCTCCTCTTCTGGCAGTTCCCTGCCAGCGCTGTCCACTATTCTGCATGCTAAGGAGACACCCATGCATGTGAGCTCCCGAAGCCAGGCTGCGTGTGTCCACAGACACACACAGCGCTGGGAACTGTCTAAAATGGCAAATTCCCTCACTTTGGACAGATTTCCTCCCACTTCCTATTGTGTCTCCAGGATGGGAAGTAAAGGGAAATCTCTCCTACTCTAATCTATAACTGAACAAATACACTTTAATGGTGATGCTACTTGCCCTGGAGCTGGGCTGTTCTGTGATTATATTCCTAAGTGCTGGTGTCACCCACACACACGTAGACACACCCCGTATCGGGCACCTCTCCCTTCTCTTCTGGACAGATCCTGACAAGCTACACAGTCGCCCACAGACAAGTCGCATGCTTAGCATCACATACAGATAGTACAAATTAAAAAAAAAAAAAAAAAAGAATTTTACTCCTGCGCTCCGGTGTTTTACTGCATGCGGATAATGTAGACCATTCCTCAGTAAAAAGGCAAAAACTAAGATCTTGCAGCTCTCCTCAGAACAATGGGTGTTCATAAAACTGCAAAAAAAGAAAGGAGGGCGCACCGACCTAGTGCATCACCGGATAAAAAGCTTTTTTAAAATATATAAAAACACACAGTGGTCCTCCTCACAAAGAGAGCTTTCATATAGGCTTTTCTGACAATCAAACAGAGTCCCGTAGCAACTGCAACCAGGATTGAATGACCAGAGGGTCGGACGGTACCCCAAATGTAGCTGGATTGCTGACGCGTTTCCGGGGCACACCCCTTTCCTCAGAGCCTAGATGGTCTGTGATATCTCACCCCTATACAAGCTCCATATATATATATATATATATATATATACACATGTGCACCAAGGAGGCTCTAATTGCATTTTATATATACTCGAGTATAAGCCAAGTTTTTCCAGCACAATTTTTTGTGCTGAAAATGCCCCCCTCGGCTTATACTCGAGTCACCTTTTTGCGCCTGATCTCCCGGATTTTGGGGACCCGGTACCGGCCGGCCATAGGTCCCCTGGACCCCGAACCTTGCCTCACTCTTCCTCTACAAGTGTGCAAAGTTTGTTGTTCGTGGAACCTACATTCGGGGAGCACCGATTTTTCAAATCCGGGCACCCCTTCCATAGACTCCCATGTTAAACGGTAATTTCTTTGGTAATTTTGGGGACCCGGTACCGACCGGACGTAGGTCCCCTGGAGCCCAAACTTGGCACACATGTAGGCCCATTTCTCCTCTATAAGTGTGCAAAGGTTTTTGTCTGAGGGACCTACGGCCGGGGAGAACCGATTTTTCAAACCCAAGCACCCCTTCTATAGACTCCCATGTTAAACGTCAGTCTAGTCATGGGCACAGTGAGGCATGGGCACAGTAAGGCACAGTGAGGCATGGGCAAAGTGAGGCATGCACATGGACACAGTGAGGCATGGGCACAGTGAGGCATGCACATGGACACAGTGAGGCATGCACATGGACACAGTGAGGCATGGGCACAGTGAGGCATGCACATGGGCAAAGTGAGACATGGGCACAGTGAGGCATGGGCACAGTGAAGCATGCACATGGGCACAGTGAGACATGGGCACAGTGAGGCATGGGCACAGTGAGGCATGCACATGGACACAGTGAGGCAAATTGGAGCACAGTGAGGCATGCAGATGGACACCCTAGGCTTATACTTAAGTCAATACGTTTTCCCAGTTTTTTGTGGTAAAATTAGGTGCCTTGGCTTATATTCGGGTCGGCTTATACTCGAGTATATACGGTATATATATTTCATATTGAGGCACGTTGGTTATTACAAATATACTTACATTATTTTAGCCAATTAATTGATTGCTTGATTTCTATTATTACTAGTAATTCTGCTATTTCACTTTCATCAATGTTTTATTGCCATGAATTCCAATATTTAATCATGTCACGCGGATGGGGGCATGCACAATAAGTGAAGCTATATCTATAGGTGCCATACCCACTGGCTCCATGTACTTTGTGTGTGCACACATGTGTAGGGAGGAGCGGCCGCCAGTCACTATTGGGACATCTGTATTTGGGGCCTGGCTTAGACCGGAAGATGTGGGTGGGTCGGTGCGCCCCCCTTTCTTTTTCTTTTCTCACATACAGATAGGCCACACTTGCACCACACCACAAGGTTTCACTATCAGTCTGCTGTTCTGGTGGACACCAAGACGTTTCCTGTTAAAGTTTTGGTTCATCTGTGAAGAGAAGGCGAGCAGTTTCACATTCTGTCATCGTGACTCCAGAGAAAAGTACATTTTGTCTGCAACTCGTCTGTCTGCGTTAGTGTCGCCTTAATACTCTGCTGAACCAAGAACATCTTCAGTCTCTCAAAGTCAACCTATAGATGTTTAGAGATAGAAAGCATGGACCCTCAAGTGGCTGACCATTGGACCTTAAATCTAACAGGCAGATACAGTAACCTATAGTGAGCCAGTAGGCGTCGTCCAGTCATCGACTTTTCTGCTCCATGTCGGTATTTGCATATCAGAGCTTTGGCTTTTGCACATCCCAAGGCACTCAAGAAGGCCTAGAATGGTATATTCACTTAGGCCCCTTTCACACTGGGGCGGGCATATGCGGTGACGGTATAGCGGCGCGATTTTCAGCGCCCTATACCCTCGTGTTTTACCGCGATATTCGGCCGCTAGCGGTGCGGTTTTAACCCCCGCTAGCGGACGAAAAAGGGTTAATACCGCCCGCAAACCACGGCTACAGCCGCGGTTTGCGGGCGGTATTACAGCGCTGTCCCATTGATTTCAATAGGAAGGAGCGGCATACACACCGCTACTTCACCGCTCCAAAGATGCGGCTTGCAGGAGATTTTTTTGTCACCTGCCAGCGCACCGCCTCAGTGTGAAAGCCCTCGGGGCTTTCACATTGAGAATGCTGGGGCAGGAGTATTTCAGGCGTTATTTATGCGCTATTTTTAGCGCAAAAACGCCTGAAATACGCCTCAGTGTGAAAGGGGCCTTACCTCGCTGTTCAAGGCTTTTCTGTAATGACTCCCAATATTAGTGGAGCAGAGGGACTGAGGGTTGCTATAGATCAGTTGTTTGCAACCTCAATCTTTAGGTAACAAAGTAACATAGTGAGGTTGAAAAAAAAGACACAATTCCATTGAGTTCAACCAATATTAGAATGTTCCAAATTTTTAATGGACATTTTTCACGTAGTGAAAAATGCTCTGGAGCCCACACACTATCGTTTTTAATGACCAAATTGAAAAATGAAATTTTTCTCGTCATGAAAAACGGTCGCGTGTACGCGGCATTACCATTCTTCTGGACGGCGTTGACCTTTCCGGCCCATGTCAGTATTTGCATATCAGAACTTTTGCATGTCTTAGGGCACTCAAGATCGGGTGGAAAGGTATATATGCTACAAAAATAACACTTCTTATCAGATAGAAAGATTTATGTGAACTGTAGATTTCTTCTGGGGGGGGGGGGGGGGTTGCTTCTCCTTGCACGCTCTACCCACAGTGTACTTTTTCACTGACCAATCCTGTCAGCCCTCATTGTCCGCTTATCATGGAACATTTGATTGACAGGGGAACCGCAATATCAAAAATAAATGAGTGCCTAATGCCTTGTACACACGATCGGATTTTCCGTCTGGATAAACTCAGACGGAATTTCGTTCAAGCTGTCTTGCATACTCACTGTCACACCAAATTCCGACCGTCAAGAACGCGGTGACGTACAACACTACGACGAGCCGAGAAAAATGAAGTTCAATGCTTCCGAGCATGCGCCGACTTGATTCTGAGCATGCTTGGGTTTTTTGTTCGTCGGAGTTCCATACAGACGAACGTAATTTCCAATAGAATTTTTTTTGTCGGGAAAAAAAGAGAACAATGTTCTCTTTCTAAACTCCGATGGAAAAAAAGTCCGATGGGGCACACACACGGTCGGAATATCCGATGAAAAAATTCCGTCTGACTTTTTTCATCGGAAATCCCGATCGTGTGTACAAGGCATAAGGCTTGTCATACTCAGCCCATTTTTTTCTCAGCTAAAGGTTCCGTGAATGGAATGAGAAACACCACATTCTAGGCATAAAAGCAAGCTCCAATGGACAGCAACCAATAGAAATGAGAGATATCGGAAAAAACATCTCCAAGTCATATTATTCCAAAATATTGAAGGACCGCCATTCACTATGTAAACAAAAATACAAAAAGGAAATACCTGCGCTACTAACACACCTTGATATAGCCCCCCAAGTCTACAAGTGGGAAAAAAAACAAAGCTACATAAAGAAAATATACATTACCTAGGAGGAGCTTCCACTTTTGTTGCCAGCGGTTTAGACATTAATGGCTGTGTGTTGAGTTATTTTGAGGGGACAGTAAATTTACACTGTTATACAAGCTGTACACTCACTACTTTACATTGGAGCAAAGTGTCATTTCTTCAGTGTTGTCACATGAAAAGATAGAATACAATATTTACAGAAATGTGAGGGGTGTACTTACTTTTGTGAGATACTGTAAGTAGCTCATGTAGCTTGTTGAGCTTCACGCACTTTCTAACTGAGCGTTTTTCCATGAAGAAAGACTCGTGTCTGCTTGATGCATATGGTGTGCTATTACCATAATTGGCACTGCAAGCACGACACTCGTTTTTTTCATGCGTGTTGCAAACGTGCAATTTTGCACACGTTCATGAAATGCTCAGGTGTGAATGGGGTGTGTGGCTCATAAAACAATCTTTTTGATCTTCTGCTTTCGGGTATTTTTTTCCCAAAAGTAACTCAGTCGCTAATTTGATCATATATAAAATCACTCTATGTATGGCCACTGTCAGAGCTGGATTACATAGTTACATAGTCCAACCTATGTGTGTGATTAGATGTCAGTATTACATTGCATATCCCTGTATGTTGTGGTTGTTCAGGTGCTTATCTAAAAGTTTTTTGAAACTATCGATGCTCCCGGCTGAGACCACCGCCTGTGAAAGGGAATTCCACATCCTTGCCGCTCTTACAGTAAAGAATCCTCTACGTAGTTTAAGGTTAAACCTCTTTTCTTCTAATTTTAATGAGTGGCCACGTGTCTTATTAAACTCCCTTCCGCAAAAAAGTTTTATCCCTATTGTGGGGTCACCAGTACGGTGTTTGTAAATTGAAATCATATCCCCTCTCAAGCATCTCTTCTCCAGAGAGAATAAGTTCAGTGCTCGCAACCTTTCATCATAACTAATGTCCTCCAGACCCATTTTCTTAGCTTTGTTGCCCTTCTTTTGTACTCGCTCCATTTCCAGTACAGTGGAACCTTGGATTACGAACATAATCCGTTCCAGGAGAATGCTCGTAATCCAAAGCACTCGCATATCAAAGCGAGTTTCCCCATAGAAGTCAATGGAAACAAAAATAATTTGTTCTGCATTGACTTTTATGGCATGCAATACCGCATGTGGCCAGAGGTGGGGGGGCGCCGGAGAGCCTCAGAAAGGCTTGGGGACAGCTCGGCTGAACTCAGAAAGACTCGGGAACGGAGTCTTTCTGAGTTTTTCAGAGTTTTCCCGATAGGCTCCAGCGCCAAATGCGGTACTGCACGCCGCTGTGGCTTGAATCCTGCTCGTTTTGCGAGACAACACTTGCAAACCAAGTCAGGATTTTAAAAAAAACAGTGCTCGTATTGCGAAACGCTCGTTAACCACGTTACTTGCAATCCAAGGTTTCACTGTACATCCTTCCTGAGGACTGGTGCCCAGAACTGGACAGCATACTCCAGGTGCGGTCGGACCAGAGTCTTGTAGAATTATAGCTTTTATCTCTGGAGTTAATCCCCTTTTCAATGCATGCTAATATTCTGTTTACTTCGTTAGCAGCAGCTTGGAATTGCATGCCATTGCTGAGCCTATCATCTACTAGGACCCCCAGGTCCTTTTCCATCCTAGATTCCCCCCCAGAGGTTCTCCCCCCCAGTGAGAAGATTGCATTCATATTTTTTCCACCCAAATGCATTTTTTTACATTTTACAAATTTCAAAAAATGATGGCTTAAAGACTACGGCCAAATTATTTCCAGAGAGACCGCGATATACCATATGCAAGAAAATGTAGGCAGGTTGCAGTGACGGTATGAGACGGTCATTAAAGCGATACGGTGGTCGTCGTTGCTCAAAATGCCAGTTGCCTGGCTCTTAATCTGATCACGCAGCAGGTCAGAATCCGTTCACACAAAATAAATTGAATAAAGATGAAATGACAGGGACTGTGCGGTAATATCAGTTGTTTACCAAGCTGTATTTCTGCCTCGCTTGGCCAGACCGCGCCACAGGTTTCCTCTCTCCGGCTACGACGCTGCAAGCCGCACCCCGGCGGCCCGCCTCCTTCCCGCAGTGATGCTTGTCACACATGAGTAGGTGTTTGTTGAGTGATGCCGGAGGAGAGGAGCCAGGAGACTCCTGTGTTTGCGCTCAGTCACGCAGCAAAATGGGGTCACTTGCGTCTTCCTCCATTAACCCCCCCCCCCCAGTCTATGGCTGAGATCTCTCGATTGGGTGCCCATTGAGACGCCAGTAAGAGCTCCTCTGCTAAGCACTATTTGCATGTTAAGATGGTCACATGACTAAGACGTAATATCAGAAAAATGGAAAAGTAAGACCTGACTATAGCGCCCCCTGGCCAGCTGGGTTTTAGCCAGAGCTCCTCTTTAACAGCAGGCCTAAACCATTGTGTTCAGTGGAGATTGTTCCTGGTCTTAAACAAGTCAAAAACATTAAATGATATGATCAGGCTATGAAATAATCAGCTTTTTGGACACTTATTTTAACCAAAGTTCATGTGGTAAAGTGTTACTAAACCCAGCAGCCTGCATTTACTGTATCTGGTCTCACACAGTACACAGAACATGGAAATGCAATTATTTCAGTAAATATAAACTGCTAAATACCTTTTCTCATCAGCAGTATATAGCAGTCTTGTGACTTCTATCAGTGTCTAGTTAAAGCTTGTAGGAGGAGTTTTCATTCCACTCTGAATGTCCTATGAGGCTACAGAACCCCTGACCCTCTGTCTAAACAGTACTCTCTAACAATACACACCAAACTGAGCATGTGCAGAGTGCCCCCAAGGCTCTGTACTATCAGGAGATGGATTGGGGACAGTGGAATAAGGGGAAGATTAGAGAAGACAGGATCAAACAGCCTTTTTACACAATGCAGAGGATTAACCCCTTAGGTTCCACAGTGAGTATAACCAGCATGTTTTACTGCATATCCAGACTGATTTTACTGCTGTGGGTTTGGTAACACTTTAAGGGCAGCAATGGCGGCTGGTGAGTTTGGCTCATGACCGCTGTACTTTCGACCCCTTTCACACTGGAGGTGTTTTTCAGGCGCTTTAGCGCTAAGAATAGCGCAGGTAAAGCGCCTGAAAAATGCCTCATCTGCAGTCCCAGCGTAAAAGCCTGAGTGCTTTCACATTGGAGCTGTGCGCTTGCGGGATGTTAAAAAAAAGTCCTGCAAGTAGCATCTTTTAGAAGCGGTGTATATACCGCTTCTAAAGCATCCCTGCCCATTGAAATTAATGGGCGGTACCCGCCGAAGCACCTGCAAAGAGCCTTGGCAGCGGCGATTGCGGGCGCTTTTAACCCTTTATTCGGCCGCTAGCAGGGGTTAAAAACACCCCGATAGCGGCCGAAATTCGCCTCTAAAACAACGGTAAAGCGCTGCTAAAACTAGCGCCGCTTCACTGCGAACGTGGCCACGCTGTCTGTGTGAAAGGGCTCTAAAAACAACGAAGGGAGGGCATAGAAATTGAAAGGGTAGGTTGGGCATGCGCAGCACCATATCCTCAAGACGTGGCAGTTCTTGCAGCTCTGGTGTTAATTGGTGCAGCAAAGCTGACATTTTAGGTCCACATTTCCCAATTTAAAAATGCAAGAACAAATTGAATTGATGGTCACTTCAAGAGCCTGTCTGATGAAAAGATAGGTGATAGATGGAGCGCTCCTTCTCTGATCCCTCCTGGGGTCGCTGTACACAAACAGGCACAGAGGCTTAAATACATCTTAGCGCGTCTCCTGCCATTAAGGAGTTACCGGCGGCGGCTGTTCTGGCTTCTCCGGCAGCCCCATCCCGCCACCGGCTGCGTGATTATCGTTATTATTTAATAGCACGGCGTTCTCTGCGGTAGCGTGCCCACGCAGCGGATGAGCTCTCGGGGAGAGAAATTGCAACGCAGCCTTTGGAGAAAAAAAAAACAAAAAAAAACGGCACCTCCCTGGCAGGGCTCCGGGGACGGCTTTTTACAGCTACCTGGGGCCGCTTTCAAAGGGCTGCGGCTCTTTCTTGAAAGGCTCAAAAAAGAGCAAAGGGAGGCGGTAATGAGAGGCTGTGATCTGCCGCGTATCAAAGTGCCGCTTTTCTTTTCCCCTTTTCCTTCTACGGCGCTCTTTATTCCACATCGACTCCCCGAGGTCTGATTCGCCCCTTTCAGTAGTTGGATTGGGTAACCCGCTGCTCAGAACGCATCTCATTGTCTGTCATTTTGTGTTATTTAGACAGGCGGAGGGAGGAGAGGAGAGCGCGTCTTGTTTGTGATTTTTTTTTCTTTTTCGGAGGTGTTATTTGTCGGCTCCCGGCCTCGTTGTGGACCCCGGCACTAATGGCCTCCTGATTGGCTTCTTTTCTCCTGTTAAAGGGTCAGTCCACCCAAAAATGATCTTTGAATTTTTTTTTTTTTCATGGAGAGGTAAACCACCTGACAACGTGTTCTATCTCAAGGACTCTGTTGGTTGGATCTCTGCTGCGCCCATTATGAGGGATTCCCACCATCCCTGCTGCCTTTTTAATTTATTTTCTATTATGGGGGATGCAGCGGTAGGAGCCGGAACATATAAAGGTGGATAGGTGCACCTGAAACGCCAAAACTGTGGCAGGGAGTCTCAGAGAGTCCACCAGACTCCATCTAAATGTAAACATATAGAATTTTGGAGAACTGAACATTGAACTAGTTCTGTACTTCTCCTGAAAATAGTTGGCAGCTGTGTTTCACCAAAAAAACATCATTTTCTTTCTAATAGTATTCTAAAATTACTTAATTATCCCATAATAACTGGCACAAGAAGCACAATATTATATGCTGAACAGAGAGACTGAGGGGCCATAGATGGGCCGGTCTCTACAATGAGAATAGGAGGGTCTGTGGGTACAAACCAAGGGTAAATAACCATGTCGTAGGCTCCTTATCTTGGCAATCTCAATATGAAGAGGTGAGTGCTGGAACCAAAAAATAAATAAAAAATCACACTCTCAGCCAACATGTTTCAGGTCTCTGTACCCCCTTCATCAGGTCTGTATGTTGTATGAGAAGTACTTGTTGAAGACAGAGTAGTGGACCTTTGGCCAAAGAAAGGAATATTTTGCATATAGTCAAGAAATGTGCTACTCTGTTCCACAAGCAATCGTTACAATTTGATACTCTGTTCCTCAAGCAATCCTTGCAAAACATACAGGCCTGATGAAGGAGGTGCAGAATTCAGTGACAGCCCGTCCATTAGGGGTGCCTGGGCGCCGCCCCCTCTATCCTTGCCACCCCCTATATGAATAGATAGAGCTCATGTTTTAAAAATAATCTATCCATGGCCGCCGCGGCCACACCCTATTCATGCGTCCAGCCCTTTTCAGGACGCCGGGTGCGTGAATTACAGCAGCAGGGGTGTTTTTTTGAAGCACCTGATTAGAGCCATAGGCTCTAATAGGCTTCAAAATAGGGTGGACTCGAGGCGCAGAGCATTGCGCCATGAGCGGTGTTACAACAGCGAATGAATATTCGCTATTGAAACACTGATCCTCAATCCGGCCAATCAGAAGCATGTATGAGACCTGTTTTCCAATTGGCCAGAAAGAGAAGAGTCCCAATTGGCCGCGAGGAGGAGGGAGGAAACGGAAGCCGTCGCGGCCGAGCAAGGGAAGCCGCCGGTAAAGCCCGGAAGCAGCGCTACCCACCGACCCGACAGCCGCCACTGGTGCAGATCCCTGAAATGCATTGACTTTACCTTTTATGATTAAAATGCCATCAATCTTCACAAAAGTGCAATTTGTTTTCATTCATTCTGGACCCTGCTGTAAGAAATTAAAGTAGGGTTCCACCCACAATTTTTATTTTTATTTTTTAAAGTCAGCAGCTACAAACACTGTAGCTGCTGACTTTTAATAAGGACAATTACCTGTCTTAGGCACCCACGACGTCGGCCCCCCGAGGGCGATCCCTCGATCGTGCCAGGTCCCGGCGCCGCCATCCTCACTAAGGGAAACAGGCAGTGGAGCCTTGCGGCTTCACTGCCCATTTCCTACTGCGCAAGCGCAAGTCTTGCGGTGCTGTCTGAATGGGCGGCTGCTCTCTGGGATACACACAGTTCCCAGAAGGCAGTGCGCCCCATTCCCCAGAAGACAACGCGAGGATGACGACCAGCCGCGGTATAGGAAGAGGCAGATTAGGAAGATCCGCATAGCAACCACAATTTCTGGTAAGTAAACTTTTTTTTTTTTCTCAATTTTTTTGGAGCATTTTGGTGTAATTTTTTTTTTTTTAGGGTGGACCTCCACTTTAAGCCCTCAAGGCCTTCAGCTCCTCCGTCTAATTGCTCTCCTTATTCGATCTTCCCACTAACAACAATGGCAACACTTTCCTCTCTGACTAAGAGCTCATTCACACTACCGGTCGACGGGTGGGAAAACCCCATGGTTGAGCCGTGATTTTACTGCCTCCCAACCGCTATCCCCTTTAGCTGCAGAGGCAGCGGCTGAGGGTGTACACATGCCAAAGCAAAGCATCGTGGGTGTAGCAGGAACTACACTCTGTTGCTTTCGGCAGGTGTAGCAACCGCTTGAACAAGGCATATTCAAGTGAATGGTATTGCTCTGCAAACGTCTGGCAACCGCATGCGATGCACATGGTTCCGGCACACTAGTGCAGGGTTCAAGCGGTTGAAGCACACAGTGAAGAGGCAATGCAACGCCTCCTCACCGCCTCTCAAATGCTCTCTGATGAAGCCAATAAGAGGAAATACAGAGCGGCCGCTAAGTACAGGGGGGGGGGGGTTTGTGTACGGTTGTTTTTAGGCTTGCGCATTGTTTCAGCCAATGGAAAGCTGGTTACTAGGCGAAGGAGAGGCAAGAAATTGCATAAAAACACGCATTATGTACGTTTTCTATAGGGACCAAAAACACACAACTCTGCCCCCACAAAAACCAATGTACCTTTTGGAGCTCTGAGCTTCAAGCGACAGGACACTGAGGTGTGAAAGGCACCATCCAACGTAATGAGAATTTTGATATTGAGCTTTGAAACGTTTCGCAAAAAAATGCGCTTCACGTCGCTCAGGTGGGACCTGGAAATTTTTTGTGAAATAAATATTTCATCCTGCTTAGTTACCAAATTATTCCCTTTGTTTCAGGGATGACAGAGGCTGCCAGCGCATGTATACCCACAGTATTGGTTGGAAAAGGGCACATTGGCGTATACCAATCCCCCCCCCCCCCCCAGCCGCTGTTCATTAGCCCTGTTTTATTTTTTGCAGGCGTTTTTCAGTGCTGCCCATGAGTGGCAGGATTTGCAAAGAGGAATTGTGGCTCAAATCCTCGTTTGCAGCGTTGTGAATGTGGATTTATCCTACGTTCACACCTATGCGTTTTTTAGTGCGGTTTGCAGAAACGCACTACAGTCCATTTAACATATTTTCCTATGGTATTAGTTCACATCTGTGCGTTTTGCGGGCGGTGTGCTTTTGGAGAAAGCATCGGGGACTTTTGATGACGGCGCTGGACAGAGCAAGGCGGCCCTCTGTTTCGCGGTCAGCGGTCAAATCGCTGATTAAATGAGGAAGGTGCAGATGAGAGGCCAATACAGAACATCACACAATTATGGGATGTACGGCTCTTGCCCTAGAATTGGTATCCTACATAATTCAGCAGGGACTGCTCACTGTGAACGGCTGGAGAAGAAAAAACGCTCGGGTCGTTACCGCGAAGCCGCGATTATTAGCGCAGAACAGTAAAATCGTACATGAACACATGAAACGCCTGAATCAAAGGAGCTGACAATCAATGGCAGAAAGAAAAGAATGCTGGTTATTATTTAGTAATTATAATATTTTCGGTTCCCAATCCCCCCCCAGCTCCTCTTCTCAGCCAATAAACCTTAAACATCCACAGCGGATTTATGGCGTACGATTTAACGCTGTCGGCATCTGTTCTGCCTTGTGGCATCCTGATTTTAAAATATCCCCGTCTAGAGATGTATTAAATGCTGTGATACGCGGCGATGTATAAATCCATACAGTAATCCCCCTGTAACCCCCCCCCCCCCCCCCGGGATGTCTCAGGGACTTAGGGACAAGCGTGTTATTGCTCTGTCACACTCTATCCTCCACTGTCTCTGTAGTAATTAGTCCGCTGAGCTCCCCCCCACCCACCCCACCCTCAATGCTTATTCCTCATCCTTTCTATCTCCAGCACCACTCCCCCCCCCCCCTTCCTTCCTCTGGTCGCCAGGGAAAGCAGGCAGCGGTTGACATGGTTTCCATGGCAACAGAATTTGGGACTATTGAGGAGGTCTGGAGATAATCCGGTGCCAGCGAGATGACAGAAGTGGCAAGGCTTTTAGCACCCTCGAGCCCCGAGGGCGTCACACACATCAGCGACGAGGTGGATGGGGAAGAGACCTGTTGCGTTTCAATCCGCCTCGGCGTTCTGCACATTCCCGGCGCTCAGGCTGAGCCGCGTCCTCTGCGTTTAGAAATATAGATAATTCCCCCTTATTAGATTGTAAGCTCTGAGGATCAGAGGTCTCTTTATGATTCATAGTGCAGCAGAGGAGCTTACACTCTAATGTTGTCCAAGCACAGTCACACGCTAATATTATTATACGTTTATATAGCTCTGACATATACTGCAGTGCTGTACAGAGAACACTGAGACAATCACATCAGTCTCTGCACCAGAGGAGCTTACACTCTAATATTGTCCTCCACAGTCACACACTATTATTATTATACATTTATATAACTCTGACATATACCACAGTGCTGTACAGAGAACACTGAGGCAGTCACATCAGTCTCTGCACCAGAGGAGCTTACACTCTAATGTCCCCCCCACAGTAAAGCCCGGTACACACGATGGGATTTCCTATGGATTTTAAACTGATGGATTTTTCCATCGGAAATCCGATGAAGCTGACTTCCATCAGTCTTGCCCACACACCATCAGTCAAAAAACCGATCGTCCCAAACGGCGTGACGCAAAACACTCCGACGAGCCAAGAAAAATTAAGTTCTATGCTTCTGAGCATGCGTCGACTTGGTTCTGAGCATGCGTGGGTTTTTTATACGATGGAGTTCCCCACAGATGATAGTAATTTGCTATAGTTTTTTTTTTCCATCGGATAAATTTAAAACATGTCCTATTTTTTAACACCGATGGAAAAAAGACCGATGGGGCCCACACACGATCGGTTTGTCTGATGAAAAAAGTCCATCGGACTGTTTTCATCGGTAAAACCGATCGTGTGTACAGGGCTTTACACACTATTATGCATTTATATAGCTCTGACATATACCGCAGTGCTGTACAGAGAACATCAGTCTCTGCACCAGAGGAGCTTACACTCTAATGCCTCCCCTTCACAGTCACACACTATTATTGTTCTACATTTATATAGCTCCGATTTTTCCTCTGCGGGTTAAGCTCTGATACTTGGAGGAGCCAATCAAAATGCATCTTGTCTAGCGCACGCACAAAGAAGAGGATTGCAAATCTACGTTGTTATACAAAGGCAGCTAACAAGCAGGAGGTCATGCTCTGAGATGGTCACACAGTGATGAGTATAATTGTATTGGAGTTCCGATTACGCATTGCCATACCAACGCGTTTTCAAGGAAGGTGCTGTTAGGGCTTTTGTTCGGGATTCTGCATCCTATATTCTAATGCGTATAAATCTGCCCCTTTGTTTCACCTCCTGCTTGTTGGCCGCCATTGTGAAACAGAAACACCTTCTTGGTCTAATAAGAACTCTCTTCCTGCACTTCTTATATTTATCCTCAAAGTTCACATTTATTTTCCTTCTCTCTTTACCCTGAGCTAGTGCGGGTCACAGAAGATCTGATTGGCTGTTATGTGTCACAGATGGATAGTGAGAAGATAGCGAGTCCGGTTGTCATATAACAGTTTCTGCCCGAGCAGCCATGTGGTCTTTCCACCCCTATGGTAAATACAGCACAAATCGTAAAACTCCATAAACCTCCCATTTTATCCCTTTATCTACTTTAAGGATACGTGGCGACCTTGACACCAGTCTCTTCTGCTATCTATAGGGTTGTGCGTCACCGAGGTACGCCATATACCTTTGGACTAAGGCGGGGCTCGCACGTTTGCGGTGCGTTAACACAAAGCGCGTTGATGACCGTTATTTTGTGTTTGCATTGGGGTTCATTTACTAAAGGCAAATAGACTGCACTTTGCTAGCGCAGTTGTTCCAGAGCTTAGTAAATGAGGGCAAGTTCTTCTGACTTCCATCATCCAATCATGTGCAAGCAACAAATTTGTTTTTTTTTTTGTATTTTCCTTGCACGTGATTGGGTATTCGTTTGCAAAAGTGAAGCTTCACCTCATTTACTAAGCCTTGGAGCAAATACCCTTGCAGAGTGCAACTGCACTTGTAAAGAGCACAGTCTGTTTGCCTTTAGTAAATCAGCCCCAGTTTGTTCATATGAATAGGCTCCTTAACTGCTTGCCGACCGTATACTGTATATAGACATACGGCAAGGCGGCTCTGCTGCACAGGATCACGTACCTAGCAAGTGATTCTGCACTTCCGGGTCTGGGGCACTGGCGTGTGCCGCCGCCGTCCCACTCTTGTCTAATCACAGCGGGAGCTGATTGGCCGGTACAGCGGACTCAATTTTCACCGGCACTCACTGATGCTTCGGTACAGAGGGAAAACGGTGGACTGCCTATGTAAACAAGGCAGATCGCTGTTCTGTCAGTACAGAAGGCATTGATCCTGTGTCTCTGCTAAGCAGGGGCACCAATCCATGTCTTCTCCTAGTACAGTGGTCTCCAAACTGTGGCCCTGGGGCCAGATGTGACGCTTTGCTTGCCTTCATCTGGCCCTTGAGGCACTATTCCTCCCACTGACACCAACAATAGAGCATAATGCCTGCCGCTTATACCAACAATGGGGCATAATTCCTACCGCTTATACCAACAATGGGGCATAATTCCTGCCGCTTATACCAACAATGGGGCATGATTCCTGCCGCTTATACCAACAATGGGGCATGATTCCTTCAACTGGCAACAAAAATGGGGCACTATTGCACTACTGACACCCAACTATTTCTCCCCCTAATACCAAAGGTTGGACATTGTTTGCTCCCACTGGGCACAGTCCGGCCCCCCTAAAGCCTGAAGGACTGTAAACCGGCCGTTCCTATAGAAAGTTTGGAGACCCCCCTGTCCTAGTACAAGCACCTCCCCCCACAGTAGTAAAGCACTGGTCAGGAACACATTTAACCCTTTGATTGCCCCTGATGTTAACCCCCCTTCCCAGCCAGTGTCATTAGTACAGTGACAGTGCATATTTTAGCTCTGATTACTGTATTAGTGTCAATGGGCCCCAAAAAGTGTCAGCTAGTGTCCCGACCGTCTGACGCAATATCGCAGCCCCCGCTATAAGTCGCTGATCACCGCCATTACTAGTAAAAAAAATGAATAAATAAATATATCCCATAGTTTGTAGACGCTATAACTTTTGCGCAAACCAATCAATATACACTTATTGGTATTTTTTTCCACCAAAAATATGTAGAAGAATATATATTGGCCTAAACTGATGAAGAAGTTCAATTTTTTTTCAATTTTTTTATTGGATGTGTTTTATAGCAGAAAGTAAAAAATATTGTTGTTTTTTTTTTGTTTTGTTTTTTAAATTGTCTCTTTTTTTGTTTATACTGCAAAAAATAAAAAACACAGAGGTGATCAAATACCTCCAAAAGAAAGCTCTATTTGTGGGGAAAAAAAGGACATGACATAAATGTTGTTTAGGTACAGCCTCGCACAACCACGCAATTGTCAGTTAAAGTAACGCCGTGCCGTATCGCAAAAAATGGGCAGGTCATGAAGGGGGGTAAATCTTCCAAAGGTCAAGTGGTTAATGCTCAAAATTCACTAAAAAGGTGCAAGTGAAGGGCACTGTACCATACAGTAGTGTGTTACCACATGTTGTAGTGCGGTAAAATTAAAATGCATTGGCAACGTGTGTGGGGGTACCACTAAGAATGTATGGCACTGCAGCACCCCAACTGGTAACATGTGCACTGTGGCATTCCCCAAGTGCAAAAGTGGGAACCCAGTCCCATGGAAAGATGGTAGGTTACTCGCTGAGCGCAGTGCAGGGTATTTCAGTATATTGGCCACTCGTTTTTAGCCTGTGTGTACAGGGGGGGGGGGAGGCTGCGACCCCTATTCCCCCTCCCCGCTGCCTCTCTCCTCTCTGCTGTATATTTAACATGCTAATCGGCGCCTGACCAGCTCCACCGCGTTGGGGGATTCGCCTCCCGCTTTCTCCATGCTAATAATATTTGGCATTTCAGCAGCTCTGCGCTCAGTAAATTGCATAAGAAGCTCTTTTCCCCGGAGTCAGGGAAATAATATTCTCATCTGATTTACGGATTAACTGCGCTGCTCCGACAGCAGCGGGACGTCGCTGTCCAGAGCTCGCCTCATAACACCCTAAAATCCTCCCGCGGGCGGTGACGGGGCGGCGTGCAGATGTTTTCACTGAAATGGGGCGCTGAGGTCAAACGTGACAATTTTGCATCAGCAACAACCCCTATTTATAATTCTAGCTTATTTATTAAGCATCCCACTAATTAACCGCTTGCCGACCACCCTATAGCAGTTTTACTGCTACAGGGCCGCAGCTGTGCGCAGGATCACCTATCGCATTTACGTCACCGGCGGCTCGCTTCCGCTGTCATTACACACAGAGGAAGCTGATCGGCGGGGGGCAGGGTACTTGATGTCTTCCAGTACCCTGGGGTTTGAAGAAGCACTATTGAAGTGTGAAACGCGTCGCCTCTCCCATGTCATTGTTTTGGTGGCAGTCATTTATGACTTTATTACAACAATAAAACTACATTGGACTGATCTATGGTGTGCATCCTCTTTTCCCTTTTTCCTGTGTTCCAGTACCCGCAAGTCAGAGAGACAGAACGGCGATCTGTCTATGTAAACAAGGCAGATCGCCGTTCTGACAGGAGGGAAGGGATGGAGTTTGTGTCCCTGGAAAGCAGGGAATAAATTCCATCTCTTCCCCTAGTAAAAGCACCTCATACAGTATAGTATAGCACTGGCTAGGCACACATTTAACCCTTTGATCACCCCTTATATTAACCCCTTCCCAGCCAGTGTCATTAGTACAGTGACAGTACATATTTTTAGCACTGACAGCTGCATTAGTGTCACTGGTTCCCCAAAAGTGTCAGTTAGTGTCAGAATTTACGCTGCATTATCGCGATCCTGCTATAAGTCGCCGATCGCCCGCCATTACTAGTAAAAATAAATAAATAAAAGTATCCCATAGTTTGTAGACGCTATAACTTTTGCGCAAACCAATCAATATACCCTTATTGGGATTTTTGTTTTTCCAAAAATATGTAGCAGAATAAATTATCGTCTCACGGAGGCATGGAGCGGGGAGATGTTAGTGTAAACACAACATCTCCCCGCTCCCCTACTGACAATGTCAGCGATCTCCGCTCTGTGTAATCAGAGCGGAGATCGGTGACGTGTCACTCGTAGCCACGCCCCCCTCAGTTAGAAACACCCCCCTAGGCACACTTAACCCCTCCAGCGCCCCTAGTGGTTAACCCCTTCACTGCCAGTGTCATTTTTACAGTAACCAGCGCATTTTTATTGCACTGATCGCTGTAAAAATGACAATGGTCCCTCAAAAGTGTCCGATGTGTCCGCCGTAATGTCGCAGTCACGAAAAAAAACTCTGATCGCCGCCATTACTAGTAAAAAAAAAATAATAATAAAAATGCCTTAAAACTATCCCCTACTTTGTAAACGCTATAATTTTTGCGTAAACCAATCAATAAACGCTGATTGCGATTTTTTTTACCAAAAATATGTAGAAGAATACGTATCGGCCTAAACTGAGGAAAAAAATGTTTTTTTATATATTTTTTGGGGATATTTATTATAGCAAAAAGTAGAAAATATGTCATTTTTTTCAAAATTGTCGCTCTATTTTTGTTTATAGCGCAAAAAATAAAAACCGCAGAGGTGATCAAATACCACCAAAAGAAAGCTCTAATTGTGAGAAAAAAAGTACGCCAATTTTGTTTGGGAGCCCCGCCGCACGTCCGTGCAATTGTCAGTTAAAGCGATGCAGTGCCGAATCGCAAAAAGGGGCCTGGTCATTATGCTGCGTATTGGTCCGGGGCTTAAGTGGTTAAAGTAACGCAGTGTCGTATCACAAAAAATGGCCTGGTCAGGAAGGGGGGTAAATCTTCCAGAGGTCAAGTGGTTAAATATATATGGCGGTGTCCTCATCTGGATGACCGCAAATTAGAGAAAACGCAGCAAGTCTGTCCCTCTGTTTTACGGACTGTCTGGCACTTGTAGTTCCACTGCAACCAAAGACACAATGGGGTTGAATTACTAAAACTGGTGCACTCAGAATCTGATGCAGCTGTGCATGGTGGCCAATCAGCTTCTAACTTCAGCCTGTTCAGTTCAGCTTTGGCAATAAAACCTGGAAGCTGATTGGTTTCTCTGCAGAAGTGAGCCTGATTTTGCACTCTCCAGCTTTAGTAAATAAACCCCAAAGCCCTTAAAGTGGATGCTTTTATGAAAAAAATAAAAAGCCTAAGGGCTCTTTCACACGGGACGGATCCGTGAAGATCCGCCCCGTGAAGCTCCGCTTGCTCAGCGGGGATCGCTCCGTTGATCCCTGCTGAGCCGGCAGATGACTGGGCGGTCCCCGCACACTGTGCAGGGACCGCCCTGTCAGAGCACCGCTCTCCCCTATGGGGGGATCGGATGACGACGGACCGCAGAGTCCGTTGTCATCCGATCCGCAGACGGAAGGAAAAATAGGGTTTTCCTCCGTCACACTTTTGTGGGTCGGAGCGGGTCGGATGTCAGCGGACATGTCACCGCTGACATCCGTGGCTCCATAGGAGGACATGGAGCATCCGTTCAGGTCCGCCTAAAAAACCTGACAGGCGGACCTGAACGGACCCTCCGTGTGAAAGAGCCCTAAGGTGTACAGCAACAATATAGTTTATCAGTGACTTTGCCTAGGCTGAGATGATGTCATCAGTCTGCTGCAGGCAGAAGGATGAATTTCCCCAGTCTCCTCCCCCCCCCCCCCCCCAGAGATCAGACTGCAACTTTGTAACTTTGTCTGACACAGATCAGACCCCCACGGCAGCCTCTCACCTTGTGATTTGCTACAAACTTACAAAGTTGCAGTCTGATCACTTGAACATACGGTGTATATCTGCTGCCAATTCTTCTTTAGCAAAGGGAATGTAGCTACTTGCTGGGGTTCTTGTAGAAAAGCTGCTGGCATAGAATTGACCAGATATGAGAAGCGACGCCGCTTGTTTTTCTCTTCTACCACAAAAATGCAGACGTTTTACTAAAAAGGAGACGTGTCACACAGTCCTCAGAGCCATTTATCTCCCCATCCGGACTGCAGGTGACACCAGGGAGCCTTGTCTCTTTGTATTTATAGACATGCCAGAGGGAAAGGTGACAAATTGGATGTCCGCCCTTGTTAATGACCTGATCGGATGTGACGGCGGCGCTGGGTACGCTTTGCAGATATGATAGAGTGTCTGCTTTATAAAAGCTATTCCGAGGCTCTGGAAGTGGCTGGTAATATACTGGCTGGGCTAATAGAAAAGGGACTCATTGACATTAATAAGGTTAGCATGCCTGTTAATTATTCTTTACCAGATGGACTTCTGAGGGCCCTGTATATTTCGGGCCCCTTGGCGCACTCATTATGCTGACCTGCCTTGGTGCCACTAAGAGCATGGCATCTCCAGCGCACATCACCCGCCAACTCAGCTGCCCATTCTGTGCCTGCTGCCTGGCATATCCTTCAATGATGCCCAATCCCTGAGCCTCTTGATGGAACTGGCAGTTCCAGTGAGAATTTATATTATCTTTGTCAGATGGTGGCAAAGTGCCCGGGCACAGTGTAATCATTCTCACTTTGCGGCTTGGCAGGGCCGGAGATTTTTTTAAATATAATTTACAAAGCAGCATTTGGCACTTTATATCTCCAACCTTGCTAAGCCCAGGGCCAGGCCAAGGTGTAGGCAGAATGGGCAGTCACTCATTCTGTGGTGATCAGCACCAAAAAGGGGAGTCCGCCTTCTATGGTGATTGGCATCAAAATGGTAAATCCTCAATCTATGGTGATGAGCACCAAAATGGGAAGTGCTCCTTCCATGGTGATCGGCACCAAAATGGAGGGGCCTCCTTCTGTGTTGATAAATATCAACATGGGGAGTCCTCCTTCTATAGTGATTAGCAACAAAATGGGGAGTCCTCCTTCTATAGTGATTAGCAACAAAATGGGGAGTCTTCCTTCTATGGTGATTGGCACCAAAATGGGAAGTCCTCCATCTAAGGTGATGAGCACCAAAATGGAGGTGTCTCCTTTTGTGGTGATCAACATGAAAATGTGGAGTCCTCCTATGGTGATTAGCAATTAAATGAGGGGTCTTCCCTCTATTGTGATCAGCACCAAAATGGGGACTCCTCCTTCTATGATGATCAGCACCAAAATGGGGAGCCCTTCTTCTGTGGTGATGGGCACCACAATGGGAAGTCCTCTTTCCATGGTGATCAGCACCAATATGGGGGGGTGGTCCTGCATCTTTTGTGATCAGCACCAAAATGGGGAGTCCTCCTTCTATGGTGATTAGTACCAAACTTTGGAGTCTTCCTTGTATAGTGATCAGCACCAAAATGGGGAGTCCTTCTTCTGGGGTGATGGGCACCAAAATGGGAAGTCCTCCTATGGTGATCAGCACCAAAATGTGGAGTCCTCATTCTATGGTGATTAGTACCAAACTGGGGAGTCTTCCTTGTATAGTGATCAGCACCAAAATGGGGAGTCCTTCTTCTGGGGTGATGGGCACCAAAATGGGAAGTCCTCCTATGGTGATCAGCACCAAAATGTGGAGTCCTCATTGTATGGTGATTAGTACCAAACTGGGGAGTCTTCCTTGTATAGTGATCAGCACCAAAATGGGGAGTCCTTCTTCTGGGGTGATGGGCACCAAAATGGGAAGTCCTCCTATGGTGATCAGCACCAAAATGGGGAGTCCTTCTTCTGGGGTGATTAGCACCAAATGGGAAATTGTCCTTCTATGGTGATCAACACCTAAATGGGGAGTCCTCCTTCTATGGTTATTAGTACCTAAATGGGGAGTCCTCCTTCTATGGTTATTAGTATCGAAATGGGGAGTCTTCCTTGTATGGTGATCAGCACCAAAATGGGGAGTGCTTCTTCTGTGGTGATGGGCACCAAAATGGGGAGACCTCCTTCTATGATGATCAGCACCAAAATGAGGAGGGGGTCCTGCTTCTATGATGATCGGGAACCAAAATGGGGAATCCTTCATCTAAGGTGATTAGCACCAAAATGGGAAATCATAGTTACATAGTTAGGTTGAAAAAAGGCACAAGTCCATCTAGTTCAACCAAATCATCCTTTTACGGTGATCAACACCAAAATGGGGAGTCCTCCTTTTATGGTGATTAGTACCGAAATGGGGAGTTTTCTTTATATGGTGATCAGCACCAAAGTGGAGGGGCCTACTACTGTAGGGATCAACCTCAAAATGGGGAGTCCTCCTTCTATGGTGATTAGCAACAAAATGGGGAGTCCTCCTTCTATGGTGATCGTCACCGATGGAGGTTACCCATGCGCTACATGACTGTTTTGTCCTCACGTGGCTCCAACGTTACCCCTCCATTTGCCCTCCTCCTCCACTGTTGTCCCTTTGGTTCTATGTACAGCAGTCAGTACGACCTTCCCAGTAGGAAGCCGCTGTGCGACCATATAAAGGACAGATATACGGACGGCATTAGCACACCAAATCAGATTGCTGGATAAGATAAATCAATGTGTCACAAGATCAGGTTCACTCAGCAAGCCACGCAGAAAGGAAGAGGCGCCGCAGAGCAGAATATTGTAATTAGCGGTTGCCGGTGACGGCTGGCACCTTGGTGTTAATGATGTCATGCAATTTAACGACCCATTAGCTTCGCTGTGACATGTCGCTCGCCTGCGAAGTGTTGCGGGGCTGTGCAGCAGGCGAGGGGTTAATGAGCCATATAAAGCGGAATTAGACCCGAGATTGGATGTTTCTGGTTGGATCTGCGGCTTTTATCTGGAGATGGAAAGATGTTAACCCCTTCCCCAACATAAAACAGTTCTGCCGCTCACTATAGCGTTGAGCTCTTCTCCTCCCGAATTCTGAGTGGCCGCGCTTTTGCACAAAGACATCTCAGAGCATCGCGTGGGATAATTGGTTTGTTTTCTACAGCAGATCAGTAATAAATGGGTCTGACTGTCAGAGGGCTGATCCTTGTCCCCTTGCAGCTAATAATACGTTGATTTGTAAAGGGCTGTAATGAAAGTGATCTCTAGCAGTCCCATGTCTCCAGCCTCTGACCATCTCCTGTAGTATGTCTGCAGTCTCTGACCATCTCCTGTAGTATGTCTGCAGTCTCTGACCATCTCCTGTATTATATCTGCAGTCTCTGACCATCTCCTGTAGTATGTCTGCAGTCTCTGACCATCCCCTGTAGTATGTCTTCAGTCTCTGACCATCTCCTGTAGTAGGTCGATGGTCTCTGACCATCTCCTGTAGTAGGTTTGCAGTCTTTCACCATCTCCTGAAGTGTCTGCAGTCTCTGACCGTCACCTTTGGAATTTCGTCAATTTGACCATCTCCTGTTTTGTGTCTGCAGTCCCTGATCATGTCCCATACCATGTCCGCAGTGTCTCACCATCAGTGTTTTTGGCTACAAATTTCAGGTAGAATGCAGACCAACCCCGCTGTGCTCCCAGCATGACATTCTATGATTTGCATTGGCACATCTGATTCAGGGTAGAGAGATATTGCTGAAAAGCACAGGACACAGTTATGAAGCACTGAACTATGTGCAATTTTCAAGGCTTGTTCAAGATCAAAGATTAAAGTAACCATAGGCATGCGCAGGGGGTGTGCCCGGTATGTCTGGGCACATCCTAATCACTCTGTGCGGTGCCGATTTCCCCTAGTGCCTGGGCTTCCCCCTGTGCTGCCCCCCTCCTGCAGTGCTGCTGGCTTCCCTCCTCTCCTGCGGGGGATGTTTCAGGATGTAGAGCGGGGGGAAAGGCCTAGTCGATATGTCATTTACCAGCCCCTTCGTTTTCTAAATGAACACAGTGAACACACTCAGTCACTGTGTTCATTCATAACTGAAGCATAGCAAATTGTGTTTACTGTGCTTCGGGTTGTGAAGGAACAGGAAGCTGATCAGCACAGAGCACTTCCCATTCATTCACTGTGCAGTGCAGCTGAGGCTGCAGAGAAAGGCAATGCAATAGGCTGCGCACACCTATGGAAGTAACCAAAGGTCATCTGAAAGCAGTGCTGGACACTTGGATCTCTTTGGTCCTTGGTGTCGATTGGCTTCTAGTTACAGAGTCACAACAGAGAATATGAGCAATTCGTGCCCCCAACTACCCCCCTAACTTGGTTTATGAGCTTGCGTGTGCTCATTAGAGCTCATCAGTGGCAGCGAAAGGTCCCATGGTGTCATACGCGGACCGCGGTTCTGATCCAGATATGAAAGATGACATGAAAGGCGCAGCTCCCCTTGTACATAAAAGAACAGTGACATCTGTGAGAAGCAGCTGGCACTGAGATGTGGAAAAGCGACTTTCCTCTCCCCTCCTATTTTTCTTAGCCGTTTTTTTTTTCCAGAGCAGGTTCTCCTGTCATTAATCGTATAATTAGCTAATTATCGCCGTACTGCAGAAAGGGCCTTAATTGCAGAGATGGCTCTTTTCTTTTCTGTGCGCTTCTCCTCGTCTGGCGGGTCTTGTGTGCAGATCAGGGAGGGGGCCCCCGCAAGCTCAGATTTGGGGGAATCATTGTAGTCTGAACACTGGTGCATTGTGGGAAGCTTGGCGTAGGACAGCTGTTAATTTTTGGTTTGCTCGGGAAACCGCGAAGATCCAGCATCTCAGATAGGAAGAACCAAAAATCGGTGAAGCCCTGGCCGCACCGCCATCCTGGAAGCCACCTTGTTTTCCTAGTCCGGAGGGTCCAACAGGTCGGCCTTCATCACATTCCCACTTTTTAATTCCACCCGGGTTTAACTGAACGTTTTCCAGCGTTTTCCGAAAATACAAAAATTCCCCAAATACTGTGGAAAGGTGGACTTAAAGGGGTTGTGAACCCTCAAGGTTTTCCCTCTAATGCATTCAAACCTCCTGTGATGCAGCAGCCCCCCAGAGCCCCCCTTTTACTTACCTGAACCCGGTCTTTCCAGCGACGGGGACGAGCACACCAGCTTCAGCCGGTGTCTCAGGGCCTGATTGGATAGATTGATAGCAGCGCAGCCATTGGCTCTCGCTGCTGTCAATCAAATCCAATGACCGGGGGGGGGGGCTTGGGGGAGCCCAGTCCTGCTGTCTGTGTCAATGGACGCAGCAGCAGGACACGGGAGCGCGCCAGCACGAGTGGCCCGCGGGAGAGCGGCTCTTCAACGTTGCCCTTCGAGAAGAGGAGGAGCCAGGAGCGCCGTGGAGGGACCCCAGAAGAGGAGGATCGGGGGGCCACTCTGTGCAAAACCAACTGCACAGAGGAGGTAAGTATGATATATGTTTGTTATTTTTAAAAACGACCCTTTACATATCCTTTAAAGCGTCATTAAACCCAAACGCAAACATTTATTATATTCTAGCTTACCAATTCTTAGAGGTGACGGCTGCATTCGTTTTCTTCTTTAGGCTTTCTTTCCTTTTTTTGTTGATCCAGCCAGTAAGAGCCCATTCACACAGGGGCGGCACGACTCGTGCCGCGACTGTGCTGGGCGATCTGCAGACGACTTCAAAGGAGACTTCCAAAATGACTTCTATATTGAAGTCAATGGAAGTCGCCCTGAAGTCGTCTTGAAGTAGTACAGGAACCTTTTTCTAAGTCGGAGCGACCCGAGTCGCCCCTGTGTGAATGGGGTCTTAGTCTGGGGTCTTAGTCTTACTCTGTTATTTTTCAACAGAACAAGCTCTCCTACAAATGTAGCCCTTTAGAGTGTTGAGACAAACCATTTAGCACTGACAGGGTTGCTTACAATGATCAGCTTTAATTTACTCTGTAAAACCTTTATCCCAAAAGAAGAAAAACAAAACTGTTGCTGTAACTGCAGTGTGAGCTGGAGTATGGCTTTAATTTGTTGGTGTATCTAAAACCTTCTAGAACATCTAACACTCCCCTTCCCCCCAGACTGACAATGGTGGTGCCCTGTGCTCCTTCATCCAGAGTGGGGGCTCTCATAGGCCACATGCAGACAGGACTTTTTTTTTAACTCTCCTAGCAGCCAGCAAAATTTTTGCAGATAAAATTCCTGACGCTTGTAAAAGTGTCTAACGCTTTACAAGCGTTTAGGTCCGTTTAGAGGCGTCAATCGCTTGGACGTTAATTCATTTAATTGGCCAGAATAAATATTTTATTGTGGCCATTGAAATGAATTAAAGTGTTACTAAACCCACAACAGTAAAATCAGTCTGTATGTGCAGTAAAGCATGCTTGTTATACTCACTGTGGAACTTAAGGGGTTAATCCTCTGCATTGTGTAAAAAGGCTGTTTGATCTTGTCTTCTCCGATCCTCCCCTTCTTCCACTGTCCCCAATCCATCTGATAATACAGTGCCTTGGGGGCACTCTGCACATGTAATGCTAGAAAAAAAATGTTTTCTTGGGAGGGTGCATGTGATCAGCACAGGGCCAATCAGCACTGTCCAGACAGAGGGTCAGGGGTCCTGCAGCCTCATAGGACAATCAGAGGAGAATGAAAACTCCTCCTAGAAGCTTTAACCAGACACTGATAGAAGTCACAAGACTGCTCTATATACTGCTTATGAGAAAATGTGTTTAGCAGTTTATATTTACTAAAATTATTGCATTTCCATGTTCTGTGTACTGTGGGAGACCAGATATAGTGAATGCAGGGTGCTGGGTTTAGTAACGATTTAACGCTCGAGCGCCAAACGCGCGTTTACAATTGTCAGACGTTTTTTGCTGCTTCTGGGCGCACTGGCAGGGGGATTTTTTTTCCTGCCGCTAAACTCTGCTAAAAGTCTATGGGGTTGATTTACTAAAGGCAAATGAACTGTGCACTGTGCAGTTGCTCCAGAGCTTAGTAAATGAGAAGAAGCTCTGCTGACTCCCATCACCCAATCATTTTTTCCTTGCATGTGATTGGGTATTCTTTGGAAAGTGAAGCTTTACCTCATTTATGAAGCTCTAGAGCAGGGGTCTCCAAACTTTTCAAACAAAGGGACACTTTATTGTCCTTCAGACTTTAGGAGGGCCGGATTGTGGCCAGCGGGGGCAGAAAATGTCCCGGACCCAGCTCCAGTGAAAATAAATGTGGCCTCAGGGTTGGTGGTCAGTAGGAGGAGGAGGAGTAGGGCCCCTATCAGTAGGAGGATTAGTATCCCATCATTGATATTAGTAGAATAAATAGTGTCCCCTTGTTGGTGTCAGTGGAAGGAATAGTGCCTCATATCAGTTGGAGGAGTAGTGCCCCAAGGGCCGCATAAAGGCTAGCAAAGGGCCACATCTGGCCCTCGGGCCGCAGTTTGGAGACCCCTGCTCTAGAGCAATTGCACTTGCAGAGTGCACAGTCTAGTTGCCTTTAGTAAATCATCCCCATGTGTGCATTGGCACATAGGGGTTGATTTACTAAAGGCAAATAGACTGTGCACTTTGCAAAGTGCAGTTGCTCCAGAGCTTAGTAAATGAGAAGAAGCTCTGCTGACTTCCATCATCCAATCATGTGCAAGCAAAAGATGTTTATTTTTTTTGCACGTGATTGGGTATTCTTTGTAAAGTGAAACTTTTACTCATTTACTAAGCTCTGGAGCAATTGCACTTGCAGGGTGCATCGTTTATTCGTCTTTAGTAAATCAACCCCATAGGCTAACATGCAGGGGAGTTTAGAGGTAGGGGAAAAAAAGCTGCCTGACGCCCCTAGAAGCAGCTGTGAGACCCAATACAGGAGGTGTGTTACTGGCCAGATCACCAGCTGAAAACAGGGAGGAAAAAAACAAACCAACACATCTAATGATTGGTAAACTGCAATATATTAAATTTTTGGGTTTGGGTTTTAAACTGCTATAATCACACGTCATTTTTTAATACAGTATCGTCCATGTGATACAAAGTTACAGCAAGGGCAGATTTACTTCCTATGTATTACCAGGGAACATCAAAACCCCCTCTGAATTGAAATAAGGGGTTAATAATGTGAGCGGCTTTTAGTCGGAGGCCCCTCTCCGAGCTTTGCTGCCAGTTTTTTAAAATCATTTCCAGTCGCACTCTGCCTTTGTCGCCACCTTTTCTGGGAAGAAATAGCGGCACTTCGGATCTCTTTAATATTAACAACATTGGTAACGAATCCAACGAATTAAAACACTGGCCAGGCGAGACGCCCGTTGCTGTTGGTCATGCTGGGAGTTGTAGTCCGTCCGTGGGAGGCCTTTCTAGCATGCAGAGAGGGTGGCAGCGAGCGAGGCGGAAGAGGTTAATTTTCCAGGAGGGAGCCATGAAGTGGCTGGCGCCTGAGGCGTGATTTACAGCGGGGAGGATAATGTCAGTTCAGTCTGCAGCTCCTTGGAATCTGCGCTGAGTAGCTGCAGTCACACTCCTGGCGGCTGATGTGTGGGAATCATTACAGGAGCCACAATCCCCCCCCCCCCCACCCACCACCGCCCTGGGAAAATCTCTACCTCTCAGCTGCAACCAGAAATATTTATTTTTTTCCTTTATTGCCAAACCACTGCGATCTAAAGTGAAAACCTGTGTGCGAAGCCTCGGCGGGAGCGGCCTCGCCACACTAACAGAGCTGCGAGATTAAACCTCTTCGGCTTTACCGTAAATGATGTCACTGCCCAATTCTAGAAGCCTGGAGGATGAGGAATCCTTAAGGAAGCAATGAGCTGGCTAAGTATCTCCAACTAATAGGATAAGAAGTAATTAATAAAGCTAGATGGTTTGAATTCAGGGGTTCCCCACAAAGTAGGGGTGCCCCCCAGGGGCAGGGATCACCCAGGTTGAGAAGTCTATGTGTATTTGAACCAGAAGGAGCACCAAACAGACATTCTTGGGGTCCAAAAGTATTTAATAAAATCAACAAAATAACGACAGGAAAAAACCAAAAGGTATGCAACACTTTTCGGAGATCCAAAAACCCCCTCTTCATCAGGGATTTAGCCCTCAGAATTTAGGCCTCGGGCACACCGCAGCTGTCAAATGCCCATGTTTTTTTTGGCCTTATGTACTCCCCTCTGTGTTGGCCTACGTGTCCGTGCACATATAGGCATTTACAAGCATTCAGGGTCATGGGCGATTAGGGGCAGAAATCTGATTTGCACCAAAATTGCGTTCAGGAAAGGAGCATTTTGGGCAGAGAAAATATCCAACCTGCCCAAACACATTTAGTCCTTGAACGTTCATTTCAATGGCCAGTATAAATTAATATTCAGGCAAATAAATGAAAAAAATATTGAACCGCTGGATGCGCCTGAACGCGTCTAAACACGCTTAAACGCGTTTAGAAGAGCCTAGTGTGCATGAGGCCTAAAGCTCCCGGATATATCAATCTAGATCAGGAGGATGATCGGTGAGCCTTTTGCCTTTTTCTGCTGAAATCTACAGATTTCATAAAATACTGTTGGACTCCAAGAATGGCTGTTTGAAGCTCCTTCTGGTTCAAATGCACATGGAGGTTGAAGAATGGTGGCTTCCTTCCTTCCTTCCTTCCGATGGGGTCAGGGGTCACTAGTAAAAGGGAATAGTACTATATAAAAATTAGGTGGACCCCTGACCATCACACTAAAATGAGCTAGTTAGATATCCCATTCCAAAACCATGGCCATTAATATAGAGTTGCCCCTCCCCCCATGGCCATTATATCGAGCTGCCCATTTTGTGGCTATAACATCCTCCACTCTTCTGGAAAGACTTTCCATATGATCTTGAAATGTGTTTATAGGAATTGGTGCCCATTTGTGAGGTCAGGGATTAATGTTGGGTGAGAAGACCTGGCTCTCCATTGGTGTTTCAATTCATCCCAAAGGTGTTCAGTAGGGTTAGTGTCAGGGCTCTGTACAGGACACTTGAGTTCCTCCACACCAAACATGGCCGCACCATATCTTTATGGAGCTGGCTTTGTACACCGGGGCACAGTCATGCTGGAACAGAAAAGGGTCTTCACCAAACTGTTACAACAAGGTTGGAAGAGCTAATTGGTCTACCATATTAGATGGGGCTCCACCAAGCTGTCACCAACATGTCCCAATCATTATTTATGATCACGGACTGGTGGGACAGAAATGGGTCTTCACCAAACTGTTACAACAAGGTTGGAAGAGCACAATGGTCTACCATATTAGATGGAGCTCCACCAAGGTGTCACCAACATGTCCCAATCATTATTTATGATCACGGACTGGTGGGACAGAAAAGGGTCTTCACCAAACTGTTACAACAAGGTTGGAAGAGCACAATGGTCTACCATATTAGATGGAGCTCCACCAAGGTGTCACCAACATGTCCCAATCACCATTTATGATCACAAACTGGTGGGACAGTGGTCACATGACCAAAAACTCCCACCTCCCAGTGTTAGGACATACCTAAAGGGCCACCTGGAGGCATTTGCAAGCGGTTTAAACAGTATACCAAGTAAACCTATGCATATCGATGCATAATTTGGTTTAGACATCTTGGCTTTAATGAAGAGTGGTCATGAAAGGGTTATAACCCCAAAGCCAGAAGGGGATCAGCAAAGACCTCCACTGCAGGGCCCGGTAAATTTTAGTCTGATTTTCAGGGACTAACAATATGTAAGGACAATAATAAGTGCTGAATTTATGCCTTGTCCTTCATCAGACCACCCTGGTACCTGGCCCACTGAGATGGCTGCAGCCTGAAACGCGGCCCCGTCCACGAGACAGCCGCTGCTAATTATTGGCACAGGTATCTCAGTGATTTAGGATCAAGCCTTGACAAGCTCCCGTCTCCCCCTCTGGCTCTGGCTCGGATTAATTAGCTCCCGCTGTACTCTGACACCGAACAGGGATCCTGCCGACTCTGCACCAGCGCAATATTGCTCACCCGTCAGGGATCCCAGCTCTCCGGCGCTGCTAACTCTGACATTTGCAGAGCATAAAAATTCAATTAATTCCAGAAGGCAGATTAAATAGAAGTGAATTTTAATAATTTGCAGTAAAGTCGGAAGATTACCGGAGGCGAAAGGGAGCCGAATTACACGCACATGACAGTGTTTTGGCAAAGATAGGCAGGAACTGTTGGCCGAATAGAATTAATCTAATTAACTTCCATCTCTGGGGCTTGTGTGCCGGAAAACATGGCAGCCGGCTCTCTTCAACCTGTTTTACGTGGCTGCGGCCTCGGAAGGGTGACCGCCGCTCTTTGAGAGAGGAACCATTATAAAGCATGCTGCCTGCTGGAAAACCATCAGGTAGAACCTTCTTTTCTTAGGTCACAATGGCAACCTCAATCTGAGGCTATTGACACAGGTATGCTTTGTGACAGATACCCTATTGAAGTTCACATAGACAGGGAAAATGTTTAACTCGACCTCCGGAAGGTTTTTTTTTTTTTTTTTTTTTAAGATTCTTTATTTCAGGATACAAAAGGCAGCCAACAAATCGCATGAAAATCCGAACAGCGTAAATATAGTCAAACAAGATAAGTGCATTGAGGACACAGAATAGCAAATCACGGAATGGACAGTGACAAATCGCACTACTATTTTAGCTCCAATAAGACTACTAAGGCCCCATACACACTATTAGGCCCCTTTCACACTGGGGCGTTTTTCATGCGGTTTAGCGCTAATATTAGCGCTATTATACCGCATGAAAAATTCGTGCCTGTAGCCTTCAATGTGAAAGCCCGAAGGCTTTCACACTGAAGCGGTGCGCTAGCAGGACCGCTCCAAAAGTCCTGCTAGCCGCTTCTTTACAGCGGTGAAGGAGCGGTGTGTTCACCGCACCTTTACCGCGGCTGCCCATTGAAATCAATGGGACACAGCGGTATTAACCCTTTTTCGGCCGCTAGCGGGGGTTAAATTTACCCCTCTAGCGGCCGCATACCGCGGTAAGAACGATGGTATAGCAGCGCTGAAAATCGCGCTGCTATACCGCCACCGCACCTGCCCGCCCCAGTGTGAAAGGGGCCTTAGATTTTCTGCAGATTTTTGGCTTCAGTTTTACCAAAACTGTATAATATGAGGTCAAACCTTAGCGATCTGCCCTCCTCTGAATCAGGGTGGAATTGATTTAGATCAAGTCGATTTAACCACTTTAACCCCGGGCTTTTATACCACCTCAATACCGGGCCTATTCTGGCACTTCTCTCCTACATGTACAAATCATCATTCTTTTGCTAGAAAATTACTCAGGACCCCCAAACATTATATATGTTTTTTTTTAGCAGACACCCTAGGGAATAAAATGACGGTCTTTGCAACTTTTTATCTTGCATGGTATTTGCGCGAAAAAAAATTCAAACGCCTTTTCTTGGGGAAAAAAATGGTTTCATGAATTAAAAAATAAAAAAACAGTAAAGTTAGCCCAATTTCTTTGTAAAATATGAAAGATGATGTTACGCCGAGTAAATAGATACCTAACATGTCACGCTTTAAAATTGCGCACACTCATGGAATGGTGCCAAACTTCGGTACTTAAAAATCTCCATAGGCGACGCTTTGAAAATTTTTAGTTTAGAGTTACAGAGGAGGTCTAGTGCTAGAATTGTTGCACGCTCTCTAACGCACGCGGCGATACCTCACATATGTGGTTTGAATGGCGTTTACATATGCGGGCGGGACTTACGTGTGCGTTCGCTTCTGATCGCGAGCTACCGGGGACAGGGGCGCTTAAAAAAAAAATATATATTTTTTTTTTTTTACTTAATTTTTTTTTTTTTACACTTTTTTTTTTTATCACTTTTATCACTTTTTTATCACTTTTATTCCTATTACAAGGAATGTAAACATCCCTTGTAATAGGAATGGTGTGTGACAGGTCCTCTTTATGGAGAGATGCGTGGTCAATAAGACCCCCACATCTCTCCTCCAGGCTGGAAAGCATGAGATTGTGAAAAAAATGTCACCCATCTCATGCTTACTAGCCGCAATCGCGGCTTTGTTTACTTCTGAGAACCCAGGCGTGACGTCATCACATCGCGCCCGGGCCTCCGACGGTCATAGAGATGACTGGTGACCATCTGGTCATTCTTATTGTGCACAGAATCGCCGCAGAAGAGAATGATATCTGAATGATGCCTCTAGCTGCACCCATCATTCAGATATCCCCCCACAAAGCCCATGACGTCATATGACGTCCACCCAGGATGGTAGATCCCATCTGTGGACATCATATGACTATGGACGGGTAATGAAATGGTTAAATCACAAATTAGTAAAAAGGCTTGATTTTAAATCAACACAATTGAAATCATAATTTTTAAAGAGTGAGGCCTCTTTCACACGGGGCGGATCCGTGAAGATCCGCCCCGTGAAGCTCCGCTTGCTCAGCGGGGATCGCTCCGTTGATCCCCGCTGAGCCGACGGATGACTGGGCGGTCCCCGGACACTGTGCAGGGACCGCCCTGTCAGAGCGCCGCTCTCCCCTATGGGGAATCGGATGACGACGGACCGTAGAGTCCATTGTCATCCGACCCGCTCCGCCGACGGAAGGAAAAATAGGGTTTTCCTCCGTCACACTTTTTCGGAGCGGAGCGGATGTCAGCGGACATGTCACCGCTGACATCCGTGCTTCCATAGGGGTGCATGGAGGATCCGTTTCAGGTCCGCCTAAAAAACTGACAGGCGGACCTGAATGGACCTCCGTGTGAAAGAGCCCTGAACACGTCGTTTTTCTTGACGAGATTCTTGGACAAGAAACTTGTCCGGGCCGAGTGTACACACGCTCCTTTCAAAGAACCCGCGGTTCTTTGAATGGAGCAAACACGGTGACGTCATCGACTACGACGAGCGTGCGCTCCTCACATTCGATGCCGTCGCCGCCATCTTGCTACACCCTATCTATGCCTAGGAAGCTACCGCACATGCGTCGAAGTCATTTCGAGCATGCGCGGGCTTCCCGGCGGATAGGTAAGTGTACACACACAATTTTCTCATCGAGGAACAGGCTGACGAGAATCTCGACGAGAAAATAGAGAGCAGGTTCTCTATATTTCTCGTCGAGATTCTTGTCGGTTTTCTTGACGAGAAACCATACACACGAACTAATTTCTCGCCAAGAAAGCTATCTTGGCAATTTTCTTGTCGCTTCTTGCCGAGAAACTCGTTCGTGTGTACGAGGCTTGACTGTCATCTGTTCCACGGCGGCTCCTCCTCTGACCCGTTGTCGACTCACCAACAGTCCCATTCACTTTAATGGGAAGGCTGGTGATGTGGCAGTGACACAACAAGGGGAGGGACGTGGCGGCAGGAGGTGATTAGATGTCTGCTAACAGGCGCTGCCATGATGGATCTGAAATGACAGGTGCTCTTCAAACGTAAGGACTTATTCTTGCTGGTAGTTAGAATCTTTATTATTTGCAAACAAAATGAAGGTTTCCTATTTATAATAATAAGCTGTCAGGTTAGTAAAACAGCGATATCAGAACCAATTCAATCATACAGTTTGTAATGTACAAAGATTTGCAAAACAATGGGGATAAAGGAATATTCCTGGACTTTGGTTTATCTCATGGTTACTGTGACATTGTGTGAATGCATCAATGCAGTGCATGTTATCTCAGCTTTACAGAGCTTGGATTCATTGAATGAGTTTATCAAAAATGTAAGTATTGCAGAATATACAGCCTCGTGCTACATAACTATTATTATTATTCAGGATTTATATAGCACCAACAGTTTGTGCAGCGCTTTACAACATGGGGGCAGACGTTACAATACAAGAAGACCTTAAAGAGGAGTTTCAGGCTCCCGCAAATTGTTTTTTAAAAGTCAGCGGCTTTGTAGCTGCTGACTTTTAATATTAGGGCACTTACCTGTCCAGGCGTCCAGCGGTGTCTTTCCCCCCGAGCCGATTCTTCAATCGGCTATCGGGTGCTGGCGTCGCCATCTTGACTAAGGGAAACCATCAGTGAAGCCTTGCCACTTCGCAGTTGGTTTCCTACTGTGTATGCTTGAAGCACGCTGCACCTTGTGAATGGGTCGCAGTCTTCTGGGATCTGTGAAGTGTCCCAGAAGGCTGCGGAGGAGGGGGGGGGACTTTGGAGTGGCGGTTTGTCATTTTCCTACAAAAAGTCAATTTCCTAGCACAGCCCTCTCCCTCCTTGCATGTCATAGCCCTCTCCTCTTCTGGGAGTGTCTAATTACTGTCTGTGCTGGCCCAGCTCTTCCACCCCTCACCTCATTACACAACCTTTGAAACAGCTTCTGGGGAGGAGCTGCTGACATCACATCCAAGATGGTGGCAACCAGCCGAGGGGTGAGAAAAGCAGGCAGTTAAGCTGTGGTTTTACCTCCCACCCTGAGGACATGCAGCCACTCAGGGTTGTACACATGCCATGGCTGTGATGCTTTGTAGTCATGACAGAAATAAAATCCCTTGTCACACTTGGCAGGCAGTACCGCCACTGAGTACGACCCATTCAAGTGAACGGGGCCACGTCACACCTGCCCTGCAACCGTGTGCAATGCATGTAGTTGCAGCGCAGTGGATTCCCATTTTCAGGGTTAAAACAGGCGTCCAAAATGCACTTAAATGCTATAGGCGCATTACTGCATCGCCTCTGTGACCCTGGCCTTAGTGCATAGCCAGTTATAGAGAGCTGAGCGTAGGCTGGAGGAGGAAGGCCGGGATCAGTACAGGATTATGTGAAGCCGCCTCTGATCTTACGGAAAGAAACATCTCACGCCAGCAGCGGCGCGCTCTCCTGGGACGCGTTAAGAGCTGCGCTGTCTCTTCCAGGCATCCTGATTACATCGCGATCTCCTGACCAATCATTTTCTGTCTGATCTGCTGCTCCTTGGAGACCCGTGCCGGCTCAGCGGATGTCTCTGCTTACACGAAGCTCAACCAGCTGGGCTGCCCGCAGCGCCCCCCTCTGACACCCACCGCCTGCCACCAGCCAAGCCTGTCAATGTTCATCCTCTCCTGCAGCACGTCGCCTTCCCCGGTGGGCAGAGCAGCGCAGAGTGGGGCGTGTGATTGGCAGGACGAGGAGCCGGCTGCCAGCCAGAGCAAACAGCTGCGACTCCGGCGGTGCGTGCCAAGTGCACAGTGCCCTCTGCGCCCTCAACACAATGCGCTTAACCTCTTTGCAGCGTGGGCCAGAAATGTGACAATGCAGCCTTGGCCCGTTCCTGAGCAACCAGCACCAGTTCTGGCATAGAGCACAAGAGAAGTGGTACTGTGCAGAGTCCATACATACCGAATAAGAACAGATACCGAGAATTACACCCGGCATACAAGACAAGAGAAGTAGTACTGTGCAGAGTCCATACATACAGAATAAGAACAGATACTGAGAATTACACCCGGCATACAGGACCAGAGAAGTAGTACTGTGCAGAGTCCATACATACAGAATAAGAACAGATACTGAGAATTACACCCGACATACAGGACAAGAGAAGTAGTACTGTGCAGAGTCCATACATACAGAATAAGAACAGATACTGAGAATTACACCCAGAATACAGGACAAGAGAAGTGGTACAGTGCAGAGTCCATACATACAGAATAAGAACCGATACTGAGAATTACACCCGGCATACAGGACAAGAGAAGTGGTACTGTGCAGAGTCCATACATACAGAATAAGAACAGATACTGAGAATTATACCCGGCATACAGGACAAGAGAAGTGGTACTGTGCAGAGTCCATACATACAGAATAAGAACAGATACTGAGAATTACACCCGGCATACAGGACAAGAGAAGTAGTACTGTGCAGAGTCCATACATACAGAATAAGAACAAATACTGAGAATTACACCCGGCATACAGGACCAGAGAAGTAGTACTGTGCAGAGTCCATACATACAGAATAAGAACAGATACTGAGAATTACACCCGGCATACAGGACCAGAGAAGTAGTACTGTGCAGAGTCCATACATACAGAATAAGAACAGATACTGAGAATTACACCCGTCATACAGGACAAGAGAAGTGGTACTGTGCAGAGTCCATACATACAGAATAAGAACAGATACTGAGAATTACACCCAGCATACAGGACAAGAGAAGTAGTACTGTGCAGAGTCCATACATACAGAATAAGAACAGATACTGAGAATTACACCCGGCATACAGGACAAGAGAAGTAGTACTGTGCAGAGTCCATACATATAGAATAAGAACAGATACTGAGAATTACACCCAGCATACAGGACAAGAGAAGTAGTACTGTGCAGAGTCCATACATACAGAATAAGAACAGATACTGAGAATTACACCCGGCATACAGGACAAGAGAAGTAGTACTGTGCAGAGTCCATACATACAGAATAAGAACAGATACTGAGAATTACACCCAGCATACAGGACAAGAGAAGTAGTACTGTGCAGAGTCCATACATACAGAATAAGAACAGATACTGAGAATTACACCCGGCATACAGGACAAGAGAAGTAGTACTGTGCAGAGTCCATACATATAGAATAAGAACAGATACTGAGAATTACACCCAGCATACAAGACAAGAGAAGTGGTACTGTGCAGAGTCCATACATACAGAATAAGAACAGATACTGAGAATTACACCCGGCATACAGGACAAGAGAAGTAGTACTGTGCAGAGTCCATACATATAGAATAAGAACAGATACTGAGAATTACACCCAGCATACAGGACAAGAGAAGTAGTACTGTGCAGAGTCCATACATACAGAATAAGAACAGATACTGAGAATTACACCCGGCATACAGGACAAGAGAAGTAGTACTGTGCAGAGTCCATACATACAGAATAAGAACAGATACTGAGAATTACACCCAGCATACAGGACAAGAGAAGTAGTACTGTGCAGAGTCCATACATACAGAATAAGAACAGATACTGAGAATTACACCCGGCATACAGGACAAGAGAAGTAGTACTGTGCAGAGTCCATACATATAGAATAAGAACAGATACTGAGAATTACACCCAGCATACAAGACAAGAGAAGTGGTACTGTGCAGAGTCCATACATACAGAATAAGAACAGATACTGAGAATTACACCCGCATACAGGACCAGAGAAGTAGTACTGTGCAGAGTCCATACATACAGAATAAGAACAGATACTGAGAATTACACCCGTCATACAGGACAAGAGAAGTGGTACTGTGCAGAGTCCATACATACAGAATAAGAACAGATACTGAGAATTACACCCGGCATACAGGACAAGAGAAGTAGTACTGTGCAGAGTCCATACATACAGAATAAGAACAGATACTGAGAATTACACCCGACATACAGGACAAGAGAAGTAGTACTGTGCAGAGTCCATACATATAGAATAAGAACAGATACCGAGAATTACACCCGGCATACAGGACAAGAGAAGTGGTACTGTGCAGAGTCCATACATACAGAATAAGAACAGATACTGAGAATTACACCCAGAATACAGGACAAGAGAAGTGGTACAGTGCAGAGTCCATACATACAGAATAAGAACCGATACTGAGAATTACACCCGGCATACAGGACAAGAGAAGTGGTACTGTGCAGAGTCCATACATACAGAATAAGAACAGATACTGAGAATTATACCCGGCATACAGGACAAGAGAAGTGGTACTGTGCAGAGTCCATACATACAGAATAAGAACAGATACTGAGAATTACACCCGGCATACAGGACAAGAGAAGTAGTACTGTGCAGAGTCCATACATACAGAATAAGAACAAATACTGAGAATTACACCCGGCATACAGGACCAGAGAAGTAGTACTGTGCAGAGTCCATACATACAGAATAAGAACAGATACTGAGAATTACACCCGGCATACAGGACAAGAGAAGTAGTACTGTGCAGAGTCCATACATACAGAATAAGAACAGATACTGAGAATTACACCCAGCATACAGGACAAGAGAAGTAGTACTGTGCAGAGTCCATACATACAGAATAAGAACAGATACTGAGAATTACACCCGGCATACAGGACAAGAGAAGTAGTACTGTGCAGAGTCCATACATATAGAATAAGAACAGATACTGAGAATTACACCCAGCATACAGGACAAGAGAAGTAGTACTGTGCAGAGTCCATACATACAGAATAAGAACAGATACTGAGAATTACACCCGGCATACAGGACAAGAGAAGTAGTACTGTGCAGAGTCCATACATACAGAATAAGAACAGATACTGAGAATTACACCCAGCATACAGGACAAGAGAAGTAGTACTGTGCAGAGTCCATACATACAGAATAAGAACAGATACTGAGAATTACACCCGGCATACAGGACAAGAGAAGTAGTACTGTGCAGAGTCCATACATACAGAATAAGAACAGATACTGAGAATTACACCCGGCATACAGGACAAGAGAAGTAGTACTGTGCAGAGTCCATACATACAGAATAAGAACAGATACTGAGAATTACACCCGGCATACAGGACAAGAGAAGTAGTACTGTGCAGAGTCCATACATATAGAATAAGAACAGATACTGAGAATTACACCCAGCATACAAGACAAGAGAAGTGGTACTGTGCAGAGTCCATACATACAGAATAAGAACAGATACTGAGAATTACACCCGCATACAGGACCAGAGAAGTAGTACTGTGCAGAGTCCATACATACAGAATAAGAACAGATACTGAGAATTACACCCGTCATACAGGACAAGAGAAGTGGTACTGTGCAGAGTCCATACATACAGAATAAGAACAGATACTGAGAATTACACCCGGCATACAGGACAAGAGAAGTAGTACTGTGCAGAGTCCATACATACAGAATAAGAACAGATACTGAGAATTACACCCGGCATACAGGACCAGAGAAGTAGTACTGTGCAGAGTCCATACATACAGAATAAGAACAGATACTGAGAATTACACCCGTCATACAGGACAAGAGAAGTGGTACTGTGCAGAGTCCATACATACAGAATAAGAACAGATACTGAGAATTACACCCGGCATACAGGACAAGAGAAGTAGTACTGTGCAGAGTCCATACATACAGAATAAGAACAGATACTGAGAATTACACCCGGCATACAGGACAAGAGAAGTAGTACTGTGCAGAGTCCATACATACAGAATAAGAACAGATACTGAGAATTAAACCCGTCATACAGGACAAGAGAAGTAGTACTGTGCAGAGTCCATACATACAGAATAAGAACAGATACTGAGAATTACACCCGGCATACAGGACAAGAGAAGTAGTACTGTGCAGAGTCCATACATACAGAATAAGAACAGATACTGAGAATTACACCCGTCATACAGGACAAGAGAAGTAGTACTGTGCAGAGTCCATACATACAGAATAAGAACAGATACTGAGAATTACACCCGGCATACAGGACAAGAGAAGTAATACTGTGCAGAGTCCATACATACAGAATAAGAACAGATACTGAGAATTACACCCGGCATACAGGACAAGAGAAGTAGTACTGTGCAGAGTCCATACATACAGAATAAGAACAGATACTGAGAATTACACCCAGCATACAGGACAAGAGAAGTAGTACTGTGCAGAGTCCATACATACAGAATAAGAACAGATACTGAGAATTACACCCAGCATACAGGACAAGAGAAGTAGTACTGTGCAGAGTCCATACATACAGAATAAGAACAGATACTGAGAATTACACCCGGCATACAGGACAAGAGAAGTAGTACTGTGCAGAGTCCATACATACAGAATAAGAACAGATACTGAGAATTACACCCGACATACAGGACAAGAGAAGTGGTACTGTGCAGAGTCCATACATACAGAATAAGAACAGATACTGAGAATTACACCCGGCATACAGGACAAGAGAAGTGGTACTGTGCAGAGTCCATACATACAGAATAAGAACAGATACTGAGAATTACACCCGGCATACAGGACAAGAGAAGCAGTACTGTGCAGAGTCCATACATATAGAATAAGAACAGATACTGAGAATTATACACGGCATTTAGGATGAGATGTGTGGCCCCATGTATTACAGTATGCTGCACAAATAGTTAAGTCTCCCAGGGCCCGCAGCGGTTGCACAGACATTACTATGGGATCAGTTTGCTGTAATGAACTGACCTTTCACTCTTCCTGGTTAACCCTTCACATCCCAGATATTCCATAGCTCTGTATACAGACATGGGGCCTTCTGTGAATGGTTTATGCCTTATTCATTTTATTGACTCCCGGAGATCTGACAGTTGCCTAAACGTATGCAGCGTACACACGACCGTTTTTAATGACGAGAAAAATGCAATTTTTTAAAATGGTCATTAAAAACGATCGTGTGTCGGCTTCAGAGCATTTTTTACAACGTGAAAAATGGCCATGAAAAATTTGGAACATGCTCTAATTTTTCTCGTCGTTTTTCACGTCATGAAAAACGGTAGTGTGTATGCTTTAACGACGTGAAAAAAAATACGCATGCTCAGAATCAAGTATGAGACGGGAGCGTTCGTTCTGGTAAAACTAGCGTTCATAATGGTGATAGCACATTCGTCACGCTAAAACGGACTGAAAATCGCGAATCGTCTCTCACCAAACTTTACTAGCATGAGGATCAGCAAAAGCAGCCCAAAGGGTGGCACCATCCGAATGGAACTTCCCCTTTATAGTGCCGTCGCACGTGTCGTACGTCACCGCACTTTACTGGAGCATTTTTTTCCACGATAGTGTGTAGGCAAGGCAGGCTTGAGAAGAATCACGTCGAGAAAAACGCGTTTTTTTGCAATGACATTAAAAATGGTCGTGTGTACGCGGCATCAGATTTGGTAACTCTCACTGACTCCCAGCTCCTGAGTGACCATTACAGTATCCACAGATTAAAGAGCACGCCCCTATTCCAGACTTTCCTATGTTTGTGGTCTTTCACCAATACCTAAGGAAGAATTGGTCGGATTTTCTGGATCAGCCACCATTGTTTTCCTATGGAAAGGCAGGCAACGCCAGGACCAATTCCCTGGGAAGGCGAGCAGACGGTGCACTAGCTTGTGGTGTCTTTCCAGCACACGAGCAACATGAGAAAAGGAGGCAAAATCTGGCAACTTGTTCTTCTGAATATTGTAGTTTTTATTGCAGGTGGAGTATGGGAAATACAGTGGCTTACAGATTTCGGCTGTTTGCCTTAATCATATTATGATTAAGGCAAACAGCCGAAACACATAAGCTGCCGCATTTTCTGCAATAAAAAGTACAATATTCAGAAGAATGAGTTGCTGACTTTTGTCTCCTTTTCTCACCATTGTTGTCCAGCGACAGAAACCCTCCCCCGCCCTCTTCTTTAGGTTCACACACTCAGACATGCAGCACTTTCATTGTGAAAACCGTCTAAGTACCTGTGCTGTTATGCACACTCAGGAGGCGGAAGGTGCTATTGGAATGAGGCCAGGCAGCTGGCAGTGCAGGATGTTTCAGACTTTCGGTGACCTCTGATCTTTGACTTCCAGGAGTTGGAGTCAACGTTAGGCTGACCTTACACCTTACCATTTGATTGTACAATCACTTAGATATAGCATCATCTATGTCGTACAAGAGCCTGTCCGATTATATAACATTGAGTAAGCTAGCCATTATTTTTGGTGAATCTAAAGAACAATGTGAAGAGATTGTACAATCATATTGTAAGATGTATGGTCATATTAAGTCTGGTTAGGAGGCAGATAAAAAGCCCAGGAACTTTCATGATAATTTCAGCTATTTTGATTTTTGGCCAATCCCGGTGACAACTAGTCTTCTTCAAAGCAGCTGCTTAGTAATGGAGGGGGTCACCATCACCTGTCAGGAACTCCATAGCCCTGCCCCCAGGCCCTGAGTGCCCCCCCCCCCCCCCCGTGACCCTCCACAGGCCTGATTTAAAGTGACAGGTCCCCGAGGAGCGAAGTGTACCTGCCACGCTCCGCGAGGCTCCAGCAGCCGCAGGCACTTGTCATGTATGGGATTTCTTCCTGAAATTCTCACCTTACATGCTGGAAATCTGCCATCTGATCACCTCAGCGGATGATTTACATAACTGTGTACGTGGCTGGAGGGACAGGTGCAGCGCCATTTTACCGAGCAGGGAAATTCCGCCTGTAGACAGGTCTTGTATCAGAGGAATGAGGTGAAATGTTATGTATCAGTTCAAGGATCACCACTGCTGCTACTTTGTAAACAGTTCCTTGGATCAACCAATCCTGAAGCTGCAAAGAGATACATTGTATTACTTGGCAGACCTGAGGATATAGAAGGTTACATTGTTACATAGTTAGGTTGAAAAAAGAAACAATAGTCCATCTTCTAGTTCAGTGGTCTCAAAACTGCGGCCCTTGGGGCCGGATGTGGCCCTTTGCTTGCCTTTATAATGACCTTGAAGCATTATTCTTACCATTGACACCAACAATGGGGCATAATTCCTTCCACTGACAACAAAAATGGGCCACTATTCCTCCCACCGACACCAATGATGGGGCACTATTCTTCCCACTGACACCAATGATGGGGCACTATTCTTCCCACTGACACCAATGATGGGGCACTATTCCTCCCACTGACACCAATGATGGGGCACTATTCCTCCCACTGATGGAGCACTATTCCTCCCACTGATACCAATGATGGAGCACTATTCCTCCCACTGACACCAATGATGGGGCACTATTCCTCCCACTGACACCAATGATGGGACACTATTCCTCCCACTGACACCAATGATGGGGCACTATTCCTCCCACTGACACCAATGATGGGGCACTATTCCTCCCACCGACACCAATGATGGGGCATAATTCCTTCCACTGACAACAAAAATGGGGGACTATTCCTCCCAATGACACCAGACTAGGCTTTGTTTACTCTCACTCAGCATAGTTCGGCCCCCCCTGTCTGAAGGACATTAAACTGGCCGTTTCTTTAGAATGTTTGGAGGCCCCTGTTCCTGTTCCAGATTTATTAACCACTTCCAGACCGGCTCACGCAGATAGCAGATCGCTGCCATAACCCGGTATCCTCTTTTTTTCAGCTGGCGGTCCGCAGTGGTCTTAGCGGCGGATTCGCCACGTGATCACTTTTTTTGGGGGCGGGAGGGGGCCCTCCCGCCGCACTCTCCGGTGGTCTCCGCCGCTTACCAGAGCTGCCAGTAGCGGTGGAGACGATCGGGTCCTCTTTCCTGCTTTGCTGGCTGCAGAGCGAAGGGAATATGGCCCCCACTCGGCTCCATAGCATTGAATGGCGGAAGCGACGTCAAAAGTCACTTCCGCCCAATTCTCTTAAAGGAGAAATTTTATTTTACGTTTTTTTTTCAAATTACATTTTTTTATTTTTTTTATTGCATTTTAGTGTAAATATGAGATCTGAGTTTTTTTTTTACCCCAGATCTCATATTTAAGAGGTCCTGTCATGCTTTTTTACATTCCTTGTAATAGGAACAAAAAGTGACCCAACATTTTATTTTTAAAAGGACAGTGTCAAAATAAAAAATAAAAAGTAAAAGAAAAAAATTTGAGCGCCCCGTCCCGCCGAGCACGCGCGCAGAAGCGAACGCATACGTGAGAAGCGCCCGCATATGAAAACCGTGTTCACACACATGTGAGGTATCGCCGCGATTGTTAGAGCGAGAGCAATAATTCTAGCCCTAGACCTGCACTGTAACTCAAAAAGATTTAAACGTCGCCTATGGAGATTTTTAAGGGTAAAAGTTTGTCGCCATTCCACGAGCGGGCGCAATTTTGAAGCGTGACATGTTGGGTATAAATTTACTCGGCGTAACATTATCTTTCACAATATATAAAAAATTGGGCTAACTTTACTGTTGTCTTATATTTTAATTTAAAAAAGTGTATTTTTTTCCCCAAAAAAAAACAGATTTTAACTTGTAAACACCGAGTCTGAGAAATAGGCCCGGTCCTTAAGTGGTTAATGCATTTACTGCTTGCAGCTTAGAACATGGCCTTCAATGAATCACATTGGAACCACACTAGATGCAGCCTTTGTGTGAACATGGTGTTGAGTTTTTAAAAAGGAAGGTGGGTGATCGCCAGGGCTTTTTTTCAGGGGGAACGTGGTGGAACTCAGTTCCACCACCTCTGGCTCAGACCCTTTGGGGGGGGGGGGCTGCTCACCACAATCACTTGTAAACACAGATGTCTGGTTTCTGTGTTTACAAGTGACAGCTCTGCACTCTGTGTGTAATTCTCCTGAACTCTGCACTCTGTATGTAATGCAATCCTGGTATTTAATGCCCCTTTAAGACCCTCCTACTGTTCGGAAAACTTGACTGACCACACCCACTATTTGATATGATTTGGAGGGTGTGTGTAGGGGGAGGGGGTTTTGGGGGGTCGTGGTTGAGTTCCAGCACCTATTGTTTGAGAAAAAAAGCCCTGGTGACCGCACTCTAATATATGGAAATTCCAGTAGTTTATATGAAATAATACATTAATGAAAAAACATCACCCCCCAACCCCAATAAATGTTGACGCGTTTCACAATACAAGTGCTTAGTCATAACGCGACAACGTTTGTTCCTTATTTAAGTATTCTGTAGTTGCGAGCCGGACCTGCACCTTTACTGTGAAGATTTGGGGCTATAATATAGGTGGACCAGCCTGGACGGGTGTATATTGTATAAATGGTGTTGTGTTTAGTGCGCCTCAAGAGAGCGCAAATTCCTTAAAACGCAGTGGTCTGCTTCCAATGAGGAGATAATAGCTGTATTAGGGCATTCTAGTTAAACGCTGTGCTTTCCATTCAAATGAATGCAGGTCAGCAAAATCCTATTGACCCTCACTGAGCAGAACATATGATGGTTCAATCGCAGGACATGCTGCATCCAAAGAAACGCGTCGCAACACAAGGCAGGTCAAACACAGCCTATGAGCTGCCATGTGTTCTGCTCAATGAAAGTCATTGGGATTTTGCTGACTGGCGTTTGAGGTGCATTCCTCATAGGTCCATTTCTTTGGGCTGGGTTCACACGTGTCCGGCTGCCGTTTGCAGGCCGGTGCGTTTCTGTTCACTGATTTCAGGTGCAACTTTTTCCCTGAATTCACACCTGAATCAGACCCAAAAACGCACAGGACCCTTTTCAAAACCGCACCGGACATGTGTGAGCCGGCTCCATTGAGAGCCAGTCACATTCACATGTTAGGGGAAAGATTGAACCGCTCCAGGTGGTGGACTGAGGATGACGCCCTCCTCAATGTGGAAGTAACAGGTGCTGGCTCAGCACATAATAGTGAAAAAGGAAAATCTGAACAGCCGCACTCCAATAAAACGCCTTTATTGTAAAAATCATCAAAGTTCATGTAACAGCAGAAGCAAGGGCGAGATATCTGACGTGTTTCACACCATCATCAGTGCTTAGTCATAGCTCAAATATGACTAAGCCCCGATGATGGTGCGAAACGCGTCAGTTATTTTTTTCTTTTTCACATTCACATGTTATGCGAAGTGGATGTGTTTAAAAACGTATCCAATTCGCATATATGTGAACCCGGACTCATTTATTTCTCAGTACTGAAGGGGCAGCCGGAAGCAGCCAATTCCAAATCTAAGGGACACAACCTGCAACCTATAACCAAGGAATTTATACACTAGAATTTGATTTAGAGTGTTGCCAACATCCCGTGTGTTCTAGAACAATAGGAAATGTCCCCCTGACTAGGGGTTGGGACTTTAAGGGCAACAAATATGACAATAAAGTAATATTGTCATATTTGTTGCCCTTAAAGTCCCAACCCCTAGTCAGGGGGACATTTCCTATTGTTCTACAACCTGCAACCTAGGGCCCTTGCCATAAGATGGGCACACCTCATTGGCTGAGCCTAGCAGAGCCGCTGCCTGGGACAGGGAAGGACGTTGTGCACCCATCATTAGGTGTGAACTTCAATACCTGCAAGAATGAATCAGGGGCCGGTGATTGTGTCTGAAATGTACATAATGAGGTTTGAAGGGGTTGAATGCAGAGATGATATCACAGCTGAATATTAGATAATGAGGAATTCCACCAATGCAGACACACGTCCTGGAGGTGTGAGAGGAATTCCGGGGAGGAAGCCGCCCGACACACCTCATAATTATTACATGATTACAATATAACGAGCTGTTTTACAGGTCCCGTAATCCGGCGCCAACTCACCTCTCTGTCACAATGCGCCCTCTGAGCAGAAACTCTAATCATATTAAGGCACGGAGCAACCAATCAGCAGTCACCAGCCAAGGCCAGATCTGATTGGTTGTTGTGAAATACTGAACTTAATTTTATTTTTTTATTTTTAACCCGAAAGTCACTTCTAAAGCCGCATCAAAGTAGTACTCAAGTTACCAGGAAGTCGCACGTAGTGTAAACCGAGCCTTAGGCAGGCTATTAGCGTTAGTTACAGAAGTTTCCACCACGTTGGCGATTTTTTGTTAATTGTGAGAAGCCGAGAACCAGAAACAATCCAATTGCAAATAAAAATTTGAAGTCTGTAGGGTGTATATATAAAAACTCTGCATAGCTGTTCTTCCATCAAAGCTGCATGGGAATTTATTCTGTGCAAATGGGGCAAAAATCAAATGTTCTCGGGCTTTATTCTTGACAATCGAATGTTATTCATTGAAAAAAAAGCAGTTTGAAGAGGGAAAATGCCACCACATGTCCACTAGATGGCGCGGAGTATCATAGCAAATAAGCATGTCCCTCAGCTCCATCTAGTGGCCAAAATGTAATATTTCCCCATTTACAATGTTTTTTTTTGTTTTTTGTTTTTTTTTGTTTTTTGATTAATAACATTTGATTTTGCCTCATTCACACAGAATGAATTTACATGCAGCTTAGATGGATGAACAGCTATTTTCTATTTTTCAAGATTTTTATACATGAAGAATATTTGGGGGGAAGGGAGTAGGAAAGCTGCATCGGTGGCAAATTTTTATTAGTTTTCCGCATCGTGGACAAGTACCGCTATTTCTGCCAAATCGACAAAAGAAAAATGCTTGTGTGTATTACGCCTCCATTTGTCTTATCTGAGTGGATTTCTCCGTCGGCTGTCATGCTACCTATCGCCTGACGCGGCCGCCTTCCCCTGCGTGCGGCTGTTTAATTCCGTAACGTGACGATTTGGGATGAACCTTGGAAGAGCCATTACCGCGGCGGTGATGGCGGTGGGGGAGGAAGTTGTGCCCGCTGCGTGTGATATATGAGCCGCTGTGATTCCTCACCGGTGGGAGGATGGATGTCTCACATTTATCTTGGTGGTGGAGCCTCCAGTCCGACCATCCGCTCCCCCGCACTCTGTAAGACAGACGGCGCATTCACACGCTCTCGCTCGCTATTAATCAGCGTACGGGGCTGCGAGGAATGGCGCCGCCATATAGCGTGGTGCAGTGGTAATGCGGGACAGAGATGGCCTCCATGTAGGCGAATATCTACCAAAATCTGAGGCGCTTAGTTCCAGAATAGATTCCCAAATCTTCAGTTTATATATGTAGCGTCATCGTACTTACGCCGTTAAAGTGGAATAATTACGCTTTTTTTTTTTTTTTAAATTGCGAATACAAAGAATTTCTTTATATATAATCTGAGTTCACGTCAGCCGAATCATCAGGAATTAAAGTGGCTGTGAACCTTTACTTATACCCAGTGAAGTGACTGACCTCGGGTGATACACAGAGATTAAAACAAATCCTCCTACATAAGTTGTACCTGTTTATCTGCAGTCTTCTTCTCTACATCCGTTCAAAGTGCAGAATTTATAAAGCTTGTCTGAGCTTTCAGAAAGCAGGAGGCAGGGAGCTGAAGTTACAATCTGCAGAGCACAGCGAGGAGAGGGACACGCCCAACTGCACACAGGAACAAAGCTGAGGCTGTCAATCACAAGTGTGCTGGAGCTCCCTCCACTGTCACCTTTTTTCTCTTGGTGTCAGGAAAATTTGTCAGAAGGAATTCATGCTGATAGCAGATGAAGGAGGCAGCAGACAGAAACAACACTTAGTGCTCTGGATTGAGACAAGTACACACTATAGAGGGATATGCTTTGTTCATATTTCAGGCCTGAGGTTTACAACCACTTTAAAGCCGTGTGTGGCTTTGTCGGCATCATGGAGCCGGGTGAAAAATAGTTCTTGGAAAAGTGTTGAATGCAACCAATCGCAACCGTGGTCAGGATACAATAGCCAGCAGGGGAGTTTTTTTAGGGTGGATGGGGTATCAATAGATTTCTCATGTTGGGATCGTGGATAAGAGCATTACTAGATCTCATCTGTGATAAAGGCTTCTTACCTTCCTGTTTGCAGTTTTCTTTTGTGTGTACATGCACAGCTTAGTGTACAACCCCAGCATGTGCCGGGGTGAATGAACTCCCATGCGCATGCACAGGAGTTGAGTTGTCCCAGGCCAGCCAATCAAAATGAATGAAGATGCCAAACCTTAGATGAAGCCAGGTAGAAGACATTGGTGCTGGCGGTGGAGCGGGGGCATTAGACTTCTGCTTTTAGCTCTTACAGTTCCATATACAAAGCAATATAAAGGGATATACAGCCGGTTTAAACTATGGTGGTGGGGTAATGTGCAAACCATCTATTTGATGTGGCGCACTGCATGGAAATAATGTTGCAAGTCCGTTAGATCCTGCCTTGTGGTGTGTTGGCAAACCCGTTCCAAATAAGCAGGCTTTACTTCTTATGTGAGTCTGGACCAGTTAGCAGTAATCAGGACTACGCGTTTCGTCTGCCCACCAGGCTTAGTCATGAAGGGCGAAACACGTCGGGGGGGAGTGTGGCTTGGTTGGAGCCGGGCTGAAGCCGTTTTTACTGGTCTTACCTGGGCTTCTGTTTGGTTGGACTTTTTTGGTTACAGAGTGTGCTAAGGGCCCGGGATGGGCTCTTTCCTTGTCGGCACCTTTATTATCATTATACAGGATTTATACAGCGCCAACAGGTTGCGCAGCCCTTAACAAAATGAAGGCAGACATTACAGTTCCATTACAATTCGGTACAAGAGGAATCAGAGGGCCCGGCTCATTAGAGCTTAAAATCTAAGACTTTATAGTGAGAGTCACCGGAGACATCGGGATTGGGGACCTGGAGCAGCGCCTGAAACTTTTGTACAGGTTATAATTGGTCTTTCTTGTTGCATTTAATTCCACTCACATACAACAGTGTCATGGTTCCGCTCCCAGCTAACGAAGCCATGTACGCTGCTAATATATTCCCGATTACAGCTAACTGGTCCAGACTGGTGTGCGGCGGTTGGACTATTTTTTTGGTTACCAAGACAGACCAATTAGCTGCCAGTGCTACGTAGGAAATGATTGTACTAAAGTTAGTCCATATTATTTATCTTTAAACTAATACTGATATACTCGATTGAAATCAAATGCAGAAAGCTTTTCACAATGTTTCTGTACAGGGCTGCAGCCTCCTTTCATATGATCCTGTGCAACCAGCCCCCTGAATATTCTGACTGCAGTGTGCTTGAAAAAAAAAGGGTAAGGCTGGAACACACAGGCTGCTTTATCTCGCGCTCGGATTTATTGCCTGATGAAGTGGGCTTGTCCCTGAAACGCGTAAAGCCAAGACACACGCTTGAGGAAGTGACAGTGTTTTACAATTGTTCCATTGGATCTCTCCGTTAATGGATTTTTTATGTTATATGGGGTTTTGCCAAGTACCTTTGTGATATAATATATCATATATTCATGGAGTTCTATCACACAACACTGGTGCGTTCTCTATAGAGTTGCTCAAACTCCTAGTTCTTTAGGTTGGAATGCTAGGAGCCATATAAAGAATTGGACAGCCATGTAGCAGGCAGGCCATGCTCCGAGTCAATTTCAGGTCATGCTCGGTTGCAGTTTTGCATTACTTGCCCACAACAGCGCCACCTAGGTATCGGTGTACTTTTATCCATTGGTGAAAGTGTGGCTCCAGCACAGGGCCCGCCCCCTCCCCCCCCATCCATCGGAAAGGGTCACCATTCTCTTGTCTTCAGCGGCAGGCCTCGCTCCCGGCAGCTTATCGGCCCAGCCTCGGTCAGGCTGGTACACGCACCCTGATTAATCGCCTTTTGAGAGACTGGCGGAACTTGCCCCAGCACCTCTCCCCAGTCAGCAGATTAGAGCCGCTGTTTGCCGACTCGCATTTGCCATGGAAATCTTTTATCTGCGGTTTTTGTCTGTCGGGGCGGGAGGGAAGTTGATAAGCAGATGCTGTTTACCCTGCTGATCCTGGCACCCAGCGCTCCGAGCACACACACATGCCACAAAGGAATCCTGCGTCTGGGGGGGGTAAGGATTCTCAGGGTGCAGCCCAGGGCCGCCGCTCCGCCGCCACCTTGACGGTGACATTCTGTGTTATCTGCCGGCTAGCTATCCGATGGTCATTTGTGACAAATTTGTGCCATTTGAAAATGTCATGTTGCATGTACACAATGCACCGTTTTCTGCCAAGCAGACCTGGGAGGATCAAGATTCTCATCCTCCATCCTCCCCACCTGCTCTACGCCGCTGTGCGCATGTAGCGCTTTTACAAGCGGGTTTGCTCTTCAACTGGAGGACCAGGTTTTGGGGGGGGCCAGTCATTGTTGCGGTCCACGAAAGTCCAATCCTGAAGTCTGAGGACAGGCATGAAGGTTGACCTGCCCAGCTCACACACAGACCAAACCAGGCTTAGCGCCAATTGTGCTATGCAGGTTTTTGGGCTCTAGGGGGCGATAGTAAGCAATTGTCATCTTGGACTTGAACTTTGTCTCAGTGTTCCTTTTTTCATAGAATGTGGCTGGCCTCATGTTTGCTGCTGAATTATGGGGCTGAAAAAGAACAGTCCAAGGATGAGCAGATATCTCATTAGTCCTCATTCTGGAGGAAAGAACTCAAGTGTGCACAGAAATCCTTATTTTGGCCCATAAACAGATGTTTGCATGAAATTGAACTGTTGTGAGCACAAATCAGGCTGTGAAGGGGTTAACTGAAGTGAAAGTCCGGTTACCTGTTTCTGTATTTTGCTTTGGATTCGGTTTAAAAAAAAAACCTTCTAGTACACACTGTTACAAAAGATGGCTTTCTGGAGCAAGTGCAGTCTCTAATGCTCCTAGTGGGTGGGTCGGCAGACCGTGCATTCTATTGGGCAGCGACAGTTGGTTCATAAGGGACGCCGCCCCCTTAATCTCCAGGTGCCGGCCCCTAATCTTCATGCGGGGTGCCGGATGCATAGATTTCTACAAGCTTTTTTTTTTTTTTGAAGCACATGATTAGAGCCTGAGGCTTTAATTGGCTTCAAAAAGGTTGGGCTCAGGGCACAGAGCACTGCGCCCGAGCCCGCGCCCACTTGTGACATGGAATCGTCACAGTCCTCAGGATCGCCCCACCAGGAGGTGAGCAAGCCAGGGTCCAGTAGCAGATATAGCAGGTAGGGATAAGCAGAAGCATAGTCAGTAAAAAAGCCAAAGGTTGGTAACAAACAATTGCAGGTTGGGATCGAGCAGAAGCATAGTCCAGGAACAAGCCAAAGGTTGGTAACAAAGATATGGACGGCAGTGGGCGCAAGAGCAAGATATTGGCTTGAGAGAGCACAATAATCTGGCAAACAGGAAGTGCATGGCTTAAAGAGGAAGTAAACCCTGATGGGTTTACTTCCTCTTTGTTTCCCTGCAAATGTGTCACATTATGTGTCACTTACCTGCAGTAGAAGCCTGCGATGTCCCAGATTTCCTCGCTAGTAGCGAGCGTCCATCTTCACTCCTCTTCTTCCGGGGGCCGCGAACTCCGGCTCTGTGACTGGCTGGAGTCGCGTGATGTCACTGGCTGTGATTGACAGCAGTGGGAGCCAATGAGGAGGGAGAGTCCCCTACAGATGAGGCTATCGTGAACATCACTGGATCGGAGAGGGCTCAGGTAAAGATGGGGGGGGGGGGCTGCACACAGAAGGTTTTTCTGTGAATGATTGCATGTAGCTAAAAAGCCTTTAGAGAGAGACGGATACTCCGACTAAACATGCAATTGAGTTATTAAGACAACATCACATGTGCTAGCATACAAGATCAGGAACGTTTATTGTCAAATTGTATGAGCACTATATTGCTTTACCTGTCTGTTGCGACAGTTTAGGTATTTTATGTTGCAGATGGAAAGGGGACTCTCGCCGGAAAGCCCGCATGTTTGTTTTATTGTCTATTTTGACCACAGTTGTTGTATACCCTTTCTGTATTTTTTCTTGTTGAAAAATGTAATAAAAATTTATATTTAAAAAAAAAAAAAAGCCTTTAGAGCCACTTTAAATTAGGAAGTTTATGGGAGGAGTTAAGAGTTCAAGGTTCACCAGAAACAAGACATTAGGCAAGGTCGTCTAAGCCAGTGGTCCTCAACCCTGTCCTCAAGTACCCCCAACAGGCCATGTTTGCAGGTTTGCCTTTATCTTGCACAGGTGCTTTAAAGTGGTTGTAAACCCACTCTGACAACTTGCACCTACAGGTAAGCCTAGATTAAAGCGGAGCTCCACCCTAAAGTGGAACTTCCGCTCATCGGAACACTCCCCCCTCCGGTGTCACATTTGGCACCCTTCAGGGCGGAGGGGAGTGCAGATACCTGTCTAAGACAGGTATTTGCACCCACTTCCAGGAGTCCTCTCTGCGGGTAGTACGTCACTTCCCACAGAATACCCGTTGTGTTGTGGGAAACACTCGACTCCCAGAACACAACAGGGACCAGTGAGAACGGCGCAGTGCGACTCGCGCATGCGCCGTAGGGAACCGGGCAGTGAAGCCCTCACCGAGGATGGCGGTGGGGGCAGCAGAGTGAAGAGCGATTGCTCGTCTTCTGCTGCCGACGTCGCTGGACTCCAGGACAGGTGAGTGTCCAATTATTAAAAGTCAGCAGCAGTATTTGTAGCTGCTGGCTTTTAATATTTTTTTTTTCAGGGAAGTTTCGCTTTAGACCACTTTCACACTGAGGCGTTTTTCAGGCGCTTTCACGCTAAAAAAAGCGCCTGAAAACGTATTTCCATTAAAATCAATGAATGCTTTCACACTGGGGCAGTGCGCTGAAAAAACTTCCCTCTCCATTGAAATGTATTGAAAGCGATTCAAAAGCGCCTGAAAAGCGCTTCAAAATCGCTCAGTGTTTTACTGGCAGTTTTTCAAGCGCCTCAGTGTGAAAGTGGCCTTAAGGCTTACCTGTAGGTGCAAGAAATATCTCCTTATCCAGTTAAGGAGATATTTGCAGAAAACACTGCACCGATGTTTACGGTGCATGCACGCCGTAGACAACAGCGCAGGCGCACTGAGCGTGCCGGTTTTCTGAATGGGATAATGCCGGGAAAGCGCACATGTGCGGGGATCTGCCGGTCCCGCACACATGCGCGGGAGTGACGTCATCACCGCTCCGGCCAGTCACAGCGCCGGAGCGGCGATACACGGAAGTCGCTCGGAGGGGATATGGCGGTGGAGGGGAACGAGGATCGCTTCGGGGGCTTCGATCTCAGGTAAGTGCCACATAATGAGCTAGTATGCTATGCATACTAGCTCATTATGCCTTTCTCTTGCAGGGTGTTTTATTGCAGGAAAAAAAAAAAAACGGGTTTACTTCCTCTTTAAATAAGAGTCACTGGCTTGGTATTTTGGACAGCTATTTTATCTAAGAGAAATTCCCAAAACATGGCCTGTTGGGGGTGCTTGAGGACTGGGTTGAGAACCACTGGTCTAAGCAATCAGGCAGGGAGCTGTGCATCATCTCAGGTGGCTCAGCGAGAAGAGCTACTGCCAGACAGAGCAGAGGTCCCGGGTTCAGGTCCAGGCCCTGACAGAGAGACAAGTGTCCCCATTGGGAGATTTCCCCCTCTATTTCAGTTCCAGCAACAACAAATTCTGGTTTCTCCCATCGCTTTTGTTCCTGGCACAAGTAGAAAAGGTGAAATTCTCCAGTGAGGACATAGACAGCAATAAAAACCTGACAGTGGTTCTAACCCCTCTTCACTCTATACAAAACGCAAAGGTTTTGGCTTTAGATATTTTAACCTTTTTTGTATTTTACTTGTTTGGAATGTTTCTATACCAACAAGAGGTTAATCTCACGTCAGCGAGCAGCTAAAAGCAGCAGAGCCATCGGTGTGCATATCCGCTGTGTTTAGATCAATGCCATCAGCGCCCCATTGGTGACCTTTTCGCTGCATGGCGGTGAAATCCATTACCTCACCAATCGCCTGGAGCGGCCGAACTCCAGAGTGACCCCAGAGCGGGTTTAATAAACTCCCACACTCGCTGACACTGCCTCCTGCCACCACATGGCGTCACCCCCAGCTCTCAGATCCTGCTGTTTGTTTTCTGCTTCCGATCTTCCTTCGGCCATTCCCCTCCCTCGTCTTTGCGCTGTCCACCGCCAGTGTCAGTAACCTCTGCCCGCTCTCTCCTTTGCGTGCCAACCTCAGCCCTGTGCCAACAATTAATCTCCAATTTTCCTCACTTCCTTCCAGCTCATCTGCATAATCCCCATAATCAGACGGGTTTTAATTGCCCGGCACCGCGCAGAAAGATCATGTGGTTAAGTGGTAAATCGTAATTACATCAATAATTGGTTTGGCCGCAGCAAGCTGCCGCTCTCTGCGCCCCATCTGTCGGCACTTTGTGTTTTTTTTTTTTCTTCTTTGCCGTGCTCCTCTCTGAAACCATCACCTTTAAAAGATCAAGTGGACAATCAGAGCCATTAGACGATCGTTTCTTTATTGTTCCCCCGGAAAGAAGCAATTAGATAGTTTGGACAGAAATCCGGTCTTGTTCTCCATGAGTCCACTGGTCCGGCTGTCCGGGGATGGCGCGCCATGTGTATTACAGCAGAGGGAGCGATCAGTCGTCCATGGTACGGGGCCTTCAGTGCGCTTGAAAAGCTTCCGACCGACTCGCACTGTACCATGTGGTTGTGGTTAGTGCTGCTCAAATTGGTCGCATGGTTTGGGATTATCGTTGGCGTTTGGCTGGTGAAATTGTATGAAAACCCCAAAAACAAAAATCTTACATAAAATATTTTACCACTTCCTGCTCGCCATGGCCTCCCTTTAAAAAGTTATGAACGTCTGTGGGAGGCAGGAGGGAATGGGGATCATGTGATCACTGTGATTGGCTGTCACAGCGGTCACATGATCCCGCCAGCTACCGATAGTTTGCTGGACCCAGAGTTGTCTGATAGTGCCCTGAGCACAGAGAAGCTCACAGTGTGCAGTGAAATCAGAGGAAGTCATTTCAGTCCAGGAGAAGAGCCGGTACACCTGTGCAAGACTGAAGGGAAGGCCGGAGGTCAGATTTAAATCTCTCAGCGATAATGATCCCTCCTGAGGTGCCATATTGGATAGGATGGGGGATAGGAACCCCACTGTTGTCACACACAAGTCACGGAGTACAGAGAAGGACCAGCTTGTGCGTGGAGCACTGTCTGCCGTCTGTGCCAACAAAGCTCCACCTGTGCAAACAGAACCCGGATAAGACAGAAAACAAATACACTACAGGCCATAAATCACATCGATTTTCCTGCCCTGTCTCCACCTACGCCGCACTTATTGTGAGAACTCGGAACTCTAACGTTGGCCAGAAAGTCATTTTTTTATATGAGGCATTGCTGTTCCATATTTCTATGATATATAAAGATTTGTAGGTTCTCCCTTTATTGGCTCTCTGTATTGTATATTTTAGACCGGGGTCTCCGCACATTACAACTGACCGCTAATAACATTCACTGATGAGCAAACATATTAGGTCACCGTGTATAGCATTGAACCAATCGATGCTCTCCGCCATATAAGGCTGAGAGAGGCTTATCAGTACATAGGAGGAAAATGTCTCCTCCCATTATATACCACCTGTCATTCAAATGTCTCCTCCCACTAAATACCACCTGTCATTCAAATGTCTCCTCCCACTATATACCACCTGTCATTTAAATGTCTCCTCCCACTAAATACCACCTGTCATTCAAATGTCTCCTCCCACTAAATACCACCTGTCATTCAAATGTCTCCTCCCACTATATACCACCTGTCATTTAAATGTCTCCTCCCACTAAATACCACCTGTCATTCAAATGTCTCCTCCCACTATATACCACCTGTCATTCCAATGTCTCCTCCCACTAAATACCACCTGTCATTCAAATGTCTCCTCCCACTAAATACCACCTGTCATTCAAATGTCTCCTCCTACTAAATACCACCTGTCATTTAAATGTCTCCTCCCACTAAATACCACCTGTCATTTAAATGTCTCCTCCCACTAAATACCACCTGTCATTTAAATGTTTCCTCCCACTACTAAATACCACCTGTCATCAAATGTCTCCTCCCACTAAATACCACCTGTCATTCAAATGTCTCCTCCCACTAAATACCACCTGTCATTCAAATGTCTCCTCCCACTAAATACCACCTGTCATTCAAATGTCTCCTCCCACTAAATACCACCTGTCATTCAAATGTCTCCTCCCACTAAATACCACCTGTCATTTAAATGTCTCCTCCCATTATATACCACCTGTCATTCAAATGTCTCCTCCCACTATATACCACCTGTCATTTAAATGTCTCCTCCCACTAAATACCACCTGTCATTTAAATGTCTCCTCCCATTATATACCACCTGTCATTTAAATGTCTCCTCCCACTATATACCACCTGTCATTAAAATGTCTCCTCCCACTAAATACCACCTGTCATTTAAATGTCTCCTCCCACTAAATACCACCTGTCATTCAAATGTCTCCTCCCACTATATACCACCTGTCATTCAAATGTCTCCTCCCACTAAATACCACCTGTCATTTAAATGTCTCCTCCCACTAAATACCACCTGTCATTCAAATGTCTCCTCCCACTATATACCACCTGTCATTTAAATGTCTCCTCCCACTAAATACCACCTGTCATTCAAATGTCTCCTCCCACTATATACCACCTGTCATTTAAATGTCTCCTCCCACTAAATACCACCTGTCATTCAAATGTCTCCTCCCACTATATACCACCTGTCATTCAAATGTCTCCTCCCACTAAATACCACCTGTCATTCAAATGTCTCCTCCCACTATATACCACCTGTCATTTAAATGTCTCCTCCCACTAAATACCACCTGTCATTCAAATGTCTCCTCCCACTATATACCACCTGTCATTCAAATGTCTCCTCCCACTAAATACCACCTGTCATTCAAATGTCTCCTCCCACTAAATACCACCTGTCATTCAAATGTCTCCTCCTACTATATACCACCTGTCATTTAAATGTCTCCTCCCACTAAATACCACCTGTCATTTAAATGTCTCCTCCCACTAAATACCACCTGTCATTTAAATGTTTCCTCCCACTACTAAATACCACCTGTCATCAAATGTCTCCTCCCACTAAATACCACCTGTCATTCAAATGTCTCCTCCCACTAAATACCACCTGTCATTCAAATGTCTCCTCCCACTAAATACCACCTGTCATTCAAATGTCTCCTCCCACTATATACCACCTGTCATTCAAATGTCTCCTCCCACTAAATACCACCTGTCATTCAAATGTCTCCTCCCACTAAATACCACCTGTCATTCAAATGTCTCCTCCCACTAAATACCACATGCCATTTAAATGTCTCCTATTATATACCACATGTCATTCAAATGTCTCCTCCCACTATATACCACCTGTCATTTAAATGTCTCCTCCCACTAAATACCACCTATCATTTAAATGTCTCCTCCCATTATTCACTACCTGTCATCAAATGCCTCCTCCCATATTTTATTTATTTCAGGTACTTATATAGCGCCGTCAATTTACGCAGCGCTTTACATATACATTGTACATTCACATCAGTCCCTGCCCTCAAGGAGCTTACAATCTAAGGTCCCTAACTCACATTCACACACATACTAGGGCCAATTTAGACAGAATCCGATTAACCTACCAGCATGTCTTTGTGTTGGAGGAAACCGGAGAACCCGGAGGAAACCCACTCAGGCACAGGGAGAACATGCAAACTCCAGGCAGGTAGTGTCGTAGTTGGGATTGCGAACCAGCGACCCTTTTTGCTGCTAGGGGAGAGTGCTACCCACTACACCACTGTGCTGCCCTATAGCACTTCCCACTATATACTACATTCAAATTAAATGTCTCCTCCCACCATATGCCACCTGTCATTTAAATGTCTCCTCCCACTATATATACTACATTCAATTTAAATGTCTCTTCCCATCATATACCACCCACCATTCAAATATCTCCTCCCACTATATACCACCTGTCATTTAAATGTCTCCTCCCACCATATACTACCACCTTCAAATTAAATATCTCCTCCCACCATATGCCACCTGTCAGTTAAATGTCTCCTCCCACTATATACCACCTGTCATTTAAATGTCTCCTCCCACTATATACCACCTGTCATTTAAATGTCTCCTCCCACTATATACCACCCACCATTCAAATATCTCCTCCCACTATATACCACCCACCATTTAAATGTCTCCTCCCACTATATACCACCCACCAATGTCTCACAGTGTGCGGTGAAATCAGAGGAAGCCATTTCAGTCCAGGAGAGAAGCCGGTACAACTGTGCAAGACTGAAGGGAAGGCCGGAGGTCAGCTTCAAATGTTGATGAATAAGGGCCATTTTGTTCCCTGGTTGCATCAACACCCTCTAAATAAACCCAACAAAGCCCAACACATTGTGGAGGATCAGGTGACAAGAGCCTGCAGTCCCTACTAGAAGCACTATGAAAACCCTGCTGAATCAGGCTACCATGAAGAATGCAAATCATTGGAAAGTTCACTGAGCGGCGGCGGCGGCCCTTTACACGCTGCGTACTGACAGGTGTTTCCCATCACGGAGCGGGGTCAATGACCTCAGGTTAATGGCATACGGGTGTTAAGTACTCACACCTGCCATTGATCTGCACCTTTGATTGACGTGACCTCTGAAACAAGATGGCTGTTGACATCGCCTGCTGGCAGTTTTGAAATACAGAAAAAGGGAAAACACGTCGCAGCCTGGGAAAGTTTCCTGCGGCAAAGCACGGCAGGCGGCGACGCAGAGAGAGAAAGAAGCGGGCGGCTTGGTCCTGGCCGTGTCGGCGAGCCTGAAATGAGATCTTATTATTTCGGCTGTTGTCATTTAGCGGATCAATGATCCGTGGTCCGGTGATCGATGAGAGGGACGATGGGAATTGAGCGGGCTAATGGCGCATCCGCTGCCGCCTTAACACCTGCGATAAAGCATAATGGGAAAGCGGCTCGGCCCGGAGCCCTGGAGGGCGGACCGGCTAACTGACGCCGGGCGCTCCCTCCATCCCCCGCTCATTTTCTCTGTCTTTTCCGTTTATCCAGAATCCGCCTTTTTTTTTTTTTTCCTCCCCCTCATCGCTCGCCGCCTCTTGTTCCTCCGCGGCTCTCCGCGAGACGATTCCCAGGGCGCGGGGCGGCGATGAACCGTGCGATCACACAAAAGCGCTTATTCACTTAGGGCAGCAATTTTCTCTTCCGTCTCTTGCCGCGTCCTAAACGCTCTTTGCGCCTCGGAATTCTGTGACGGTTAACCCTTTGCCGCCCGTCGGGTTGCGGTAGATGGCTTCATAGAGGCACCGCTGAAAACGAAAACTGATGCGCATATTTATTCATTTATTTTCCTGGTGGTTGAACGGGATGGACTTGTTTCTTCTTTTCCTATGAAACAATGTAACTATACATGTGTGGAATGTATTCATTTATAGTGATAACGTTTTATGGTTGGGGGATAGAATTTGTTAAAATAGATGTAAACCCGAGGTTAGCGACGTTTAGTTTGCTCCCTTCGCTTTATAATTTAAACTTTTTTTTTTTTTTATATAAAAATTCTTGCTTTCACCTTTTTTCTCATTCTTTGTTGCATCTCAATATTGCTGATATCATGCAGCCTCTTTGCAGCTACTTCCTATCTCCATGCACCCCAGCAATGGCTGCATGGCGTTTTTCAGGGCAGGTTTCCTAATGGTGATAACAATGGACTGTGTATGTGTAATGAAACTTTCGCTTGAAGTCTCTATCAGAAGGCAGGGTGACAACACAGGAGCACAGCTGGCAGACAGGGACAGAGTGTTGTCACCCCATAACAGGAAGTGACTGAACAAAGACGTCCATGGCCACATAATAGATAAAAGCTGCCATGGACCATGCCTGTGTATTGTGTTCTGAAGAAGACACTTTTAGCCTCCATATGAAGCCCATGTGACAGGGTGACTACATGTGAGTTAGGAGACAGGAGACAGAGCATTGTCACCCTATAACAGGAAGTGCCTGATCCAAGGTCCTCCATGGCAGCATAATTATATAAAGGTGTAGAGGACCATGCCTAAGTATTGGGTTCTGATACAGAGACTTGTAGTCTTCATAGGAAGCCCATGTGACAGCGTGACTACACGTAAGTTAGGAGACAGAGCGTTGTCACCCTATAACAGGAAGTGCCTGATCCAAGGTCCTCCATGGCAGCATAATTATATAAAGGTGTAGAGGACCATGCCTGAGTATTGGGTTCTGATACAGAGACTTGTAGTCTTCATAGGAAGCCCATGTGACAGCGTGACTACACATAAGTTAGGAGACAGAGCGTTGTCACCCTATAACAGGAAGTGCCTGATCCAAGGTCCTCCATGGCAGCATAATTATATAAAGGTGTAGAGGACCATGCCTAAGTATTGGGTTCTGATACAGAGACTTGTAGTCTTCATAGGAAGCCCATGTGACAGCGTGACTACACATAAGTTAGGAGACAGAGCGTTGTCACCCTATAACAGGAAGTGCCTGATCCAAGGTCCTCCATGGCAGCATAATTATATAAAGGTGTAGAGGACCATGCCTAAGTATTGGGTTCTGATACAGAGACTTGTAGTCTTCATAGGAAGCCCATGTGACAGCGTGACTACACATAAGTTAGGAGACAGAGCGTTGTCACCCTATAACAGGAAGTGCCTGATCCAAGGTCCTCCATGGCAGCATAATTATATAAAGGTGTAGAGGACCATGCCTAAGTATTGGGTTCTGATACAGAGACTTGTAGTCTTCATAGGAAGCCCATGTGACAGCGTGACTACACATAAGTTAGGAGACAGAGCGTTGTCACCCTATAACAGGAAGTGCCTGATCCAAGGTCCTCCATGGCAGCATAATTATATAAAGGTGTAGAGGACCATGCCTAAGTATTGGGTTCTGATACAGAGACTTGTAGTCTCCATAGGAAGCCCATGTGACAGGATGACTACACGTAAGTTAGGAGACAGAGCGTTGTCACCCTATAACAGGAAGTGCCTGATCCAAGGTCCTCCATGGCAGCATAATTATATAAAGGTGTAGAGGACCATGCCTAAGTATTGGGTTCTGATACAGAGACTTGTAGTCTTCATAGGAAGCCCATGTGACAGCGTGACTACACATAAGTTAGGAGACAGAGCGTTGTCACCCTATAACAGGAAGTGCCTGATCCAAGGTCCTCCATGGCAGCATAATTATATAAAGGTGTAGAGGACCATGCCTAAGTATTGGGTTCTGATACAGAGACTTGTAGTCTCCATAGGAAGCCCATGTGACAGGATGACTACACGTAAGTTAGGAGACAGAGCGTTGTCATCCTATAACAGGAAGTGCCTGAACAAGAAATTCATGGCAGGATCAACAGGGAAGCGGATCTTCACTGTATCTGAGCACCACAAACCAAAAACGCTATAAACTAATTTTTAATATTCAAGCAAACTCATCCGTGCATCCATGTCTCTGTGCTTTATTTTGTTGAGAAATCACCCTAGCATTTTTGACCGTGGCCATCTTGAGTAAGGGCAAATGATTCATGTAGCATTTACTGCCTGGAATAGATCTCACCTTAGCTCAGGCATGCATTTAGGAGGGTGTGCTCAGCTGAGAAAACCCCCTCCTCCTCTCCTCCCCAAGGCTCCTGGGATGTATGATAGGGTTGCCACCTGTCCGGGATTCACCCGAACAGTTCGGGTTTCAGACTGCCTGAAACCCGGACACATTATTCAGACTGGACTATGGCTTCCCAGCAGGGTTGCTGGCTGCAGCTGTCTAAGCTGAGAGTGTCTGTTACACTCTCTTTCACACTGCCCAAAGCCAGCACTAACATCCCCTCCCCCACACACAGACGGGAGAGGAGAGAGGGCTCGATATGCACCTCTTCCTCCTGCCCCTACCCCTCTGTGTCTGCCCACACTCCAATCCCCGGCGCTGTGCCTCAGAAAAGGAAAGTTGGGGCTGGAAATCGGAAGTCCAGCAGCCTCAGATACATCTGGATGAGAGGTGCTGACTGCTAAGGGGTGAGTGAGCTCACCATCCATCCCTGTCTGTGACTGAAGTCTTCCCCCTTCTCTCTCCTGCCTCTGAGTGAGTACACCAAGGTAAATCTGGGTTCTCAGAGCACCCCTACATCAGAGTTCCCCTTTACACCAGAGGCCACAGTGTCCCCCCTTACATCAGAGTCCTCTCCGTACATCAGAGTTCTCAGTGTTCCCCCTTAGATCAGGATTCCCAGAGCATCTCTTATGTCAGAGTCCCCAGAGTTCTCCCCTTACATCAGAGTCTGCAGAGTCCCCCCATTACAGTGATAGGGAACTCTGTGAGTTCAAATGTAAAAGAGGAACTCTGTGGACTCTGATGAAAGGGGGACTCTTGTTATTAACTTAATTTAATAGCAAAATATATGTATAGTTTATACTATAAAAAAAAATTGCTGTGCGCCTCTAAAGTGTTCGGGTTTGAAGAAAAGGTGGCAACCCTAATGTATGGGCTCTTTCACACGGAGGTCCGTTCAGGTCCGCCTGTCAGTTTTTTAGGCGGACCTGAAACGGATCCTCCATGTAGCCCTATGGAGGCACGGATGTCAGCGGTGACATGTCCGCTGACATCCGCTCCGCTCCGCTCCGAAAAAGTGTGACGGAGGAAAATCCTATTTTTCCTTCCGTCTGCGGAGCGGATCGGATGACAACGGACTCTACGGTCCGTCGTCATCCGATTCCCCATAGGGGAGAGCGGCGCTCTGACAGGGCGGTCCCTGCACAGTGTGCGGGGACCGCCCAGTCATCCATCGGCTCAGCGGGGATCAACGGAGCGATCCCCGCTGAGCAAGCGGAGCTTCACGGGACGGATCTTCACGGATCCGCCCCGTGTGAAAGAGGCCTATGACATAATTTGCCTAGGCAAAAATCCAGGGACTGACTGAAGAAATGTAAAAAAAAAAAAAGTTTAAAACACTTAAATCCGAAAAAGGTTTCTATCTCTTTACTAATGCTAGCAGCATGAGGATTAAAAATAATCAATGTTGATTGGGAGAGTAGCGGATCATGCTTGTGCATTTTGTATCAGCTAGTAGTCTCCACCAGGGGGAGCATGTGGCAGGGTGACAACACAAGATCACAGGGAAATAGTTGTCACCCTATAACAGGAAGTGCCTGAACAAGGACCCTTGGTGACAGGATCACCAGGGATTATTTTAACCAAGCTGCAGATTTAAAAATGCCTGTGTAATGTATTCGGAAACAGACCTATGTAGTCTCCATAAAAAGCCAACGTGACAGGGTGACAACACAGGAGCACAGTTAAGAGACAGGAACATAACGTTGTCACCCTATTAAAAGGAAATGCCTGGACAATGACAGGATCACCAGGGGTTATTTTAATAAAAGCGGCAGCGGACCATGTCTGTGCAGTTGTCATCTGTAGTCCCCACCAGGGGGAGCAGGTGACAGGGTGACAACGCAGGGGCACAGCAGGAAGTTCCTGAACAAAGACCTTCTCTGACAGGATCACCGGTGATTATTTTAACAAAAGCTGCAGATTTAAAAATGCTGAAATTGACTTTTGAAATGATAATAATGTGTTGAAACACATGTGAGATTTTAACAATTGAGTCCAGATATAATAAATAGAACAGATGCCTTTTTCTTACGCGAGACGTTTTAGCTGCCAAAAGATCTGCAAAGTAACGCACGCGCTTGTGTGATTTCCCCCTCCCCCCCTGCCTCTGCTGTGCAGGAGGGTGGTGACAACCCATTTTTTAGAGTGTCACGGCCACGCCCCCTGTTCTGTTCATTACATGACTTGGTGACACCCCATCCTGAGCTTTCTCCTTCCTTTAAGCCCCCCCTTTATTATGGTTACAATGTGGACGCTTTCACTGCAAGCCTGATTTCAAATTCCAGCTTGTGTAATGGCAGCTGAATGCCCAGGCACACGGGGGGGGGGGCATTGGGTTATTGTACTGATTGGGTGGGAAGGTGGCAGAATACATAAGTGATTGATCCTCTGCTGACAGACGGGGGGGGGAGTAAGGAAGGGTTAAATTCTTCTCCCTGGAAGGTGTTAATAGCGGCCCTTGAAGCCGGTTCCCCCCCCCCCCCATTTCCGCCGGCAGAGGTTTGACACCTTGTAAAAGGCGTGCGTGCATCGCTCTGTTTTCCCGCGGGGTCCTTATTACGGCGTAGATGCGAACCAGATTGCGGCCGTGTCAGCCGAGAGGCTCCGCTGCTGTGATGGAAAACAATGGCGCTTTCTCCGCAAGAGCTGACAGTTCGCAACCAAGCTGCAGTGCAGGGAGGCGGCGGGTTCCCCGGGGTAATGCACCCCAAGAATTTATCATTCCTGCCCGCTGGCGTCGCATTGACTGCTTCTTCTTGCTCTACATCTTCCGGCTGCTCCACACTGGCAGTTGGTCATATTGATGTCCCTGATTGGCCTGGTGACAATGTGCATTCATGACATCGTGCATCATTTCTATCTTTGTTCTAGATAAAATCAATCGATACATCCTGACCTGAGAATTGACCACACACAGGAGCTAAAATTCAAACCATTACTGGCGCAAAACAACCTTTCAGGGGACGGGTTTCAGTATTGCACACCTGACTTCCTGTGTGGTGTCAGCCCTGCCTATAGAGGGTTTCCTGTGTAAGCAGAAGGGGAGATATATACAAAGGCAGGTGAGTCACACGGTGACGGCTCCGCCTGGTGCTGTCAGGTCACAGGAGTTCATAAACGTCCTGATGTCCTCTCCTGCCGGCGGCATGTCAGACTGCCTCTGCTCCAATAGGTCTACAAGTCCCAGCATGCTGCAAGTTTCAGGGCCTTTTGTGGCTGCGCAACTGCTTTGATCAGCTATTGTAGGACTACAAGTCCCAGCAGTTCCTTGATTCTGCAACTGCTGCTAATCTACAAGTCCCGTCATCTTTTTTTTCTTTGGCACATGATATTGTTGAACTGCAAGTCCCAGCAGTTTAATTACCAGGTTCTCATTCTGTAGCTGCTGGCTACCTACTTCCCAAATACTGTAGAACTACAAGTCCCAGCATGCCACACGTCTCAGGCCTTTCTGAGGCTGGGCAACTGTATTGATCATCTATTGTAGAACTACAAGTCCCAGCAGTTCCTTGTGACTCAGGCTGATAGCAGAGGAACGGGGCAGCAGACAGAAACTAGAAAAGCTACAATTTCTGGGGTAATTGTGTGAAGTGTTCTTGCCTCCACCAATACTCCTGACTGGAGACAGTGCCCCTGGAGATGTAAATGTGATCCAACAGTGTGTCGATCGATTTCGATCCATTGCCCCCATCAAAAACTGCCCCCATCAAAAACTGCCCCCATCAAAAGTGCCCCATCGAAAACTGCCCCATCAAAACTGGCTGATCATGGGGTGGTCATAATGTTTTGGCTGATCATGGGGTTGTCAGCTTTTGTCAGCGCCCACTCTAGTTTTAAACATTTCGTCATTCGATCCTATGGCACCAATTTCGCTGCAAAAACTACGATATTTCGTGAACCATTCGGCAAAACGTTCCACAAAGCACACCAACCGGGAACAATCCGCACGTTTCGGTATATTACTTGTCTATGTAGTGTAAAAGCTGTGGGAGGAGTTAGGGTGGTAAATTTGGCTATAATAATAATATATATATATATGTGAGATAGCAGTAGGTGGTCTTGCTATGCAAGAACACTAAATAACACTTTGCCTACAAGGCCGGTTCACACTTGTGCTATGCCAGACATCGCATGTAATTCGCAGCGCACTGCTGTTCACATTACATGCGATGTCTGTGCGGTGCGATATCAGCCATACAGATAGTATGGCTGATATCGCACCGCATTCGGTCCAAACACGCACAGGACCCTTTTTTCTGTTCGGACAAGAATCGGATCGCATGGGTGTTCACACCCATGCGATCCGATTCATGTCCGAACTGTCAGTCGCAGTCCGATACGTGAGCTGAAATGGGGGTGTCGCTAAGATATAATGACACTTCCCAGCAGTTTGCATACGGCAGTGTGAACGGCAGTGCGAGTCTGTGCGATGCGGGAACACGCAGTGGATTCACAGGGTTCTGTGCGATTTCATGCAAGTCGCACCTGAAATCTGCAAAATTAGTGCAGGAACGACTTTTTCAGATTAGTGCGGCACCGCAAAGTTGCCGTCGCACTGATTTGAACAGTTCCACTGCCGACAATAGGGGGTGCGACTTGGACCTGTCAAATCGCATGACAAATCGCATCGATGTGACTGGTGGCTTAGCCTGGGTTTACACTTGTGTGGTGCGGGACACCACATGTGATTCGCTTAGGAATTGCAGCGCATTCCTGTGCAAATCGCATGTGATGTCTGTGCAGTGCAATAGGAGGCATTTATTTTGTATGGCTCAAATCACACCGCATCCGCACCAAAATGGTGCAGGACCCTTCTTTTTTTTGCCACACCTGAATCGGATCGCATGAGTGTTCACACCCGCGCGATCCGATTCTGGCGAAAGCACTGCGTTTGGCGAGCTGTTTTGGGGGTGTCGTTAATTTACCATTGACATCCGCAGAAGATCGCAGAGCGGTGCAGAAAACGCTTCATTTCCTGTATTGCATCAATGTGAACCTAAGCTCTAGATTGAGTCAAGCGCACGCAGGGGAAGGCATCCTGGGGACCTCCAGCTGTTGTGGAACTACATTTCCCATGAGGCATTGCAAGGCTGCCAGTTACAATTACTCCCATAAGCATGATGGGACTTGTAGTTCTGCAACAGCTGGAAGGCCGCCAGGTTGCCTACCCCTGCGAGAGGGATATGTTTTGTTCATATTTCATGTCTGAGGTTTACAACCACTTTAATAATTGACGCATCTCGCACAAAATTGTTCTGCTCCGTTTGATCAACTGAAATATTGATGGAAAATACGATCAATCTCTTTGAAATATATGATAATTGATTAAAACTGATCATTTAATTGATCTCTATCACGACCGGCTCTCCGGTGCGCACGCAGATACTCGTTCAGGCGTTCAACAAAATTCCGCCGCGGCTGATCAATGCGGCAGAACCTAAAATCGATTGAACGCAGGGTCTGTGGTTTCAGATTTTTATTGATTCCGTTTTTTTGCGTTGAATGATCATATTGATCGAGAGCGAAACGTACAAAAAGAACAATCAAACAGAAAAAAAAAAAAATTCACTGATCCCTTCGGATGCCAAAAATGCGCCCCGTATTTTCATCTTGAACGATCGATGCAAAATCGGACTAAAATCGGACGCATTATATCGCCCGAGCGTCACATCCGTGCGTCAGCTCTGAACTATAACGAGGCTCCAGAAATGGCGAGAGATAAAAGAGCGTGTATAACGGAAAATCTGAAACCGTGGAGGGATTATTGAAGGGGCGGCGGAAACAGCGACGCCATAAATCGTTCCACATGAGCGTTCGTTCCCCAATAAGAGGCCAATAAAAAAAAAATAGAGGCCGATCGGACTTCGCCACGGGGGTCATAAAACGACCGGCAGACAATTTCGTGTTGCTCTTATCCTTCTTAGTTGCAGAAGGAAAATCTGTCATCGCTGCTCTTGTATGGCGCAGGAATGGCGAATCGCCACGGGTAAAGTCGGGGGTGACGTTGGTGACGATCTTTTCGCTCTTCTCTCTTCTTCTCGGGAATTAGTCGCTGCCTCTCGTCACGGTTTGGCCCTCTCCGGAGTGTCACCCACAGATCCGTGTTTACCCGGCGCAGTATCTCCCACACCCTCTGTGTAAACACTGGCAGACTCATCGCGGGTTTCGTGCGCCAAAGGACAAATCTCTGGTGCCAGGAGAACGCTCCCTCCTCCCAGCACCCGTCAGCTGCAGCCTGGCATATGGGTGAGGGATCAGCGGCTCTCACATGTGCGCTCCCCTGGCAAACCATGAGACCCGGGCTGCAGCTGGCTCCGAGATTTCCAGTTCTCTTCATTAAAGTGGACATTTCCGAACCTTTTACAGGTCTATATTCATAAATCCTGGAGATGCCGCAATCAGGGTTGTCAACTGTCAGTAAATGTACAAACAGTTTGTAAAACCTGTAATTTTTGCATCTGTCCGTGAATGTCCCTTATGAACATACAGAGTGCAAATCTGTAATGGACATTCATGGACAGATCCGGAAAATACGGATTTTACAAACTGTTTGTAAATTTACTGACAGTTGGCAACCCTGGTCCCAATATACAGTAACAGTATCAGATTTCAGAAAAGCTCCACCTTTTATCATTAAAAGTCGCCCTTTAGCTCCAGTGAGTGACTTTGCCTAGGCTGAGATGATGTCACCAGTCTGCTGCAGGCAGAAGGAAGCACTTCCTCAGTCTCCCCTCCCCAGTGATCAGTCTGCTGCAGGCAGGAAGAAGCATTTCCTCAGTCTCCCTTCCCCCAGTGATCAGTCTGCTGCAGGCAGGCAGGAGCATTTCCTCAGTCTCCCCTTCCCTCAGTGATCAGACTGCAACATTTTAACTTTGTAGCAAGTCACAATATACAGCAGTTGTACCAATTTTTAGAAAAGCTCCACCTTTTATCAGTAAAAAAACATTTTTCTGAACCACTCAGTGTCTTTGCCTATTCTGAGATGATGTCACCAGTCTGCTGCAGGCAGAATGAAGCATTTCTTCAGTCTCCCCTCCCCCAGTGATGAAAAGTCAACATTGTAACAAGTCATGTGAGAGGCTGCAGCAGGGTCTGATTTTTGTCAGACATTTATAAACACACAGGCGCCAGGATTTGTCATCTCTAAGCTGGCATTTTGGTTCAGGAAGCAGGTCACCCCAAATGATACCTAAATAGTTAGAAAAACATGCTGCAGGCAGGGGGAAGCATTTCCTCAGTCTCCCCTCCCCCAGTGATCAGACTGCAACATTGTAACTTCGTCTAGGCTGAGATGATGTCATCAGTCTGTTGCAGGCAGGAGAAAGCATTTCCTCAGTCTCCCCTCCTCTGGGATCAGACTTCAACATTGTAACTTCGTCTAGGCTAAGATGAGGTCATCAGTCTGCTGCAGGCAGGAGGAAGCATTTTCTCAGTCTCCCCTCCCCCAGTGATCAGACTGCAAAATTGTAATTTCGTCTAGGCTAAGATGCGGTCATCAGTCTGCTGCAGGCAGGAGAAAGCATTTCCTCAGTCTCCCCTCCCCCAGTGATAAGACTGCAACATTTTAACCCTCGCTGACCATGCTATAGCTGAATTAGGGCTACAGCACAGTCGTCCAGTTCTGGAAGGGCGTCTATTGACAAGTCACAAGGGGAGAGACTCCAGCAGGGGCTGTTCTGTGTCAGGCATTTGTTACCACAACCATAACTGTATAGGAACCAGGATTTACACGATTGTGTCATCACTAAGCAAGTATCAGGAAGTAGATGATGACCTTGGATGATGCTTGAACAAAGATGGTGCCGCAGTTCTCTTTTTCTGACACTAGATGCCCTCAGTCTGCTGGCCAGCATCATTTAACCCACTTTCTCTGAGTCCGGGTTGTGACTTGCAGTGTGCAGGGTGGGAGGCTACAGCAGCCAAGAACTGCACAGGCACCAGGAATTTACATGACTGTGTCATCTCTGAACCAGAAACACAGCCCAGGAAGTAGATGGTGACCCTTGATGATGCCTGAACAAACCTGGCGCTGTCTTTCTGGAGTGGAAAGCAGATGAAGATAATTGGGCATTTGATTCCATGCAGTGAGCTCTATCTGGGGTCAGAGAGTGTTATAGGCAGGACATGCTGGCACTTGTAGTTCTTCAGCAGGTGAACCTTTCGGAATGTTTCATTTGCCTCCTTAGACACCGTCGTCGGGCGCACTGCTACAGCAAAACGAATCACCCCCCTTTCCCCATAGAGAAAAAAATAGCGCCCCCTGCATATATATTTTATAGTGACAACGAGAGCACCCAGCGATTCCCGGGGCCCCCCTATATATTGTTCCATCCGCACTTCCCCCGCTCACATTGGATTGGCCATCTAGCAGTGTATGGCGATCCTTCGCAGACCAAATCTCTTCACCGAGGTCGTCATTTCCCCCTAAGAAGAAGGAGGAGAGATCCCCGCGCGGGTTAATGCCGCCGTATTACAAACATGCAAATCGCCGTTTGGATACGCTTCCCAGACGCAAGGTGACATGCAAATAAAGTTTTCTTTGTTCTGTAGGGCGTGTGTGTGTACAATAGAGCCGAGCGCACACCGCCACAAAAGTGTACACAAAGCAGCGTCGTCACCCCCCCCTCCTCGCTGTACGCCCCCCCCCCCCCCCCCCCCCCGAGGACATCGATCAGGCGGAGGTGTCTGGAGCGCTCCCTGCCACTGCTGCAGCTTTTCCTTCTGAATTGTACAAGAAAAATAACATAGAAATGTAACAATCCGGGAAATGCTGCAAAGTACAGAAATCCCGGCTAGAATGCTGGGAGCTCTGAACTTCCTGTAGAGGTGACAACGCTGCCCCTGATGTAGTGAAATCCTGAGCAGCCCCGCCCCGCCCCCGATAAAATTCAAGGGCGGGGACTGTCTACTGCTTTAGTGGTATTAGTAGGCTGGGGGGGGGGGGGGAGGGGATGCCAGCCTCTATGAGCTTTAAGGAATCACCCCTGGCAGGAAGCCATTAAAAGTGGATGTAAACCCTTCCATATGCCCAGTGAAGTGACTGTCCTCAGGCAGGGGCAGCTGGTGGTATATTGGGTGGGGCGACAAACAAGGCGACCAATAGGATCGCTTCCTCCTCCAGACCATGGGCGTCTCCTCCTCCTCTGCATCATGGCGGCTTCCGCCCTGTGTGTCTCCTCCTAGGCGGCCAATAGGATCGCTTCCTTCTCCAGACGATGGGCGTCTCCTCCTCCTCTGCATCATGGCGGCTTCCGCCCTGTGTGTCTCCTCCTAAGCGGCCAATAGGATCGCTTCCTCCTCCAGACGATGGGCGTCTCCTCCTCCTCTGCATCATGGCGGCTTCCACCCTGTGTGTCTCCTCCTAGGCGACCAATAGGATCGCTTCCTCCTCCAGACGATGGGCGTCTCCTCCTCCTCTGCATCATGGCGGCTTCCACCCTGTGTGTCTCCTCCTAGGCGGCCAATAGGATCGCTTCCTCCTCCAGACGATGGGCGTCTCCTCCTCCTCTGCATCATGGCGGCTTCCACCCTGTGTGTCTCCTCCTAGGCGACCAATAGGATCGCTTCCTCCTCCTCTGCATCATGGCGGCTTCCGCCCTGTGTGTCTCCTCCTAGGCGACCAATAGGATCGCTTCCTCTTCCAGACGATGGGCGTCTCCTCCTCCTCTGCATCATGGCGGCTTCCGCCCTGTGTGTCTCCTCCTAGGCGGCCAATAGGATCGCTTCCTCCTCCAGACGATGGGTGTCTCCTCCTCCTCTGCATCATGGCGGCTTCCACCCTGTGTGTCTCCTCCTAGGCGACCAATAGGATCGCTTCCTCCTCCAGACGATGGGCGTCTCCTCCTCCTCTGCATCATGGCGGCTTCCACCCTGTGTGTCTCCTCCTAGGCGGCCAATAGGATCGCTTCCTCCTCCAGACGATGGGTGTCTCCTCCTCCTCTGCATCATGGCGGCTTCCTCCCTGTGTGTCTCCTCCTAGGCGACCAATAGGATCGCTTCCTCCTCCAGACGATGGGCATCTCCTTCTTCTCTGCATCATGGCGGCTTCCACCCTGTGTGTCTCCTCCTAGGCGGCCAATAGGATCGCTTCCTCCTCCAGACGATGGGCGTCTCCTCCTCCTCTGCATCATGGCGGCTTCCACCCTGTGTGTCTCCTCCTAGGCGGCCAATAGGATCGCTTCCTCCTCCAGACGATGGGTGTCTCCTCCTCCTCTGCATCATGGCGGCTTCCACCCTGTGTGTCTCCTCCTAGGCGGCCAATAGGATCGCTTCCTCCTCCAGACGATGGGCGTCTCCTCCTCCTCTGCATCATGGCAGCTTCCGCCCTGTGTGTCTCCTCCTAGGCGACCAATAGGATCGCTTCCTCCTCCAGACGATGGGCGTCCCCTCCTCCTCTGCATCATGGCGGCTTCCGCCCTGTGTGTCTCCTCCTAGGCGGCCAATAGGATCGCTTCCTCCTCCAGACGATGGGCGTCCCCTCCTCCTCTGCATCATGGCGGCTTCCGCCCTGTGTGTCTCCTCCTAGGCGGCCAATAGTATCGCTTCCTCCTCCAGACGATGGGCGTCCCCTCCTCCTCTGCATCATGGCGGCTTCCGCCCTGTGTGTCTCCTCCTAGGCAGCCAATAGGATCGCTTCCTCCTCCAGACGATGGGTGTCTCCTCCTCCTCTGCATCATGGCGGCTTCCACCCTGTGTGTCTCCTCCTAGGCGACCAATAGGATCGCTTCCTCCTCCAGACGATGGGCATCTCCTTCTTCTCTGCATCATGGCGGCTTCCGCCCTGTGTGTCTCCTCCTAGGCGGCCAATAGGATCGCTTCCTCCTCCAGACGATGGGTGTCTCCTCCTCCTCTGCATCATGGCGGCTTCCACCCTGTGTGTCTCCTCCTAGGCGACCAATAGGATCGCTTCCTCCTCCTCCAGACGATGGGCGTCTCCTCCTCCTCTGCATCATGGCGGCTTCCGCCCTGTGTGTCTCCTCCTAGGCGGCCAATAGGATCGCTTCCTCCTCCAGACGATGGGTGTCTCCTCCTCCTCTGCATCATGGCGGCTTCCACCCTGTGTGTCTCCTCCTAGGCGGCCAATAGGATCGCTTCCTCCTCCTCCAGACGATGGGCGTCTCCTCCTCCTCTGCATCATGGCGGCTTCCGCCCTGTGTGTCTCCTCCTAGGCGGCCAATAGGATCGCTTCCTCCTCCAGACAATGGGCGTCTCCTCCTCCTCTGCATCATGGCGGCTTCCGCCCTATGTGTCTCCTCCTAGGCGACCAATAGGATCGCTTCCTCCTCCTCCAGACGATGGGCGTCTCCTCCTCCTCTGCATCATGGCGGCTTCCGCCCTGTGTGTCTCCTCCTAGGCGGCCAATAGGATCGCTTCCTCCTCCAGACAATGGGCGTCTCCTCCTCCTCTGCATCATGGCGGCTTCCGCCCTATGTGTCTCCTCCTAGGCGACCAATAGGATCGCTTCCTCCTCCAGACGATGGGCGTCCCCTCCTCCTCTGCATCATGGCGGCTTCCGCCCTGTGTGTCTCCTCCTAGGCGGCCAATAGGATCGCCTCCTCCTCCAGACGATGGGTGTCTCCTCCTCCTCTGCATCATGGCGGCTTCCGCCCTGTGTGTCTCCTCCTAGGCGGCCAATAGGATCGCTTCCTCCTCCAGACGATGGGTGTCTCCTCCTCCTCTGCATCATGGCGGCTTCCGCCCTGTGTGTCTCCTCCTAGGCGGCCAATAGGATCGCTTCCTCCTCCAGACGATGGGCGTCCCCTCCTCCTCTGCATCATGGCGGCTTCCGCCCTGTGTGTCTCTTCCTAGGCGGCCAATAGGATCGCTTCCTCCTCCTCTGCATCATGGCGGCTTCCGCCCTGTGTGTCTCCTCCTAGGCGGCCAATAGGATCGCTTCCTCCTCCAGACGATGGGCGTCCCCTCCTCCTCTGCATCATGGCGGCTTCCGCCCTGTGTGTCTCCTCCTAGGCGGCCAATAGGATCGCTTCCTCCTCCAGACGATGGGCGTCTCCTCCTTCTCTGCATCATGGCGGCTTCCACCCTGTGTGTCTCCTCCTAGGCGGCCAATAGGATCGCTTCCTCCTCCAGACGATGGGCGTCTCCTCCTCCTCTGCATCATGGCGGCTTCCGCCCTATGTGTCTCCTCCTAGGCGGCCAATAGGATCGGTTCTCCTCTCGGCCAATCGGGTGACGGGTCTCAGGCTCAGGCTTCCTGATTGGCCGGGAGGAGAATCAGGAAGACAATATCCAATTTTAATACACAGAGATGAAACAAATCCTCCTACATAGGTTGTACCTGTTTATCTGCAGTCTTCTCTTCTCTTTACATCCGTTCAAAGTCAAATTTATAAAGCTTGTCTGAGGTGTCAGAAAGCAGGGGGCGGATAGAGCTGAAATTACACACTGCAGAGCTCAGTGAGGAGAGCTCTGAGAGCTGATTGGCAGGAAGAGACACACCCCTCTTCACACAGCTCACAGGAACAGAGCTGAGACTGCCAATCACAGGCTGTGTGCTAGAGCTCCCTCCCTTGTCACCTTGTTTCTCTTGTTGTCAGGAAATAAACACACAAAGGTTTTATTTAAACATGTCCTGATAAGAGGAGAGAAAAAGGAACCAGGGCAAAATATAAACGTCAGCTTTAACATAACGCACATCGTTGAATTAAGGGGCTCTTACTCTTCCTGGAATCCAGAGGACTTTCTATAGTCATGGTGTGCTGTACTCCCCTGTCTCAGTCTCTTATTGTGCGTTCTCAGTGATTTTATCATTGAATCCGCTTCCTGATATCTCCACCATAAATCCTAATTATCGGCGAGCTCGGCGTCACCCGTGTCCACCAGGACGGAGGACAAACTCGGGGCGCTATGCGTCGTCCTCAGGCGCAATCTAACACAACGCCCGCGCGTACATATCGTGTTTTCTTAACGCCGGAGAAAGGAAACTTACCACAGATAAGCTAATTAGCTGCCAGAGAAAAGTCCCCAGTTAACGCGACGGCTGCGATAACCTTGAGAAACCTCAAAATATTTCACTAGCGGTTATCAGAGGCGGCCAGCGCCAAACCAAACACGGGCCAACCGCGCAGGTCTGTGTCAGGTGCTCACAGTTGTAAAGGCCATATGAACCTCTTATACACGGGAGAGCAGTCAGTTAGTTTTCAGCGCTGTCATGGGGGGGTGAGGGTACCGCCATGTCTGTTTAAGGGGGTTACCGCCATGTTTGTTTTGGGAGAGGAGGGTACCGCCATGTCTGTTTTAGGAGGGTGGGTACCACCATGTCTGTTTTAGGGTGGTACCGCCATTTCTGTTTAAGGAGGGGGGGGTACCACCATGTCTGTTTTAGGAGGGGGGGTACCACCATGTCTGTTTTAGGAGGGGGGGTACCACCATGTCTGTTTTAGGGGGTACCGCCATTTCTGTTTTAGGAGAGGGGGTACTGCCATTTCTGTTTTAGGAGAGGGGGGAAACGCCATGTCTGTTTTAGGAGGGGGGGGGTACCGCCATTTCTGTTTTAGGCGGATACCGCCATTTCTGTTTTAGGGGGTACCGCCATTTCTGTTTTAGGGGGGTACTGCCATTTCTGTTTTAGGAGAGGGGGGTACCGCCATGTCTGTTTTAGAAAAGGGGGGTACCGCCATGTCTGTTTTAGAAAAGGGGGGTAACGCCATGTCTGTTTTAGGAGAGGGGGGTGGAACTGGCAGTTGAAGGCAAGAAAAGAGGATACTTGGGGGGGCTCAGCACAGGCGGGGCAGAGTTGGCTGAACCACGGGCGGTAAAAAGTCTCGTTACCCTCCATTTTAGCGCAGGGGGGGGGGGAGCGCAGGGGTGAAAAGATCCATGCACTACTTTATAAAGCTTTTGGTGCAAAGACACTTTCATTTTGTATTTTTTTTTTTTTTTGTCCTCTAAGACGCCTTAAAGGTTGCCCCCCCCCCCCCCCCCCAACACTGCCCAAAAAAAAACCCCACTGATGGTTTTCACGCCCCAGTTTTCAGCCTGTGCCATAAAATGACAGGATTTGGGCCCAGGGAGAGATCGGTTACCCTCCAGGATGATTCACGGCGGGCGCCTCTCCTCCCTCCCGCCTTCCATGGGCAATAAATCGCGCTCTTGCCATCTGTACACTCCTGAGCGCCGACTCGGGATAATTGATGTCAGCCATTCTCCCTGCCTGTCCATATTTTACAAGTGCGCGCCGATTGCCAGGAACTCCATTATTCCGAAAAATGGCGAGGAGCAGAATCGGTACAAGGTGTCCAGATGGAAATTTCGCCCCGTTCCGCTTTTAATTTTTTTTTTGTTTTTTTAACGCCCATCTGGCCGCCAACAGAATTAGTTTTGCGCTTTATTTAAAAAAATAAATAAGAATCAGTTCAGTTCTCCGTGCGTCTGATGTCTGAAATAGAGCGCCACTAATTGGGATAGAAATGTATTTGTAGTGTTTACGTTGTACCTGTCTCACCTACACCTCCTCATTTTGGAGAGCGCAGCCTAGTGGACTCTTGCAGCACCAGCGCCACCTGCCTGACTTCCCATTTCGTTTTGATAGGGAAGGGTTAAAACCCCTCTTTATTTTTTCCTAACTGTGTCACCGTGGATGGATTTCCCTTCATTTCCTGTCCCAAAGGTGGAACAGAAAGTGAAAGAAAATCTCTACAATGTTAGTTGATTATAGTAGACGGAGGTCACCAGAACGGGTGTCCCCTTTGGGAGATTTCCACTTACCTCTGGTTCTGCTGACAACTCAAAAGCCTCGTACACACGACCGGTTTTCTCGTCAAGAAACGACAAGAGCTTTCATGCCGTGAAAACCGTGCGTGTGTACGAGGCTTTCAGGTTTCTCGTCAAGAAAACTGCCCAGAATCTCGACGAGAAAAAAAGAAGACCTGCTTTCTTTTTTCTCGTCGTGATTCTCGTCAGACTGTATTTGGACGAGAAAACCGTTCGTGTGTATGCTTTTCCGAGTCTTCAAAAATCGCGCATGCTCAGAATCAAGTATGAGACGGGAGCGCTCCTTCTGGTAAAACTAGCGTTCGTAATGGAGATAGCACATTCGTCACGCTAAAACGGACTGAAAAGCGCGAATCGTCTCTCCCCAAACTTTTACTAACACGCGGTAACACAAGATCAGCAAAAGCAGCCCAAGGGGTGGCGCCATTGGAATAGAGCTTCCCCTTTATACTGCCCTCGTACGTGTTGTACGTCACCGCGCTTTACAACGACGAGATTTGGGATTGACAGTGTGTATGCAAGGAAAGCTTGACAAGAAACGCGTCGAGAAAAACGACTGGGTTTTTTTTTTGCGACGAGATTCTCGGCCGTGTGTACGAGGCTAAAGAATTTGGATTTCCCATAATTTTCTGTCTCGGTGACACAAGGACAAATAGAGAGGGTAAATCTACTTAATGGGGTCACAGACAGCAATCAAAACCTGACAGGGGTTCTAATCCTTCCCTTCTGTATCCCAAACTGAAGACAAATGTTTGGGCTGTACAAGCACTTTTAAGTCACTGACCCAGAACAAGGATAAGGACTTACATTGTACTTATTGTTGTTTTGGATGTGTTACATTGTACTTATTGCTATTTTGGATGCGTTACATTGTATTTATTGTTGTTTTGAATGTGTTACATTGTTGTTTTAGATGTAAGACATGGTACTCGTTGTTTTGGATGTGTTACATTGTACTTGTTTTGAATATCTTACGTTGTACTTTTTGTTATTTTGGATGTGTTACATTGTTGTTTTATATGTAAGACATTGTACTAATTGTTTTGGATGTGTTACGTTGTACTTATTGCTGTTTTGTATGCGTTACGTTGTTTTGTGTGTTACATTGTTTCGGATGTGTTACATTGTTTTCCCTGCTATTCTTTACCTTCACAATAATAAAACGATGGGAGTTTGTGTCTTGTTTCCTGTAATAGCTCAGGGATGGCTTTTCATTCCAGCTTGGGGAAAGGTGAGAATGAGGCACAGATGCCGGAGGAGCCAATAAAATCGGCATTTCCTGCTGGCTGGGCACGGCGTTGCTGTGTGTGCCGCGCATGCTATAGATATATATATATATATATATATATATATATACACAGTAATGAGGATAGAAGCGGAGTCATCGCATGTAGCCGGACAGGACATGCACTGTGCAGTCACCTATAGCAATCACATTTCACCACTTTCCAGCAGTGCAGACAGTGAAAGCTGATTGGACGGTTGCTGGGAGTTCTCTATACAGACATGGCTGGTTGTGTCTCCTCCTCCTGACATTCATCTCCGGCACCTGGATGTCCTTTACACTAAACTCTGATCAGTGCCGGTGTTCTGCCGATATGGTTCCTCCTATCGATATGGTTCCCCCTTGAATGCGCAGGCGCAATCCGAGGCGACGGAAATCACCGAACCTGATCAGCTGTTTTCAGGTGTTCCCGCCCCTCAGTTGTTATTGCAACAGGTCCAGGGCGACGTGGACCTCGCTGTGAGTGGCCAGTCGGCCTCATGTCCTCGCTTCGCTCGCTCTGCCTCCTGGCTCTTTTTTTTTTAACATCTCCATGTCCACGGGGATGGTAAGGAATGAGCCTGGACGCCGCCCCGAGCCGCTGTGTACACCTGAAGAACAGCTGATCAGGTTCGGAGATTTCCGTGGGCTTGGTCTGCGCCTGCGCAGTCTAGGCCGGACCGTATCCGATAGGGGAACTAGCTCGACAAGACACCGGCAACCCTTTCTTCATGCTGAACTTTATTCTGCTTATATTTTGTGTTTCCTGCCCCCCCCCCCATGATAATGAGTAAAAAGCTGTTTTCATTAGTGATGTCATCACTGGGTCTCCATGCTTCTCTATGCAATGCAGGCAGATCATGGCTGGTGGGAGGGGCTTGTAGGGGGCTGTACATAGCTTCCTGAAAACATCCCAGCCCCCCGGCCTCTACTCCTCCCCAGAGCCCTCAGTCCTGATGCAAGCAGTGGGCGGGCTCTTGGGAGGAGTTCTGTAAATGTCTAAATGGGTGGGTGTTTTTTGTGCTGGTTCTGTATAATTCTTGGGTTGCAGAAGCTCAAGAGGCAGCAAGTCCCGCAGAGGAGCACCGTCATAGGCCTGCTCAATCTAGCCGCTGTCCACTATATAAAATGAATAATAAAGCTTATAAATGGGTTGGAAGGTAGAAGAGCTCTATTGATATTCTCCTTTCCATGAGTCGGACATGCTGGGATCTGTAGCTCTTCCGATTCTGGGTTTGGAAGGTGTACAGGTCCTTCTCAAAAAATTAGCATATTGTGATAAAGTTCATTATTTTCTGTAATGTACTGATAAACATTAGACTTTCATATATTTTAGATTCATTACACACAACTGAAGTAGTTCAAGCCTTTTCTTGTTTTAATATTGATGATTTTGGCATATAGCTCATGAAAACCCAAAAATCCTATCTCAAAAAATTAGCATATTTCATCCGACCAATAAAAGAAAAGTGTTTTTAATACAAAAAAAGTCAACCTTCAAATAATTATGTTCAGTTATGCACTCAATACTTGGTCGGGAATCCTTTTGCAGAAATGACTGCTTCAATGCGGCGTGGCATGGAGGCAACCAGCCTGTGGCACTGCTGAGGTGTTATGGAGGCCCAGGATGCTTCGATAGCGGCCTTAAGCTCATCCAGAGTGTTGGGTCTTGCGTCTCTCAACTTTCTCTTCCCAATATCCCACAGATTCTCTATGGGGTTCAGGTCAGGAGAGTTGGCAGGCCAATTGAGCACAGTAATACCATGGTCAGTAAACCATTTACCAGTGGTTTTGGCACTGTGAGCAGGTGCCAGGTCGTGCTGAAAAATGAAATCTTCATCTCCATAAAGCTTTTCAGCAGATGGAAGCATGAAGTGCTCCAAAATCTCCTGATAGCTAGCTGCATTGCCCTGCCCTTGATAAAACACAGTGGACCAACACCAGCAGCTGACATGGCACCCCAGACCATCACTGACTGTGGGTACTTGACACTGGACTTCAGGCATTTTGGCATTTCCCTCTCCCCAGTCTTCCTCCAGACTCTGGCACCTTGATTTCCGAATGACATGCAAAATTTGCTTTCATCCAAAAAAGTACTTTGGACCACTGAGCAACAGTCCAGTGCTGCTTCTCTGTAGCCCAGGTCAGGCGCTTCTGCCGCTGTTTCTGGTTCAAAAGTGGCTTGACCTGGGGAATGCGGCACCTGTAGCCCATTTCCTGCACACGCCTGTTCACGGTGGCTCTGGATGTTTCTACTCCAGACTCAGTCCACTGCTTCCGCAGGTCCTCCAAGGTCTGGAATCGGTCCTTCTCCACAATCTTCTTCAGGGTCCGGTCACCTCTTCTCGTTGTGCAGCGTTTTCTGCCGCACTTTTTCCTTCCCACAGACTTCCCACTGAGGTGCCTTGATACAGCACTCTGGGAACAGCCTATTCGTTCAGAAATTTCTTTCTGTGTCTTACCCTCTTGCTTGAGGGTGTCAATGATGGCCTTCTGGACAGCAGTCAGGTCGGCAGTCTTACCCATGATTGCGGTTTTGAGTAATGAACCAGGCTGGGAGTTTTTAAAAGCCTCAGGAATCTTTTGCAGGTGTTTAGAGTTAATTAGTTGATTCAGATGATTAGGTTAATAGCTCGTTTAGAGAACCTTTTCATGATATGCTAATTTTTTGAGATAGGATTTTTGGGTTGTCATGAGCTGTATGCCAAAATCCTCAATATTAAAACAAGAAAAGGCTTGAACTACTTCAGTTGTGTGTAATGAATCTAAAATATATGAAAGTCTAATGTTTATCAGTACATTACAGAAAATAATGAACTTTATCACAATATGCTAATTTTTTGAGAAGGACCTGTATATGCCTTTAAATAATGCTGGATGGTGCGCTCTAAATTCCAATTCCCAGCTATCTGCCGCCTCCTGGTGGTGGACTGGGGGTACTACCACTTGGATTTCATGTTCAGGGGATGCAGTTTTCTTGTCTTCTTTGATGTGGTCGGTGACAAGTTTCTACAAATGTTTCCAATTTCGCAATGACTTCTTTACAGCGGGAATAATTCAGGTAATAAAAGTTTGATACATTGTTTGTGCTGTTTTTTTTTTTTTCTTTCAGTGTAAATAAAGTCTGAAGGGTGAGGCTGAATAGCCCACAGCTCTCTGTTTTCCTGCTCCTGTAGTCTCCACCACATCCCCTTGTAATGGGCGGAGCTGGGAACACAGAGGTGGTGGGTCATACCACTGGCATTGAACAAAAAGGGGGCCATGGAGCGGAGTGCGCAGTCATCGCATAGTACTGACCATATGAGAGGGGGTTGGGACCTTTTTTTTTTTTTTTGCTGGTATATTTTATTAAAGTGATTCTACAGGTATTTTTTTTTTTTAACATACCAAACATGTTAAACTTGCCTGCTCTGTGTTAGGCCACTTTCACACTGAGGCGCTTAAAAAAACTGCCAGTAAAACACTGAGCGCCTTTGAAGCGCTTTTCAGGCGCTTTTGAAGCGCTTTCAATTCATTTCAATGGAGAGGGGCGTTTTTTCAGCGCACTGCCTCAGTGTGAAAGCATCCATTGATTTTAATGGAAATACGTTTTCAGGCACTTTTTTTTAGGGTGAAAGCGCCTCAGTGTGAAAGTGGTCTAAGGCCACTTTCACACTGAGGCGCTTCTAAACTGCCAGAAAAAACACTGAGCGCTTTTGAAGCGCTTTTCAGGCGCTTTTGAAGAGCTTTCCATTCATTTCAATGGAGAGGGGAGTTTTTCACAGCCCTGCCAGCACACTGCCCCAGTGTGAAAGCATTCATTGATTTTAATGGAAATACGTTTTTGTGAGCTTTTTAGGCGCCGTTTTCAGCATGAAAGCGCATGAAAAGCGCCTCAGTGTGAAAGTGGTCTAATGGTTTTGCACAGAGCGCCCCCCAATCCTCTTCTTCTCGGGTCCCCCACCGGCACTCCTGGCTCCTCCCACTTGCTCTGGGGACACTCATGCGTGGTCAATCTCCATTGCCAAACACAGAGCACAGCTAGGCCCCGCCCCCCTCCTCACTGGCTGTGATTGACAGCAGCAGGAGCCAATGGCTCCTTGAATAGGCTACATTCACAAAAATAATGCAGGTGCGTTCTTTCAGGTGTTAAACGCCCGTCCAGTGCTTGTTCACTTGTGCGCTGCAAATTCTGTGCGGGTACTGCATCCAAATCGCACCCTGTTCATGCAAATCGCTGCAGGTGTGCATGTTAAAGAGGAACTGCGGTCCGCTCACATAATTTGTAATAAAAACATCTTTGCCATTCTGAAGCTTCCCTCCAACCACTTTGCATATTATTTTATATATACTGGCAGAAAAAAAATGTTTTACTATCCAAAGTTAAAACAACAACAAGGGCAGAAGATTTAATAAATAAAAAAATGACGGAAGTTCTGGTTTAAAGTGAAGTTCCACCCTGAAAAAAAAAATGACACAAAAATGCTGCAAAAAAAATTAAAAATTTTTTACTCACCCGAATTAGCGGTTGCTATGCGGAAGTCCCTAATCTGCCACTTCCTAGTCCGCGGCTGGTCTTCTTCCGCATCCTCCTTCTGGTGAATGGGGTGCGCTGCCTTCTGGGAACTGTGTGTATCCCAGAGAGCAAGCCGCCCATTCAGAAAGCGGCGCGAGCCTCACGCATGCCAGTAGGAAACGGGCAGTGAAGCCGCACAGCTCCACTGCCTGCTTCCCTTAGTGAAGATGGCGGAGTGGGACCTGCAATGATCGGATCGGCATCGGGGGGCGGACTATCATCGCGGGCGCCTAGGACAGGTAAGTGTCCTTATTAAAAGTCAGCAGCTACAGTGTTTGTAGCTGCTGACTTTTAAAAATAAAATAAAAAATCGCGGGTGGAATTCCGCTTTAAGTTAACGACATCCTGGAATCGGTTCCAAAAACGCAGTGCGATTTGCAGAATCGGATCACATGGATGTTCACAATTTTGCTGCAGCAAGAAAAAGGGTTTTGCAGGATTTTGGTGCGGATATACCCAAAATACAATCCCATATACACAATCCTATACCCACAGTTGATCCAGAGGAAGGCGAAAAACCCCAGCAAAGCATGATCCGATTTGCTGACTGTTGCGATTGCACACATCACATGTGATTCGCACTGCTCTTCTCTGCACATGACATGCGATGTCTGTGCACTGCAATTTCAGCCATACAGTTTGTAACGCTAAAATCGCATCACATTCGCACCAAAACAGCTGCAGGGCCTTTTTTTTTCCCCTGCACCCATGCGATGTGATTCTGCCAATCGCACTGTGTTTTTGCGACCTGTTTCAGGGTGTCGTTAAGATAATATTGACACCGCCGCAGATCGCGTGGACGCCGTGCGATTGCAATGTAATGCAGGAAACACACAGGAATCCGCTGCGTTTCCCGCATCGCATAAGTGTGAACCTATCCTAATGGCTCAAACCGCATTGCTCAAAAATCGCATGTGATTTGAACAGGAATGTGGTGCGATTCCTGTTTAAAATTGCGCACAGTTCCCGCACCGCATAGTGTGAACCGGCATTTAGGGCTAATTCACACTAGTGCATTGATCTGCATTTTAGCACAGCTGTAAAATGCAAGGATACCTAAAAAAAAGAAATCGTTTTGTGTGTGTCCTGTTACACTACAGTGCTGCGTTGACGTGCGTTGTGTTTAAATGCAACATGTATGCATTTTTAACGCAAGTAAAGAAAAAAAAGCTGGCTTTGTGATTTATTTTGTCACCCACAGGATGGGACGTCACGGGAAATCCTGCAAAATGCAGCGCGCGTCAGCGCAAGTCAACGTGCTTAACACGAATGGAAATGTACATGCATTTTATAGCAAGTCAGTGTGAATTTAGCCTCATGGCCCGAAAATCGGACGAAAAATACCGCTTTCGACGCGATCGTACGATAATCGGATCGTTTGTACAGAGCTTTCGAGAGCCGATCACGACAATTCATTCAATATTATCCGATCGGACAAGCACGAAAATTTTCCTCGTACGATACCAGATCGTACGATTTTCATTTAGTCAGTACAGTTGTCGTCCAAAAATACAATACAAATACATTACAACACATGACATCACTTCCGATTTTCTTTTTTTTTGTCGTATGAGAATTTTCGTGACTTTAGTAACCTATTCAATTTCTATTTGCGACTATTAAGTGAAAAAAGTTGGACGATCTGTCGTGCGATTTTCGGATCGTGTGTACGGGGCATAACAGGCTGCTTTAGTGCAGCGTGGCCAAAGGAACGCGCATACAACTATTCGGAGACGCAAAAAATATATACCGCGTATACTCGAGTATATGCCGACCCGAATATAAGCCAAGGCACCTAATTTTACCACAAAAAAATGGGAAAATGTATTGACTCGAGTATAAGCCTAGGGTGTCCATCTGCATGCCTCACTGTGCCTCACTTTGTCCATGTACATGTCTCACTGTGCCTTACTGTGGCCATGCCTCACTGTGTCCATGTGCGTGCCTCACTGTGCCCATGCCTCACTGTGCCTCACTTTGCCTCACTGTGTCCATGTGTGTGCCTCACTGTGCCCATGCCTCACTGTGCCCGTGCCTCACTGTGCCTCACTGTGTCCATGATTAGACTGACGTTTAACATGGGAGTCTATGGAAGGGGTGCCTGGCTTTGAAAAATCGGTGCTCCCCGGCCGTAGGTGCCCATAGACAACAAACTTTGCACACTTATAGAGGAGAAATGGGGCTACATATGTGCAAACGTTCGGGTCCAGAGAACCTACGACCAGCTGGTACCGGGTCCCCAAAGTCACCGGAGAAATTACCGTTTAACATGGGAGTCTATGGAAGGGGTGCCCGGATTTGAAAAAACGGTGCACCCCGGCCCTAGGTCTCCCGGACAACAAACTTTGCACACTTGTAGAGGAAGAGTGGGGCTACATGTGTGCAGAGTTTGTGGTCCGGGGGACCTACGGCTGGCCGATACCAGGTCCCCAAATTCCGGGAGATCAGGCGCAAAAAGGTGACTCGAGTATAAGCCGAAGGGGGGCATTTTTAGCACAAAAAAATGTGCTGAAAAACTCGGCTTATACTCGAGTATATACGGTAATAATTGTGCAAAAAAAAAAAATAACATTAAAAATTCCGGTTACGCCGATGAATATTTCCGCAGACGTTCGTTCACAAGCGATCAATTGTTTTTGTTTTTTTCCCACAGACGATGGCCTGACCTGAAATCGCCCGTCTCCTGCGACCGCCGTCTCACATCTGTGGGTAGGCGAAGCGACGCGTCGGGTTTCAAGGGATTGCACAATCTCCGCTGTGAAAGGGGTTAAGCCTTCCTCTTTGAAGCCTAATTACTGCTGAGGGAGTTTTGTGTTTTAGCAGCTGAAATCTGATCCCTATTGTCAGTGTGTTTGTGGCCACAGGTTTGGCTGCAGGCGGGTGGTGGTGGTGGTGGGGGGGAGATAGAGGCGCTGGGTGGGGGGGAGATAGAGGCGCTGGGTGTGGACACAGAGCAGCAGGTGTTTGTAGACAGAGGCTGGCTCCGCCCCTCCGCTGGGTCATTTGCTCAGGGGGGAGCTGGGAGTCAGATCAGTGCAGAGACTTACCCCTGGCTGGATCTGTGTGTCATGGCTCTGAGCTGGCTGATGTGACACAAAGGGCTTCCCATTGTCATGAAAGGTGAGCCTCGTCTCCGCTGTTTGTATTGTCCCTTTAAAGCGACTTGTGTACGGCGTATCGCAGTCGTAACCTCAATGCTCTTCTGCGAGAAGCACATAGTTACATAGTAGGTGAGGTTGAAAAAAGACACAAGTCCATCGAGTCCGACCTGTGTGTGTGTTTTGTATCCAGGTGGAGTTTTGCAAGCAGCGAGGGCTTTCTGGGGCTTGTAGTTCATACACTGGCTGGCTGTTGTAGTCCCACCTTGGGTTGGATGCTTATTCCGAGATCTGGCAGTGTACGGTTTGTAACCTTTGTTTTTTGAACGATTAAGAAATAAGCCAATACAGCGTTAAGGCGTCCATTGATAAAGTGTTTCAATGAATGTCCCTCCTCCCCTTTTTTTGTTTTTGTTGTTGTTGTTGTTGTTGTTGTAAACACGCATCATGATGGTTTGAATAAAGTTTGGGTCACTAATTTGTTGTCGCTTGAGAATGATGGAATTGCAAAAAATTTGTGCAAAAAGAAAATAAATTGTATGGACATTATGAATGTTTACATTTCTGGTATCATTTTCCTGAGACTGATGTGTGCGGTATCCTGTATACATGCTGTATTCGTAATATGGTGGCATCCTATACGTGGCGCTGTACTATGAGCGCGGCATAGTCTGTACATGGCACGGTCCTACGAGCGCGGCATAGTCTGTACGTGGCACGGTCCTACGAGTGCGGCATAGTCTGTACGTGGCACGGTCCTACGAGCGCGGCATAGTCTGTACGTGGCACGGTCCTACGAGCGCGGCATAGCCTGTACGTGGCACGGTCCTACGAGCGCGGCATAGTCTGTACGTGGCACGGTCCTACGAGCGCGGCATAGTCTGTACGTGGCACGGTCCTACGAGCGCGGCATAGTCTGTACGTGGCACGGTCCTACGAGCGCGGCATAGTCTGTACGTGGCACGGTCCTACGAGTGCGGCATAGTCTGTACGTGGCACGGTCCTACGAGCGCGGCATAGTCTGTACGTGGCACGGTCCTACGAGCGCGGCATAGCCTGTACGTGGCACGGTCCTACGAGCGCGGCATAGTCTGTACGTGGCACGGTCCTACGAGCGCGGCATAGTCTGTACGTGGCACGGTCCTACGAGCGCGGCATAGTCTGTACGTGGCACGGTCCTACGAGCGCGGCATAGTCTGTACGTGGCACGGTCCTACGAGCGTGGCAGGAGCATACGCGCGTGTCGTTGCCCCAGGAGCTTGGCGAAGTCGTGTAGGTGGCGTTGCCCCAGGAGCTCGGCGAAGTCGTGTAAGTGGCGTTGCCCCAGGAGCTCGGCGCAGTCGTTCTAGGTGGCGTTGCCCCAGGAGCTCGGCGCAGTCGTGTAGGTGGCGTTGCCCCAGGAGCTCGGCGCAGTCGTTCTAGGTGGCGTTGCCCCAGGAGCTCGGCCCAGTCGTGTAGGTGGCGTTGCCCCAGGAGCTCGGCCCAGTCGTGTAGGTGGCGTTGCCCCAGGAGCTCGGCCCAGTCGTGTAGGTGGCGTTGCCCTAAATGTGAAATGTAACATTTACCCCTGTGAATTGTTTCCTTTTGCACTTACAGCAAATTTTATAATATTATGGCGGCAATAAGTTTTAGGATGTCAGTTTAGTGCTTCCTGTGTCTGAGTGAACTAGTAACCGTGTGTTTACATTGTAACAAACCTCCAACTTGTAGCCTTGAGCGGTTGACATGGGATATACTATTCGTTCAATTTTTAGGGCTGCTTGTAACTTTGTTTAGTTCCTTGTATTATAACTTTTGGTTTTGGGCTGTTTTAGCGTCGGTGAGGTTGAATGTCATGTTTTGAGGTAGAAGGTTCCCGTACCTGTGCGTGGAGGTGGGTGGAGTCGGGGATTAAGGTTCCGAGTCTGTGCCAGAGGTATAATTAAGTATTAATAGAGGGCCGGATAGGGATCGGGAAATGAGAGAATCTGTTGTGGAGATTCCTGTTTTCTACCTTCACTCATTCACTGTGAGAGGCGTCGTGTTTCACAACAAACATGAGTGAGCTCTGCTGAGCCCAGGTCCTGCCCTTTGGCACCAGATGGCCTCTGGGCCTTGAAGGCCAGGGTGGCTGTGGAGACCTCCTCTGTGATCTTCTTCTTGCTGTTCCTGTGTATGTCAACCCGCACTTAGAACTTCTCTTATTTGCTGCCCTTTTGGTCTATTAGAATATTCTATTTGCGCAGCGCTTTTTATTTTGTTATAGATGTACATTCGCATCAGTTCCTGCCCTCAGGGATCTTACAATCCAAGGTCCCCAACTCGCATTCATACACATATTAGGGCCAATTTAGACAGGAGACAATTAACCTACCAGCATGTCTTTGGAGTGTTATTGAAAGTGTTTTTGTTACATTTGTTCAATAAGTGCTCAAAATACCTGTTGATCCTGTCAAAAATCCATTGCTGTCCTGTACATGCTGCAAAATTAACACTGTTTTGAGATATCGGAGTATGTTAGGATAGGAGGTGGTGTTCTATAGTCCTATGTCCCTGGTGTCCAACTTGCAGGCAGCCCAAGGGCCGTCTGTATTGGGAGTCAGAGCATTGCTTTATAAAAGGGTAATGGCAGTAATCTCTACTAGCCTCAAGTAATATGTTCCCCGCCTTTCCCTGCCTTCTGCAGCATGTTTCTAGCCTTATGTAACATATCTCCAGTCTCTCCCTGCCTTCTGCAACAGGTCCTCGGTCTCCGACTCCGGCTTGTAGCAGGCCCTCGGTCTCCGACTCCGGCTTGTAGCAGGCCCTCGGTCTCCGACTCCGGCTTGTAGCAGGCCCTCGGTCTCCGACTCCGGCTTGTAGCAGGCCCTCGGTCTCCGACTCCGGCTTGTAGCAGGCCCTCGGTCTCTGACCCCCGGCTTGTGGCAGGCCCTCGGTCTCCGGACCCCCGGCTTGTGGCAGGCCCTCGGTCTCCGGACCCCCGGCTTGTGGCAGGCCCTCGGTCTCCGACCCCCGGCTTGTGGCAGGCCCTCGGTCTCCGACCCCCGGCTTGTGGCAGGCCCTCGGTCTCCGACCCCCGGCTTGTGGCAGGCCCTCGGTCTCCGACCCCCGGCTTGTGGCAGGCCCTCGGTCTCCGACCCCCGGCTTGTGGCAGGCCCTCGGTCTCCGACCCCCGGCTTGTGGCAGGCCCTCGGTCTCCGACCCCCGGCTTGTGGCAGGCCCTCGGTCTCCGACCCCCGGCTTGTGGCAGGCCCTCGGTCTCCGACCCCCGGCTTGTGGCAGGCCCTCGGTCTCCGACCCCCGGCTTGTGGCAGGCCCTCGGTCTCCGACCCCCGGCTTGTGGCAGGCCCTCGGTCTCCGACCCCGGCTTGTGGCAGGTATATACTGAACATTATGTGTGGTTCTTTGGTGATGTCCACAGTTGAGGCTCCCTCCTACCTCTTGACAACCACTGCCCTGTATGGAGAGGGGAAAGGTGTTTTATAGCCTTTATTATGACCACACCTCCCAACATTTTGAGATGGGAATGAGGGACACCTACTAGCAAAAGTATGTAGGCATAGGACACGCCCCTGCCACACCCCCTTAAAGGAGAATTAACTAAAAAAAAAGTTAAATCCACAAGGGCTTTTTTTTTTTTTTTTTTTAACCACTACTATTCCTTTCATATTGGCTTTTACATTTTACAAATGCAGCAATTTAGAATTTGGATGAGAGGTTTAGCACGTGGAAACACTTTTTGAAAGCTAAATTGTGCATTTTACATACAACTATATAGATCAAACCAAAATGAGGAAGAAAGGGGGGACATTTCTCCAAATCGGGGACAGTCCCTTGAAATCGGGGACAGTTGGGAGCTATGTTATGACTAAGGCTTGAAGGTTTCGTCAAAAACTTGTCAATTCTTTTATATGATGGATACTTGTATGTCTTGATGGATACCTAATGAAGCTTGAACCATTTTTTTTCATCAATCAAGTCAGTGCCAGATTTTCTAACTTTCTGATGTTTTATAGCCTGGTCCTAGGGTGACAATTGGCTGCTCCCCCATGGATACCATACAGTGAGGAGCGTTGCCACCTTAGAACAGGACGTGTGTTTATTGAAAGGATCACCAGGTAAGAAAACCAATGCAGCAACCATATTCAAGGCCTGGTAACCTGCAATATACACGTGTTGTCAGGTTACGTTGTATTCTAAATGTTGTTGGCAGAGCAGCATCTTGTGGTCTTGACCAGAGCCCTGGATCCATCTTCCCTCCCCTACAGCTCTGCGTCTGTGAAATTCTGGATTGTGAAAGTCACCCGAAGCAGGAAATGCAGATCCATCCCGGAGATTACAGGCTTCCATCTAATTGTGGCCTCTGGTGTAAGTTCGGGAGGAGTGCCAGATGCGACTAGTGCTGTGTAAAAATGCTATGGAATATGTTGGCGCTATAAAGTTAGCGCAGTGGATACAGTGGCCTCTGTTGCATCCATCCTACATCTTTCAGTGCCTTCACCCATCAACTGCCAGCCTGTCATGTGATCGCTCCTCAACTGCCTGTTTAGGCTTTAATTACAGCTCGACCACTCATGGCATCCAATCAGAACGCCATTATCTGGCAGGAAGAAAACTTACCAAAGGATTACAAGGTTTACAACGCAGATGCAATTCTGTACCGCCCAGGTGCAAAACTTCGCATTTTGAGCATCTCTTTTGATATCTTGGAAAGGGAGAGATCAGGGATATCGGCGGCTGGATATGCTTCATATTTCTGATGGAAATTTCCAGCTTGTGGGAGATTTTCCAGCCATCTGGCTAATATGGGACTTAATAGAGTGACAAATCCAATGTACTATCACTGCAGATACCTCTGTGATGTTCCACCTAGAAGTGATTATCTTCTATAGCCCCATACACACGGGAGGACTTTTTGACAACAAACTTCAAAATGAGCAAGTTTTTAAAAAAAAATGAACATGTGTACGCTCCATCGAACAAAAGTTCGCTCTGCAAACGGACAAACTTTTCGGCAACAAAAGTCCTACGGTGCAAAGTCCTATCGTGTGTACAGAAATCCATCGGACTTTTGTCCTAAGTACAAACACGCATGCCCAGAACCAATGTTAAGATCAGCCAACAATAGCAGAAGTTGACCAAAGGGTGCTGTAAAGAGCAGAAAAACCACGTGATGTTGAACGTTTTTTATGAAAGTTTGCAGAAAAGTCCTGCCCGTGTGTATGCTATGGGTGTTCCCATCCAACTACCTTCTGACAAAAATCCACGGAAAAATTTGTTTAAAGTCCGACCGTGTGTATGAGGCTTTAGTGTGACCCCCCCCCCCCCCCCCCATCACAAGCATACTGCTTCAACAATACTGTAGCTTTCTCCCCTTTTTTTTATTTTATTGTCAGTGGAAGTATTGGGGTTCCCTGCCTCCAGGACAGGTCTGAATTATTCTTGAATTTTAAAACAACTTGCTCTGAATACCAAAGTTTACTTTTATTGTTTTTGATGGCATGTGCTACAATAAGTCGACTCCATAAAACACTCCTATTTTTAGTCCTGGCTGTGGGTGCCTAGGCCCTGGCTCAGCCCTTTTTTGGTCTTCATAACCTCAACTGGTCACGTCTGAACGGCGGAGTTTGCCATTTTATGGCTTCTAATAAAAGTCGGCATTCGGTCAACTCTGAAGCGCAAAACAGACTAACTGCTCCCTGATGGACTACCAGGCAATTTTTTATTTTATAGTTCGACATTTAAACCCCCTTTTTATTGCCCCCCCCCCCCCGATATAGGATTTTCCTGCACGTGTGACCACCCCTGCCCGCTCCCCAATTCTCCAGATGCCTTATTGATGGGTTGATGAAAAGAAGGGAGGCGGCGACAAGATGGGCGCGTTGGGTCACCAAACAATAGCGGACGGGTCACTTGTCTGATTTATGGCCTTTTCAAACTGATAACATAAGGTTGGGAGGAGCGGAGCGGCAATTAGCCAATAAATGAGCCCGATCAAGTTGTGTCCAGAGGAGCATTACCCCGGCCAATTATCACAAGAGCGCCGATGATGATCGCGCATTAAAATGAGCTTTTCTAAGCGACAAGTCTGAAGGACCTCTATAGAACTTTCGCTCATGTCAGGAGGAGAAGTTTGCGTTTTGTTTGTCATGTTTCAGAACCCCTAGGGCCCATTCACACGTTGCGTTTTATGTGCGCTATGACGCAGGATCACAGAATATGAAATCAAGTTATAATATATTTTGCATCTGTTCGTTGTGCTCAATCTTTGAAAAATCCTGCTTGCTGTGTCTTTTTGGTAAAAACTTGTTGAGTTTTAGTCAGCAACAACACATTGAAAACGCACTAAAAGCGCTTTTTTAATTGGTGCTTTTTTTCCAAGTAACATGTCCAAATTTCCAATTTGATGGTTCCTAGGAAGAAAACACAGGCAACGCGGGTCTTGCATTTTTAATGCAACGCTCCTGAGGAAGCCGCATGTGCGCGCAAGACCGTGGTGTGCCCCCCCCCCCCCGTTATGGGGGATGATGCAACTGATTCAGCACTGGACAGCGTGCAATTAAAGATCTGAAACCAGCGATGGAGAACCTGTGACCGATGCATCAAACTGCCACCCCGCCGCAGCAGTCCCATCCCTGTCCCTCCCACAGTCTTGTCCAGTGCACTTTTCTGATGTAAAATAAAGGTAGCCACACATGGGGTTAATAGATCATGCTGGTAGGGCTTTTCCTTTTTATCCATGTACTGAATAGCAGCATTGTTCTCATCAGCTGCACACAGACAGTCAGGACTGTCCCCCTCCAGTGATCATATGGCTTCTTCCATAGGGGTATACTAAAAGAGATGTTAACCCAATCTCAGAAATCTCCTATAGATTTAACATGTTAATATCAATTCCAGTAGTTTAAATCTTTACATTTAAAAAAAAAATAAAAAATCCCTGATGATCCTGCCATGAAGGTCCTTGTTCAGGCACTTCCTGTTAGAGTGACAACGCTTTATCCCTGTCTTCCAACTGTGATTCTATGTTGTCACATAAGCTTCCTTCTTTTTTTTTTGTTCTGCCATGTGGGGCACTTCCAGTGTTGGATGATAACCCTCCCTGTCGATTTGTTCTCCTGTATTGTCACGTGGTCATCTTTGCTGTAATGCGATCTTGAGTCTTTAGGCCTCTTATAGGGTGACTGATGTGGGTGCGCAATAGACCTTTACTGACTGCTATGGTCATTAAGCAAGGATGCTAACTGCCATCTGTATATGAAATGGTTATGAGGCTTTGGAACACACAACAGGCAAAAAAAAATTAAAAATAGTCCGAATGTTACCAAAATAACTTCACTTGTGCCCTGGTTCATATTGCGCTGCCTGTACCAGAGGCAATGGCGAATAAAAAGGTATGAAGGTGTCAGTGATGATGGCAGGAGATAGCAAGCTCTGACCCAAAAGCCAAGCATGCCCCCCCCCCCCCTGTCCTGCCTGCAGGGCACGTCACAGATGCCAGCGACCCGCTGTGCCTGCCCTCCTCATCCTATTGTGGAGAAGTTAATTGGAATGTGTGTGACAGAGAGACTGGGAGAATAATTCCCCCCCCCCCCCCTTCATTACCCAGAGATGAGCATCACAGCCCCCCCTCTTACTTTTCCCTTGCATGCCCCGGAGGCATCTAACCGTGCTGCGCACATCTCCCTCTTCTACACCTCATTATATATTCTCTCCATGAATATTTTATGTATAGAGAGTGCAGACCTCCGCGTGTAAAAATCTGTAGGTGTGTGAATGTGTCTGTATCCATACCTCCGGCCTTGCTTTGCAGCATTGGGGTCCAGGACCCAACATGTGTTGGGTTTGTATGACCCTTCCTGTGTCTTGTGTAGGGCTCCGCCGGGTACCCTGACTGTAGTGGTGGCATTGGAGTGTAGTGCAATGAGTAAGCACGATTGGTGTGAAACGCGTCTGCTGAGTACCCTGTCGTCGGTTGTGTCGTGCTTTTTAACTTATGGACTTCTAAATACATTTCTATTTTTCATCTCGGATGTGCCGTCATTCTTCTCTTTTGGTCGCGGCCCCTAGGCGGGCACCCGATTTTCTGCGCCAGTGTTTGAGACTTTTTATCAGTTTGGAGCGGTGTGTACCCTTTTTGCTCTTCTAAAGGCATTGGAGTGTAAGCTCCTCTGGTGCAGAGATGACCTCGGTGTTCTCTGTACCGTGCTACGGTATATGTCAGAGCTATATAAATGTATAATAATAATAATAGAGTGCGATTGTGGGGGGGGACATTAGAGTGTAAGCTCTTCTGATGCAGAGACTGATGTGACTGGTTCAGTGTTCTCTGTACAGCACTGTGGAATGTTAGAGCTATATAAATGTATGATAATAGTGTTACCTGTGTGGATACATTAGATTGTAAGCTCCTCTGGTACAGAGAATGATGTGATTGGCTCAGTGTTCTCTGTACAGTACTGCGGTATATGTCAGAGCTATACAAACGCAAAATATAGCGTGTGACTGTGTGTGGACAACATTAAGGTGTAAGCTCCTCTGCTGCACTATGAAGCATAAAGCAAACTCTGATCCTCAGAGCTTACAATCTAATAAGGGGAAATATTTTTAGCCAAACAGGACGCAGCTCAACCTGAACGCCGAGGCTGAAACGCAACAGGTCTCTTCCCCATCCACCTCATCATTGATGACATTAGAGTGTAAGCTCCTCTGGTGCAGAGACTGATGTGCTCTCTGAATATGTCGGAGTTATCTAAAATGTATACTATTTTATTTTTTTGACTATGGTGGGATATTAGAGTGTAAGCTCCTCTGGTGCAGGAACTCATGACTGTTTTTGTACAGCACTGTGGAATATACAAATGAAGGTTAATCAAGAAGTCGTGGGTTCCTAAGCTGGTCTGCTCCCTTAGTCTGCGTGTTTCTAGGAAAGGTGTCAACACACATATTTTGAGTTTTACTAACGCTTTTCTATTTCTATGTGACGTACTTTTAGAAATTGAAGAATGTTTTGCCTTCCAGTTTAATTCCCCCCCCCCCCCCCCCCCCCCAGTGCCTGTCAGTCATCTTGCAAACGCCTCTGTGTGTGTTGTGGATGATTGTTGTCTGCGCTGACATCGTCTGGATTGGATGCCGAGATCACACCGAGATATACCCAACCTACCGACACACCAGATTTTGTAGCAGATAACCGGATCGGTCAACGAATCCTCTCCGGATCCTGAGTGTTCCAAAATCTTATTCTATGTGAATCAGACCCAAAAGAAATGGAATCGCTTGATTGGATATGGCGATGTGTGTGAGGACCCTGGAAATGATTCCTCTATTATTCTACCTTGTTCTCATTGATTTAACATTCCGTGATGGCTTTCTATAGTGGGCATGCATTCTAACAAACAGAGCTTACAATCTAATAGTAGATGACTCTATTCAGAATCTGCATGTTCTATCTGATATTTGACTTGGAAACGATGGATTCTGGGTATCTGCAAAGTCCAGGTGACCAGATAGTAGTTGGAGCCACTCCACCCAGGTCCACAAACCTGCTGTGCCCATTGTGACTCCCACCATCCCTGTGCTGAGTTCCTGGGTCTCTACACCTGCTGTGCCCATTATGAGGGGTTCCCACCATCCCTGTGCTGAGTTCCTGGGTCTGTGCACCTGGTGTGCCCATTATGAGGGGTTCCCACCATCCCTGTGCTGAGTTCCTGGGTCTGTACACCTGCTGTGCCCATTATGAGGGGTTCCCACCATCCCTGTGCTGAGTTCCTGGGTCTGTACACCTGGTGTGCCCATTATGAGGGGTTCCCACCATCCCTGTGCTGAGTTCTGGGTCTCTACACCTGCTGTGCCCATTATGAGTGGTTCCCACCATCCCTGTGCTGAGTTCCTGGGTCTGTACACCTGCTGTGCCCATTATGAGGGGTTCCCACCATCCCTGTGCTGAGTTCCTGGGTCTGTACACCTGGTGTGCCCATTATGAGGGGTTCCCACCATCCCTGTGCTGAGTTCCTGGGTCTGTACACCTGCTGTGCCCATTATGAGGGGTTCCCACCATCCCCGTGCTGAGTTCTGGGGTCTGTACACCTAGTGTGCCCATTATGAGGGGTTCCCACCATCCCTGTGCTGAGTTCTGGGGTCTGTACACCTAGTGTGCCCATTATGAGGGGTTCCCACCATCCCTGTGCTGAGTTCCTGGGTCTGTACACCTGCTGTGCCCATTATGAGGGGTTCCCACCATGTATGTGTGTGTGTGTGTGTGTGTGTGTATATATGTATATGTGTATATATATATATATATATATATATATATATATATATATATATTATATATATATATATAATTTTCACCGGCCACTTTATTAGGTACACCTTTGCTAGTACCGGGTTGGACCCACTTTTGCCATCAGAGCTGCCTTCATCCTTGGTGGCATAGATTCAACAAGGTGTTGGAAACATTCCTCAGATTTTGCTCCATAGTGACACGATAACATCACACAGTTGCTGCAGATTTGTCAGCTGCACATCCATGATGCAAATCTCCTGATCCTCCACATCCCAAAGGTCTTCTATTAGGTGAGTGTGGAGGCCATTGGAGGACAGGGACCTCATTGTCCATTGGTGAGATGATTGGAGCTCTGTGACATGGGGCATTATCCTGCTGGAAGGAGCCATCAGAAGATGGGGACACTGTAGTCATAAAGGGATGGACATGCTCGGCAACAATACTCAGGTGGGTCGTGGTGTTTAAACAATGCTCAATTGGTACTAAGGGGCCCAAAGTGTGCCAAGAAAATATCCCCCCCCCCCCACCATTACACCACCAGCCTGACCCGGTGATACAAGGCAGGATGGATCCATACTTTCATGTTGTTTACACCAAATTCTGACCCGACCATCTGAATGTCGCAGCTGAAATCCCGACTCATCAGACCAGGCAATGTTATTCCAATCTTCTATTGTCCAATTTTGGTGATCTATGCGAATTGTAGCCTCAGTTTCCTGTTTTTAGCTGACAGAAGTGGCACATGGTGTGGTCTTCTGCTGCTGTAGCCCATCTGCTTCAAGGTTCGATGTGTTTGTGCATTCAGAGATGGTATTCTGCATACCTTGGGTGTAACGAGTGGGTATTTGAGTTACTGTTAGCTTTCTATCATCTGGAACCAGTGTGCCCATTCTCCTCTGACCTCTGACATGAACAAGGCATTTTCCTCCACACAACTGTCGCTCACTGGATATTTTCTCTTTTTTTTTTTTTTTTTTTTTTTTCCCTCAGACCATTCTCTGTAATCCCGAGAGATTGTTGTGCATGAAAATCCCAGTAGATCAGCAGTTTTTGAAATACTCAGACCAGCCCGTCTGGCACCAACAACCATGCCACATTAAGGCCCTGTTCATACCTATGCAAATTGGTTGCGGCTTACACCACATCCAATTCGCATAACATTATAAAATACAATGATTTTAATGAGGCTGGTTCACATATGTGCGATGCATTCGCACAACGCATTGCCCAAAAAAAGTGTGCGTTTTCTAGGCATTGCGGTGCGAATTGTCTGCACATTATCTTCTATGGGAATGCATCTGATTCGCAGATGTGTTCTGTTCTGAACAGGAATTTTTTCCTTGCTCACTACACTTCACCCTCCCCCCTCCCCTCTCCCAGGTCGGCAAATCCGCAGCTACAATGCAGACGAACCGCTGAACAGCTCTGTTTTCTCTTCGCAGAGAAAAAAGAGCTGGAATTCGCACCGCACAAGTGTGTGAACCCAGCCTCCAAGTCACTTAAATCCCCTTTCTTCCCCATTCTGATGCTCGGTTTGAACTTCAAGTCGTCTTCACCACGTCTAAATGCATTGATTTGCTGCCATGTGTGATTGGCTGATTAGCAATCTGTGTTACCAAGCAATTGAACAGGTGTACCTAATAAAGTGACCGGTGTACCGCTCCAGCGCAGATCTGTCGGGGTGCCATTCCTAACTGCACATTTATCCACACATGAAGGGTGTGATGCCAACTTTACTTTTATTCTGTTGAATGTAAGACGCTGAAATGCCTCTGTGGCGGCAGCAGAAGTGAGACTCCAAAGTGCTCTGTGATGGGGAGATTGCAGCTGTCAGAGGTGTAAAGCCAAGCATTTGACTGGGTTCCATATATATATAACATAACCAACACTATGGGGTGGGCTGACCCTTTAAGTAGTGGTCAGCGTTGGGGGGCCCCGGCACTGGCCCCCCGGTGGCTGAGCGCCCTGCGCCTTTCACAGCGCCTGACATCTATTGATCTGGGCAGATGTTGGCGCTGAACTTGTTTGGACAGCAGCGCTGCTGTTAACCTCTTTGTATAAGCGGCAGGGGCGGTAATTATTGTCAGATGTCATTGTGACTATTATCCAGACTTTGTCTTTACAACACAAAGGTGAAGAGTATGTGTGAGGAGGAGGAGGAAGGGGGGGGGGGGGTGGTATTATCTAATTACACTGTATAATCAGACCATCAACCCTACCAACCCCCCTCCTTCCTCTGTAGATTAGACAGTGCAGCCTGGGGGGGGGGGGGGGGGGGGGGGGGGTCTTGTTGCACAATCCACATTGTTGTAGTCACATGAGGGGATGACAAATGGGGCATCTGCCTATGGCCCAACTACATGGAGGGGTTCTGATAATTGCGTCTTTAACTGTTGTATGTTTAGATGAGATGAGGGTGGCTTTTCCTTATTTTATTTCTGTGGGCGGTTGCAATTCAATATGAACGCATAGCAGTGCTCTACATAGTAGTGATGCACCATGGTTGGATGCAGCTGATCCACTTACTTTACTGCAAAACCACCACACATGGGGAAGACTGTAGCCCCTGCATGGGTAGGCAACCTCAACAGTCCGGATGTGCTAAAACTACAAATCTCATCACGCCCCCTACCTCCCAGGAGTCATGCCTGTGGCTGTCAAATTCTTGCAATGCCTCATGGGACTCGTAGTTCCACAACAGCTGGAGTGCCAAGGTTGCTTACCCCCCCCCCCCCCCCTACAGCAGTGATGGTGAACCTTGGCACCCCAGATGTTTTGGAACTACATTTCCCATGATGCTCCACTATACTGCAGAGTGCAGGAGCATCATGGGAAATGTAGTTCCAAAACATCTTGGGTGCCAAGGTTCGCCATCACTGCCCTACAGCGTGTGACATGACTAAACCCACCATGCCGCTGGTAGCCAGAGATCATGTGATCTAGCCGGCTAAGCTTTCAGATCACATGATTTATAAGTTCATGACAAAAAAGACTGTTCAACACTCCAATAATTTGGTTTGGGATCAGTGTCACGGGTCCTGTGAATGAATTCCACCTAAAGAGACCCTGTTATAAAAGTCTTGTGTGCTGCACCAATTCATTCGCCAGAGGAGCTTGCACTCTAATGTCCCCCCTGCAGTCATACACAGCACTGCTAGTTCAGTTAGGAGGTATGCAATCAACCCCCCCCCCCCCCTTTTTCTTTCTTTTCTTTTTTTTTTTTTGGATGGGGATTGTGGAAGGAAGTTGTTTAGACTATAGTCCTGCTGGCAATTGAACCAAGAACTGCAGTGCTACTGTCATAACCAGTTGGCCGTCCTTCCTTTTTTTTTTTTTTTTTTCTGGAGTTGTCCTTTAAGCCTTGTGGGGTGGTATGTCTGCTGTGGCCTGATAGCCCAGCTTCTCACAAGGGAGGATTATGATGGGTTCTGGGCCGATTCCGCTCCTCCAGCAGAGGACACGAGACGAGGTGTCAGCAGTGAGAGGAGAGAACACGCCAGAGGCGCTGCACACAATGGCTGACTTGTGCAGCTTTTATTGGCAATACCTCGGCGTCCTGTACTGCGTGATAACTGGAATGCATGCGCAAATCTTCTGCCATGCTGGCTGCTGCCAAAGGAGACTTTCTGGCTGGATCTGGAGCTACTGACCCAAGACTCGGGAGTAAAATGTCACCGTGAATGCTCAGCGTCACCCCTCCCCGATATTCATGTTTCACAAACCTTACTGTACTAACACTCCTTTCCTGAAATACTCTGTGTGTTCCTCTAACTCTCATCTCCTGAAATACTCTGCGGGGAGGACTCTGCGTGTTCCTCTAAAACTCATCTCCTGAAATACTCTGCTCTGCTACACATACTCTGCTCCTTCCTCTAGTACACTCTCCTCTCCTGAAATACTCTGCCCTGCTGGGGGACTCTTCTCCTTCAGCTACCTCTTCTCCTGAAATGCTCTGCTGGAGGACTTTTTTTTTTCTCCTTTTCTTTTATTGAACTCTCCTCTCCTGAAATACTCTGCTCCTTCCTCTAGCAAACACTAATCTCCTGAAATACTTTGCACTGCTGAAGGACTCTGCGCCTTCCTCTAACTCTACTTTCCTGAAATACTCTGCACTGCATGACCCTGCTCCTTCCTCTATGCAACTCTCCTGAAATACTCCCCTGCTGGAGGACTCTGCTCCTTCCTCTATCTAACCCTCCTCTCTAGAATTGCTCTGCTGGAGGACTCTGCTCCTTCCTCTAACTCTCCTCTCCTGAAATGCTCTGCTGGAGGACTCTGCTCCTTCCTCTATCTAACCCTCCTCTCTAGAATTGCTCTGCTGGAGGACTCTGCTCCTTCCTCTAACTCTCCTCTCCTGAAATGCTCTGCTGGAGGACTCTGCTCCTTCCTCTATCTAACCCTCCTCTCTAGAATTGCTCTGCTGGAGGACTCTGCTCCTTCTTCTAACTCTCCTCTCCTGAAATGCTCTGCACTGCTGAGGACTCTGCTCCCTCCTCTCCTGAAATGCTCTTTACTGCTGAAGGACTCTGCTCCTTCCTGAACTCATATAACTATGCCACTGGTTGCTATCCAGATAAATGATACACACAGATGGGCACGGAGGCAGATTTCCCTCCTGTTTTGTTGGGCACTATGACAACAGTGCAGCCTGTGGTGTATATATATTTTTCTTTTTTTCCAGCCAGTCCGGCAGCATAAGGGTTTATTTTTGGTCTGTTGAGAAATTTGCGCGCGGTTGATGAGGGGATATTAGAAGTGGTCCTGCCACTCCAGTGACTTAACCCCTGGCTCCCCGCTGAGCCGTACATTGTAGGGTATTATTAACGAGGAGCGGAATTGGGGGGGTGGGCGGTGTTGGAGGAGGGAATTGGTGCTTGAACTGGGACCCAAGAGAAGAAAAAAAAAACCCTTGAAACTATTAGCTTGTAATTACAGAGCGAGGGGAGGTAGTGGGCCCGAGGTCTGGTGTCAGAGGAGGCGCGGATGAAAAGAGACGGTAATTACTAAAGCTGCAGGAGGCAGACGCTACGCTGATTGCATTTGGAGGAGAGGGAGGAGAGCGCGGTGTTCTTTATGCATTACCGCTGGGTAATTTTTGGTTCTTCAGTAGTTGGGAGACTAAAAGTCCCAGCATGTCTTTGTCCCAGGACTCTTTAGATTTGTCCAGCTGCTGCTGGGTGGCTTTTATAGGAAGAGCACCGCCTTCTCATTACTGCATGGTGACTGATTACTGCCGCCAATGGAAGTGGGCCATTGAAGGCATCTTGAGCTGTTAACAAGCTCCAAGCTCTTCTTCTGACTACTGGCAGTTGCGTTTTTTGATGTTGATCAAACATGGCAGAATGCTGATCTTCCGAAACGTCTCTACTTCGTCCTCTGTGAGTGGAGGCAAACGTACACCAAGCCCAAAAGATCGTTCAATGTGAACAGTTCAGTTGAGTAAACTACATTTTATGGCCAAGAATATGGTGACCACCCGCTAATGATGGTGTTGAGGGGTCTTCTGATCATGCAAAGACATTGTAGGCAACTGTACTCTTCCAACCTTTTGTGGTAAAGTTTTTGGTGAAGATCCTTTTCTGTTTCACCATGACGGTGCCCCTGTGTACAAAGCCAACTCATTAAAGACGTGGTGTGACCAGTTTGGTGTGGAGGAACTTGAGTGCCCTGACCTCAACCCTACTGAACACTTTTTTGGGGTGAATTGGAAGGCCAATTGTGAGCCAGGTCTTCTCCTCCAACATCAGTACCTGACTGTATGGATGATCTTTTTTTCTTTTTTTGTATCAACTTTCTCCTCCCTCTAGAATGTTGTGGAAGGTCTTTCCAGGAGAGTAGGAGCTGTTACAGCTCCAAAGAAATAGGGGGGAGGGGGGGGGGGGATACGTTGGCATGCAACGCCATATTACTGGTCATGGTTTTCAACAAGTTCATATAGGTGTGATGGTCAAGTGTCCACCAACATATGTGCGTTCGTTGCCGACAGTTTACCAATTCAGATAACGATCTGCATATGTGTGTGTAAAGATCTGATCAGCACATACAGGTCGGGCACAATAGGACCAGCTGAAGAGCTCTGCACATTCCTTGGTTAGAATGAGATATCTGAACATGTCTGATGGTAGGCTAAAACCTGCAGAGAGACCAAAGGGAAGAGATTACTATCATGCCGTTTTGGGTGTGCCGATAGTGGCCAACTGACGCTTAACTATATTGTTTGTATGGCTTATTAGAATAGTGCATTTGGCATTTAATGGATCATCATCACCCACCATGTATGGCTTCCTTTTATATACCATAGTAACCTGGTGCGAGGTCTTGATTCCACTTTAAGTTCTTCTTCTCTGTGTTGTAGGCCAAACTGAGAGTTGCTTAGACTGGTCCTTTTTAAAGATGGCAGCTAATGAGACTTTACTGGTAGACCTTAGCGGTATAATGGATTGGCAAACTAATGTCGAATTCCAAAGCCATTTGGTCCAGTCTAGGAGCCAATGGGTAAGGTTGGGGAAAACACATTTCCATTGATGATGGCACTACAGACACTTTGGGGGTTGATATACTAAAACTAGGGAGTGCAAAATCTGGTGCAGCTCTGCATAGAAACTAATTGGCTTCCAGTTATTTTTCAAAGCTTAAGGCCCCTTTCACACTGAGGAGTTTTTCAGTCGTTTTAGCGCTAAAAATATCGCCTAAATACCGCCTGGAAAAACTCCTGCCCTGCAGTCTGTGTGAAAGCCCTCGGGCTTTCACACTGAGGCGATGCGCTGGCAGGACCGCTCCAAAAGTCCTGCTAGCCGCATCTTTGGAGCGGTGAAGGAGTGGTGGGTGTATACCGCTCCTGCCCATTGAAATCAATGGGACAGCACGGCTATACCCGCCCGCAAACCGCTGCTGTAGCAGCGGGTCTGCGGACGGTTTTAACCCTTTCCCGGCCGCTAGCGGGGGTTAAAACTGCACCGCTAATGGCCGAAATGCGCTGTAAATCCACCCATAGCGTCGGCGGTAAAAATAGCAGCGTTTTACCACCGACGCTATGAGCGCCCCAGTGTGAAAGGGGCCTAAGACCCCTTTCACACTGGGGCGGTTTGCAGGTGCTATTGCGCTAAAAATAGCGCCTGCAAACCGACTCTAAACAGCGGCTGCTGTTTCTCCAGTGTGAAAGCCCGAGGGCTTTCACACTGGAGCGGTGCGCTAGCAGGACCGCTCCAAAAGTCCTGCTAGCAGCATCTTTGGAGTGGTGTGTTTACTGCTCCTTCCCATTGAAAGCAATGGAAAACCGCGGAGGCGCATTGCGGGCGGTATTAACCCTTTTTCGGCCGCTAGCGGGGGTTAAAACCGCACCGCTAATGGCCGAAATGCGCTGTAAATCCACCCATAGCGTCGGCGGTAAAAATAGCAGCGTTTTACCACCGACGCTATGAGCGCCCCAGTGTGAAAGGGGCCTAAGACCCCTTTCACACTGGGGCGGTTTGCAGGTGCTATTGCGCTAAAAATAGCGCCTGCAAACCGACTCTAAACAGCGGCTGCTGTTTCTCCAGTGTGAAAGCCCGAGGGCTTTCACACTGGAGCGGTGCGCTAGCAGGACCGCTCCAAAAGTCCTGCTAGCAGCATCTTTGGAGTGGTGTGTTTACTGCTCCTTCCCATTGAAAGCAATGGAAAACCGCGGAGGCGCATTGCGGGCGGTATTAACCCTTTTTCGGCCGCTAGCGGGGGTTAAAACCGCACCGCTAGTGGCCGAATACCGACGCACCTCCCGCCCCAGTGTGAAAGAGGCCCAATTGAATCAGCTGAAGTTAGAAGCTACCATGCACAGCTACACCAGATTTGGAACTCTACAGTTTTTGTAAATCCATCCCCTTTGGGACATTTTCTTGCATCCAGTGGTTTTAGCCATAAACAATTTCATGAGTCACTGGACACTACTACTATTGCATATGGTGTGTGTGTGTGTGTGTGTGTGTGGTGCCCTGCTTCTGTTGACGAGGCGCTCGCATGTAAATTTAGTGGGTTATCTGTTCTGTACATAGTTCAGATTCAATATTCTGGCTAAATTGGCCTCTGCTCCAGCATCGGCTGTGTTGTGTGCAGTTCCGCACTGTCTGTAGGTGTCGTTGTCACCACAGGCCAGTGATGGAAGGGCAACAGGCTGAGGTGTATTGGGTGTCCTTTTACCCAGAAACAGCCCAGTGGGAGTGGTTCACCACTGTGCATTCTGGGAGAGGATACTTAAGGGTCTATCTCTATCTCTCTATCTCTATCTCTCTATCCTGCCTGAGGTATGTGACAACTCCTCTTCTGCCTCTGGGCCTGCTGGCCCGAGGCTACGTGACTGCAAGTAGGCCCAGAAGCCTGTCTGGGGCCTATTGGTTCAGAGGTGGTTCTGTGCTGTCTTTCCTGCGGGGAGAAACCGAGCAATTGAAGGATCCAGGGGAGGACTCATCTTGGAGAGGACCGAGCGAAAGGCTGGTATCTCAAGAGGAGCCTGGTGACTCAATTGGAGGATACATCCTAACCAATCTACCTCGCAGTACTGCCGGATGGCTTAAACTTTAGGTACTGTGTAGCTGCGTTCACTTCGTCAGTTACCGATCACCAAATCCTGTGGCAGAGTATTGTAGAAATGGTTATTGCTGCTATCATCAAGTCTGTGGCAGAGACTTTTGTCCGTGCATCATTCCGGCTGCTAGGCCGGTGAGAGAGGCCTATCCGGGTGAGTAAGATCCGCTGACAAGGAGTTGTATCTGACTTCTGGATCTCAATTGCCTCAGTGATCTGCACAAGGTATCTGAACTTTCTCCTAACCCTCCTTCCCTCTACGGCTACAAGTTGTTCAATAAAAAGCATTGGAAAAAAGACTAAGTGACTGGTGAATGCATCTGTGGGCTCATTGCCCAATTTAGAGCCAAGCAAGTTTTGATACATTGAACTGTGGGGTAACGGCAGGACCAAAAACCAGCAGCTCCTACGAGGGTAGTGCTACTTTATTTTATTTAAAATATATAATATATATATATACACACACACACTTTTTTTTAATTTATTTTTTTGGATGGACTTTTTTCAACCTGGCTAACTATGCAACTCCAAATAATACAGTTTTTATATGTACAAACTTTTTAATAACAGAGTCATTTAAAAAGGAAAGTGTTGAACAGTCTTAACCACTTGTGGACTGACTGCAGGCAAATCAGCGTACCCATACGTTGCTGCCTGCTTCCGGGTTTAGGGTGTGTGTAAAACATGTAGCAGAATACATTTTGGCCAAAAATTATGAATACATTTTTATTTGGTATATTTTATAGCGCAAAGTAAATAAAAATAAAAAATAAAAAAAGTGTGTGTATTTTCCATCTTTTCTGCTTATATAATAATAAAAACCCAGTGGTGATCAAATACCCACAAAAGAAAGCACTATTTGTGAAAAAATTTATATAAATTTTAGTTTTGGGTCTAGTGTTGCATGACCACGCAATTGCAAATTAACGTAGCGCAGTGCTAAATGGCCTGGTCATGAAGGGGGTAAAATCTTCCGGAGCTGAGGTGGTTAAACGAAGACCAGTTTGCAATAAACACCTGGATGTCTTTAGAGGTCAGGTAACTAAACTGTAAATGCCCAAAATAAAGTTCTGATCCTGAGGGGGAGCTTTTTTTCCTGCGTCTCCTGCCAATTCATCCCCCAGACAGCCCCTCCCCTGATAACATGGAACAGCAGCAAGGTAGCAGATCTCCTTGTTTGTATATAGATACAGGAATTGGTGTATACTTCTTCTTCTATTGGTAGAACAGCATGTTGTATTCTGATTCTTCCTGTCCCTTTAACTGCCATGAGTGCACCATGGCTTCCTGTGCTCTCCATCCTCCTGCTGTAATGAGGCTCTCACCATTCTCCTCTCTCACCATTCTCCTCTCTCTCACCATTCTCCTCTCTCTCACCATTCTCCTCTCTCTCACCATTCTCCTCTCTCTCACCATTCTCCTCTCTCTCTCACCATTCTCCTCTCTCTCTCTCACCATTCTCCTCTCTCTCACCATTCTCCTCTCTCTCACCATTCTCCTCTCTCTCACCATTCTCCTCTCTCACCATTCTCCTCTCTCTCACCATTCTCCTCTCTCTCACCATTCTCCTCTCTCTCACCATTCTCCTCTCTCTCACCATTCTCCTCTCTCTCACCATTCTCCTCTCTCTCACCATTCTCCTCTCTCTCACCATTCTCCTCTCTCTCACCATTCTCCTCTCTCTCACCATTCTCCTCTCTCTCACCATTCTCCTCTCTCTCACCATTCTCCTCTCTCTCACCATTCTCCTCTCTCTCACCATTCTCCTCTCTCTCTCTCACCATTCTCCTCTCTCTCTCTCACCATTCTCCTCTCTCTCTCACCATTCTCCTCTCTCTCTCACCATTCTCCTCTCTCTCTCACCATTCTCCTCTCTCTCACCATTCTCCTCTCTCTCACCATTCTCCTCTCTCTCACCATTCTCCTCTCTCTCACCATTCTCCTCTCTCTCACCATTCTCCTCTCTCTCACCATTCTCCTCTCTCACCATTCTCCTCTCTCTCTCACCATTCTCCTCTCTCTCTCACCATTCTCCTCTCTCTCACCATTCTCCTCTCTCTCTCTCTCTCTCTCTCTCTCACCATTCTCCTCTCTCTCACCATTCTCCTCTCTCTCACCATTCTCCTCTCTCTCACCATTCTCCTCTCTCTCACCATTCTCCTCTCTCTCACCATTCTCCTCTCTCTCACCATTCTCCTCTCTCACCATTCTCCTCTCTCTCACCATTCTCCTCTCTCTCACCATTCTCCTCTCTCTCACCATTCTCCTCTCTCTCACCATTCTCCTCTCTCTCACCATTCTCCTCTCTCTCACCATTCTCCTCTCTCTCACCATTCTCCTCTCTCTCACCATTCTCCTCTCTCTCACCATTCTCCTCTCTCTCACCATTCTCCTCTCTCTCACCATTCTCCTCTCTCTCTCTCACCATTCTCCTCTCTCTCTCTCACCATTCTCCTCTCTCTCTCACCATTCTCCTCTCTCTCTCTCACCATTCTCCTCTCTCTCTCTCACCATTCTCCTCTCTCTCTCTCACCATTCTCCTCTCTCTCTCTCACCATTCTCCTCTCTCTCTCTCACCATTCTCTCTCTCTCACCATTCTCCTCTCTCTCACCATTCTCCTCTCTCTCACCATTCTCCTCTCTCACCATTCTCCTCTCTCACCATTCTCCTCTCTCTCACCATTCTCCTCTCTCTCACCATTCTCCTCTCTCTCACCATTCTCCTCTCTCTCACCATTCTCCTCTCTCTCACCATTCTCCTCTCTCTCACCATTCTCCTCTCTCTCTCTCTCTCTCTCTTACCATTCTCCTCTCTCTCTCTCTCTCTCTCTTACCATTCTCCTCTCTCTCTCTCTCTCTCTCACCATTCTCCTCTCTCTCTCTCTCTCTCTCTCTCACCATTCTCCTCTCTCTCTCTCTCTCTCACCATTCTCCTCTCTCTCTCTCTCTCTCTCTCTCTCTCACCATTCTCCTCTCTCTCTCTCTCTCTCTCTCTCTCACCATTCTCCTCTCTCCCTTTCACTAATCCGCTCCCATTCTGTAGCTTCTTCATTTAGCTCTTACATGCTGGTAATCCTCCTCTGCCGCCCTGCGTGTTCGTGCTGCTCTCTGCTGGCCAATATGGAGAATGCACTTCAAATGGCATCAAGAGCACCTGTCTTCGATGTGTAGCTTTTTTTTTTTTTTTTTGTTTTGTTTTACAAGCTGGACTGGTATATTTTAAATAATTCTCTATATTGGTGAGAGCCATGGTGCGCTCATGGCAGTTAAAGGGAAAGGAACTAAATATGGAGTGTAAGCTCATCTGTTGCAGACATGGATGGATCAGTGGATTTTTGTACAGCGCTACACAATGTCAGATGCAAATGTATAAATATAAGGGAACATTTAAACTGTGAGCTCCTCTGGTGCAGAGATGTGTGACTGGCTGTACAGCACTATGGTACATGTCGGCGCTATTTAAATGTATAATAGTGTGACTGCGGTGGGACATATTTTTAGAGTGTAAGCTCCTCTGGTGCAGATACTGATGTGACTGGCTCAGTGTTGTCTGTACAGCATTATGGTATATGTGAGAGCTATATACATGTGTAATAATTAGTGTGTGTGTGTGTGTGTGTGTGACTGTGTGGGGACATTAGAGTGTAAGCTCCTCTGGCGCAGAGACTGATGTGACTGGCTCAGTGTTCTCTCTACAGCTCTGACATATACCATATTGCTGTACAGAGAACACTGAACCAGTCACATCAGTCATTGCACCAGAGGAGCTTGCACTCTAATATCCCTCCACGGGCACACACTATTAATAATAATAATAATAATAATAATAATAATAGTGTGTGCCCGTGGGGTGACAGAGTGTAAGCGCCTCTGGTGCAGAGACTGATGTGACTGGTTCAGTGTTCTCTGTACAGCACTGACATATATACTGCAGTGCTGTACAGAGAACACGCAACCAGTCATTGCACCAGAGGAGCTTGCGCTGTAATATCCCCCCACGGGCACACACTAATTATTATTTATTATTATTATTATTATTATTATTATACATTTATATAGCTCTGACAAATATTGCAGTGCTGTACAGAGAACACTGAGTCAGTCATTGCACCAGAGGAGCTTACACTCTAATGCAGGGATCTTCAAACTACGGCCCTCCAGCTGTTGCGGTACTACACGTCCCATGAGGCATTGTAAAGCTTGGACATTCACAGACATGACTAGGCATGATGGGAATTGTAGTTTCTAAACAACTGGAGGGCCGTAGTCTGGAGAGACCCCCCCCCCCCCCCCTCTAATGTGTGTTCCCTGGTTGCAGCACTGCCTTCCCTAGCTCTCAAAGAGGGACGCTGACTGACAATAATTTGCACCTCTGCCTGGGTGCACTGTAAAAAAAACTGCTTAATCTGGCTGCAGTAGATTAACCGCTTTAGATCCGGGACATAGACTATTGACGGCCTCAATGTGGATCTAAAAATCCGGGAGGACGTCAATAGACGTCCTCGGCTATTTCGGCCCCTGGGGGGCGCGCGATTGCGCCCGGCGCATCACTGAGATGCCGATGCGCGTGCCTGGCGGCCGCGATGTCCGCCAGGCACCCACGATTGGCCGGTACACAGAGCAGGGACGTGGATCTCTGTGTGTAAACACAGAGATCCACGTCCTGTCAGGGAGAGGAGACCGATGCTGTGTCCCTTGTACATAGGGACACAGATCGGTCACCTCCCCCACACAGTAGTAATCACTCCCAGGGCACACATTTAACCCCTTCCTCGCCCCCTAGTGTTAACCCCTTCCCTGCCAGTGTCATTTTTACAGTAACCAGTGCATTTTTATAGCACTGATCGCTGTATCAATGACAATGGTCCCAAAAATGTGTCAAAAGTGTCCGATGTGTCCGCCGCAATATCGCAGTCACAATAAAAATCGCAGATCGCCGCCATTACTAATAAAAATGCTATAAATCTATGCCCTATTTTGTAGACGCTATAACTTTTGCGCAAACCAATCAAACGCTTTTTTTTTTTTTGCGATTTTATTTATTTATTTATTTTATTTTTATTTTTTTACCAAAAATATGTAGAAGAATACGTATCGGACTAAACTAAGGAAACATTTTTTTTTTTTTTTTTAAATGGGATATTTATTATAGCAAAAAATAAAAAATATTGTGTTTTTTTTCAAAATCGGCGCTCCTTTTTTTGTTTATAGCGCAAAAAATAAAAACCGCAGAGGTGATCAAATACCACCAAAAGAAAGCTCTATTTGTGGGAAAAAAAGGACGTCAATTTTGTTTGGGAGCCACAACGCACGACCGCGCAATTGTCATTCAAATCGTGACCGCGCTGAAAGCTGAAAATTGGCCTGGGCAGGAAGGGGGTTTAAGTGCCCAGTAAGCAAGTGGTTAAAATTCAGAATGTGGAAAAATTTGTGAATTTTATGCCTGATTTGTTTTCAGGGTACCTTCTGAAAAAAAGAAAAAGAAAAAAAGATAGGTTAGCAAAATATCCTTTGCAATTGGGATGCTCCTTTACAAAAGGCTGAGCAGCACCGATCGATAGTATGCTATGCTACGTCTGTTGGATTCTCTATTGTGGAGTCTGATGCGAGATTTGGTGGCCGCAGTCTGATGTTTCCATATTTCACGGGGGAGCCATTCTGCACGGGTGACTTGGCGTGACAAGTGCACCTGGACCGCTGTCACTGGAAGATTAATGTAGTGGCGAGGCTCGGCGCTCTCGCTGGGAACGGCTGGAAGGCTCTGATGAACCTTCCCCGCTCTCCCCTGAGACCTCAGAACCATCCACGGAAAATGCAGAAATCCAATATCCTCCATGCAGAACCTGCGCCGGGCGCCAAGAGCTGACAGAGCGTCGCGGTGATAACGGCGCCTCGTCAGCGTGCTCCAGAAGTGGCTCTGACGCTAATTATCTCTGTACACCCCGCATCATCCTGGGGAGGACGAGGGACAAAGAATCTCCGGCGGGATGGTTACTGGATTTGAGGAAATGGTGAAGTCTAGAATATATATATATAATATTATATTACATTTTTATTATTTTCTGCCACCAAGCTTGTCAGAATTCTTTGCCGAAAGATTAAGAGTGTTATCTCTCCATTTAAAGTGTATTTATAAAATCAAACTTTATGCAGAGAGAATGAACTTGGCACATTAATTCACCCGATGTGGCGGAGCTTAGACTCATAGCTGCCAACTTAAAATCAATAACTTATCAAGAAAAATGCAGCAAGCCACCTGGAGAGGTGGCCAATGAAATGGGTGTTGCATGACCGTGTATGACAAAAAATAAACCCCATCGTTTGTGTAATTGGCTGCAAAAATCCTCCTTTCGTTGGTAGTAATGTTAGCTGATCACTGGGGGAGCGGAGACTGAGGAAATGCTTCCTGCAGCAGACTGATGACCTCATCTCAGCCTAGGCAAAGTCACTGGATTAGCATTTAAGGCCAGCTTTTTCATGATAAAAGGAGGAGCTTTTTTGAGAAATGACTTGGTTGCTGTATACATGCCGGGAATTTATTCATGGCTATAATGTAAAATTACTTAAAATGGCAAAATGGTTACTTTTTTTGCTGAATTTTAGTTCTGAAGCGGTTGCAGAAAAATGTTCACTGGGGGAGGGGAGACTGAGGAAATGCTTCCTCCTGCCTGCAGCAGACTGATGACACCTCAGCCTGGGCAAAGTCACTGGATTAACATTTTAAAGGGGTTGTAAACTCTCAAGGTTTTTCGCCTTAATGCATTCAAGGTGGAAAACCTGTGCTGCAACTGCCCCCATGAGCCCCCTCTTGCCTGAACCCATCCATTCCAGTGACTAGCACAAGCCCAGCAGCTCCAGCCGCTGTCTCCATCCTCATTTGATAGATTGATAGCACCAGAAGCCATTGGCTCCCACTGCTGTTGATCAAATCCAGTGGCACCGGAGCGGGGGGCGGGGCCGAGTCCTGCTGTCTGTGTTGATGGACGCAGCAGCGGGACTCGTGAGCGAGCCTGCACGGGGTGCCCCCATAGAAAGTAGCTCTCAGGAGTGCCGCTGGGGCACCCAAAAAGAGGAGGATCGGGCTGCTCTGTACAAAACCCTTGCACAGAGCAGGTAAGTAAAACATGTTTTGTAAAGAAGATGTGTGTGTGTGTATATGTATATGTGTGTGTGTGTGTGTGTGTGTGTGTGTGTGTGTGTATATATATATACTTTTTTGAGAAATGACACTTGCTGTATATATGTCATTACTTTTTTTTTTTTTGTGGCTATAATGTAAAATTACTTAAAATGGTTACTTTTTAGCTGAATTTTAGTTCTGAAACAGTTGCAGAAAAATGTTCACTGGGGGAGGAGAGACGGAGGAAATGCTTCCTCCTGCCTGCAGCAGACTGATGACCTCCTAAGCCTGGGCAAAGTCACTGGATTAGCATTTAAGGCCAGCTTTTTTAATGATATAAAACAAGGAGCTTTTCTGAGAAATTACACTGTTGCTCTATACGTCAGGAATTTTATTCATGGATATAATTTAGAACTACTTAAAATGGCAAAAAATTGTTAATTTTGTTTTTTTGCAAAATTTTAGTTCTAAAACGGTTGCAGAAAAAAGTCCTGTTTTCAGCTATAAAAGAAAAAAAAAGAAAGTTTTTAAGAAACTCCTGCTTTATCTTTCCGGTTCAATATGAATTCTGACAGTGAGGAAGTAAATTGCGCACAGACACAATTTATGCATTAGAAATAGAAGTTTGATTTGAGAATTTCCCTCTAGCTGGCTTGTCCTCAGTCCAGGCAGCCGATGGGCACTTCTCTGATAACCAGAATTTTTTTTTTCCTGTAATTGGATTGCAGGCGTCCTCTGCTTCCTTCCTTCATCTGTCTGTAGGTAACCTGCATGTCCTCCCCACCATAGACCCCTCCATAGAATGCTGTTTACATTAGTCCATCAGGGTGACGGTCACAGAGCCAGTCAGTCTGCCCCCTTCCCTGCAGGGGCCTGCTTTAAAGGGCAATCAGCGGCCAATTAGGTGGGACCCAGCACTGGGGGCCCTTCAATAAATGTGCTGGACTACTTCCCATATGGGATTCTCTGTGCCCCGGGCCGGGTACTCTGATGACTGGTAAGAGACTTTTCTGCTGCTTTAAACCAGTACAAGTAGACTCAAAACTATGTATGTGTGACTGGGGAGGGGGGGGGGGGGACATTAGAGTGTAAGCTCCTCTTACACTCTATGTTCTGTGCACAGCACTGCAGTATATGTCAGAGCTATACAGATGTATAATAGTGTGTGACTGTGGGTCATTAGAGTGTAAGCTCCTCTGGTGCAGAGGCTGACTCGGTGTTCTATGTTTGTGGTAATATCAGAATTTCCGATGGGATAAAATCCGATGGAATTTTCCGTCAGAATTCCGTTCAGGCTGTCTTGCATACACACTGTCAGACCAATTTCCGACCGTCCAAAACGCGGTGACGTACAACACTACGACGAGACGCGAAAAATGAAGTTCAATGCTTCCGAGCATGCGTCGACTTGATTCTGAGCATGTGTGGGTTTTTTTCTCCGTCCGGAGTTCCACACAGACGATCGGAATTTCCGATAGGATATTTTTCCCATGTTCTATTTCTAAACTCCGGCGGAAAAAAGGCCGATGGGGCCCACACACGGTCGGAATATCCGATGAAAAAATTCCGTCAGACTTTTTTCATCGGAAATTCCAATTGTGTGTACAGGGCATAAGCTTTTCTGGCAAAAGTGTTTTTTTGTTTTTGTTTTTTAATATATTGAGCCTTTTCTGAGAGGGAACTTTACACTGTGCTGTAGCTTGTTGGGCCTCTTGCACACTGAAGCTTGAAAATGAGCAATAACGCAGCCCATTGATTGTAATGTGCCTATACACACAGGAGCGTAAACAAGCGCCATGCATTCTTCTTTAAAAATAAATCAGATTTTTTTATTTATTTTTTTTGGCCAATGCGCGCACATGCCCGTTTACATATTGTGCAGAACGAGAACACGAAGTTTTCGCGCATTTGCGTGAAAGTGCGCAAACGCATATACACGAAAATGCGCAGAAATACAGTAAAAATAAAAATCGGAAAAAGTAGATGCTCAAACAGGAGTACCGTGCAAGAGGCCTTATTGTATTGCAATACATTTTGTGTCTAGTCTGCTTTTATACCGTTGTATCTAGTTTTAGTTTTTTTAAATTTGTATTTATTCAGCTTTAAAAAGAGTGTGTGTGTGTTTGTGTTAGCCTTGTGTTTATTTTATTGGGTTGTGTATTTTGTTTTGTGTGGGTGTTTTTTTTTTTTTTTTGTTTTTTTTATAATAATAATAAATATTATTATTATTTAATATTATTATTTTTTTATTTTTTTTGCCACCACTATAGATGCAGGCGCTATATAAACCGTTGCTATATTATTGTGTCCTCAATAGTGTAGCAGCCAGGAAAGCCCTTTTTGTATTTATGTTATGGATTCTTCTGTGCCACTATCCACTCCCTCGCCCCCCCTTGCTGAGAGGACACAGCGGGGTCAGACGCCCCCTGATCACTGCTGCCTCAGACTCTTTGAATAGACTCCTCTGCTGAGTCTCATGACAAAACAGTCAGTGTTATCTGCAGGCTGCCTGCTCGGGGAGATGGGGCCAGCCCATGTGACGCTGGTGGCAGCTGTTCTAGGCTCAGTGTCAGCTTGTTTTCACAAGGCAAGTGTGCTGTTGCTTTGTTAGATAAGCCCAGGCGCTCTGGAGGAGCATTATGCTGTGTCCCGGAGCCTTTATCCGCAAAGCGTGCGATTTCAGCCCGGCGACTCGGCGGAAACTGAGCCAAAAATAAGAAGGGGGAAGAGCCGACGCCAACCTTTGTAGTAAGCAGACTTCTCCGTCTCTTTGCTCCGCACCGTATGTTTAAATCTTTGTCTTTTTGTCTTGGTCGCGTCCGTGTAAAGCCTTTTGGGAAATTGCAGGCGGCCGCGTGAACTGTGGGTGCTTTAGGAAAGCATGGGGGGTATTTGTGGAGCGGGGCAGAAATGGCTGTCTATTGCTGTGTGTTTTTTTAGTTGGGTTCATAAGTTCCTGGAAAGAAGTATAGCTGCCCCAATTCAGAGCATGCGCCCTGCAAGTCTTGTATGCGTGGTTTTAAAGGGGGGAGATTGGTGGGTGGGATGCTGCAAGCATATTGGTAGATTTGACTCCACGGTCCCATCACCGTTGGCTGTCCGGGATTAAGAGCGGTGACGGCTGCAAATGCCCACAAATCTGTCTCAAATCCTGCATGATGCAGTGAGGTTTACGGTGGATTGTCGCAGGATTCAGCGTGTATCTTGATAAATCCCTACAGTGTACAGTAACGATCTGTTTGCCTGATTGTAGCATCGATCGGTCTCATTAATGCCCCCCCCCTCCCATGTCCTATTTATCTCCCTCCCTCAGGTTTTGGAATATAAATCTGTTTCCAAATTGCTTGTGTCTGATGGCAAGGGGGGGTCTCTGCAAAGTTTGGGTGTCAATGGGTCAGATCATTTAGTGCAATGCCAGGCAGTCCTCATTGGACTGGTTACCGGACCCCACAGAAATCTTCTGCCAAGGAAATGGATGCTGTGGAAGCGTGGCTAATTTTTCTATGTTGTATAAAATAAGGATAATTGGCCATGCAAAGCTTTTTCTGCATCTTGGAAACCTCCTGTATTAGAAGTGGTCTAACTGCCATGCAAAGCTTTTTCTGCATGTTGGAAACCTCCTGTATTAGAAGTGGTCTAACTCGCCTTGTCGCCCCATTGAACTGTTGCATCTCTTATCAGACAGGGAATGCAGGGCCGGGCCAAGGGGTAGGCAGAGGAGGCGACTGCCTTGGGCACTTTAACAGGGGGGGGGGGGCAAAAAGGGCAGGACCACCTGCAACCTAAGGGAGGCCATACATTGAACCTCTTTCCCAGGTCATCCTCCAGGAATGTCACAGGAGCTTACCATCCTGGAAGATTCCTGGAAAAGGAGTTATCAGGTATTAAAACTTTTCAGGTTGAATGGAATAAAAAAAAAAAAATACCTGATTTCCCCATACACACACCCGATGTGGGTGGGGAAATCACTCTCACTGAGTTATTGTATTCTGACAGCAAGGAGACTTCCCCCACCATCAGAATACACTGATTAATTCTGCCAGCTATAGCCCCGCAGCACTCATCAACAGGCCACTTGTACAGAAGTTCATCGGTATATCGACTTCTGTATGACCACTGTTCCCATACATGGATCGAAATTTGGCTGATACCTGCTGGACAGGTCAAATTTCAATACATGTATGGCCGCCCTGAGATTTGGCCTTTTTCACCTTTTGGGTGCTAAAGGACCTTGTCCTGGCACTGGATATACCCATGGCCAGGCCAAGGGGTAGACCAAAGAGATGGTTGTCTTGAGTGCTTCAACAGGAAGGGGGTGCAAGAAGGGCAACACCTGCAAACTAGCCCCTGCTGAGGGAGGTCACAGCTCATGGTGGGGTGCTTTCCCCTCGGGTGCTAAAGGACCTTGTCCCAGGCTGCCCTGCACTCATACTAAATGCAACAGCAATCTAGCCCTAGCGGAACCCGGCGGGGTGTTAAACCAGCATATTAAACCTTCAGAAATGTATTTTTAATATTTTTTTCACTTGACATTTTGCTGCATTCCTGCCCACTTGCGCTATATATATATATATATATATATATATATATATTATATATGGGTGTCCATAAGCAGATAATATCTTGTTACAGTTATTAAAATCTTCTGTGCAGGTAGGTCTTTGAGTGTCCCTTTAAGAAATATAAATTCATGCAAGGGTGTGCCTGTTTAGTGGAGGACTGCACCCTTTTTGGTTTAACGGTATTGGTGGTATTACTGGCTTTTATTAGATGGGTGGGAAGATCCACCTTTTTAAAGTAGAGGTAAACCCTATAGATCAGTGGTTCTCAACCTCAGTCCTCAAGTACCCCCAACGGGCCATGTTTTGGGAACTTTCCTTAGATAAAATAGCTCTTATCAATACCATGTCATTGATATTGATTTAAAGCGGAGGTGCCGCGGAAAAAAAAATATTAAAAGCCAGCATCTGCAAATACAGCCGCTGATGACTTTTAATATTAGGACACTTACCTGTCCTGGATTCCAGCGACGTCCGCAGCAGAGGACGAGCAATCTCTCGTCACTCTGCTGCCCCCACCTTCATCCTCGGTGAGGGAACCAGGAAGTGAAGCCTTGCGGCTTCATGCCCAGTTCCCTACGGCGCGAGTCGCACTGCGCCGTTCTGAATGGTCCCCCTGTGTTCTGGGAGCCGAGTGTCTCCCAGAGCACAACGGGGAATCTGCGGGAAGTGACGTGCTTCCCGCAGAGAGGACTCCCGGAAGTGGGTGCAAATGCCTGTCTTAGACGGGTATCTGCACCCCCCTCCCCCCTGAAAGGTGTCTATTGTGACACCGGAGGGGGGGGAGAGGGTTCCGATCAGCGGAAGTTCCACTTTAGGGTGGAGCTCCGCTTTAAAGCAGCTGTGCAAATGAAAGGAAAACCTGGCCCGTTGGGGGTACTTGAGGACTAACGTTGAGAACCACTGCTAGAGATGAAGGGGTGCTCAGTGTGCTGTTTATCATAAACAATTGTAATATATATTTTTTTATTTCCCCCATCTCAGTGCTGCTGACCTCCTCCAGCCTCTTTCAGTCACTTCTTGTCTACATGCATTCCAGCGTTGGCTGCACATCATTGCTCTGGACCGGCTTCCTGATAAGTGACAACAGTGGACCATGCCTGTTCAATGTGTGTCAGCACAACCGCTAGTAATCTCCACCAGGGGGCGCATGTGACAGCGTGGCAATGCAGGAGCACAATTGGGAGACCAGGACAGGGCACTGTCAGAGCAGGAAGTGTCTGAACCAAGGACCCTCGTGGCAGGATCGCCTGGGATTATTTTATTTTAATGAAGGCTTGCCTTGTGCGTTAAAACTTTGTGTGGTATTTTAGTGACTGGGTTTGATCTACTTCAAAACAAGATTTTTGTGGATTTTCAACATAAAGCGCCCTGGTGTGTGTAGATATCTATCTATCTCTATATATACATTTTTGTGTGCACCAGTTTTAGTAAATCCCCCCCCCCCCCTGTTTGTGTCCCTCTTAGTTTTATCCAGTTGCTTCTCCTCTCCACGCTTCCCATTATCACCCACAGCCAGAAGACCTGCCATAGTCTCTCAGAAGGGATCGCTCATCTCTTTTTTTTTTTTTCTGCTCTTGATCCCAAGGTGACATAGACAGAGATTGTCTGATCAACACACAGTAGGTCCTCTGGAGCAGGCGGCTGGGAGGCATTTTAGCCTCTGGGAAATTCTTCTGTCTCTTTTGTTGCTTGCTTTTCAATGACTAGATGGATCTTCTAAGCTGGAAGCCCTTCCTCGCTCACTCCCCTCCCTTATCACTGGCGGGGAAGAGGCAATAATGCCTGTTGGGTCTGTGTTGGGAGTGCATTGTAGGTCTTCTGGATGCCACTCTGTGTGCTGGCCTGATTTCTTACTGCTTCATTTATTAGCTTTTTTTAATGGATTTCCAGTGAGCATGGTCCTTTTTTTTTTTTTTCTTGTGCATTTTTAGGCTTTAGCATTTTTTGTTTTGGTCAATAAATAGCTAATTACTAAGGAGAAGAGGCAATAAATTGCACATATGCATGTGTTTAGGCACTCCCATGGACATCTAAAGGGTCCAATGTGTGATTCCTCCAAAGAAGCTCTTGTACTTTTTCAAGGGACGTGGGTACCATTGCATTTAAGAATCTTGACGTTGAAAATTGAAGCATTTTGAGAAACTCACAATTCAAATCGATCAGGTGCGCTTGAGCATAAGCTGTGTCAGGCAATTTTCAAGCTGCAGGCAGTTGTTTCATTCAATGTAAAAGACCGTATAGTCTGCGACAAGGCATGACCCTTGTTTTTTTTTCCTCGATGGTTGTGTGGTACATTTTGCTGTTGGAGCTCTTGAGCCATGGCCCCTTTTGTCGGTTTCTTCCCATGCGCTCTGCTGCTTGCCATGTTTCTTGTAATGGTCATTACTGGGTTCATAGAAGTTCTTGTGGGCCCTCACAGGGCAGATAAAGGTCTCCACATTCAGCATTGACGCCCCCTGAAGCCTTAATTTTGAAGGTTGCTAGGAGTAGAAGACAGGTTCTCGGGTGCAAACATGCTTGTGTTTGCATATTTTCAGACGCTCCCGATGAAGTTTATGTAGCCACAAAAACGTGATTCTGCACAAAAAATGCGCTTGACAAGCCGCAGCACGACCCTCAGGTGTTAGTGGAAGTAAACCCTCCTATCGTTTTCAGCCAAGGAAGCTGCCATCTTTGCCTCTGTTTAATCTACAACTGCCATGATGCTGCACATGTGATCAGTTATGACACCAGCCATTGGATGGTTTGACAGTTTGGTTGAGAGCACAACCAATGGGAGTGTTACATTTCCGGCATGTGCCGGAATTGAAAACGTTTTATGGATGGGTTTACTTCCGCTTTAATGGGCACCATTGAATATAACCTGAAGCTTTATGTTGAGCATTGTCTTGCTTCAGAAGATGGAGGGCTTGGAGAATTAAACTTTACTGGGCTATTGAGGATGCTCCATATGATAGGTTGGGTAAAAGAACCTCTATCTGGATGATGGCATTGGTTCTAACCAGAGTACAATAATCAAATGGCTGAATGGACAGTCGATTTTTGTTAGCAGGGCATATGGAGGAGTCCACAGAGGTGCTCAATTGTCTGACAAAATGAGTCCTCAGAGGCAGGCAAAAGATGAACAGGATGCCATTCATGTGCAATGGACTATGAGAGCGGCCAGCTTTCAAGGTTTGTAGGAATTATTGCATTCTTGAGCAGGTGCTTAAGACTTTTTTCCAATGTGGCTTTGGGTACTTTCAGGGTGTCCGTCTGTTCATGGAAGACCTCTAGTAATACAGTGATGAGCGCCAATCTCTGGGAAACCTCAATCTGTGTGGGTTTTGTTGCTCGTATGGGTGTCGCTGGGCAAGCATTGTGTCTGGGAGAATTCAGAACCCACTAATATATATATATATATATATATATATATATATATATATATATATATATATATTATAAATATAAATTCTCCTCTATTCCTCCAACATATATTTTCATTCTATTCAGCCATACCTGAAATGTATAACTCCACAACCTCCTATGCACTGTCTGTGCTGTGTCGCCGGTCTGCTTGTTGGACTGGGAATGAGAATTCATGCACTGTTGCAGTCCTGCCCATGTTCTCTTTCTTGAATGCCTCCCATCCGGCTTTAAATGCCTGAAACACGTTGGCACAGTGCGATGCAGCAGAATATTAAAGGTCGCTGTACCAGCACTACCACTCACTCTCTAAGCTTGCTAACCTGGTGTACAGTGCATTGTGGGAAGAATAAAAAATAAGTGTGTGTACATATCTAAGATCAGTTGACAATGTCCAGTTGCTCTAAGAACAGTTATAGACTTGCAATGTCAAGTATATTGTTATTAAATGGGTGAGGGGGCAGAAATTACTGAGCAATTGTTCTTTGTGCTGACTGGCCTGCTCTATCGGCTGCCTAATCTGGTGGTCTATGGCTGCACTGAGAGGCTTCCCAGTCTGGTATTTGCATTGCGGGGTGGACTGACCTCGTGTTCAGTTCACAGCTTGAGTGAAATATCGCTTCGCTGCTTCCTGTCCTGTGTTGGCCGTGTGAGTCCTCCAAATATCAACAAACTGTATTGGACTGTGCATCCATTAACATTCCCGTTACTGACCCCAGAAAACGAATTTGCTTCCTGGTATCAAAGGTCGCCTGATAACCACTTCACTGGGGAAATCTTAACACAAAAAAGGCAATTTTCTACATTTTTATTCATGTATGTAACACTGACTGATCCGGCAGCACTTTACATGTTGCGGCTTGAGCATTGATTGACAAGGTGAAGTGTTTTGGCAGAAAGTGAAAGCAAAATGTTTGATTTCTCAGTCTCCTCGATGTTCAGTTTCCCTTTGCTGACATTTAATTCCTGTGACTTCCCCTTGGGTTGGGATTTTTTTCTGGCTGTCCCAGTGTTTCACACAATGTGGCTCTCTGGCTAGGGAAGGGTTTCGTTTGAGGATAAAGCCTGGAAGTGTTTGGTCTCTGGCAAACGTGTGGAATGGTTTGGTCTCTGGCGAAAGGGGTAGGAAGGGTTTGGTCTCTGGCGAAAGGGGTAGGAAGGGTTTGGTCTCTGGCGAAAGGGGTAGGAAGGGTTTGGTCTCTGGCGAAGGGGTAGGAAGGGTTTGGTCTCTGGCGAAGGGGTAGGAAGGGTTTGGTCTCTGGCGAAGGGGTAGGAAGGGTTTGGTCTCTGGCGAAGGGGTAGGAAGGGTTTGGTCTCTGGCGAAGGGGTAGGAAGGGTTTGGTCTCTGGCGAACGGGTAGGAAGGGTTTGGTCAGGAGTCCTGCTGGAGCTGAGGAACCTCCTTAGGCCCGAATTGTGTGGATAACTGCAGATTTACTAGTGTCGTCCCGAATGAAGGTTTCCCCTCTACCCACAAGGCCACCTTAGGTTGAAACTTTAGGCGAAGAAAAAAAGTTGCCCCAAATAGACAAATCTATAAGATGCTTAGATGCAAACAATTCTCCTATCAGTTGAAAGCCGCTATGTTTTAAAGTTTAGGAAATCCCCCTTCAGGGCTGGAATGTGCAGGTGAGTGATTGACTCGGCAGTAGAAAGTACAGCTGTGATTGCTAACTTTTCATTAGAAGTCTCAATTTGGTGAAATGTCAAGACTGTGTAATCCAGTACACAGCAGAAATGCATGAAAATCCAAACCCCAAGGAAGGGGAATTCTATCATGAAACGGGTTGGCTTTCAACTGAAAACAACCCTTTGCCCCCAACTACAACAGCAACTCCTTTTTGGTGCCCCTTTTTTCCTCTTCATCTCCGCATAATGTGTAGCGGTGTTAGGGGTAATTTCCCGGGGCGCTGGAAATAAACTCCCCTCGTTTTTTCTCCATTCGTGTTTTTTTTTTTTTTTCTAAATACTGCTGCTCCCTAGATCTACATCCAGAGGGGTCAGAACTACATAAACATTCATTTCATCCTGCTGTTTCTGTCTGGATAGTTATTTTAACAGACAGAACCAAGTTATATGTCTGTCTTCCTTTTTTTTTTTTTTTTTTTTTTCCCTCAGGGAATGACCATAACTCAATCCAGATGAGTAGTTCTATAGTAGGATAATGGGGTGCTTTTAGTGTGCTGCATTCCATAAAGTACTGTGTGTTTGGATGACAGGGCCTCTTTGATTGCAGCGATTTTATGTGACATGTTTAGTGAATAGCAGCCAGACCTTGCCCTGCAGTAGTCATGTATTTTTTTTATTTTTTTTTTTGTATTTATTTTTTCTTTTGTTTTTAATTGTTCTGCTTTAGCCTTATATTTTGTTTCTCCCTCATTCCAGGCATGAACCATGAGCCAAAGTCAGCTTCCATAGGAATGCTTTCGACAGCCACTCGGACCACGGCCACAGTCAGCCCCCTCACTCCTTCCCCTATCAATGGCTCCCTGGTACCCAACGGCAGCCCGGCGGCCAGCAGCGCGCTCTCAGTCCAGTCGGCACCCTCCTCCAGCTTTGCCGCCGCACTGCGCAAACTCGCAAAGCAGGCCGAGGAGCCCAGAGGTAAGGAGAGATTTTTGGAAAAGCTGCATTCTGTGCATGTGTGCATGCCAGAGTCACACCGTCATACAGTTCCAAGGGCCTGATTTCCAGGGGCACCGCCAGAAGTTTCTGGGCTGTCCCTGGAAATTCCTTCAATGATGTTCAGTGATGTCCCGTAAAGTCCGTCTTTTCTGCATGTGTGATTAGTTCTTGTATCTCTTGTATAACCTGAACCTTTTACGGAGGTGGTCTAACCATAACTGCCATTGCAGTTCATAGATATACTGGTGGGTGACTCTTCACCAGGCTCCATCTCCTAGAATCTTCTGGGGGTGAGTTTTTTCTGCTCTGCCTAATGCGACCATTCACGTGGGAGTCATTTCTTTTTATGCAAATATTTATGTTCTTTATTTTTTTTGAGGCTTTTATATTTTGGCATGCTTGCCCGTTGTATTTCAGACTGCTAATGCTCTTGTGTAAGAACCACAAGGGTGACTGGCTAGGAATGTGCAGTTCAACTGGTCTCAGGTGGTGAGAACAGGTGATGGGACCATTAAGGAAATGCTCTTGCTCTACCAAATGTTCCAAGTTATGTAAAAAAAAGAAGGCAACTGATGGCAAGATAAAATTTTGGAAGACATTGGGGGTGGTTTAACAAAACTGGTGCAGACAGAATCTGGTGTAGCTGTGCATAGTAGCCAATCGGCTTTTAACTTCAGCTTGTTCAGTTGAGCTTTGACAATAAAACCTAGAAACGGATTGGTTACCATGCACCAATTTTAGTAAATCTCCCCCATTGTGTTGGGTAAGGGGAACAATAGCTGGTATATCACCAACTAGCTGACTGAATGTTCCTGTTTATGTCAATGGAGAAGAGGATGGATAGAAAGATGAGAGCTATTGGTAGACACTGTGTCATGATGGGGGGGGGGACGATCAGAGCAGTTAAATCCCCCCAGCCAGGCGGCAGGGTTGGGGAGAGTTCCCAAAGCCATGAGATCTTCACTCAGTTTGCCCCCAACAGAATACTTGTGTATTGTAATTCGGAATCTGAGCTAATCTGTCAACATCTACATGGGTATAGAAAAGTGAATTCACTCTGCGTTATTACTGTTGTATTTATAGTAAGCAAAAAACAATCTACCCTGTGTACATTTATAACTATGTACATGGCAACAAGGTTTCTAAAATGCATACATTTCCAGCAGTGGAAGAAGTGAGACTGTTAGGAGTAGAAGAGCCTGGGACACCTTTTTGCCCCAGGACTCCCCAAGAGATATACTATAAGGCCAACAGTCTGTTGACAGCAACCATCACACCTATATCAGCCTGTTGGGACATCCCATTCAAAAACCATAGGTAGTTATATTGCGTTGCCTCCACTCTTCTAGGAAGATTTTGGAGGGTGTCTGTGGGAATTTAAGCCCATTTGTGAGGTCAAGTACTGATGTTGGATGAGGAGGCCTGGCTTGCAATCTGCATTCCGAGTCTTCAATGTTGAGGTCGGGGCTTCTTTATAGGACACTAGAGTTCTGCACACCAAATTGGTCACTCCATGTCTTTAGAGAGCTGGCTTTGTACACAGGGCAACAGTCCTGCTGAAACGAAATTTAGGGTTTCCCCCCAAACCATTACCACAAGGTTAGAAGATCACAACTGTCTTCTGTTTGCTGTAGCATTAATGGTATCCTTCATTGGAAACACCTGAACTCCAGCTGGATGGGAGTCCATAGAGTTTTTTGGCCTTTTATAGTGTGTATACGTAACAATCCTGTGAGTGATATGTAACAAATTGGAAATAACTGCTTTTCTAGGGCTGGCATTGAAGATCTAGGAAGGATGGATTTTTAATCCTCCCTGTAAACATGCTTGAGTATTTACTAATAAAATATATATATACTGGCCTATCGCTCCTGGGCAATACTGTGTGAGATAACCGGGAACCTTGTAGTTTAAGGATGATGTGATGGGAACACTTGAGATTTGGGATGTGATACCATTTTTTAATTTGTGGGCTTGTATTATGTAGTAATGTATTTCCTTCATATTATGTGAAGTTCCTTCCCTGCCCTTGCACATACGTTTTTCTTATCAGATGCGTTTTGTAGGATCAGCCGTGATTTGAAACTTTCCGTTGGCCAATAATGAGACGCACAGCAGAAGTGTTTACTTCCGATAAGGAGACTTAGGTCATTTCATATATGAATCTTAGAATTCCAGATCGATGTCTTCCTCTTCTAGACTTTCAGCTTGCCGGTGAAATGCATCTTTCCCTGAAGGGAGAGCCACATCTGATATTGGTTTCTGAGGTTTCTTGGCGCATCTTTTCTGTAACCAACTTTCCAGGCGTTGGTGTAGAACGTGATCTGTTTGGGGTTCCTTGGTGGATGAAACGAGGAGTGATAACGTAGGGGATTGATGTTGAAACAGCATTTCACAGACATTTCAAAGACCTGTACATGAAGTGCAATGTTTGTGTTGCTGACCCAGATTGTTTTTGATTGGCTTATCTGGTTGTATATATCTAGTGCTGTGGAAGTAGCGAGTGCAGAAAATCAAAAATGCATTTTGTATTTCCGCTAGGGAGGCACGGATGCCACTTTTTTAACACCGAGTACAGATACCTGCGAAAATGCTTAGTATCGGCACCGATATCAGTATCGGTGCATCCCTAAATTCCGCCATGGGGCAATACACAAATTTCCTTTTTTGCCAAATGGAAATGGTCTGCTGGTGCCATTTTGATGTAAAGGAATCTTGATTTGGCATTTTAAGACTACCATTTACCACAACCATGCCTGGATGAAAAAGGAAAGCCCCTCATGGGGTATGGTCCCTTAAAGGCTGATTCCTGGACAAAACCAAAATGTAGACCCATTGTAAGCTCATCCTATAGATGGCATAGGAGCAGGAAGATGGCACTTCAATGTTGCTGTGTGGTGACTACATGTCCCGGAACCTAACTTTGTTGCAGCTCAATTGCCATGATTGCCCGAGAGTGTGTGCTGGTTGGCAAGTTGTAGATGTTAACGTAGCAGGGCCCTGTAAGGGAAAATGGTAATTAATCATTGGGGTGTTCCATTGTTAGCCGCTGTCAAGTCCATTTTAATGAAGCTGTATGCTTACAGATATTATTTGTCTAATATTGTTATGGTGGCACTTTTATATTTTGCGGCTATGTGTTTTTTAAAGGGTTACTATGCCTTTTCTTAAAATGTTCTGCTTACCCATCTAGTAGCGAAGTCGCCCTGGCACCCATCATACTATTAACTGTCCAAACCAGAAACCTCAAATGTTCTTGGTTAGTGACCACAAAATTCTAAAGTCCAAGTGTGACTACCATTTTATATTTAGCCCCAAACGGCGTGTCTCCTTATTTATTTAAGCGCACATTCCTCAACCATAGCAGATTAAATTAACATAATACGTAACGGTTTAGAATCCTAAAAATCGTCGGGACTGCATCTGGAGCCTCTTATCTGCGAGTTTTTTATACATTGGTTGTATGACCAAATGTTTGGATACCTGACCACCACACCTATTCGATCTTGTTGTACATACCATTTCAAAACCATGGCCCCTTCTGTAGCTATAACATCCTCCACATTTCTGGGAAGGCTAAGATTTTGGAGTGTGTTTGAGAGAATTTGTGCCCATTTGCTGTTTGGTGAGAAGATCTAGTTCACAATCGGTGTTCAGTAGGGTTGAGGTCAGGGCTCTGTGCAGGACACTTTCATTCCTTCGCACCAAAGTGGTCACATCATGTCACCCCATGCAAACTGTTACCACAAGGTTGGAAGAGCACAATTATCTAAAATGTCTTTGCATGATGTAGCATTAACCGTACCCATCACTGGAAACATCTGAACTCGGCCAAGCGAAGCCTTGGTTTGAGCTCGGCCCAGCGACGGCCTTGGGTTTGAGCTCGGCCCAGCGACGGCCTTGGGTTTGAGCTCGGCCCAGCGACGGCCTTGGGTTTGAGCTCGGCCCAGCGACGGCCTTGGGTTTGAGCTCGGCCCAGCGACGGCCTTGGGTTTGAGCTCGGCCCAGCGACGGCCTTGGGTTTGAGCTCGGCCCAGCGACGGCCTTGGGTTTGAGCTCGGCCCAGCGACGGCCTTGGTTTGACCCTGTTGGTGGCGAATATTATGGATAATGTGTTTCAAACCAACGCTCCATAACGTTGACTTCACTTTGAGATCTGCCTTGTACACAGACAGAGCAGACTAACTTGCTTTTGAATTTGTATAATTGCACCCATCCCCCTCCGTTCTGTAGCATCCTATTTCCTACGCGCTCATTTGTTTGCGGTCTCTAATCCGCTCTCATTGCACCTGTTCTCTTTTATTGTTCCCGTATGTTTGATCCCCTTGAGCTCACTTTTTTTTCTGTCTCTGCCTGGCTGCAGGTGTCTGTCATATGTCCCCATCCCCCTCCTTACATCGCTGCTATCTGTCACTGACAGCCAGGCGGGCAACCCCTAGGGCTCAGCCCTTGTCGGGGTCTCTCAGAGGTCTGACCAGAGAGCAAGAATGGTTGGCTCACCGGGGCAGTTGAGGGAGCTCTCCGCTGACAGCCTATTTTTCCAGTGAAGAAGGGGAATTTAACAGCGACAAATTAATTTCATAATTAAGGTAGAAATTACCGGTCGTTTTGCAGAGTACATTAATCTCATAAGTGCCCCATTTAGTGGGATGTGAGCAGTGGATGAGGCTGTAGAGCGGGAAGAGGCGGGCGCTGGAAAAGCCTTTTTAATGTTCCCTGTTTAGAAGATTATTCCAGATATTCCTTTGCACTGGACCAGAAGATGCCGATTTTTATCTTCTGAAGCCATGCTGAACCTTCACCCCATATGTTCCCCCTGTTATCAGAATGCATGCTGCAATTACAATATATTATATCATCGCTTCCTGAAAACCAGCTTTATGCCTTGGAAAAATAAAAACTCCAAGCCGATCTTTATATTATTTATGTATATGTGTGTGTGTGTATATGTGTGTATATGTGTGTGTATGTATGTGTGTGTATATATATATATATATATTTGTGTGTGTGCAGCTCTGTAATCATTTTAATAAATCATTGCATGTATTTTTAACTGCAACCAGCACAAGGGATCAATCATGTATTGTAGTGAAAGAAGCATGCGGATGGTGGTTAAAGTACAGAAAAATTCATTAAGGCCACTTTCACACTGAGGCGCTTGAAAAACTGCCAGTAAAACACAGCGCCTTTTGAAGCGCTTTTCAGGCGCTTTTGAAGCGCTTTCAATGGAGAGGGGCGTTTTTTCAGCGCACTGCCCCAGTGTGAAGGGATTCATTGATTTTAATGGAAATACGTTTTCAGGTGCTTTTTTTTAGCGTGAAAGTGGTCTAATCTGCTGCATCTTCTGCCCATGGTGGCAATTGGAATGGGACCTGTAAGTGAAACTGCAGCTGAGAAAGATCAGGGTCTCTATCCTGCCAGGCAGGACTCTCACAATCTGGGGAACCCAATCATACTATGTAACCACATGGCACAATAGTGGAGTAAGGTTCCTAAGAGGATGCTGAATGAAATTTAAAGCGGCGCTAAAGGCAGAAAAGTGTGTGTGTGTGTTGTGTGTTTGTTTTTTCCTTACTGCATTCTATACATTAAAGGTAGAAAAAAAAAATTTGCAAGCATCTCCCCCCTCCAGCCCCCCTTAAACATTTACCTGAGCCCGATCTTGATCCAGCAATGTGCATGAGAACAGAGGCTCTTTCTTCCCATTGGCTTAAACACCGCACCGGGCTCCATTTGGCTCCTGGTGCTGTCAGTTAAAGCTGGGGTGGGGGAGGAGTTGCGCTCTGTGTCTTATGGGGAATCGGGAGCGATCACGTGAGTGCCCCTATAGCAAGCGGCCGGCCATCACACACCTGTCACCAGTTTTGCCGTCCTATATTGTTTTATTGTCTTATTACATTGCCCAAAACTGCCCTTTTGCAATGACGATAAAGGTGTCGTCACCTTTTGCGTATTTGGGTTGCAAAGTGAATGCGATGGCTGCAGTCACAGCAAGATTATCTTTTTATTTCTATAGAGTTGTGACCATTCAAGATGACCCATCCCCCACCCCCCAAATTCCAGCTTCGGCCTTCGCTGTCATTCTTCTTCTGCTTCGTGCTTGCGCCGCAGTAAAGGTCATCCTTGCTTGGACCCACGAGCGTGACCAGGCCGAGATGTTAATTGCACACCTTCTGCAGGTCTGCCAGATAGGCTGGCATCGGCGCGAGGCAGGTGGGCGGAGCGCACAACAAAGGTGACAGCGCTTCACCAGGACGTCTTGACTCTAATCCCAATTAATTTTATTCAGCCGGTCCGAGCAGGATGCCAGCAGTTAATTACAATGATCACACTGTTGCCTCTCTTTAAAAGCGGGAGGTTGTAGCGCTGCGAGGCCCAGCGCCGTTAATTGCCTGACTCACAGGGAAGCTATTGATTTGGAGCCGTCAGGGACGGCTCCCCGGCTCAGAAAGGATTACATCCCTAATTGTTCCTAGACTTCCGTTAACAAGATACGCTTCAATAGCGGCTCTGAACCTTATCAGCCTCTGTGCGCTGTAATAAGCGGCATCTTCCTTCCATCCTCATATCCGCACTTTAATGGGGGGGGGGGGCACCGCCTATAGATGCACATCTCTAATGATGCCACACTGTTTTCCAACTGCGGGGGCCCTGCTTCTCCCCACTGGATTCCCGCAGAGATACGACAAACTGTCGGGGTGGTTAAATCCGCTGGCATCAATAGAACCGATTTGGGTGGACTGACCCTTTTTAAAAGAAAATGCTGCTTTTTAGTATAGGAGGAGGAAAGGGGGGAAAAAAAAGAATACAGCACCAACGATTTTTACTTTTCATCTGCCAATAATGCTTTGTGACCATCCTGAGGGTGTTCTCTATGCTGTGTACAAAATGTTTGGCACTCTGGCTTTTGTCTGCAGTCTGCACAGAACCTGGGGCCAAATATCAGGCATCCCCTGCACAATCCCTAACTGCAGTGACACTGAAATTGCTGCAGAAAAATAAAGGCGTGACTGTAGGGGGCTCTGGGGGTGCATCAGATCTCCCACTGAAACTCGAACCGCAGCAGACAACCCCTCGAACCTGGCAGTCTGCCTGAGGAGTTCAGTGCTCAGGACTGTCTGTCGGGAAGCATTTTCTGCAATAAAGTTTAAACAAACAATGGGAAAGAAAATTTGTAATGGCTCTGGGCGTTTAAATGGTGGTCTCCAGACAATTAAAGATGCATATTTGCATTTAAATATTTATTGAATAATAGAAAAATACATAAAAACCTAAAACAATTGTGTATGTACAACATGTCAAACAGAGATGTTACATTGAATTATCCAACATGTTTCGCGGTCTGTGTATCTGCTTCTTCAGGGCATGCTTGCTTCGTAACCGACTCAGAATCTGTATTAGACGAGCATAAAAATGCATATAAACAACTATGCACATTTATAAGTATATGACTCCTGGGGGGGGGGGGGGGTGTTCTTCCTTTTTTTTTTTTTATATTTCTTCCCCCCTCCCCTCCCCCAGTACCTCCACACTTTAGGGACAGTGAGTCATATAGTTATAAATGTACGTAGTTGTTTATATGCATGTTTATGCTCTTGTCTAATACAGATTCTGAATTGGTTACGAAGCAAGCAAGCCCTGAAGAAGCAGATACACAGACCGCGAAACATGTTGGTTACTTCAAAGTGGGATCTCTGTTTGACATGTTGTACATACACCACTGTTTTTATATGTAGGGGAGTGTGTGTTATTCCCCCTACTGTTTTATGTCTTTTTCTATTATTCAGTAAATATTTTAAATGCAAATATGTATCTTTAAGACCCCTTTCACACTGAGGTGCTTTACAAGTGTTTTTGCTCTAAAAATAGTGCCTGTAAACTGCCTCTTCTGCGGCCCCAGTGTGAAAGACGGAGTGCTTTCACACTGGGGCGGTGCGCTTGCAGGACAGGAAAAAAAGTCTTGCAAGCAGCATCTTTGGGGTGGTGCAGGAGCGGTGTATACACAGCTACTCCATTGCCCCTGCACATTGAAATTAATGGGTGCCGCTTTCAAAGCAGCGCTAAGCGGGCACTTTTAACACCTTTTCAACCCCTTCTGGGGGGTTAAAAGCACCCCGCTAAAACTAGTGGCACTTTACCGCTAACGCCCGGACCGCCCCAGTGTGAAAGGGGTCTAATTGTCTGGAGGCAACCATTTACCGGCCAGATCCATTACAAATTTTCTTTCCCATTGTTTATATTGAGGGTTGGCACTCCATGACAATATTACTCAAACTAAAATATATGGTCCTGGATTATACTTTTTTTTTTTTTTTTTTAACTATACCAAAGTTTTAATGAAACTCTTGCAATTGAGAACAACCGTCTTTTCGTCTCTTAAAGTGCACTTATCCTTTTTGCCCATTTCACCTAACTTACAGCGGAGATCCGCCAAATTTTTATTTTTTAAAGTTCGCAGCTACAAATACTGCAGCTGCTGACTTTTTAATATAAGGACACTTTCCTGTCCAGGGCACCTGCGATGTCGGCACCCAAAGCCAATCTCTCCCTCGGCTCTCGGGTGCTGCCGCTGCCATCTTCGGTAAGGGAATCACGGCTTCACTTCCTGGTTCCTAACTGCACATGCGCGACTCGCGCTGTGCGTCCTCACTGGTCCCTGCTGTCTTCTGGGACCTGTGTGTCTCCCAGAAGACAGCGGGGGGGGGGGGGGAAGTGGCGTAGATGCGGGCGGCTCAGGTATCTATGCCTGGAAGTGGGAGAAAAATACCTGTATTACACAGGTATCTGCTCCCCCCCTGAAAGATGTCAAATGTGACACCGGGGGGGGGGGGGGGTCCGAAAATCAGAAGTTCCATTTTTGAATGGAACTCCGCTTTAACCCATCCTCCAGATTATTGCCAGCTATAGTTGCTAACAATGGCTCTGTGGGAGGGATTCCCCTATCAACACTGACTGTGTCGATGGGGAATGAAGTGATTTTTTTCTTTCCTGCAATCCATGGTTGCAGGAAAGAAAATGGCTCCATCTATGGCTGGCTTTACTGTCCTGGCCACACCTGTGCATTACAGCCCCATAGACTTCTATAGGGTGTGTCCTGAGGTCAGAAAATGGTCCTGTAGAAGTCCATTGAGCTGTAATGGACAGGACCGTGAGGACTCGCGGCCCTCAATGTTTTTTGTGTCAAGTGGGTTTGATGAACGGTGATGCAGAAAGGAAAAGGGCTTGTACAATATCGTGTTTTTTTTTTTTTTGTTTTTTTTTATATTCAATTTTTACACGGAATCTTTCTTTGTTGGCTTTTTGTATATTTTCTTTTTTGGTTGTAAAAAAAACAAAAGCCCATTGTATACATTTTTGTATTAAACGATCACTCTTGTCAGAACTACTAGTAGGAAAGGGCCTCAGAAATGCAGATCCACGTGTGGATTCAAAGCAGGCTCATCAATGCAAATTTGGTAACTGCCACTGGACACCACCACACTGCTTCATCAACTTTGATGTTCAGTTCAGGGAAGCCAGTACTAAAATAGAAGCAAAAGCACAAGCCTAGTGCAATACCATAAAACTCTTTTATTAACCACTTCAGCCCTGGAAGAATTTACCCCCTTCCTGACCAGAGCACTTTTTGCGATGCAGCACTGCGCCGCTTTAACTGACAATTGCGCGGTCGTGCGACGTTGAACCTAACCGAAATTGACGTCCTTTTTCCCCCACAAATAGAGCTTTCTTTTGGTGGTATTTGATCACCTCTGCGGTTTTTATTTTTTGTGCTATAAACAAAAGAAGAGCGACATATTTGAAAAAAATGCAATATTTTTTACTTTTTGATTTAATAAATATCACAATTTTTTTTTTTTTTTTTTTTTTTTTTTTCTAAGTTTAGACCGATACGTATTCTACATATTTTTGGTAAATTTTTTTTTGCAATAAGCGTATATTGATTGGTTTGCGCAAAAGTTATAGCGTCTACATAATAGGGGATAGATTTATGGCATTTTTATTTTTTTTATTTTTTTTACTAGTAATAGCGGCGATCTGCGATTTTTATTGTGACCGTGACATTGCGGCAGACACATCGGACACTATTGGCGCGTTTTTGGGACCATTCACATTTATACAGCGATTAGTGCTATAAAACTGCACTAATTACTGTGTAAATGTGACTGGCAGGGAAAGGGTTAACACTAGGGGGCGATCAAGGGGTTAATATGTTCCCTATTGAGTGATTGTAACTGTAGGGGGAGGGGACTCACAAGGGGAGGAGACCGATCTGTGTTCCTCTGTACTGGGAACACACATCGGTCTCCTCACCTCTGACAGGAGGTGGATCTGTGTGTTTACACACACAGATCCACACTTCTGCCGTGATCGTGGGCAATCGCGGGTGCCCAGCGGACATCGCGACCGCCGGGCACACTCACCGGGTCACGAGCGTTGCCGCGGGTGCGCGCGCGCGCCCCATAGACGGCCGGGAAAAAAGGACGTCATATGACGTCCGCCCGGAGGGAGGGAGGGTTCCTGCCGGCGTCATATGTCTATGACCCGGTAGGAAGTGGTTAATTAAATAAAAATGCCAGTGTACTCCCAAAGGTACATAATCTAGTGTATGTAATGGATCCGGTCCCAAAACAGGAAACGTGTCCATTCATAGGGGCACAGTTAACACGTTTTTAAGGGCAGAGCCTGAGGAAGAGCATACGGGAAACGTGTCCATCCACAGCTTATGCATTTTTCAAGGGCAGAGTCTGAGGAAGAGGGCTTTGTTTTTGAAACCCGTAAACTGTGCCCCTGTGTATGTACACCTTTCCTGTTTTGGGACCGGATCCGTTGCATGCACTTGATTGTGTACCTTTTCTGAGTACATTGGTATTCTTTAATAAAGGGTTTTATGGTATTGCACTAGGCTGGTGCCGCCGCCTTTTTTGCTTCTATACAATTTTGATACGTTTTTTTATTTAATTTTGTATTTTCAGTATGGTACCACAAGTATGGTGCAATTTTCATAAATAATCCGACTTCTTTTACATGTGCTTAGAGATGCAGAAAAATTACAAACGCAGGTTAACTTGGTTATAGCGTTGCCCACATTCATGGCTTGTTTCATGCACATTTAATAAACGCTGCCCAAGCTCCATCTATGCAGCTTTTAATTTATTTTTTGCTTGCTTGTTTTCTTTTTCTTTTTTTCCCGTTAACTGTTTTGTCTAATTGTTTAGGCATACATGTTTGGTGGTCACAGATCACACACACCCAAGGGAACACATGGGGTGAGCTTCTTGGAGGATGTATCAGTATGTCCTCCCAAAATGAGGCTTGTCCCACACGGCTATAAATGTATATATCCGATTTACGGTGGCCGGGTGGGAAGCGGTTAAGTAGCAGGCCTGAAAACTGTTGACACCCTCCTCCTGTACTGTATATTGCAAAGCTAAGGTGGGAGGAATGACAACATATTGTAGGGTCTTTTTTATCGAGCAGTGAATGTGAGTTTTACCAAACATTCTCTGGTGAAGAATCAGTCACATGGAAGATTCACCTTCAGGGAATGTATTCTAAATGTCAAATTCACTACTTAAAATATGTCCCTATGTTTATTGTGTTTCTATTGTGTGCTGGTCTGAAGTTTTCTGCTTTTGTCTAAAAACCTTTAGTAAGTGTAATAACCTGTAGCTTCTGCTCCTGTTTGCAGGATCATCCATAAGCACTGAGTCTTCCCCAGTTTCCTCACCGGCAACCAACCACAGCTCTCCTGCCAGCACGCCAAAAAGGGGTCCGATGGGGCCGATCATAGTGCCCCCAGGGGGACACACTGTGCCGAACACACCGCCCGTAGTTACCATTGCACCGACCAAGACCGTGAATGGAGTATGGAGGAGCGAGGCACGCCAGGTAAGAGGCATCTCCTTCCAGTTAAACTCTATGGACAAAAGCTTGTGGAGCCCTGACCAGAACACCTACAAGTTGATCAAAAGTATGCAAAACAGCTGCTTTCCAGTAAATGGGTGTGTTACTACCACATCACACAAAGACATTGTAGACAATTACAATTGTGCTCTTCCAATATTTGTAGTTGGTGAAGACCCTTTTTTTGTTCCACCAAGATTATGCCTCTGTGTACAAAGCCAGCTCCATAAAGACATGGTTTTCCCAATTTGGTGTAGAGGAACTTGAGTGTCCGGCACAGAGCCCTGACCTCAACCCTACTAAACGCCTTTGGAATAAATAGGAACACCGATTTGTGAGCCAGGTCTTCTCAACCAACATCTGTGCCTGACTTCACAAATTCCCACAGACACCATCCAAAATCTTGTGAAAAGTCTTCCCAGAAGAAAATAGAGGGCAACTCTATTAATGGCCAATGGGGCCAAATTCGTATTAATGGCAATGGTTTTGGAATGGTGTGATGGTCCGGTGTCCACAAACATTTGGGCATATAGCATACTTGTATATCCCACCAAAATATTACATATCCATATTGTACACCGTGATGGGCAGAATGTTGGCATGTTAAAGGACCAGCAAAATGGGATACAAAGTTAAGTGCCCGGGCTGTCTTCAGTTTATCACACACCTTAAAAAGCTGAAAATCTAAAAGCGATTTGGTTGTTTTAGACAACTGCTCCAGTTGAGGCCAAGTTTATCTCAAACACTTTTTATGCATTCCCTCCTGATTAGCTGACAGTCACTTGCATGGTCGAAATTAATTATCTCCAAATAAACGTCCATGCTCCTAAAGTTAAGCATACATGGAATAAATCTGGTAAAATTTGAACTATGAATATTTGTCAGCATTATCCTACCCCGACATCAAAGGAGCCAAGCAAAAAACTTTGACTGAGCAGTGCTTGCATCCAATCCGATGCAGTTACTGTTCAGATATTCTGACAGCCATGGGTGTTGGCTGTCAGAATACAATAGCTGGCATTGGAGATTCTTCCATTGATACTTTAGTGTGGCTGGGGGAATTGATAGATTCCTCTTGTTCAGCCCAGGGGTCTGAGGGAGAGAAATTTCAGTTTATGTCCAGCTTAAGAGCGACAGTAGAGACCTGTCAGACATGGCCACCTTAAGCGGGACGGTGGAGACGTTTCAGACATGGATCATCTTAAGCGGGACGGTGGGGACCTGTCTGGCATGGCCACCTTAAGCGGGACGGTGGGGACCTGTCTGGCATGGCCACCTTAAGCGGGACGGTGGAGACGTTTCAGACATGGATCATCTTAAGCGGGACGGTGGGGACCTGTCTGGCATGGCCACCTTAAGCGGGACGGTGGGGACCTGTCTGGCATGGCCACCTTAAGCGGGACGGTGGGGACCTGTCTGGCATGGCCACCTTAAGCGGGACGGTGGGGACCTGTCTGGCATGGCCACCTTAAGCGGGACGGTGGGGACCTGTCTGGCATGGCCACCTTAAGCGGGACGGTGGGGACCTGTCTGGCATGGCCACGTTAAGCGGGACGGTGGGGACCTGTCTGGCATGGCCACCTTAAGCGGGACGGTGGGGACCTGTCTGGCATGGCCACCTTAAGCGGGACGGTGGGGACCTGTCTGGCATGGCCACGTTAAGCGGGACGGTGGGGACCTGTCTGGCATGGCCACGTTAAGCGGGACGGTGGGGACCTGTCTGGCATGGCCACGTTAAGCGGGACGGTGGGGACCTGTCTGGCATGGCCACGTTAAGCGGGACGGTGGGGACCTGTCTGGCATGGCCACGTTAAGCGGGACGGTGGGGACCTGTCTGGCATGGCCACGTTAAGCGGGACGGTGGGGACCTGTCTGGCATGGCCACGTTAAGCGGGACGGTGGGGACCTGTCTGGCATGGCCACGTTAAGCGGGACGGTGGGGACCTGTCTGGCATGGCCACGTTAAGCGGGACGGTGGGGACCTGTCTGGCATGGCCACGTTAAGCGGGACGGTGGGGACCTGTCTGGCATGGCCACCTTAAGCGGGACGGTGGGGACCTGTCTGGCATGGCCACCTTAAGCGGGACGGTGGGGACCTGTCTGGCATGGCCACCTTAAGCGGGACGGTGGGGACCTGTCTGGCATGGCCACCTTAAGCGGGACGGTGGGGACCTGTCTGGCATGGCCACCTTAAGCGGGACGGTGGGGACCTGTCTGGCATGGCCACCTTAAGCGGGACGGTGGAGATCGGTCATCTTAAGAAGGACTGTAGAAATCTGTCAGACATGTCGACTCGAAGCAGAAAATACCATCCATAAACGTGCACGGTGGGCATGGCTGGTCGTGTGGTTTGTGATTCTAGAGTGTGACGGGGCAGCTGCTGCCACATGCAGGAACAGGGGACTTTTCTTTGAATCTCCCACACACGCTCTTTTTTCCATGCGACTCTTATCTTGGCTATCAAAGCTTTTCAAATCTATTCTGAAATCAGACATCCTGTCGAGGGAAAAATTTCATGAAAAGAGACTTGACCTACATAAAGAAATATTCTGCTCAGCTTTGATATCCAATGCAAATTCGATGCCACAATATTGCTCGCATTTTTAATCAGTCTTTGATACAAAGCGACAAGGCCGCGCCGACCAACCTCTGCTTACATCAGATAATCCTTGCACCCCGTGGGAGGTGGAGGGTGGGCTACCTTGTGTGTAGGCCTTGCAGAAGCCAAGCGCCCCCCCCTTATTATTTTTAGCCCATGCTGCCCCTCTGACCTCCCCCCTATGCTGGATAGCCAGGGGCAGGTCACAGTTCACAGGCAGCTGAATGCTCACCCAGCGGGGTGGAGGGAAGAGGAGGGGGAAGCTGACTGAAGGCTTTACACACAAACACAAGGGCCTGGAAAGTGAACAGATGTTGTGTTCATTAAGAATTCCAATCAACGGAGCCCCATCCCTTTCAATTAATTATGGCTGATGTGTCTGGAGGAGGGGGGGGGGGGGAGAGATTCTCGGGGAGGAAAAAGAGGCTTCTTCCAGCTTTCTAAATACATTTTTTTGTCTTTGGGCTCTGTGGCTTGTTCCGCATTGTGAAACCAGCTTGACGTACATGCATCAGACTTTTTATGGTGGCGGCATAATCCCCCATCACTCTACAGAGAATATAATTGTATAAAATCAATCCTTACTCCCCAATCGGCTCACGCTTTAATGTCCCCCACAGTTATGCTAGGTTTATATAGCGCTGACCTATACCACAGCGCCGTACAGAGAACACTGAGCCAGTCACATCAGTCTCTGCACCAGAGGAGCTTACACTCTAATGTCCCCCCACAGTCACACTATTATTATTATTATTATACATTTATATAGCTCTGACATATACCACAGCGCCGTACAGAGAGCACTGAGCCAGTCACATCAGTCTCTGCACCAGAGGAGCTTACACTCTAATGTCCCCCCACAGTCCTCACGCGATTGTTATATATTTATATAGCTGACCTATACCCTGAGCTTACACTGTGGACAGCACAGTGGCTTAGTGGTTAGCACTTCTGTCTTGCAGCACTGGGGTCATCGGTTTGAATACCAATCGTGATACTGCTTGCATGGAGTTTGCATGTTCTGCCTATGCATGTATGGGTTTTCTCCAACACTGCAAAGAAATGCTGGTCAGTTAATTGGCTCATGTCAAATTTGGCCCTAGTGTATACGAGATGGGGACCTTGGATTGTAAGCTCCTTGAGGGCAGGGAGTAATATGAATGTGCAGTATATGTAAATGGCCGTGTAAATTGTTAGTGCTATATAAAATACCTGTAGTAATAACAATAATATCCCACAACAGTCACACGCTATTATCATTATTCTTATACATTTTTATAGCTCCAACCTATACTGCAGTGCTGTACAGAGAACACTGAGCCCGTCACATTTAGTCTTACACCAAAGGAGCTTACATTTGAATATCCCACAAACCTCAGACACACTAGGCCCAAATTTGGGTTGACGCTGGGAGGAAAACCACATAAACATGGGACAAACTCCATACAGGTATTCTTGCTGAGGGGGAACTGAACCCCTGTATACCTGCAGTGCACACCTGCCAATTACTTCCCCATCCCCAGCTATGTACAAAAAGCGGCTATTGCAATGCTGGGGTATCAGCGCACATACAGTAAGTTGTAACCAAGCTAAAGTTGGCCCTACTTACAAAAACTTACAATCTGTTTGGGTATATGGGAGAATACAGAATGTGGAAGGATTGAAATCTTTTGGGTATAAGGAAGGCGAAAGAGCTACTAATAAGGCGAAAAAGTTCATAATATATATTACGGCATACAATATAAAAACAGATACAGGTATAACGTATGAAAAGTAGAAGAGCTTAATTGCAAGAGGGCAATGAGATGGAACTAACCTAACCTACACAACTCCCCCAGCTTTCAACCTCTACGGCAGTGCCACATCCTTCCCACCCCTCCAGAACTAACCTAAACAACCCCCCCCCAGCTTTCCACCTCTATGGCAGGACCGCGTCCTTCCCACCCCCTCAGAACCAACCTACACCCTCCCAGCTTCCTACCTCTATAGCAGGACCACATCCTTCCCACCCCTTCAGAACTAATATACACCCCCCCCCCCCCTCCCAGCTTCCTACCTCTATGGCGGGGTCACGTCCTTCTCCCACCCCCAGAACTAACCTACACAACCTCCAGCTTTTCCACCCCTACAGCAGGGCCATATCCTTCCCACACTTCCAAAACACGAACCTACATAAATCTCCCCCCCCCCCCCCATCTCTATGACAGGGCCACATCCTTCAAAGCCCTCTAGAACTAACCTACACAACCCCCCCAGCTTTCCACCTCCTATGGCAAGGCCACGTCCTTCTCGCACCCCCAGAACTAACCTACACACCTGCCCCCCCCAGCTTTCCACCTCCATGATGGGGCCACGTCCTTCTCACACCCCCAGAACTAACCTACACACCTGCCCCCCCCCCAGCTTTCCACCTCCATGATGGGGCCACGTCCTTCTCACACCCCCAGAACGAACCTACACAACCCCCTCAGCTTTTCACCTCTCTGACCGGGCCACATCCTTCCCACCCCTCCAGAACTAACCTACACAACTTCCCCCCCCCCCCCCCCCCCCCCCAGCCTTCCACCTCTATGGCAGGGCCGCATCCTTGCAATGTTCTCAGTCAGAAATCCTTATCGCCATTAGCTGCAAACTGAGCCATAAGACTTGTTTGGGCCATCCCGGAGCCTGAAGCTGCATTCTGCATCGTTCCATACAAGTCTGATAGCTCCACTTTTATTATAAATGGTGATCCTGCCATACAGGTCCATTTTAAAAAAAAAAAATTTGGGCATTTCCCATTAAAGGGCGACAATGCTCTGTCATGTGCATGTCTGTGGCCTTTGCAACACACAATAGGAGGTCATGGTCTACTGTTGTCCTCATCAGGAAACCCGCCCTGGGAAATGCCATGCAGCCATTGCTGGAGTGCATGTAGACAGGAAGTGGCTGCAACGGGGATGCAGGACAACAGCAGCACTGACTTGCAATCAAGTATGAAGAAGTAAAAAAAATAAAAAAAAAATTGTCATCCACTTACAACTACTTTAAAAATTCTTGCTGGTGAAAATGCCATATGATGTGTTAAATCAGTGAGGGATGGAAGAGGTCGGGAGTGAGCAGATAGCTGCTATTATGGAGGACATTATAAGTGAGCACAAGAGACCAGCTACGGGCTACAAAGCGCACGTTTGTAATTATGCGCACAATAACTGCTCTGCCATTGTTGCACTTTGACGATATTTCCTGGCAGATGTAAGCACTTGACCTGTCGAAGCGCGGCTGGCGCTCCTCTCTGGCGGCAGCAGCTGCATTTTGTTCGGGGATAATGGGGAGGCGAGCAGAATGAAAACTGTAAAGCGCGTGGGGTAAGTGCTTGACGGAGCAGCCCTCAGACACTTGACTGTGCCGTTCCGCTCGTCTTGCTCCCTGCGGCTGATCTGCTCCGACGTTCTGCTGCATTTTACCAGATCAGCAAGCATGCAGATTTCACCGCTGCGCTCCTTGGCCCATCTAACCATTACAAACCATCCAGCCTTGTAAAGAGACCCCTGAGAGATGCAGCGTTCAGGCCTCGGCTGGCTCCTTTTCATTTTTATTTTTAATTCCCAGCTCTATAAAGCTGCATATGTTTGCACAATGAATCATAGCATAGCCAATCCCGACCGCACTCCATGTGATCTTACCTGCTTTATATACAAAACAACTGACGCTACATATGTTCAATTATTGTTTATCCAGACAGATGTTTTAATGGGCTTAACTGGAGAAATAAAAAAGCTGAATGGGGGGGGGGGGTCCCTCAATGAATAAATAGGGTCAATATTTAATTTTAAAAAACCGGACACTTCATATTTCTGCACCAGATGAGCTTACATTCTAATGTCCCCCCTTTTATTATTATTATTATTATTATTATACATTTATATAGCGCTGACATATACTGCAGTGCTGTACAGAGAACACGGAGCCAGTCACATCAGTCTCTGCACCAGAGGAGCTTACACTCTAATGTCCCCCCACAGTCACACAATATTAATATTATTATTATTATTATACATTTTTATAGCATTATGGTATATGTCAGAGCTATTTAAATGTATAACAATAATATTGTGTTTGATTGTGGGTGGGACATTAGAGTGCAAGCTCCTCTGGTGCAGAGACTGATGTGAATGGCTCAGTGTTCTCTATACAGCACTATGGTATATGTCAGTGCTGTACAAAGAACACTGAGCCAGCCACATCAGTCTCTGCAGCAGAGGAGCTTGCACTGTAATGCAGCAGAGGAGCTTGCACTGAAGGAGCCTGGAGCTCTACTTTTAAGTAATGAGGAAGTTCAGTACACTTCTGTTTAAAGACTGTTGCAGGGCAGGATTTCTGGCTATCCCTGACTAATCCAAGAGTAGTATTTTACAATGGTGGCTTTTATAGGAAGGATAATGCATGTTTTCAATAAGTATTTGGGGACAATTGGTGAGCAAAACCACATGGCCCTGCTTCTTTACAGGTCTCACAATGTCCAGCTGACCTTCCATTAGCTACCTTTTTTTTTTTTTTTTAAAAGGGCCACCCTACCCTGTATAATATACGCAAACCCCTTTTGACAGTGTATTTATTTAAAGCCCAGCGCCGGGCAAAACATTTTTTCCCATGCAGTGGGGCTGGACCCACACTGCACTGGTCAACTGCTCATTTTGTCTAGGGGTGAGCAGAAAGCTTGAACTCGCCCAATCCCTTGATCCTCCAAAAAGCGGTGCTCCCCCGTGGCCCAGCAATGGACTCTTCCTGGTCTGTGGAGTCCGCTCTGGGCGTGATGACGTCGGGAACAGTCCACTATTCAAGACTACTGGAGTGCTGGGAGGATTGGGTAAGTATATCTCCGCTCTGCAGATAACCCGTGCAGTGCGGGCACAAAAACGAATTGCCTGGAGGTGGGCTTTAAAGTCGTAACCCGAAGGAGAGTACCTAGGGATTGACAGTCCAAATAAGGATTATTCATTACAGTGATTTGTTTGCATGCAGCCAACATGTTTCCGAGGTTGCGACCTTCATTAGGGCTTGACAATGTTGGACTGGAAAATAGATGGTTCTTTGCTCAGAATTTCTTTTCCAGTCTGCCATCGCCAAGCTCCGAAGCCCCGTCTCTCCATTTTTAGGGGGGTTATCAGGACAAATAAAAGTTTTACAATTATTGTTGGCAGTTATTAAATGATTACTGTAACAAACTTTATCTAGATGGTTAGTCATTTCTTGGAGCTCTCAAATCAAGGCCCTCTGTGCACTTCACACCAGATTGGAATCCATGCCTAGACTGAGTTCCAGCACTCTATATCACTGTAATACACCCTAATAGTGACATGTCTCTTTCTTTTTTTCCTCCCGCAGTCAGACGGTGCCTCCCGGGTGAGCAGTCTCAGCAGAGAGCGCCTGATCGCGGAGTCTCAGCTGCCACCAGAGAAGACCGGCAATCCCTCCGTACCCGCACATCTACTGGGGAACGCATACGCCTTTGCCATCCCGCCAAACTCCGTTGTCCAAGATTCCCGCTTCCAACCCTTAAAGTGAGTTGGTGGGCTCTCGTGGTTGGGCTAACCAAGGCTCTGTCAGAGGAACTCGGGTCTAATGGAAATTTTGGGTATTTTTTAATTGCAATTGCATATTACCACTCCTAGGGGGGGCACCACAGTGGCTTAATAGCTAGCACTCTAGCCTTGCAGCGCTGGGGTCCTTGATTCTTGTACATACCAAGATGAAGTATGCATGTTCACCTTGCGTTGGTTTGTTATGGGTACTTCACACTCCAAAGATATGCTGGTAGTCTACAAACCACAGCCCATTCATTGGGTGATGCATGGAACCCGACACTCCAGGAAAAGTATGATGGAGGCCACAGCTCTTCAATAGATAGGAGATTGGTGACAAGGATACCAGAGAGGTCTTATTTTGCAGGAAACTGCTCCTTTTTTATTTATTTTTTGTTAATTACAATCTTAAAGGTTTAAAGCGGTTGTAAACCCTGCTTAATTTTTATCTACAGGTAAGCCTATAATGAGGCTTACCTGTAGGTAAAATTAATATCTCCTAAACGTGCATAACGTGCCGGACCTTCAGAGCTTGTTGCTGAAACCAAGGGCTCCCGCACGCATGCACGGGAGTGACGTCATCGCGGTTTCGGCCATTCACAGCGCCGGAGCTCGCGAACCCGGAAGAAAGAATGGGAGAAGATGTCAGCCCTCTCAGCGGTAAGTGGGTGCCGCTGGAAAGGATTTGTTCTAAGGTGAGCATTTCCTAATGTGCTAGTATGCGATGCATACTAGCACATTATGCCATTGTCTTGCAGGTTGTTTTTTTTTTTTGTTGTTGTGCGTTTTTTTTTTTTTTTTTTCAGCGGTTTACTACCGCTTTAAATACCGTATTTATCGGTGTATAACATGCACCCCAAGTTTAGGAGGGAATTTTAGGGAAAAAAACTTTTAGGAGGGAAGTTTAAGGAAAAAAAAAAAACTTACATTTAAATGCAGCCTTACCAGTGTCCGTTGCAGCCTTGTCAGTGCAGCCTTTGCCCAGTGTCCAGTGCAGCCTTTGCCCAGTGCAGCTTTACCAAGTGTCCAGTGCAGCCTTTGCCCAGTGCAGCCTTTGCCCAGTGTAGCTTTGCCCAGTGTCCAGTGCAGCTTTACCCAGTGCCCAGTGCAGCCTTGCCCAGTGCAGCCTTGCCCAGTGCCCAGTGCAGCTTTACCCAGTGTCCAGTGCAGCCTTTGCCTAGTGCAGCCTTTGCCCAGTGTCCAGTGCAGCTTTGTCCAGTGCAGCCTTTGCCCAGTGTCCAGTGCAGCTTTGCCCAGTGTCCAGTGCAGCCTTTGCTAAGTGCAGCCTTTGCCCAGTGTCCAGTGCAGCCTTGCCCCAGTTTTCAAAATTGGCGCCGCCGAGATCGCCGCAGAGACTGGGCGGAGCGGGGCGAACGCCGCCGAGAACGCAGGGACTGGGCGGAGCCGAGATACACATAGCCGAGTGTACTCGGCTTTTCTCGGCTTCGCTCACAGTCACGTCGAGTCCCGCCCTATGATGGACATATCACAGGTCCAATGGCGGGACTGGGCGTGACTGTGAGCAGAGCCGAGAAAAGCAGAGTATAGCCGAGTACACTCGGCTATGTGTATCTCGGCGGCGATCGCTGCGCTCCGCTCAGTCAGCGGAGATCGCCGGGATCAGTGGGTATCGGCGTATAACACGCACCCACGATTTTCCCCTGATTTTAAGGGGAAAAAAGTGCGTGTTATACGCCGATAAATACGGTATATTGACGTTGTTTCAAAGATCTTGCATTGATGGGAAATGTTCTTGCTTTTCAGCCTCCAAAGGCCGGTTCCCCACATGGTCCCTTCCAGCACAGTAACCGAGGAATACCTGCGCAGCTTCCGTCCGTACCACACAGCTGAAGATCTTCGTATGCCTTCGCTCCCCCACCTCAGCCTGGACCCATCCGCGGCGGCAGCATATTACCACAACAGCTACCTAGCAGCCCATCACCCCTTCCCGCACCCTGCCTTCAGGTAAGAAAGGTTGCATCTGTTAGGAGAATAAGGCATGGTACACGTATACTGCTGCCTGTTCAACAGAAGCCGATCTAGCCATCTGTGTCTGTTGAACATGTATATCCAGCTTGGTATTAAACCCAAAACCGTTATCTTGCAGCTTACCAATTCTTATGAGCTAGCTGCATTTGTTTTTTTTTTTTAGGCTTTCTTTCTTCTATTTTAGTTTGTTGTTCCAGCCAGTAAGTCTACTGTTTTTCAAAAGAAGCTGTTCAGCAGAATAAATCGGTTACAGAGACAAACCATTTAACACTAGCAGGGGTGCTTACGATGATCGGTTTAAAGGGATTGTAAACCCTCAAGGTTTTTCACCCTAATGTATTCTTTGCATTAAGGTGAAAAACCTTCTGTCACCCAGCAGCCCCCCCCCCCCCCCCGAGCCCCCATTATACTTATCTGAGCCCTGTGTTTCCGACGACGGGAACTAGTGAAAACAAAGGGGGGGGGGGGAGTCATAAAAAAGAATGCACCCACCACATATGATTGGTAAGCTGCAATATATAAAATTTTTGGGTTTAATACCGCTTTTAAAGGGGTTGTCAACCTTCGTGTTTTTTCATAGGATGCATTAAGGTGAAAAAAACACCTTGCAGTGTTTGATTGGATAGATTGATGGCAGCGCAGCCATTGGCTCCCGCTGCTGTCAATCAAATCCAATGATGCAGGGGGCGGGGCCGAGTCATACACGTGGCGTCTATGGACGCCGAGTGTGTGACTCAGGAGTGCGCCTGCAAGGCAACCCCCTTGGGAGAGCGCTTCTCCTAGGGGGTTATCTAATGCGGGGAGGAGCCGCGAGAGCCGCCGAGGGCCCCCAGAAGAGGAGGATTGGGGCCACTCTGTGCAAAACGAGCTGCACAGTGGAGATAAGTATGACATGTTTGTTGTTTTTTAAACAAAGCTTTAGTATCACTTTAAGCTTTTCAGGTGAGGGATGATAATCGCCAGCTTTCTTTTGCTTTTGCAGAATGGATGATTCGTACTGTTTGTCCGCCCTGAGGTCCCAGTTCTACCCAATGCACAACCCCGGATCCCTGCCACCCATGCACCACTCCGCTATGCACCTGCACTTGTCTGGAGTTCGCTACCCAGCAGACCTCGCCCATCAATCACTGTCCGCCCTGCAGTCAGAGCGAATCTCCAGCTTGACAGCCGAAAGGTAATGTTGGCGATACTGAGATCTCCAGTTAAATCGTGAGCCTGATGGGCACCAAGGTCACATGCTTTGATTAGTGGTCCTCAGCCTGTGGGGTCAGGACAATTTAATCTACCAGAATGCATTTTTTTGTGGACTCCTAATCCTTTAGGCTTGCTAAATTTGGAGTCCACAAATTTCAGGTCTATAATTCTGATGTGAAATGTAATGTGCTTGTTGCATAAGCAACTTATTACTAGGCTCAAGGGCAGGAGGGGGAATCGGGGTCCGCACATAAGAGGCGTTAGAGCTCTTATTGTTAGTGTTTGATACCCCAACATTTCGTATTCCTGATATGTTCCTGCTGTACCATGTACTTGTATGAGAAAGTATCATGTTCTCTTTGTATTGCTTCATTTGTGTGAAATCCCTGGTGGTTCCTGCTAGTCCCTCCTGATTTTCCTATTAAAAACTGACCACATTAAGCAGGAGGAGAACACACCATGGTCGGTTCTCTAGCTCTGCTGGGAACTGGGCTTGTTCTCCTCCAATGGTCAGACTTGTCCTGACACTCCCCCTCTGCACAGCCATTCACTGCAATGCTCAGTGTGCTGTTTCTTCTCCTCCCCCAGCTCTTATGCAGCTGAGAACAGAGGGAATGTGATCACTTATAGAAAAGGGAAAAAAAGGTAATTATGGTTTTTTTTTCATATCTATATACAAAAATGTTTTGCCTTTTTCATTTCAGTTTTTTAAACTGAATGGGTTGTTTTACTATTTGAGGGTTTACAATCACTTTAACATGCAGCTTTGTTGTTAAAGACGATCTTCTTGATCAAGCTGATTTGCTTTAGTGAGGCTGCTCACATGTATCAAAAATCTCCAGAAGAGGAAGGGGGATTTGTAGGGGGGTTGGGGCGGCTACCAGCCTTTATCAACCTTTTGGAACCCTTAAAGCGAAGGTCCGCCCACCGCTGCAAAAATTAAAAGCCAGCAGCTGCACATACTGTAGCTGCTGACTATTAATAATCGGACACTTACCTATCCTGGAGTCCAGCGATGTCTGCACCGCAGCTGATGTTTCCACCACCGAGTAAGGGAACACAAAGTCTAGCCTTACGGCTTCACGCCGGGAACCCTACTGTGCATGCTCGAGGCTCCGCTCCTCTCTCCTACTGGCCCGGCGGCCAGGGAAGGAGGAGGGAGAAGGTGGGAGCCCCAGCTGAGGCTCCAGGAAGAAGGAACCGGATACCTGTGAAAGACTGGTATCCTGTCCCCCTGAAAGGTGCCAAATGCGGCACCGGAGGGGGGGGGGGGTACAACAAGCGGAAGTTCCACTTTTGGGTGGAGCCCCACTTTTAAATTGGCTTTCTGATCTCTGGGAACCCCTGCTAAATGCTCTTTACACTTGTGGTCATTGGGAAAAATGACCCCCTTACAAATGGCTAAGAAGATCAATGGTGTCAATGGGAACTTATCTGAGCGGTAGAAATTGCTCAAGGAACCCCTAGCAACCTCCCTGGAGGAACCCTAGCTGAGAAACCCTGGTCTATATTGTTTGAAAAGGAACGTCTGTACACAATACCCACTTCCAGAATTTCCATAGGATTCTTGGTGGTGAGGGGGGTACCGCATTACAATATGCCTTTGCAGGGTACTTACACAGCTAGCAGGGAAGGAGGTAGAGGGGTTGGTACATTGGGTGCCACAGTAGAGGATTTTTACAAACTTTAGTAACATGTACCAGATAGGAAACAATGCATTGCTCAAAAAGTTAAATGTTTTTTTTTGTTTTGTTTTTCCCCTCCAGGCTTCAAATGGATGAAGAGCTCCGGCAGCGGGAGAGGGAACGAGAGAGGGAACGAGAGCGAGAACGAGAAAAAGAAAGGGAATCGGACCGCGAGCGAGAAAAAGAGAGGGAGAGGGAGCGGGAACGAGAGAGGGAACGAGAGAGGGAGAAGAAGGAACGGGAACGGGAAAGGGAGAAGGAGCGAGAGAGGGAGCAGGAACTGGAAAGGCAACGCGAGAGGGCGAGAGAGAAAGAGGCCGCCCTCATGAAGAACCTGGAGAGCCAGTACTTGGCAGAGTCTGAACTCCACCCGATGCGGAGTCACCAGGAAGAACGGGCAAAACCCACAGAGCAACCCCCTCCCAGCAGACCCGGTAAATGTTCATTTACATATCTGTCTTTTACCAGAACAGGACATGAGCCCAAGAAACCTTTTTGTTGTTAAATACACATAATGGAAAGCTACAGAGTATTAGCGAGGGGTTAATTAGCGGTCCATTTCAATTTGACTGACTTTAGCATTTATTTTGAATGTCACCAAGTCGCATTGCTTTACAAAAATGGGTCCAGTGTGTGTTTTTAGCACAATGTGTCTTGGCAGCCCATTATTTTCAATGGGTTGTCTTTACGCAATACACATTAGCATACAGCATATAACGCACATTAACCACTTGGCCTCCGGAAGATTTACGCCCTTCATGACCAGGCCATTTTTTGCGATACGGCACTGCGTCGCTTTACCTTACAATTGCGTGGTCGTGCGACAATGTACCCAAACAAAATATACATCCCCCCCACAAATAGAGCTTTCTTTTTGGTGGCATTTGGTCACTTCTGCATTTTTTTTGTATTTTTTTTTTTTGCGCTATAAACAAAGACAGACATTTTTGAAAAAAAAATATATATATATTTTTGCTATAACTATCCAAAAAAAAACAACAAATTTCCTTATCAGTTATGACCGATATGTATTCTTCTACATATTTTTGGTAAAAAAAAATACCAATAAGCGTATATTGATTGGTTTGCGCAAAAGTTATAGCGTCTACAAACTAATGGGATATACAGATTTTTTTACTAGTAATGATCAGCGACTTGTAGCGGGACTGCGATATGGCGGCAGACATTCTGAACCTGACATTTTTGACACTTTTTGAGGGACCAGTGACACTAATACAGTGATCAGTGCTAAAAATATGCACTTTCACTGTACTGACACTGGCTGGGAAGGGGTTAACATCAGGGGCGATCAAATCGTTAACTGTGTGCCTAGCCAGTGTTTTTTTCCTATACTGTGTGAGGTGCTTTTACTAGGGGAAGAGATGGAATTTATTCCCAGCTTTGCAGGAACACAAACTCCATCCCTTTCCTCCTGTCAGAACGGCTTATCTGCCCTGTTTACATAGGCAGATCGCAGTTCTGTCTCTCAGCCCGATGATCGGCATGTGCCAGAGGACATAGAGTACCCTTCAACTGCAGATCAGCTTCGGCTGTGTGTAATTGCAGCAGTAGCAAGCCACCGCCGGCACTCAAGGGTGCCCCCTACCCGGAAGTGTCGGATCACATATATAATATATCTCTATCTCTATCTCGCCACCTTGTAGCAGTAAAACTGCTATAGGGTGGATTTAAAGCAGTTAACGGACAACAAAGAAGTAAATAGGCCCTTAAAGCTAAACTTCAGGCAAACTGCTAACTCCAGGCAGGGCAGGATACCCGATTCTTCTTTTCTTTTCTCTGCTTGAAGTTCATTAAAACTTAAGGTCTTTCTTCTTGTAAAAAAAAAAAAAAACTTAAGGTCTTGTTCCTCCCCCAGTGAAAGGAAAATCCGTGCAGTGACATGCTCCTATCTCTCTCAGCTAACTTGTGTTGATTTCCATTGTTTTGGAATAGAATGACCACAAAGCTCATGTAGATGTGATGGTCTGCAAATTTCTGACCATGTGTATCGTTTTGAAATTAATCCAGGTCCTTCTTTTTTTTGTCTGCAGAGAAGTTAAAAGAACCTTCCCTACAGACCGCAAAGCCAGTCCAACACTCGTTACACCAGCCGCCACCGCCCCCCACGCACCACTCGGTCCCCAGCTTGATCTCCGCCCACGCTGCTTTTCCCCCACCCAACTCGGCGGCGGCAGCCGCACTCCTGGCCCAGAGGACGCAGGAGGAGGAGAAGTGGCTGGCTCGCCAAAGACGTCTGAGGCAAGAGAAGGAGGACCGCCAATATCAGGTGTCTGAATTTCGGCAGCAGGTGTTGGAACAGCAGCTCGACATGAGCGGCCGTCCTATTAACCCATCGGAACCGGAGCTTAGGCCGGAAAACCTTAGGTTAGTCGTTGGTACCATCCAAACCTCTGCATATACCACCTGCGCTATTAAAGTAAATCCAAACCCAGGAACAAAAATGTAAACATATTGCAGCATACCAATCATTAGATGTGATGGCTACATAATTTTTTTTTTTTTTTAGGATTTTTTTTTTTTTACCTTTTTTCACCTGTGATCCTGCCAGTAACGCACATCTGTTCTAAAGTGACAACACTCACTTGTACTGTATCTATGGAGTGTGCCCCTAGGACAGTAAGTGTTAGCACTACAAAAAAACCTTCCATGATACAATGTTGCAGAGACAGAATTCTGTTTACCTTAGGCCCCTTTCGCACAGGGCAGAATCCATCCAAGCGGATCTGCCTGGTCAGCAGGGGATCTCTCTGCTGTTCCCTGCTGAGCAGGCGGATGACGGGTCCATGTCCCCTCCACTATGCAGAGTGGACACAAACGCAGCCCGCTGCTCTCTATGGGACGGTCGAATGTAAACAAACTGCATGTCTGTTTCCATCCAATTGTCATCCGATACTCCGGACGGCTGGTGAAACGTATCCCTATCTGTCTGTCTTATTTCCTCATCTGGTTGAATGCTCTTGGCCTAGAGCAGTGGTCTCCAAATGCTGTTCATGGGCCTGATGCGACCCTTTGCTTGCCAATATCCAGTCCTTGGGGCCCTATTCTTCCCACTGATAACCAACAGTGGGACACTATTCCTCCTCCCACTGACGCCAACGGTGGGACACTATTCCTCCTCCCACTGACACCAACGGTGGGACACTATTCCTCCTCCCACTGACACCAACGGTGGGACACTATTCCTCCTCCCACTGACACCAACGGTGGGACACTATTCCTCCTCCCACTGACACCAACGGTGGGACACTATTCCTCCTCCCACTGACACCAACGGTGGGACACTATTCCTCCTCCCACTGACACCAACGGTGGGACACTATTCCTCCTCCCACTGACACCAACGGTGGGACACTATTCCTCCTCCCACTGACACCAACGGTGGGACACTATTCCTCCTCCCACTGACACCAACGGTGGGACACTATTCCTCCTCCCACTGACACCAACGGTGGGACACTATTCCTCCTCCCACTGACACCAACGGTGGGACACTATTCCTCCTCCCACTGACACCAACGGTGGGACACTATTCCTCCTCCCACTGACACCAACGGTGGGACACTATTCCTCCTCCCACTGACACCAACGGTGGGACACTATTCCTCCTCCCACTGACACCAACGGTGGGACACTATTCCTCCTCCCACTGACCATCAAGCTTGAGGCATAATTTTCTCCCACTTATGCCGGGACATTTTCAACTCCCACTGGTCACAGTCTGGCCCCCCCTTGAAGTCCAACCCCCTGAAGTCTAAATGACAGTAAACTGGCCCTTTGTTTAGAAAGTTTGTTTTAAAAGTTCTGGCCACTAGTGTTGTCTATTTTCTCCATTGGTCGAATCTTTAACTCTTCTGGACGAATATTCTTAAGGCTTTTCGCTCCTAGTATCGAATGTTAGGGAATGTTACAATCACCCTGCGAAAGGCAACTGACATATCACCTCTATTACAAACATGGGTATTCATGACATTTGTGCAAGCCTGTTCGCACTTTGATATTGATATACCTCTAATTGTATTCCACTTGGGGTTCCCTTGCTGAAATCAGGGCTATTTCCCAAACTCTGGTTTAACCCACACAAGCTCTACCTTTTGTACTTACAAACTTAGGATGTCGGCTATAGTCAACCGGTTTGGTCAATGCTCTCACATTTTTTTTTTTTTTTTTTTTTCTTCCTTCAGTTCATGTAGGGTTATAAGCAACCGCAATGAGGGCGGTGTCAGAGAGCCCCTACAACATTTTGGAGGCCCGCCCCCGCTTATTTCTCCCAAACCGCAACAACAGCCAACGCCCACTTCATTATGGAACCCTGTGTCGATGATGGACACCACAACAGAGCCACGACGCACCCAAGAGCCCACCACTGTCCATAACCACGCCACCTCTATGTACGAACATACCAGACAAACTGTTGCCTCGATCAAAATTGAGCGACCATTTTGCTATGAGAAGCAACAGGATGAGGAGGAGTTGGCACATAGGAGACGGGAAATGGAGAAGTACCAGCCCATTCGGGATTCCTCCACATTGGAGCACGCTGGTTATTCTCACGCCCCTTTCCTTGCCGAGCTTGAAAAGTCAACGCAGACTTTCCTAAACCAGCAGCGGAGTTCCCTCCAGCAAGCTGGACAGACTATGGAGATCACGCTACTACACAAGCCAATCACGGCGCTCAGAGCACCGCCACCCAGGACACGAGAGCCCATGTATATCTACGATGAGTTTTTGCAGCAGCACCGCAGGCTGGTTAGTAAGCTGGACCTGGAGGAACGGAGGCGGAAAGAGGCGCGGGAGAAGGGTAAGATGCCTATGAGTTGCAGAGATTTACTAATCTTTGGGAGTTTTTTTCCTTTTCACGTTCAGAGGAAAAAGTAGAGGAAACCTCCATTTTTAAAAACATGTTTGAGTGATTGCTGCAGGCTATGGGCAGAGATGGTACCTGTTCCTTTACCCCTCTTTTGTCGCATCCTGTCTCAGCTTCTGGCAGTGATACACTGGAGCAAAGTCGAGAGAGGATAGGGAGGCTCCAAACAGGACTATAATAAGCGGTTTCTGGGCCAGATTTTAATGCACCCTGTTCAATCTGTGTTTAGCTCTTAATTGGTTCATATAAAGTGGTTGTAAACCCTTACATATACCCAGTGAAGTGACTGGCCCCAGATAATGCACAGAGATTAAACAAATCCTCCTACGCAAGTTGTACCTGTCTATCTGCAGTCTTCTCTCCTCTACAGCTACCTAAAGCACACATTTTTCACAATATCTCTGAGCTTTAGAAGGCAGGGGGTGGGGATCTGATGTCACACACTGCACAGCATAGAGCAGGGAGCTGAGGGTAATCTGAGAACTACCAAGTTTCCTAGAAAATAAGCCTGGGTCTTATATTAATTTTGGCAAGAAAAGGGCTTATTTTTCGGGGTAGATCTTAACATGTAATATGCTGTCTTCTCTTCCCCCTCCCTGCCTGACAGTAATCCCCAGTGTGAACTGAGATAAAATTCTTGTAAAATCCTATAATCCACTCTATTACAGTAGTATATAATGTACAATGTGTGTGTTTCTGTAATATAATTGTGCCAAACACCTTGGTTATAGCGCCGCTCTGCGCTTCTGTGACCCGCCGGAGCTCTCTTCCCCACAATTATATTACAGAAACACACACATTGTACATTATATACTACTGTAATAGAGTGGATTATAGGATTTTACAAGCCTTTTAAACTAGGGCTTATTTTCAGGGTAGGGCTTATATTCCAGCCCTCCTGGAAAATAACGCTAGGTCTTTTTTTTGGGGTAGGTCTTATTTTTCGGGGAAACACAGTAAGTGGAGGGAAAGGACATACACCCTTATGCAGTCTCGTAGAGGAACATGCACTGCTGAGGCTGTCAATCACCCTCTGGGTGCTGGAGTGGGAGGAAGATGGCCTTCCCTGAGATGTCACAATCACTTCTTGTCACAAGTGATTCATGCAAATAGCAGAGAAGAAAACAAAAGAGCAGATCGGAACAGCACTAGGTGCTTTGGCTTGAGGCTAGGCTAGTTCACACTATAGAAGGATATGCTTTGTTCAGTTTTCATTTCAGAGGGTTTACAACAACTTTTAAAGCCCCCATTCCGGGCTGTTGTTAAATCGGCCCATGCTGTGGGGTTTTCCCTGCACTGTATGGGTTGGATGATGCTCCGTTGGCTTGTGGCAATGTAATAAGTACCTTTTTTTTTATTCTTTGTTTCCTTCTGGCAGATACCACTCTCCTACACTGTCTAATGCCCCCAGGATATGGGAAGGTCCACACTGTTCTTGTGTACAATGCAAACCTGCTAATTTGCATGGCTAAACTTTAACAGCAATGCAGAGTGGGGCGTTAAATGGATTACTTCCAAATAGAACCAACGATCTTTTTTTATTTCTGCCTCCAGATACAATGTACACTCTAATTAGAGTGCCCCCTCCTCTCTAAAAGTCTTTGCGCTCCAGTAAACGTGACTCATTCTTCAGTTTTACAGATTCCTAACCTGTGTTCTCCTGTTTTAGGTTATTACTACGACCTAGATGACTCTTACGATGAAAGCGATGAGGAGGAAGTCCGAGCGCACCTCCGGCGAGTGGCTGAGCAGCCCCCACTCAAGCTGGATACGTCCTCTGAGGTATGGGACAGGGCACACCGGTTGGCATTGTGGAGCTGACCCTGTGCACCCAAAGTGATTGTGGAAATTCTTTTGGTGTGCAGAAGCTACAACCCAATATTTAATTTCTTAACATCTTCATATTCTCAATTATCTACACCAGTGTTTCTCAACTCCAGTCCTCAAGGCGCCCCAACAGGTCATGTTTTCAGGAAACGGCTGTGGTAATTACTAAGGCAGTGAAACTGATCAAATCACCTGTGCAAAGCCTGAAAACATGACCCGTTGGGGCAACTTGAGGACTGGAGTTGAAAACCACTGATCTGCACTACTGCCATCATTTTGGATGAAGGTTATGATATTAAAGAATAATGAAAAACACTTCAGCGTTCCAGAGCTATTCATCCACTTTTTTAAGCAATATAATCTGGCAGGGATTCTAACTAGGGTTGTCCCGATACCACTTTTTTAAGACCGAGTACAAGTACCGATACTTTTTTTCAAGTACTCGCCGATACCGAATACCGATACTTTTTTTAAATCTCATGTGTCAGTATTTTTTTTTTTTTTTTTAGTATTTATTTTATTTATTTTTTACAATGCTTTATTTTTTTAAGGGGGGGGGGGGGTGGACAGTGTCAGTGTGTGTGTTTTCTTTACAATTCATTTTTATTTTATTCTTTTTTTTTTTTTATCAGCCCTGTTGTGGGGGGCTTTGGTGAGATATCAGGGGTCTTAACAGACCTCTGACATCTCCCCTTTGAGACAGGGAAAGGGACTAGGGACACAGATTCCCCAGTCCCTTTCTCAGCAGCCTCAGCTGCGCTGAAAATGAATGGAGAGAAGACAGCGGCTCCTCTCCATTCATAAACTGAAACATTGTAAACACAGTTTACGATATTTCAGTTATGTGAATGGACAGAGTCAGTGATGACTCGGTACATTCAGACAAGTAAGGAGCCGGATTTATCGGCTCCTACCTCCGCTCTCCATCCTGAGATACCGAGGGGGTGGAGGAGGGGCACGGAGGGGGCGGCAGCATGGAGGTGAAGGGGGAACAGCGGCATGGAAGTGAAGGGGGCACAGCGGCATGGAGGTGAAGGGGGAACAGGTAGCATTTGAGCAGCAGACAGGCAAGGCAATTTGATCAGATTAATTTTACTTACCCGCCTGAAGACTCGCTCTGCTCTCCGCTCTGGTCTCTGCCACGCTCTCCGTCCCGCTCTCCGCCCTGGTCTCCACCCCCCGCCGGACACTCTCCGTCCCGCTCTCGGCCCTGGTCTCCGCCCCCCGCCACGCTCTCCGCCCTGCTTTCCGTTCCGCCCCCCGCCGCACACTCTCCACCCCGGTCTCCGCCCCTGCTCTCCACCCCCCGCTCTGAGAAAAAAAAAAAGTATCGGACTGGGCATCGGGAGCATTTGCGCGAGTACAAGTACTCGCGCAAATGCTTGGTATCGGTACCGATACTAGTATCGGGACAACCCTAATTCTAACCATTCTCTGTGTCGGTAGCGGCGGAGGCGATCAGGTCCTTGTCCCTCTGTTGTATGGATACGAGTGAGGGGAAGATGGCCCCCACCTGTCTCCATACCATAGCAGGGCGGAAGCAACGTCAAAACGTGAGCTCCGCCCATACGACTTAAAGGGACTTTTTTTTTTGTCATTTTTTCAAATGACAATTTTTGTGTTTTTTTTTATTGCATTTTAGTCTAAATATGAGATCTGAGGTCTCTTTGACCCCAGATCTCATATTTCAGAGGACCTGTCATGCTTTTTTCTATTACAAGGGATGTTTACATAAAACAAAAACAAAAAAAAAATTCAAAGCGCCCCGTCCCAACGAGCTTGCACGCAGAAGCGAACGCATACGTGAGCAGCGCCCGCATATGAAAACAGTGTTCAAACCACACAAGTGAGGTATCGCCGCAATCGTTAGAGTGAGAGCAATAATTCTAGCCCTAGACCTCCTCTGTAACTCAAAAGATGCAACCTATAGAATCTTTTAAACGTCGCCTATGGAGATTTTTAAGGGTAAAAGTTTGACGCCATTCCACGAGCGGGCACAATTTTGAAGCGTGACATGTTGGGTATCAATTTACGGCGTAACATTATCTTTCACAATATAAGAAAAAATTGGGCTGACTTTACTGTTGTCTTATTTTTAATTAAAAAAAAGTGAATTTTTTCCAAAAAAAAGTGCGCTTGTAAGACCGGTGCACAAATACGGTGTGACAAAAAGTATTACAATGACCGCCATTTTTATTCTCTAGGCTAGGGTGTTAGGAAAAAAAACCAATATATAATGCTTGGGGGTTCTAAGTAATTTTCTAGCAAAAAGAACCTGTTTTAAACTTGTAAACACCGAGTCTGAAAAACAGGCAAGGTCCTTAAGGCCCCTTTCACATTGGGGCGGGCATATGCGGTGGCGGTATAACGGTGCGATTGTCAGCGCCCTATACCGTCGTGTTTACCGCGATATTCGGCCACTAGCGGTGCGGTTTTAACCCCCGCTAGCGGCCGAAAAAGGGTTAATACCGCCCGCAAACCGCGGCTACAGCCGCGGTTTGTAGGCGGTATTACCGCGGTGTCCCATTGATTTCAATGGCAAGGAGTGGCATACACACCACTCCAAAGATGCGGCTTGCAGGATATTTTTTTGTCTCCTGCCAGCGCACCGCCTCAGTGTGAAAGCCCTCGGGCTTTCACATTGAGAATGCTGGGGCAGGAGTATTTCAGGCGTTATTTATGCGCTATTTTTAGCGCAAAAACGCCTAAAATACGCCTCAGTGTGAAAGGGGCCTAAGTGGTTAAAAAATGCATTCATCCGAAAATCCGAATGAATTAAGGTCGAATCTGTCATTGAAGGCTTATGGTGTCTGTCGAATGTTCTAAGAAGATTAGACGGAGCAGCAAAACTGTACGACGCTGCAATCGTACATTTCCGGTCGAACGCTCCGCCTACAAGCTATAGTAGAATTCTAATGTTGTATGACTAGTAATAATTATATTTATTATTATTACTAGTCAGCCAACATTAGAATTCTTATATAGCTTGTGGGCGGAGCATTTGACCATAAATGTCCACTCGCTGCGATTGTATGTTTTTAGCTGCTTCGTCAAATCTTCATGTCTCTATAATGTCGAATGTTTTCTCTATGTCGAATAATTTTGGACTAATAGTTAAGGCTAGGCACATTCAACCGCAGATTCGATAGACAGATTGCTATTGTCAGCGTCATGTCGAATCTTCTATCTCTATCGAACTGTTGTCGCAACGATACAAAAATAAAGCATTTTTTATGTCAGATCTTTTGGATTTCGGACTCTGCACATTCGTTATCATTTTTGTTAAAACGAACGCGAAATTCGGATGAAAATGCATTCGGACGAAGACGAATGCACAGGTCTACTAAGTTTTTACATAAACATTATACATAGGCACAATGGGGTTGATTTACTAAAGGCAAATAGACTGTGCACTTTGCAAGTTCTGTTGCTCCAGAGTAAATGAGGTGAAGCTCTGCTGACTTCCATCATCCAATCGCGTGCAAGCAAAATGCTGTTTTTTTTTTTTTTTCCCTTACATTGTTTTTTCAATATTCTTTGCAAAGTGAAGCTTTACCCCATTTACTAAGCTCTGGAACTACTACACTTGCAAAGTGCAGTCTATTTGAGTTTAGTAAATCTACTTGCTTGTTCCAGGTCATTGACTCAAATCTTATTGAACCCAGTTGGTTAGTGTACTAGCCAGACATCTGGAATCTTTTGATGGGGATTGAAGGAAGCCCTCCTTGGGTGTCTCTGGAAAGATTTGCTTTAACCAAAAATGGTCTAGCTTGCCTACCTACTTCCCAAATGTCTCCCCATTTTTCTGAAACCATGTTGATAGCGGAGCTTTGTCTTTGGTACATTTTTCTAAATTTTGTAACTACTTGGTTTCCCAACCCCTTTTTTGTTGTTTTTTTTTTGGTGACCCTTATGTTAGAACACACAGTTGACAGCTGGGTGGAATGCAGTTGGCATGAACAAAGCTTTGTGATCGATCAGCCTATAATTTAGTTTTTTTCTCAATTTTGTTTCAATGTGGCAGAAGTTGGAGTTCCTCCAGATATTTGGCCTCACAACCCAACAAGAAAAGGAGCGCCTCCTGCAGCAGAAGCGGAGGAAGCGAAGGCGGATGTTTCGGGAAAGGAGTCAGTCTCCTCCCACGATACAAATCAAGCGACAGACGCCGTCCCCGCATTCTCCCCTCTCCACCAGATTCAGCCCAGATGAGCTCAACAACAGCCCCAACCTGGAGGAGAAGAAGAAATTTCTCACGTTCTTCGACCTGTCACATGTCAGTGCAGAGAAGAGGAGAGGTGAGACGTTCCCGATAGTATGGTGTACTCTACAGCAGCCGTTTTCAACCAGGGTGCCTTGAGGTTTCTTCAGGGGGTGCCTTAGCAAAATGGCAAAAAATTACCCAAAAATTGTATACAAGCCAGTGGGTGGATCAAGCCTACCTTTTTTTAGTTACACAAAGACACAGGTTTTCATTGTGCATCATTACAACCTTCTAGCCGCTGGTGTCCTAACAACCAATGACAATTATCAGTTGATAAGGAGGATGTCAGAAGCCTACATAGCATTCTTGTTTGCCCCTCTGTCAGCACAGGGAGTGATGGAGAAAATTTGAGGAAGAAGAGAAACATTGGAATACTAGTCAGTACCAGTTTGCAAAAGCATATTTGCTTTGGAAGAATAAATCACCTCTAACGTTGGGTGTCCTACGTGTATTGATGTTGCTATATTATTATGTAAAACTATTAGAATAGTTTTTACATTTTAGAATGGGGTGGCTCAAGACTGTCCATAATTTTAGAGGGTGCCTTGAGATTGTTCATAATTTTAAAGGGTGCCTTGACAGAAAAAGGTTGGAGAGCAGTGGTGGGCAACAAGTTAGATTATGGATGGATTTCATCAGTGGAATCGGAGTCCTCCAAAGAGCTTCTGCACTCCTGGAGGACTTGAGATTAACACATTTAGGCCTTCTAGGATATAACCGTTCATCTCTATAGGATATAAGAAAGACATGGTGGGTAACCATGTAGAATATGGCTCAATCTCATCTGTGGATCCTGAACCTTCCAAAGGGCTTCTACTCCTCATAATAGAATAGTTCATCTGTACAGAGTATAAGGGCAGTGGTACCAACCAGGTAGAATATGGCTGGATCTTGCCTGTGGACCCTGAGCCCTCCAAAGAACAGAAGGTCTTTTGGAGGGTTCAGGGTCTACAGATGGGGCCCCCTAGAATAAATAAGTTTATCTCTTCAGGATATAAGCGCACTGGTGGGGCAACCATGTAGATTATGGCTGAATCTTGCCTGTGGATTATGATTCCACCAAAGAGCTCCACACTTCTGCCTTGCAGCATTGGGGTCCGCGGTGGGGTTGCCACCTCATCCCTTTAAACCCAAACACATATGAATTACACAGGTTCTGAGGCTAATTTAATGCAGATAAGTGAGTTTAATTACCACCTTAATCAACCACAGAACTTGTGTAATTAGAATGTGTCCAGTTTTAAAGGGATGAGGTGGCAACCCTAGTCCGCGGATTGAATCCCAGCTAGGGCATCATCTGCATGAAGTTTTGTATGTGTTCACTGTGCTTGTCAGGGTTTCCTTTTGGGCACTGCAGTTTCTTTCCACACTTTTTAAAGACATGCTAATATGTTATTGGCTGCTCTCTAAATTGGCCCAAGTGTGTGTGTGTGTGTCATTAGAACCTTGGATTGTGAGCTGCTTGAGGGCTGTAACTGATGTGAATGTATATGTAAAGTGCTGCTTAAGATGCCGGCTCTATACAAATGCTAATAATAATGATTATTGTACCCTTTTGGTAAGATGTTGCTTTTAACACATTGTCTTCATTACCACAGACAAGGAAAAACTGGTGGAAATGCTTGAGGCAATTAAGCAGAAGAATGCAGCACCGGAGGCAGTAAAGAACCAACCGCCAGCCCAGACTCGGACCAGCCCGCCTCCCCCACTTCCTCCTCCTCCCCCCTCAGGTGAGTCATGTAACCACCTTGCTACAAAGATATATGGTCTTTTAGTTGTGGTCTAGAAGTCAAATTTTACTTGCCTGCCATCAGTAGGTAGAAAACTGCTAAATTTGCTCAAATACGTGAAGTATAAAATAGCTGACCAAGCACGGGAAGGAATTTTTATTTATTTTCCTCATAACAAAGTTACTTTACTTTAAAGTGGTTGTAAAGGTTCTTTTTTTAAATAACAAACATGTCATACTTGCCTCCACTGTGCAATTCGTTTTGCACAGAGTGGCCCCGATCCTCCTGTTCTGGGGTCCCACGGCGTCTCTCTCGGCTCCTCCCCATAATAGATAACCCCCTCTGGCAAGCGCTCTCCCGTGTCATACAATCGGCGTCCATAGCCGCTAAGTGTATGACATGGCCCCGCCCCCAGCGTCATTAAATTTGATTGACAGCAGCAGGAGCCAATGGCTGTGCTGCTATCAATCTATCCAATGAAGAGCCGAGAAGCCGTGGAGAGAGCGACGCGGGATCGCGCTCACTGAAATTCAGGGCTCGGGTAAGTAAAACGGGGGGGGGGGGCTGGGGGGCCAGATAGTGCAAGGTGTTTTTTCACCTTAATGCATAGGATGCATTAAGGTGAAAAAACACAAAGGTTTACAACCACTTTAAAGAGGAACTCTACTGTATTCTTATTGTAATATTTATCAAGTAGTAATTCATGCAACCCTTTTTTTTTTTTTTTTTTTACTTGCTGTGCTACATTTTGTTTTAGGTATTAGATATGTGAAAATACTCCCTCTAGTGGCTGTTTTGTGTACCCAGGCAGTGCAGAGTACAGGATAAGCTACCGAGGTTACAGAATATGCCACAGAGTCTGCTGTTGTTTTGGACCAGTCTGAGCAGAAGCTTAAGTTTGCATTAAGAGGAGGAATATTGAAGCATAATCACCACAATGTGGCACCACTAAGTAGGCTCAAATTTCATTGACAAAACTTTTTAAAAAGACTAAAGCAGTCTTCCAAGGGGCCATTCACACCCGTCTGTTTCCAGTGCATTGCATGGATGTATGCACAATAACATGCATTGCATTAAGGCAACTCCTTCAAATGTGTGGGCTGCCAACATGTAAGAATGGGAAATAAATCTTGGACCTGCACCATTTTTTTCCCCTCATGCAGCAGACAACATATAGTAGTGCACGCCTTCACCTTGTGGTGGACTGCAACACACGTGCATTGGGTTAATGCATTTGGGTGTTGTTGATGGTGAATTGCATCATTAATGCACTAATGCATGTTACCTGCAATAACCTGAATGGTGGCAATGCGCAAATTTTTTGTGTGCACTCCCACTATGCACTGCACTGGAAGGGTACCAATGGGTCCTAAGAATGACCGACTGACTGACTGCTGTTTGACTTTTTATATCATTTGCAAATGTTAATAAGTATTATGCTTTGTGACTGTATGGAAATGTTTGACTTGCCCACATTTTAAGGTCTGAAAAGAGACATGCTTGCTTACCTTTTTAGGCCTGGCCCCCGAGGACCAGCTACCTGCTCCGCCATCAACACATCCTGATCCACCAGCTCCAGTGGCCTCTACGTCTTCTTCTTGCACTGGTTCTGTCCCGGAAAACGTAAAGCCTCTGGAACCCCTTCGTCTAGAACCCCATAGTGTAGATCATCGCAAACTCCTGGAGTCCACCAGGGTTCCAGTCCTGGAGTCCACCAGGGTCCCACCCCTGCAGCTTCCAGTCCTGGAGTCCACCAGGGTCCCACCCCTGCAGCTTCCAGTCCTGGAGTCCACCAGGGTCCCACCCCTGCAGCTTCCAGTCCTGGAGTCCACCAGGGTCCCACCCCTGCAGCTTCCAGTCCAACCCCCAGTGACCAACGCACCAAGCGCCGACAAAATCAGGCAGGTCGAGACCCCGCCTGCTAAAAAGAGCTTGAGCATTCTGAACTTTGTGCGAGGACACACACCCAAGGAAAACCCAGTGCAGCCTTCCCAAAGCATGAACGGGAGGAACAAGTCATGGGAACCCTTCCTGGCTGAGGAATTTGCACACCAGTTTCACGAATCTGTCTTGCAGTCCACACAGAAGGCCCTGCAGAAGCACAAAGGTAAGACTTCATGGTAAAGAATTAAAGCATTTGTGGGTCCCTAGCTCCATACAAACTGGTCCCCATTGAAGACAAAACCTTAAAGTAGAACTATGGGCACAACTTTTTTTTTTTTTTTTTGATAGAGTAAGGGAGGGTTATAACCACAGTCAGATTTTTTTTTTTTCGTCATGTGTGTCCCATTGCTGAGATTTCCCTTCATTTCCTGTCCCATAGCCAAGCAGAACTATTGGAAGATTTCTCCACTTTATATTTTTTTTTTTTTTTACCTTCACTTTCAATCATGACGGTAAACAGGACAAATTAGAAAACCTTTTAACAAAAAGAATAAATAAAAAACAGGACAAATGGAGAGGGTGAATCTCCTTAACGGTGACACAGGCAGCAATAAAAACTGACAGGGATTCTAATCCCGCTCTACTCCATCCAAAGCAATTTACACTTTAAGGCACATTAATCTACATTTTTAACTTTCTAAGTTTCTTTTATAGTAGCAGTTAAAGTGGACCTATCAGTAAATTTACAAGTCTGCAGCAATGGGTTCCTAAAGTTCCACCTTTTATCATTAAAAAGCTGTCTGTGATCTCCAGTCAGTCAGTAATTTTGCCTAGGCTGAGATGATGTCATCAGTCAGCTGCAGGCAGGAGGAAGCATTTCCTCATTCTCCCCTCCCCCAGTCAGACTGCTACAGTGCAACTTTGTAGAAAGTCGGAAGGTGATTTGCTGCAACGGGGGTTGATCTGTGTCGGACATTAGTGAACACAGCCAAGAACTGTATTAGCGCCATGATTTACATGATTATGGCATCTTGGATCAGGAAGTAGATGGTGATCCTGGGTCACCTCCCGGAGAGAAAAGCAGAAGACCTTGCCAGGGGGAGCATTGTGATCTCTGTGAGAAGCTATAAATTACTGGAAGGGTTATACCGACACATTACAAAGCAAGCATAGACGCGTATCTGAAGCTAGGTCACCTTTAATAACATTTATTGATATATTAATATTCAGTAATTTTTCAGACCTGAAAATAGGGTCTCTGTACTGGATGTCGGATATCTTATTTATACATTTTGACACGCGACCTATGGTAGATCTTTGTTTTGGCTTGCCTTCTCTTGTGCTGAAAACAGTCATGTGACCTGTACCATGTGGCCCACAGGAGCATCCGGCTTGCACAGTTCCGAGCAAAACCACAAACCGGACGCCTCTGTTCACTATAACATTCCCGAGCTGCAGCACTCGAGCAGGGCCCCAGTGCAACAGAATGGACAGCCAGGACCTGGACAGACGGGGGCAATCTTGGGGCAACGGCAGCAAGACATCACCTCGGGGGAGGAAACGTCGGAAGAAGAAGACGAGGAGGAAGAGGAGGATGAGCCACCAAGACCTAAATGGCAGGGAATCGAGGCAATATTGGAAGCATATCAGGAACATTTAGAAGGTGGGTACATTTCCTGGACATCCCATTCTCAAACCATGGCCCTTATTGTGGAGTTGGATTTGCTTTTGGGGCTAGAACAACCTATATTCTTCTGGGAAGGTTTTGGGGGATGTCTGTGGGAATTTTTGTCCATTTGTGAGGTCAGCTACTGATGTTGGGTGAGAAGACCTGGCTCACGATTGGTGGCCCAGTTCATCCCAAATGTGATCATTAGGGTTGAGGTCAGGGCTCTGTGGGACACTTGCGTTCCTCCACACCAAACTGGTCACACCGTGTCTTTATAGAGCTGGCTTTGTACATAGGGGCCCAGTCATGCTGGAACAGACAAGGGTCCTCACCAAACTGTTAAACAAGGTTGGAAGAGCACAGTGGTCTACAATGTCTTTTGTATGATGTAGTTTTAACAGTGGAGACGCCTGAACCCATCATTGGGGGGAGGGGGTGTTCACATAGTTTTGCCCATACAGTGTATATAAATGTAATCTTCATAACGTATATTGGTTGGGTTCTGTTATCAATCTATCCAATCAACGGCCAGACTTGGTGGAGAAGGGGATGCGCACAGCAGGTGAACGGGCTCAGGTAAGTAAAACGGGGGGCACATGACAGCGGGTGTTTTTTCACCTTAATGCATAGGGTTTACAACCCCTTTTAAGTCAGATTTTCTCAACCAGTGTTGTATGGAACCCTAGGGTTCCTCCGGAGGCTGCTGGGGGTTCCTGCCTCTCAGAAAATTTCCTACTGACACCATTGATGTTTTTGGCTACCTGTAAGGGGGGGCTTCTTTCCAGTGACCACAAGTATACAGAGCTTTTTTTCCCCACTGACCATTACATTAATGTATCATGAGTTATAGATATAGTAATTTTTTTAGAAGGGTTTCCCTCAAACCGGAAACTTATTTCAAGGGTTCCTATAGGTTGAAAAGGTTGAGAATGGCTTGGTTAAGTGGTTGGGTTCAGTTAAAAGCCTAACTCAAGCCAATTTTGTATTGAGGGGAGAGGGAGTTATTAAAACATGGCGTTTTTTATCCCCGTGACACCAGGGCAAAAAATTATGGCAACATTTGTCACCAGAACAGAAAGACACAAATGGTAATAAAAAAAACAGACCTTTCTAATGCCCGTACACACGATCCGAAAATCGGACGACAGATCGTCTGACTTTTTTCGTTTACTAGTCGCAAGTAGAAATTGAATAGGGTAATAAAGTCACAAATTCTCGTACGACAGAAAAAAAAAAATCGGAAGTGATGTCATGTGTTGTAATGTATTTGTATTGTATTTTCGGACGACAACTATACTGACTAAACAAAAATCGTACGATCTGGTATCGTAGGAGGAAAAATGTCGTGCTTGTCCGATCTAATAATATCGGATGAACTGTCGTGATCGGCTATCGAAAGTAGTGTGCACACGGTCCGAAAATTGTACGATTCTTCCTCTGACGACAGTTTTTGTCCGATATTCGGATCGTGTGTATGGGCCATAACCCTTATCCCCACTCTACTAAAAATGTGTTTTTGACTGTGTGGCCGTCGGAGAGATTTCCTGATAAAGGCCCCAACATCCAAAACTAAGAAATATATTTGAGAGTTTAGGGTTGGCTTGAGTTGAAGGATTAGGTTTAGTGGTTATATGAAGTTTTAATGTGATTCTGAAAGCAAAAGATTTCCTGGCATAAAATTTTCAGGCGTAATGGATTTAGGTGCCAACTAATTTATCATGCAGTTCTCTTCAGCCTGATATTTGCCGATCGCCGGCCTCTCATCATTTTTAGTACACGTTTAAGAGACTAAAGCCGATTCCTTCATGTAAAATTAATTGATCTTTTCTCCCATCTTGTTTGCAGATCAAAACATTGAACGCCACGTTATGGAGACACAGTGCAAGCGGCTAGAAGCTCAGCACTATAACCTGAGTCTGACGGCAGAACAGTTGTCACATCGTATGGCGGTAAGTGATCCTCGCAGGATAGAAAGCCCATAGTGCTTTTTATTTATCAGTTTCCAATGAAAGTAATGTAAAAAGAGTACAGTGAAACCACGGTTTATGAGTTACGTGGTTAACAAGCGCTTTGCAATTCGAGCATTTTTTATTTTTTAAATCCTGACTCGGTTTGCGAGTGTTTGTCTCGCAAAACTAGCAGGATTCAAGCCACAGCGGTATGCAGTACCGCATTTGGCCAGAGGTAGGGGGGGAGCCACTTGGAAATACTCCATTCCCGAGCCTTTCGGAGTTCAGTCGAGCTGTCCCCGAGGCTCTCCAGCGCCCCCACCTCTGGCCACATGCGGTATTGCATGCCATAGAAGTCAATGCGGAAAAAATTATTTTTGTTTCCATTGACTTCTATGGGGAATCTCGCTTTGATATGCGAGCGCTTTGGATTACGAGCATTCTCCTGGAACGGATTATGCTCGTAATCAAAGATTCCACTATAATAGCAATTTAAATATTCTACAATTTTTTTTCATTGGGTTGAAAATGTGTAGTATGATGTCTCCAGCAGCGCTACTGGTTATTTATTTATTTTTCTCGAGGAATAGGTGAAGCACTGTTATTTTTGACACCCTACACTTTAAAATGTAACCTTAAAAATGCTGGCTCCTAACACTTATGCTGACTAACCTGTGTAAGAATGATTGAGATTATATATATATATATATATATATATATATATATATATATATATATATATATAGGGGAGAGGGGTAGGGATATAACACGCCTATTTTCAGACTGCTCTGGTCATGAGATCCGGCTGCAGGGGAGAGGAGGGAGCGCCGACAATGGATGTGCGATGGGAGCCTAAATAATGTCACCGCTGGATTTCCCAGCCGTTAAGCGCTCTCTATTCTCCTATGCAGCTGACACAGGGGATCGCATAATTGTACCAGAGCGCAGCCTGTAGACAAGTATACAGATCTTTCTTACACAGGTTAGTCATAATAGGTCTTGGGAAGGAAGCATTTTAAGAATTACTCTGATTTTTGCCTGAAATTGTATTTTTAAGCTCTGCAGTGCCCACTGCTGGCACATAAAATAACTTGACCAGTTGGGTGCCAATGATCATCTTCTAGACACAAGATGAGGGTCATCAAACAAGAAGGTTCAAGATTCCCTAGATGGGTATCTTTGAATCAAGAGTACAGTTGAAATGTAGCCAGTGCCAGACCAGTTTTTTTTTTTTTTTTTTTGCCATCTCCTGTAAATTAACAATTTTAACACTTGCTAATAGTGCTGAAAGTTGGCCTGTGCAACCCATACGCACCACCCTCCAGTCCACTGTAGCCCTTCCCACATAAGCATAAAAGAAGGTTCCAGAGTGCAGAATTGTGTGATTGGACGACAGTGCGTGAAGAAATACCCATTACTTGAAATATGGGCGAGCATGTGATCGTTTCCTTACCTGTCATATGTGGCGAGTCTAGGAAGGAGTGTGCTTTACTTCAAGTTCAATCGCTAGAAACTTTAATTGTTCTGGATGAACAAGCAGAGTCCCCACTGATACAAAGCCAGGCTTGCCTGTGAGTGAAATGTGAGTAAAACGTGCTAGTAGAGGAAATCCCAGGCGTGCACTCTGCTTGTTTGTCCAGAAC